>OW026358.1:126202526-127452526 GCA_932273835.1 Sarcophaga variegata
TTTGACACTTAGTATACAAAAAAATATTTAAAGACGTAGAAATGAGACTCTTTGAACTTGCAAAACCGAGGCATGTGTAGGCCTTTTTAAAAGGCCTTATAAAGCGATATTTTCCATACCTTTTGGTTTCTGTATAAAACCTGGGGCTACAGAAACACGGGCGGCATAAGAAAGCATCAAAAGAAAAAGTCTAACAGGGTAAATCGCACGTCCTCAGTAATCAGTTCAGATCACCTCCACGTGAGATGACTATACCCTCAAATTGCTTGAGCAGAATATCCACTGTGGCATGAACTGTAATACCATATAGAGCCGTCTTGTCGAAACCACAAGTCTTTAGTATTCAGGTCATCCAATTCATTCAAAAACAAAGTTGGTACATACGTCTAATAATTGCTCATTACAATGCTTCAGTCAGGAGTACAACCTAGCTTCTCAAACTACTTATGTTATGTGTGTTAATTTTATACATGAGTACCTGGACCTACAGTTTAAAGTCAACTCCGAACGACAGATTTTTGAGAAACTTTTAATTTGCTTACAGAGTTTTTGCCAGAAATCTGCTGAGAGGAAATCGCCGAAGAAATATTTTTTTATATTTTGTTTGGGATATCAGACCAGGGGTTTGAACCGTGGCCTCAGGTCTAATTAGACAACACACTACATAATAGACTACGGCGACTTCATAAAGAAGTTAGTAATATTGGTAATTCGTAGTGGTCGCTGTTGACAGTAATGGCCTGTCTAACATCGTTCTCAATGGAATACAAACCGACGACGACGCAAGCCCTTAATCCACACAAAACGGTGACTTTTTCGGAATTCATTGGTTGCTCTTGGATGTCCTAAATTCGACAATTTTAATGATTCACAAACCTATTCATTCAGAAAAATCTTCATCACTGAAGATAATTTTGGAAATTTGATAAAACAAACTGAGTCAATGACAATCAACTGACAATTTTCGAAGGTATCTTCAACTAGATGGATGTTATTAATTCAGGAAAGAACCACACTCTTGTCAGTCATTACAAATATCGATATCGATAGGGCCACAACAGCGTCTGTATGAGACAGTAATAATAATCCATCAACTATTTCTTAGCAAATATACTCCAGATCCTTTAGCGCTTAATAAGTACGCTAACTTTTTGGAAAGGTTACGCTTTTACTTTTTAAAAAACGTTTTAAATATGAGCTGGTAGATTGCAAATAAAATAAAAATAAACTGGTGTTTAATTTTAATTAAAATTCTTTATTATTCACACAAGTCATAATAGTCTAGTAGGTAGTCTGTTGGCTTATTAGACGTAAAACCAGGGTTCGAGCACCAGGCCAGACATCAAAACAAAATACAAAAAGTATTTCTTCGACGACTTCCTCTCAGCAGATTTCTGGCAAAAACTCTGAGAGTAAATAAAAATTGCCATGAAAAGTTTCTCAAAAATCTGTTGTTTGGAGTCGACTTTAAACTGTAGGTTTCACCACTCATGTATAAAATTAATACACACAACATAAGTGGTGTGAGAAACTAGGTCGTAATCCTGATTGAAGGGTTGTAATGACCTGCTATGTTATGTACTTATTTATTATTCGCACAATTCTGTATGCCACTATTCACAACTTGGTGTAAACAACAACAATTGCTTTTCTTTGTTATTCCTCTGTTTACACACTTTGCATAAACAATAACAATTACTTTGTAACGGAGATCTTCAAACCACGATTACTCTCTTCAAACACACCGCGTCTTCACACAAGAACTACGAACAACAAGAATGGAATGCCAATGTCAACAAAATACTGCTTATTTGGTTTCGAAGTATGGCATTTTGACATAGGAATGGGGATTGAAGGATCATAATTGTACAAATTCAAAGACCATAATGAACTTTTTCCTCTTCTTTTGGTTTGATAGTTGGATAGTTTGAGATTGAAGAGAAGTATTTTAATCACTACAGCACGATATCTCCATATTGCGAACAACCAGCCCTAATTTATTTCTTAATCGCCTATCATATAAGAATATCATCTTTTATTTCCTTTTACCACAAAAAAAAATTGTTTCAAAGGCCCTCTTGTTGTATTGTTCTGCCGGGAATCTGTTCTTCTAGTTCCCAAAAACATTTTGAATCATTTCACAACAACCATTTAAAGTTAAAAATAAATAGATTTTGTTGGCTATTGCCAGAGCCAATATATATGGCACTGGCACCATTAATTGTGTCAAGCAGATGGTTAAAGTTTTTTCCTCTTTTAATTTTTTTTTCTCCTTTTTCCTATGTCAACTGTTGTCATATATTTTAGTTTGATTTCAATCTTTAACTTGTATTTCTATACCAAATAAATAAATAACAAAAAAAAAAAAACAGTAATGTATTGGAGGACATCAAAAGCAGGACATCATAACCCTGGAAAAAAACACTCAGATAAAAAGTAAATCCAAAAAAAAATAAGTTAAAAACAAACATCATCATTCATCATATTCTGAAAAATTTGTTTTATTCTCTTTCATGTTGTTGTTCATGTTCTTCAAAGTGGTGATGATGGTGGTGGATGCAGAGAGAATGTTGGGAATATTCCCATAAAGGCTATTTAAATGTACATTAAAATAAAAGTAAGTGCTTCCAAATCCTCTACAAACGAAATAAAGTGCTTTATTCATCACCACATTGCTGGAGTTAGATACAACTGACTCCTCTAAGCTTTGTTGTTCACATTCGTTTTGAAAAGTGTTTTCAAAAAGATAAGCTGAAAGCAGATATATTGACATCCTTAGGATTTCCATTACGGAGTTGCCTACTTTCAGACAAATGATCTGAGCTTAAAAATATTGGGCTCGTAATAAACATAAGGATGGTGTGCATGCCAAGGAGTTTGATATCAGGCATCTGTACAGATTCCCTAATCGGAACAGTTCCTTGCAGCATGAAGTCATAGTGTTTACATGGCTGTTTAATAACTGAATATGTCTTATGGATATAATGATGTACTCGGACAGTCAGGCTGTCAGTAAGTTTCTTTCGAATGTCATATCGACGTTTAAATTTGACCGTGAATGGCACTTCATTGTACAAGAAATGAAGGATTATTCGAGGGACTCAATTATTTAGGCCGGAATCTGTGTTGGGAATGGATACCTGACTGGAAAGCCATGTATGATATCCCAGCAAAGGGGTTCCCAATTAGTCTGGAAATTATAGATAACACTTCCCGGGTTGTGGAAGACGACATGTTCAAAGAGGACGATACAGCTCATTTTCCACGTGGTCTCTGTCGCTTCGGCACATTGTCTAATATTGAGATATGTAGACAAAAGTCGCCGTAGTCTAGTAGGTATGAATGAATAAGTTTGTGAATCATCAAAATTGTCAAAGTTAGGACATGCAATGAAATCCGAAAAAGTCAGTATTTTGTGTGGATTATAGGCTGGCATCGTCGTTGGTCTGTATTTCTTTAAGAACGACGTTAGACAGGCCATTACTGTCAAATGCGACCACTACGAATTATCAATAATTACTAACTTCTTTATGAAGTTGCCGTAATGTAGTATGTAGTGTGTTGCCTTATTAGACGTAAGGCCACGGTTCAAACCCCAGGTCAGATATCAAAATTAAAATATGAAAAAATATTTCTTCGACGACTTCTTCTCAGCAGATTTCTGGCAAAAACTCGCAGAGTAAAATAAAATTGCCATGAAAAAGAGTCTCAAAAATCTGTCGTTCGGAATGGACTTTAAAATGTAGGTTCCGCCACACATATATAAAATTAATACAAACAACATAAGTGGTGTGAGAAATTAGGTTGTATAAAGGAAATAAACAAGAAATAGAGAACGAAATCCATAACTAGCAGTTTCACTTCTTTAAACATAAAATTCAAAATTTCTTAAATTACAAACAAAGAAATAAATTTCTATTGCTAACCACTGTACATTGCAATGTTAGTGGCAGTAGTTTTCATTTGAGTAACATTAACTTGTAATACGAAAAAAAATTTTTTTTTTAAAGTTTAAAACAAACAAACTTTTCTGTTTTTTCTGTACAATGAAAACAAAAGGAAATAAAAAAATAAGGAAAAATACTAACTGCAAACAAAACAAAAACCATATGTTGTTGTTTACTTTTTACCGTTCACTGTATCTCGGGAGGAATGTCGTATTAAATTTGTCATAAGATTTGGAATAAAAAAATTTTACTCTATATTGTGAAAAGCTATGCATTCTTTGCTGATGCTTCACATTGTCTGGTTATATTGAGCACCTGATACACTTTCGCTTTAAGAGACAATCTATCGAATGATATTTTTCTTCCTGTAGATGTAATCTTGTGACAGCAAATCTATTTTGTTAATAAATTTTATATATCCTTTGAAACAATAGAGGCTTTCATATACTACCTCAACTCTGTTCTTTTAGAGAGGAAAACTTTTCTCTAATAACATTCCAAAACGAATCTATTCTCCTTGTACTCGTAGAAGAAATCGAAAAAAAGCAATCAAAATGTTATGATAAAGATGCTTCGAGTGTAATAGATTCATTGAAATATAGTCCTGGATTTTGTTGAGTAGAGCAAGTAAAATTTCGTATCGTTTTTCAGATGACTGTAAAGCACATTCATCCAGAAGATAGTTACAATGATCTCTCGTAGAGGCGCGTTGAAAGCTCTCTTTAGTTTGATACCAACGGTATAGCTAACAGCCTATGCGTAAGAAGGTATACTTGCCTAATGACGTTGATAATCTGGCTTAAAATTGACCCGATTAGAACTCAGAAAAATTGGAGTATTGCTAGAGTGATTATCTGTCAGATCACGTACTGTTTGTAGCACATATCTGGAGAAAAGAAAACCTTGCATAATTTACTAATTTACAGTATTTAACGTTTTTCCGCCGTAGTCTAGTCTAGGTAGCATGTTGGCTTATTCGATGTAAGGCCTTGCTTCAAACCCCAGGTCAGACATCTCGAACGAAATATAAAAAAATATTTCTGCGGTTATTTCCTCTCCGCAGATTTCTAGCAAAAACTCTGAGAGTAAATAAAAATTGCCATGAAAGGTTTCTCAAAAATCTGTCGTTCGGAGTCGACTTTAAACTGTAGGTCCCACCACTCATGTATAAATTTAACACACATAGCATAAGTGGTGTGAGAAACTAGTTCGTAATCCTGACTAATTAGAAAAAAATTTACGTTTCTTAGACCGACTACAAGGCAGCTTTCGTCAGTCCCATAAGGAATTGTGTTTTTGCCGTAATGTCTGAGCTTGGTGTTCTTGCGAAGCTGCTAAAGCAACGCATAATAGCGTTGAGCAACTGCTGTAGGTTTCATCTAGGTAGCGATGGAACTCTCCAAACCTTTTGATACCATGTGAGACCCCTTAGCATGCGACCTCTTCAACTTCGACATGGAGAATTTTCTGTGAAACGCAAGAATGAATCGCAATAGCACTATTTTCCACAAAAGTATTCAATGGCTTGCTTACGCTGACAACATTGATACCGTAAAGCGAACCAAATGAAATGTTGCTGTTGCCTTTAACGAACGGCAGGCTGTCAAGATGGGTCTGACAGTAAATGAAGGCAAAACTCAGTACATATTGTTGACAAGTAGGGATATGCTGCATATTGAATGCCAGATTACGGACGATAACTAGAGTTTTGATGCTGTTAGTGAATTTGTTTATCTTGGCTTCGCCATTACAAGCAAATATGATGTCAACATAGAGGTTAAACGTAGAGTCACTCTTGTCAACAGGTGCTACTGTGGTCTTGATAGACAATTGAATACTCTATAAGTCGCCACTCCTGCCCATGTTTCTTTATGGTGGAGAAGCATGGACGTTATTAAGAACCGATGTAGCATATTTGAGAGAAAATTTTTTTGGTAATATCTAGTACGTGTTGACGATTATTTACGAGTCCTATCCAACAATGAGCTGTTTGAAGCCATCATAGATATAGAACTCAACATACAGGGCATCGAGGAAGCCCTATCATCGGTAAGTGTAACCAACTGACGAAATCTTGCAAGAAGCAGAGTCACCTGAAAGGATTTGTTACGGCAGGCCGAAACTCGTTGATTGGGTTTTTAATGGCCAATTAAATAAGTACGCAAGTAAACAGCCTTGAATTAAATTGTTTCGACTATGTAAACGGTTTACTGCAGTATGGAGTTCACAGATCAGCAATACATCGTTTTTTCGCTACTCATAAGCACTCATGAAATTTTGAATATAAGTGAATCAACAATATTGAATATCGTACTCACTACAACATTAATTTATAAGTACAGGTTGCAATGAATATGAGTACAACGTTGACATCAAACTCATACCATTCGAAATATGTTTGATTCATAAGCCTGCTCATCTAGATTCATAGCTTTAGAAAAATTCTTATAATACTTATAAATGATTCGAGTGACTTGAATCATTCATTAAAATTTACAGTCTTTACAAGAAAAAAGACACATAAGCAAAAAAGCAGAGGAGCAAGCAAAACAAACACACAACCTTTTAGTGTTCGTACGCGAATCATACCTATTTTGTGATTCTTGTAAATGTTAAGTCATGGAGAGTTGCAATCAACAACATCATACGTGTTGTTAAGTATGAATACGATGAGTACTTCAAACTTTGAATATGAGTAGAGGTTGCATGATATTAAAATAAGTATGAATGCGTATAAGTATTAGAAATTATGATTATGATTCGATGCTACTCATCTTTTTGTATACTTATTGCTGATATCTGGCACCGATGCAGCAGATTGGAGGGAAAATGAAAGTCAACAGCGAAGACTCATTACCAATAATAACTCACTAATTGAGTTATTAATGACAAATTAAATAAATAAATAAATAAGTACGTAATGAGCCTTGATAGATAGACTTTCCGTTTACGAAATTTATGACGCATTGCTTGATTTATGACAACTTAATGTGGTATGGCGTTCCTCGGAAGTAACTAACATCCGTATGCGTGTTTAATAGCAATATTAAGTATATGTTGCCACAATCTTCATCGATTAACGATTGAAAAAAATCATAAAAATTTTCCATAAAGAAAGAAAAATAAACTCTTAAAAATTAATGGTTGTTTAAATCCTGTTACTATTTTATGATGATAACTCTAACGTAACTCAAGCATCAAAAATAAAAAAACCTTCACATGTAGAGTATCATAAAAGTTGAGTATAAAAATAGTTTTACTGCTGCATAGATTTCAGTTTAGCATTTGGAAATAAAACTGCCAACTCCTTGAAATAAATTTTGCTACTGGAACATGAACAAGAAAATAAAGAAAGATAAACAGAAATAACAAGAAAATACAAGAGAAGAAATGAAAATAAAATAAATGAAAGCCTTTGTTTCAACTGCCTTGATTATTGTTTTTACTATACTTGCGAAAAACATCAAAAACACTTTTATTTCTTGAAAAATACGTTGAGAATTTTTCTGTTTTTTTTTTTGTTGTTGTTTCTGTTGTAAATGCCAAAAAGTAACATTTGCCACATGTGCAACTTGAGCAGTTAGTTTGCTGCTCTGCTTTTGGTTTCTCTAACTTGATGGTGTTTGATGTTGACTTTAGAATGGAAACTAGTTTCGTTGTTCTAGTTGTTTGCCACGTTATTTGCCACAATAACAAATAGCAGTAGAATGTCAAAAAGGCGTTGAACATGAAAATGAACTTGAAATGAAACAATATTTGAGTAGCACGTTCCTCCAAATACAATATCAAAAAAAGGATTTTATTAAAACTATACTGGGTATTGTTAAACCCTTTACGCTTAACAAACGAAAATAAAAAAATTTAAAAGCATTAGATTAGAAAATTTCTAATTTCCATTCATATTACGGAAATGGTGTTGTTGATAACAAAGTGTCAGTTTGAATTTTCTCACTAACCTAACGAACTCATCAAATTTGCTTTATCCTAGCCTGGGCTTAATGTAAACCACATTTCCTTTGGCAACAAATGAAATGCCAGTTGTTGTTAAAGTTATTGTTTCTCCTGTATGTAGGTTTAGATACCCAAAGAGAAGCTACACGTACATACATGCGGAATCTTGTTAATAAATTTTAACATTTTTGATTACAGGATTAAATTCTAAACAAATTTATACAATTTCCACCACGTTCGAAGCACGCACATACACGCTTTTTTCCTTTATGGGGTTACGTTACTGTTTTTTCTGTTTTTCGTTGGCTGTTCTTTCTGCCACCAAATATTTGTTGTGTGTTGTATCATAGCATATACGAATACGTAGATGTATATGTATCCTAGCAAGGTTACCTCTTCAACAAAATTTATAGTTTTTTATGCCTCCTTCATCATCACTTTCTGAATAGCTGTGGAAATCCTTATGAATTTAATTAATTTTATTCAGCAAGAAGAATATATGAGTAGAGCAGGAAATTTGAAAAGGATGTTTGACATTATCAATGGATGTATGGTTGGATGAATGGATACATGTACATACATACATGCCATAGATGGGTAGATGGATAGATGAATGGTATGTTATATGCTAAGAGCTTTACTTTTATTAGATAAGAGACAATATTATTTGTGTTCCTTTTTTTTTGTAAATAACGTTAATGGTTAAGATGTTGATGTTGATAATAATGATGATGACAATAATTTCAAAAAATTTTGTGAAGAAAGTAAAATATTTCAAATAAAAAAAATAAAATCAATATTTTTGAAATTTAAATGCAAATAAAAATATTAAAATTTTTAACAAAATTTTACCAGCAAAGGCCGAAAAACGTCGTTTATTTAGAAAATCAGAAAACGAAGTGATTAGTAATGTATCGTTTTTTTTTTAATTTTGTGTGCATCTAAAGGTTGCAACATACATTTCCTTTTTATTTTTTCACATTACACGTCCTTGAAATAACCTACCTTTAAACATTCCTTCTACTCTTTAGCAAAGCACTGGACAATGGACTCCTCTATACTTTTATAATCAAGTTTAAATGAATTTTTATTAGCAATAAAAGTCAAAAGTCATTATATATGTTAAATTCCATTATTGGCAACTGTATTGTATTCTTCCTTCTACCCTCTAAATAATACTTAATAATCTCAGAAGCAGGATCTACAGTTTAACGAATTTTTTCGCTTCAATAAGTTGAACTCACCGCTTGACAATAGACTGCTGGGAGGTGATAGCGGAAGAAGTATTGTTTTGCTTATACTTCTTTTTTGCTCAAAATATCAGAGCTGTAGTTTTGTAGTTAACGCACTAACTAAGAAAATTATACCCACATATTTCCTGCCGAAAAGGAAATAAATTGCTTACAACTTTTAGAAACTTTTCAATGTTTTCTTTTATTAGCCGTGCATCCTGTTTTATAAACGATTACAAGGTGCACTTGCCACAAGGATTGCTCCGGAGAAAATAATATGCCCTATGAATCTATATTTGACATCGTCTTGTACCGATTACTAAATTGGAGTACCAGAATTACGTGGACATGGATAAACCACTTAGGTTATTTGAAGGTCCCTTGAAGATGTAAGGAATTTCATTTACCCTGGCTCTGGAATAGCATCTCTTATTGCACCTGTAAACACAATTGAAAAGTCAACGTATGCATTTGCATGCTTAATAAAGTATATTGTTGCTCCTAACTCTTCTCTAGAACTAATATCCGAATACTCAGTAGCAATGCTTAGAGCATACCGATGCTTGGGAATGAAGCATTGTACCACACACTAAAGAATATTGTCTTAGCAGAATATTAGCAATAAGGCTTTCTAGACTAATACGTGCCAAACTTTTTTGGTAGAAGCAGAAAGAAAGGTCTCCTTAGTCTAGCCCCGTGGTTCAACCCTTTATGCCGAAAAAGCCACTGTTTGAGAAGGGTTTTTTGCGAGTGGAGCTGTCATTCTATATTTCTTTAAGAGCAACATTGATCAGGCCATTACTGTCAGGTCGACAATTACCAACTTTTTTTGACCTGTTTTGGATAACCTGAACACCAATGCTACATGGATTCAACATGCTACATTATATATATTGCGGTAGTGATTCGAGGTCCAATTTAATCACAACAGATCTAATTTGTTGGTTTTTCTTTAACCACAGGTGTATACCAATAAGCAAGAAGTCACAACAAAGCACATGCTGTCGGTCAAATTCAATCTGATTTTGGAAGCGTTAGACACAAAGAAGCCGTAGATGACATTTGAACGATATTATGGTCTACATATATGGTTATGGTATCAATAAGCCTTTGAAACGCAAAAATAATTTCGATAATGTCAGACACTCTATGTTTTATTAAAATTTAATGATTGAAGCCGCCGTAGTGTAGAAGTAGGTAGTGTGTTGGCTTATTAGACGTAAAGCCAGACGTAAAGCGAGGTCCAGACCAGACATCAAAACAAAATACAAAAAGTATTTCTTCGGCGACTTCCTCTTAGCAGATTACTGGCAAAAACTCTGAGTGTAAATAAAAATTGCCACGAAAAGTTTTTCAAAAAATCTGTCTTTCGGAGTCGACTCTAAACTGTAGGTCCCGCCACTTATGTATAAAATTAACACACACAACATAAGTGGTGCGAGAAACTAGGTGGTAATCCTGACTGAAGGGTTGTAATGACCAATTATGGATGTATGTTTGGAAGCGCTTGACGAAATACCGTTTACATGATTTTTGTTCTTCTTTTTATATTATGTGAGAATGTGTCTCAATAATTTCATTTTATATTCATTTCAAATTAAATTCATTTTAAATAATCCTCTCTTTGACTTTTCGCAGTTCCATTGCTACGGTGCGACTATAACACATCATAATAATTCTCTTTATTGTCATTAAAATTAGTGATTTAAACAGATTTAGTATTTTAGTTTATGTGGTATATCGTATTACATTTTTTTATAACCACGAGGCAATAAATAATAACACATTCAAAACTGATTATTTCTTTTCTCTTTATAGAGCACATCATTTCACTCTGAACTCATTTGAATACACATTAAAAATGAAAAGATCAAAGTAAATGCTTACAAAAGCTAAGCAATTTTTCTGCGAATAACATCAAAAAGATGTTTGCATCATACGATGAACAATATGAAAGCTAATGCCACTTCCCCAAGGATAACAATTTTCGATATTAAACGTCTAAAATTCAGTGACACTCGCTTACAATCCCACTTAATGCTTTAAGCATTACAAACACAAACACACACACACTCGCATGTAGCCAAACATTTAAGGCAAATTTAGTTTAGCTTTTGAAATTTCAACGATATTAGCATTCCACCAATACCAACCAGCCAGCTATCAATCCAAGGCAAACATTTTCATTTCGTTTAGGATACTCAACCAACCAGCTCTATCTAATCATTAAAAAGGAAAATTATGCAAACAATCCAGACCAGCATTGAAATTTCAAAAAAAAAATAGAAAAAGACAACTACATAGGAATGATTATGTAAATGTGATGCAATGCGATGCAATACAGCAAAATAGAAGAAAAAAGGATTTTTTATTACTAACCGGCATACCAATAACATTTGAAATCATGCCTCATGTATCATGAACATAGAAACATGCATTTTCAATTTTCTGCCTAAAATATTTATAAACTTTCAAAGTGCAAATCTATGTGATTGGATTTGGAAAAAAACACTAAGTAAACTAAATAACTACGAATAGCTCCTACATGTTCAATAAGGCAGATGCAGTGATCGTAGAATACATTTTTAAATAATAATGAAAAATTGACATTTAATATCAAATCTTTTTCCGTCAATCTTTTCTAAAATAAAAAATGTTAAATTCTTTTTAAATTAAAAACAAAAACAAATTGAAATCTACGTAAGTAAAGTGTTCCATATTCAAGGCAATGCATTAAGTTCAGAGCACTTAGCTCCAGATATCAGATTTCTGCTGCTTCCATTCACAAAATTTCAGAATACTAATACATTCCTATGTTACTTTGCATTCCTATGTTATTTTCATACCAGGGCCTCTGAGTATGTTAATCAGCAGTGTTTCAAAAGTACAGTGTAGTCTGGAGTTAAAATTAGCCTATTACGGGAAAAAAGGAATATTTTTTCGATATTTTTGGATTGAAAATGTAATTAAATCATGACAATTTTATAGAAACTTCCCTGTTTATTGTGAAAAAACTGAATGAATCGATTTTCAGAAATGTTTGTTTTAAAAGAAATTCATACTGATAAAGTGATTCATAGCAGGGAAAAAACAGGAAAACAACTTAACTCCAGACCTGAGCTAGAGCTGGCGCATTGCTTAACACACTCTCCGCCAACAAGTTTTATCATAAAATAACTGACATATTCCCATTGGATGTTATAAGGCGGTCAATGTGTTAACAGAATTTTCAAATGTTTATACATACATGCATACATAATTGGTCATTACAACCCTTCATTCAGGATTATGACCTACTCTCTCAAACCACTTATATTATGTGTGTTCTTTTCATACTTGAGTGGTGGGACCTACAGTTTAAAGTCGACCCCGAACGACAGATTTTTGAGAAACTTTTCATGGCAATTTGATTTACTCTCAGAGATTTTCCCAGAAATCTGTTGAGAGTCAGTCGCCGAAGAAATATTTTTCCATATTTCGTTTTGTTGGAGATGTCCGACCTGGGGTTTGTCCTCATGTCTAATAAGCCAACGCACTATATACTAGACTACGGCGACTACAACGGTTTGTGTAAATCACAATTTCGAACAAACGAATATTAAATCAAATTATTAACATTTCGATTGGCCTGGCATTGTTTATCAAAATTATTCAAAATAGCCAAGAATCTCTCAGCAACATCACTGGTGCTTCAGAGAAATTCCTACCATTTTAAATAATTTGATAATGTCCGGATGAAGCCCCATTCCTCTCTCGCTGTATATATCTGTCCAATTTTGTTCAATTATTTCATTAATACAATTCAACTGTTAACAATACATGTCCAATTTAAAAGTTTGTTAGTAGAGAAGCAGCTTACAACATACAACTCTTTGTTCTGTTTGTCATTCGTCAAATACTTAACATAAGGATATCTCTCTTTGTTCAACGAAAGTTTTTATGATCACACAGCCATGTAAAATGTTCATGAATCCACATTTTACAAATAGATTTGAAATTAGAGTGGCAAGACTTTGACTTTAACAACGAGAATATAGTTCTCCTATGATAGAGCAGATAAAACTATCCTTTACTGCATGTATCATATCCTTTATCTGGATGCCACAACTCAGAAGCATTGTTGGAAGTGAAATACTTAAATGCCTCTGAGTCTGACATCTTTAATTCTATTAAAGTCAGTCATCAAGGTGATAGTCTACAGAATTTTCTGTGTGAGTTTACAATACACTTGGAGTTCCATCACCTCCAGTAATATTTCAAGAACCTTCTGAATTCGGTATGACAAACACAGAACACTGAAACAACTGAAGATCTCTCACCACTCTATTTCCAAACTCATAGTATATACAGTTAACCCTCCTATAACGCGGTGAGTGCGTACCGCGTTGTATGGAAACCGCGCTAAAAGAAACCCGGATTTAACCGAGACCAAGACAAGATAAATAATAAACTATTTTTATTGAATTAAAGAGTTCATATAAAGATTGGTAAAAAAAAATGAAACAAAATTAAACTAAAAGACTGTTTTCCAACAAAAATAAGGAAAGCTTTTGTAAAATTATATAATTTTTGGACATTCATCCTCACTGTCAGATATGAGTTGCAGAAAAATTTTTGGAAAGACTTGGTTACCAGCAAAACGTATGTACTATGAAAGAGCTCTGAGATGACTGAAACCGATGTCGTAGACGGCTATGAGATAAGCTGAGCAATTACAATATCTAGTTACTAGAGTCATTCATAGGCTGTGCGGAAGGAATTTATGGGATGTTGTTGAACGGAAACCGTGCTGTAAGAGGACCGCGTTATAGGAGGGCTACCGTAATTTCAGCTCCGCGTTATATGGAAACCGCGTTCTAAAGGTACCACGTTATAGGAGGGTTGACTCTATATGTAGTATATTTAAATGAGTTTGTATGCAAATGTAAAATGTAGAAAATGTATTTAACTTTTAGGTTTCACTGCAGAAGCAGCAGGAAAACTTCTGCGAAGGAGGCAGTTATTCATCTTTTTGGGAATATTCTGGTCTAGCAGTCAGACATTTAAAGTTTTCTTTGGTGCATCTAACACTGCCTATCTACTTTATAAACTCAAGTAATTGTAATTGCCATATGTGATTCTAAATGTGTACTCTACGACTAACTGTGATTGCTAATATTTTCGACTAACCAGCCAACTAATTTTACCAAACTACCCAAATAGTATTGAGTCAAGCAAACACAAAGCTGTAGTCCAGTAGGTATGAAAAAATTATTACTTCTTGAGATTTCCTCTTCAGACAAAAGCTTTTTAAAAATTGTCATAAAAAGTTTCTCAAAAACCTATCGTTCAGAGTCGATTTTAAATTTTAAACACGCTTCTCATGTATAAAAAAAAAACACACAACAAGGGTGGTCTGAGAAGCTAGATTGTAATCCCGACAAAAAGTTTAAAATAGCAAATAAACACAAATCTGGCAAATGAAATTTTCTAATTCAATCCATAATATCGATACCTCAATATAAACCGTGGCTGAATAAGAAGGCATTCGTGGTGTTCAGAACAGACCAGAAGGTTGTGTTAAACTCTCAATTCTTAAAATGAATATCGGACCATTCCTTGAGGCCAAATATTATTTTTGTTTAAGACTATAAACCAACTAAAGAGCACTATTATATGTACATTAATTAGACAAAACATTATTATTAAATTTAAAAGAGCAAAGTAATACTTTCAAAATACTATGTCATAAAATTCGAATAACCTACCCTAATGCCTCACAGTACTTTTAGAGTTTTTATTAAAGAAAAAATTATGTTCCTGTATCAATGTTAATAAATGCCCAATGAATGTGAAACATGAAATCATATTATATATAATATCATTATATACGTATGAGTGTTATTGGTTTAGATAAACATGTTTCTTGTGATATCACTCATACGTCACGTGCCACAATTGTAATTAATCGAGATTGTTTATTTATTATTATAATTATTTTTTGCTTATTTCTACAAAATTTCTAAAATATTTCTATGCAAAAACGTATGCAAAACTAAATACAAATCAATTATCAATGACTAAACAAGTTGCCACTTATACAAACGTACAAAACAGGACAGAATAAATAAATAAAGATTTAAAATATGAAAATTGATTTAATTAAATAATATTGTTGCAACAACATGTATTCCGATGAATACATACATATTTATGCAACCTTAGAGTAGATTATAATAGAATACATATCTAAAATGTTTGAAATTCATTTCATTTACAACAAGGGAAATAATTATAGAATCACTTTGTCGATAAACGGCATTCAATATGAAATATTTTATGTTATGCAGACGTGTTACTTTAATTATTTTGTGTGGTGCTTTTCAAAAGTTTATTATTCCTAAAGGATATGCTTTAATAATTATAATGAAATTGTTTATTTTAGTCTATTAAATGAGGATTTTTCATATTTTTGGTTTTCTTGTTAATTCTCATGTGGGTATGAACAGAATGTAAATTTTATGTAAACTATTGGACCAATTAAAATTCAGACATAACATATGTACATACATAATTGGTCATTACAACCCTTCAGTCAGGATTATGGACCTAGTTTCTCACACCACTTATGTTGTGTGTGTTAATTTTATACATGAGTGGCGGGACCTACAATTTAAAGTCGACTCCGTACCACAGATTTTTGAGAAACTTTTCATGACAATCTTTTATTTACCCTCAGAGTTTTTACAAGAAATCAGCTGAAAGGAAGTCGCGGAAGAAATACTTACTGTGGTTTGAACCCAGGCTTTATGTCTAATAAGCCAACACAGTACCTACTAGACTAGGGCGACTTCCATACATAACATTTTCTTCTATAATATTGTTACGAAAATGAAAAATCTAGATGATGGTGTTTTGCTTTTATATCGCTTAACATTAAAATTATAAACCACAGCTACAAAAACAAAACAATGCAGCGAACAAACCTGTTTACAAATGATCGTACTGTTTAATATAACAACAAACACCACTATAAATAAATGGTAAACAAGTAAACAAAAATACAACAACAACATTACAATAATAAACGTAAAAAACGGTGTTTACATTTATAGAGATTTCGAGAAGGCGAAGTCATGTTTGTTCTGCCATATAAAAGTCAAGGCAAAGCAGGCGACGGTAGTAAGTGAAGTTCAGTCTCGAAGCCACGAACATTCGCCTTCAAGAACATTCATCAGACTGTTTATAAAAGGCAAAGCAAAGCAGGCGAGTGATTCAGTGAATTTCAGTTAGTCGTTTGTGAAGACGAGGTGCGTTTAAAGAGAGTAATCGTGGTTTGAAAATCTCCGTTATAAAGATCTGTCGAATAATTGTTTTGTTATGTTATTGTTTATGCAAAGGGTAGAAACGGAGGAATAACAAAGAAAAGCAATTGTTGTTATTTACATCAAGTTGTAAACAGTGGCACACAGAATTGTGTGAATAACACAGAATTTTATTTAAAACTAAACACAGATTTATTTTTAATTTATTTGCAATCTCCGAGCTCATATTTTAAAAGGTTTTAAAAGGTAAAAACGTAACATTATGGTAACATATATAAATAATGTTGCATTCTAGATTTTCTGTATTTACAATTTCAAATCACACTGTTTGTATATTCTCTTCTGTATATCACATTGAATGTTTTGCATTCGAAATATTAAAAACTTTCAACAAATATTTCTATGGAATTAATTCAAAGAGTTTCAACAAATATTTCGTAATTAAAATCGTATTTTTGTTAGCAAATAATAATGATGACGATGACAATGATATTCATGTGGAAATTATATAAATTTAAAATTAATTTGGTGTTAAAATGATAAACTGTCCTCTGCAGCCCACATTAGGTAATAAAACATCATATAAATTAACAGGAAATAAATTCAAACGAAAGGATTTTATGTTTACAGGCCTTATTTCCTTCTGCCTGCCAACATATTGGTATACGAGAGATATTATTATTTGTCTTAATTTAATTAATTTATTTGTTTATCTAAAATAGTTTATTATTCTAGCAAATGCAAAAATAAAATTGATTTTAATGGGTTTTATTAACAATTCACTAACATTCATTATTAATTTAATCTTATTCAAATATTAACAAAAGGATGTTTAGTATGTGGCATGTATTAATTGGTTAAAAGACATTCTAATTAAACAGAATGGAAGATGGTTAAACAAATTGAAATTTTTAAAAGATATATCAAATATTTCTTAGAGTAATACTATAGGCCATTTTCATTTAATGTCATTTCATGTGTTGTACAAAGACACAACAATCCTTATGGAATTTAATTTGAAAAAAAAAATCATTTTGCTCGAGTAACTTAAAATGGTTAAAATAGGTACTAAATTCCTGAATTAAAATAAAAATTTGTAGCATGATATATTATTTGTCCGTTAATGATAAGCTCCAGAGACAGCAAAAAAGCCCATTGGCATTCTGTAATGATCATCGTGTTCAACAGCTTACTTGTTAATTTTATATGACTTGATTTATTGCGTTTGGGGGACAGAATCGATTGGCTGACTGCTACCTCCTTAACCGTACCCTGAAGAATGATGAAATTTTCAGAAATGCTTTGCATCGGAAGAAAATTAATAAGCTGCATACTTCTTTCAAAAGTATGTTGTTGTTGTATCGAATGTAGAAACTATGAAACTTTGCTCAATAAGCCCTAATATTTTTCAAGAATTCCTAATCTTTCTATGGTGATCGTTATTAACTTCAACCTATGGGGCGATAGTAGCTAAAGGTCTTCATGAATACATATTTTATTTGGAAAAGTATTGAAGCCATTTAATGTTGCAATTCGAAGGTCAATTTAGAATATAGGGTGGGCCATTATCGGCTTAAATTTAAACCATCGGTTATTTCGAATCTGGCAATACTTATGTCATTCTATTCTGTCACAAAATTCAATCTATTATCTCCACTGAACGTAATGAATCGATTTACGCTTGACCAACGTTGAGATTTTTTGGGCCACTGAGAAAATGCACGATGACGTTAATTTTACCAAAAAAAAAAAACATTTTTTCGGATGAAGGTCATTTGCATTTTGGTGGGTACGTTAATAAACTGCCGTATTTGGGGCTCAGAAAACCCACACACGTAGTCTTACAGAACCCAATGCAGCCATTATGAGTGACTTGTTGGGCAGAGACATCAGTGGCCATGATAATCGATTTTTTTGTACCCGCTCTTCATGGTATTGTTGTGAACGATGTTTGGTTTCAACAGGATGGTGCAATTTGCCGCACGTCTGATGCCATAATTGATTTATTGCCTCAAACGTTTCATGGCCGTTTAATTAGACGTAATTTTTTTTGCCAATTGGCCGTCAAGAATCTTAGATTTGACACTGTTTTCTGTAGGGCGCCGTTAAAAGACAATGTTATCCCGAAGTCGCCATAGCCTACTAGGTAGTGTGTTGGCTCATTAGACGTAAGATCACGGTTCAAAACCCAGGTCAGACATCAAAACGAAATATGAAAAAATATTTCTTCGGCGACTTCCTCTCGGCAGATTTCTGTCAAAAAATCTCAGAGTAAATAAAATTGCCATGAAAAGTTTCTCAAAAATCTGTCGTCCGGAGTCGACTTTAAACTGTAGGTCCCGCCACTCATGTTTAAATTAATACACACAACATGAGTGATGTGAGAAGCTAGGCCGTAAACCTGACTGAAGGGTTGTAATGGCCAAGTATGTATGTATGCCGACAAACCGGAGATAATTAAGCATTTGAAGGCCATCATTCGTGATACTATTGTAGAGATACGACCCCATACACTCGAAAAAGTGCACGAAAATTGGTCCGATCAAAGAGGTACTGTGAGGCCAGCTATGGCAGCCATACGTATAAAATAATATTCCATATCTTACGGGAACAATTGTACTTCACAACAAAAACAATATAAATTTCGCAAAACTTCAAACTGTTTTGGATTTACTGCATTTTTAAATTTAAACTTTTAAATTTCCCACTCCATAGATTGATATGAACATAGATTAATCGGGTCCATAAAATATTTATTTTACCTCTGGTTTTTGTTTTTTCAAATTTTTTGTCCATTTTTTTTTGCTTTAAGTTGCTTTAAGTTTAACCACATTCAAACTGCCACATCCATTGATTCTTAACAGTTATCATTTTTCATAGCTTTTTGCCATAGGCTATCTAAAATGTGTTCGCTTTTTTGTCAATTTCTATTAAAAATGATTCGGAGGAGAACTTAAACTTGTGCTCATTTTCTTAAGACTTTGAGTATAAAATATTTTCAAATTGTTTGCGTATGGAAACAAAACATATATAAATGCAAATAGAAATCGAAATTTTAATACAACTTCCATACACATATGTATGTACACAACTAATTGCAAAAGACTGTTACATTTGATGCCTTAAGCTGTTTATAATGAGTGTAAATTCTATTTGGCCCAACATAGTTGAAATGAATGGAGATTAGGATGTTCACATGCAAAAACCGCGCTCAAATAGAATATAGACTCGTACAAATACATATATGTGCAGATTTAACGATTTTTGTTATATTTGTACTGCTGGCAACATTTTGTTGAAAGTTTGCACTTTCGGTTCGTACAGAGATACATACTATACATATATACATAGATTACATGGAAGTGCTAACAGTGTAACAATAAAAGTGAAAAGTTTTTTAAAAAATGCTAACTTATAATTAAAAATTATTTAAAATTTTCATTTAAACATTTTCCCCCGTAGTTTAGTAGGTATGTGTGTTGGCTTATTAGACGTGAGGCTACGGTTCAACCCCAAGTCAGACATATCGAACAAAACGAAATATGAAAAAATATTTCTTCGGCGACTTCCTCTCAGCAGTCTCAATCTTCTGGCAAAAACTCTGAGAGTAAATAAAATTTCCATGAAAAGGTTGTCAACAAATCTGTCGTTCGGAGTCGACTTTAAACTTTAGGTTCCGCCACTCATGTATAACATTGATAAACACAACATAAGTGGTGTGAGAAGCTAGGTCGTAATCCTGACTGAATGGTTGTAATAACCAATTATGTATGCATGTATGTTTTATAAGCAATCAATGACTTTATGGCTGTAAAAGTTGAAATGCAGTAATACGTATAATAATAGAAAAACTTCTGTAACAGTCCATTGATGCCATAAGACCAATCTTACCTTAGATTCGTTTGGGTAAAATTTGTTTAATAATTGTCGTTAAACAGTTTCACAACAATGCACTTATAGTTTTTGATCTGTTTTGCTCTTTACTATACACATGCGATAAAAACAAAATATAGTGGTGGCGGTAGTAATAAGGACACAAAAATTTTATTATAATAACCTCCAGGCATTGTTATTTACCGAATTCAAAAAAATTGTATTAAACTACCAAGCAAATACAATATCAAGCTTCCAGAATTTTATTTATTCATTTATTCTTTTTTTATTATTTTTAGTTTGCAAAGAAGCTGACAAGAAGTACTGCCCAGAAGTAATCGATATTTTTCCGGTGACTGAGTAGACGTCTTAATTACAAGTACTTGATGTTCATGGGACCATTGTTTTAAAATTATAAAGCATGGATTGTGTCATTGTCCTTTATAAATTTCCCAAATCAATGGCATTTCTTCATTATCAAATAGAAGTTCATGTTGAGACTGGCGGACGGCGATACACATGACTTTCAATATGATTCAAACAACTTGCTCTACGTTTTACAGCAACTGTTTATGTGTTGCTGATGTTGCCAGGTAAGCTACAATCTTATCTTATAGTATGTTTGTGGATCAATAAGTTCAGTTTCATTAAGTTCTTTCTTATACCGAGGCTTTGAAACAAAAGCTTACTATAGTTCTAAACTTTCTTATCCTGGTCTCAGCAGGTTTATTGAAACAAAAGGGTTGTAACTTTTATTTATGCCAATACTGTACCGGCACAAAAATTATCATCTACACCGTATTTAATCACATGTACAGACACACACTAACACTTAATTTTCGTAAAATGAATTTCTTAAACATACAATTTATAAAATTATATGAAAATTACCCAACTCTAGCTCTCTCTGGCACACACACACACACTCACAAACACTTAAACTCAAATTAAATATTGATGTTTATGTGTGAGAGTATTTACAACAAATAATTTTCATTTATAGAGAGAGAGAGAGAAGAAACGTTTTCTCTTATTAAAATCTTGTCAACCATGAAAGTACATAAATGTATAAGTATTCCTCCCATTCGAATGAAACTGTTGGAGTATGTGTAGGTAGTAAGTATGTAATAGAATGTCTGTTAAGCTTATCATACAGTGATTATTACCATACAAGTAAATTTTACATTTATTCGTACATGTGTTTGTGTAAGATTGTATTGTACTGTATTCTATTGTACATACATATTTAACCCTTTCATGCCCGATGTTGCCTATAGGCAACATTGTATATTTTTGTTCATAAATTCAGTAATTTTTAATTTTTTTAAATGATTTTTTTTTTTGCAAACAAGCTTGGTTAAAAACGTATAAAACCAGAATACGTAGGACTCTGAATTTAATATCACTTCATATTTAGGCCATGACTAACAAACACATGTCCTTAAAAAAATTTTAGCTCTGGCCCAAAAAATTCGGGCATGAAAGGGTTAATAATGTTTACCAATGTACAAGTAACATGTATGTATGTGTTCCTCTACTCCTGTATTTGTATGCATAATTATCATTATTTTACCAGGAGTAATTTTTGGCAAAAAATCTTCATTTTCTGATAATTATTGTTGTTGTTATTGTTACATTTGTCGTAAGTAGCAATATATGTAAACATTATGAGTGTAAATTTATCTTTATAAGCATTTCTTGTATATGTACATACATCTGTGTGTGTGTGCTGTTCTAATTGATGTTGCATTACAATTTCTGTCATGTTTTCCTAACGTACTAGTGTCAAGCTGTTTACGATAGATGGTACAGAATTTTGTTACTCAGACAATTTTTCTCTTTCGTCTGTTACTTACTGTATTTATGTTGTAAATGTATTCTATTCTATATTTTCTCTTTGATAGCCTTTGGCAAATATCATGCCAAAGAAACGGCAACAGATTTTTATCATTCGTTAAAGTGTTCAATGTTGTTTGTCTGTTCATTAGAAGATAATCAAAAAATTTCCTGACAACTTCAAAAAAAATTGCTAACAAAACAAACAAACAAAAATCGTCGTCATTACTATCATTTACATTTAACAAATGATAGAAAGAACATTGTGATTTTTATCATAAGCATACAACAGTATAATGACAACAATTATTTAAGACTACATCCTTATTTGGATTTTCATTTTATCCTTTCTTTCTTTTTTCTTCTGCTTTTTTCTTGAGCCATTTAATTAGGCACATTCCATTTCACAATTCTTGGTGTGCCTAATGCTAAGGTAGTCAAATAAATATTATTTTTAAGATAATCTTTGTAGGGATTTGATATTATAATTCTAGACAAATGGGGAAAGCTGCATTTAATTAGAGCAAACTTAGTATACTTTTTACTATAAAAGTAAGTAAAAAATTCTTTGTTTTTTCATGTGCATGCATAAAAATCATACTTGTTTATTTATTTATTATTCACACCGAAAAAAGTTAAAAATTAAGCTGATACCATTACATTATAAGGCTTAATGTTACCGAAAATAATATTTCTTAAAAGGTCTTGTATTCAATGACTACTGATCAACTAGAAATTTAAGCGCTTCGTAACAAAAAAAGTTTCGACGTCAAAAAAATGTTGGCGTCAAAAAAGTTACGGCTTCAAACAGTCAAAAAAAAATTGTCAGTAAAAATAGTTAAAGAAAATTGTCAAAAAAAAATTGTCAGAAAGAAAAAGCTCGGAAAAAATGTAAGAAAAAAATTGTCAGAAAAAATTGTCAAAAAAAAATTGTTGGAGCAAAATTGTAAGAAAAAATGTTAGAGAAAAATATCATAGAAAATTGTCACAAAAAACAGTCAAAAAAATTGTCAGAACAAAATTGTGAGAAAAAATAGCCATAAAAAATTGTCAAAGGAAATTGTCAGAAAAAAATTGGCATTAAAAAATTGTCACAAAATTGTTTTTTTTTTAAATTGTCAGAAATAATTTTCGGAAAGAAGTCGTAAGAATTTTAGACACCGTGTAGCATAAAGACGCCACTAAAATCTTTGCAGTGGTTCCGTTTGACCAACAAAATTTATCTGGTACCAGATCGGTCAAGTTTGATATACATATATACGTTAGGTAACCAATTATATTTTGATTTGTGACTGCTTAATCTACATATATTCCCATATAATGGCGATGGTATACCGTCGATGTCGCTTCATAGCGCAACAGTATCTAAATAAATTGGATGAACGGTATTGTTCCAAATGTCCTTTTTAGGTCCGCCTCTTATTCCTAAACTACACATTCTTTAAATCATTTGAATTAATTTACTACTGGATTTCCTCTTCATCACATTACTGAAGCATAGGTTAGTAATTGCCATTTATACATATGGGCCAGCTTATGGTAACTTAACTTTTTAGATGTCCAATCAATTTCCTATCCAGGATAACGCTTACACGTTATGACTGGTTGGATTTTGTTGAGAGACAAATTTCGATCTTACCGAAGATCACATTTAGACCCTTTGGTCATGTCCAATTAAGTGGTGTGTTCAGAACAAAATTTGCTACTCTGAAGAGATAGTTTGAAATCTTATTCCTCCAGTGTTTTATGGTATGATCAAATAAATCTGCCAAACTATGTGAAACCGGTGAATCAGCGGACATTTTGTTGGTCTTAATGACATCTAACCGGAATGACTTTAAATACAAAACAGATCTTAACTGTCAAACTGTTATTGTTATTATTGTTATAACTTGTAAGGAAAATCCTAAGAATAAATTGGATTCAAATGTACTCCAAGCATATATGCACACAAATTTAACGTCCATCAATATTTAACAGATTCTCATGATTATGTTTAATCATGGCTTTTCGCAAAACATTAAACTAAAGACAGAGTAAATGATACTGATTTAAATTGACATTCATTTACAATTCTGGCAGGCATTGAATGAAATTCATACACTGGCAGTATAAGTATAACCACTTATGCCGGCGAACGAACGAAAGAATGATTCAGTATTTTAGGTTTGGTTTTTATTTATTTTCACATTTGACGGCTTTTTGGTTTATTCATTTCGTTCGTTTATTTGCTAAAGAGTGATTTGGCGGTTGTAGTCTTGTCTTGAAATGATTTTCCATTCAGTGATATTTGAGGCACAACCAATCATCCCTTTTCTGCTGTTGATTAATGACTGTAAATAAATCAAAGCCTTGTAAATTTTACATGCAAAGACAGAGGGCATGTATGGCAACACTTAAGCCTCAAATGGAAATTCTTAAAATAATAAAAAAAATAAAGTGGAAAATTGCTGTGTAAATTGAGGCATTAGTGTAGTTAGAACAAATATTATATTTTTGCATTAGATTTGATTTCTTTTTTATTTTTCTTTAAGCTTTTGCTTACCTTTTACTGGTTTTACCTGTCCTTTATTTGATAAATTTCTTTAAATTACCAACATAATGCCTCGAAATCTTTCATTCATTATTTATTTCCTCCATGGGGTTGTACTTCCATACTGGGCGGGGGCTGTATAACCATTTAGTCTTCAATCGAATTATATTGTAGCCTCATTTAATATTTATGTGCCAGTCTAACTGAGATTTTACTTTGTTAACCTTTTCGCAACTAATTCGTATGCAAATATTGAATATTTGCCTGCCATTGCCAAGAATATGTGAGATTTTGTTAAATTAACTTTTTGCAAAAACAAAAAAAACCGAAAGAAAATCAAAAATAAAAGGAAATCAGATCATTTGAAAGAGAACGAGAGAGATTTGTATGTGATTGCCAATAAGTTTTATTAGGCAAGAAAGGAATTTGAAAGCAATATTTCTGATTTGATATCAAAGATGTACAACCAAGAAATTGTTTAAGTAAACAGATAAAACGATATGAAAAAGAGCTCTAAAATTTTAAAAAATTATCAATCAAATGCGAAAATAAATTAAATTTTTGGCAGGTAGAAGAAAATATTTTTAAATTAAATTCAATAAACCTGAGCATATTGGAAATCATAATTTATATTCCGTGGGGAAGTAAAATACCAAGAAATTATTGTTTATAAATTATTAATAGCAGCCATTAGATGCTTTAATTTACTTATACGTAAATTTTCCAGGAAAATTACTTCTTGGAAAAATAATAATTGCAAGCGGGCAGAAAAATAGTTTCATTTAATCTCCCAGCTTCAATGTTCTACCTTTCAGTTCTCCCGCGTTTGTTGAATTAAGCTTTTTGTGCCCTTCAAATTTTTTTATATATTAGTTTTTCTTTCGTCCAGTTTCTCTCAATAGAGTGGAGTTCTACACATACCTAATTGGTCAGACATACCAACACACTTCCTACCAGACCACGGCGACTTCAATACATATACATATATATTATATATATACTATACTACTGATATACTACTAGTATACTATACTATACTATACTATACAATATTATACTATACTATACTATACTATACTATACTATACCATACTATACTATACTATACCATAATATACCATACTATACTATATACTATACTATACTATATATATACTATATACTATATATATACTATATCTACTATACTATACTATACTATACTATACTATACTATACTATACTATACTATACCATACTATACTATACTATACCATACTATACCATACTATACCATACTATACCATACTATATTATACTATACTGTACTATACCATAATATATAGTGCACTATACCATACTATAGTATACTATACCATACTATACCATACTACACTACACTATACTATTCTATACCATACTACACTACAATATACTATACTATACCATACTATACTATACTATACTATACCATATTATAATATCTTTACTATACTAAATAATACTTTCCTATACGTTTAGAATTTGAAAATTTGATATAAAAAAATATGCAAAATTGGGTGAAATATTTTCTTGGAGCCATTAACTTTTTAAAAAACTCCAATTGTCCCAAGGGCAACTGCAATATTATATTTAGGTATTGCAATTAGAACTGGTTTCTCCATGTACACTAGAAACTTCGCGTCCTCTCACAAAAAATAGTCAAGTGTTATCAAATAAATATTTTAAAATAATTGCTCAAAAACTTTGCCTCTGAATATAGTCACTTTACAGGGTACTCTGCCCTTGTCTACTTTTCACATCAAATTCGATAACTTAAATCAACCAAAACGGATAATTTTTCGCAACCATTCTCATTTCTCACAGAGCATGAATTTTAGAAATAAAATTCATTGATTTGAAAGCGTCGTTTTTCTTTTAGATGGTCCAGGCTTTTTATTTCAATTATTTCCAATATTGCATCGAGTTGTCATTATAAAACTGCAAATATTTTCTAATTCTAACATGTGTTATGTTTACACTTTGTTCTACCAACTTCCATAAAATTGCAAGAATCCAAAGCCATTTTCCTACAAACTTGCACACACCCAAGTCATGTTAACTTTTAAGTCATTAAGTCCAGTTTGCGTTTCCATTTACCATGGCTAACGCTTAATTGTCCTTCAAATGCTTTTAAAAAACAATTTTGAACAGTCTTCTACAATGTTACACAAAAGTCCCGTTGCTACAGCAAAATTGAAGATTTGATTGAATGAACAATTGCGCTCAGATCGTTATCGAAAGCAAAATTGGTCGTTGTTTGACAACATTTTCGCGAGAATTTCTAACAAAAACTATGAGCGAAATAAAAAACGGAATTGTTTTAACAAAATTTTAAAGTCATGCTGATCTAAAATCGAAAAAGACAAACTTTCACAAGCCCATTATTCTGTGGTAACATTTAGGTGTGTGTACATGTACATAGTTTTAGCGACGATTCTATTGCATGTGTTAAGTTTTGGCATTTTTGCTTAAAAAACTTGTTGTAAAATAAATGGACTTTCCATTAAACAACATGAAACATACAATAACAATAACAATAACAATAAAAATAACAACAATAAGTAAACGAAGAATAGGAAAAAAAAAGAGAAATATTGTACTGAAAGGAACATAAAAATAACAAAAAAATGCGCACAACATACATCCATCACTTTGTGGCGAGAGAGCAAAAAAGAAAAAAAAGAAGTGAACAAAAAATAGCATGAGCACATCAATGCGAACTATAGATGAATACTGATAGACAGATGGAAGGACGGACAAACAATATATAGGAGTAGAATACAAAAAAAAATATTGTTTTGCAAAAGATACAGAGATACCAGCATAAAATGAATTGGCATTTAAACAATTTAAAAGAAGGTGACCAGTCTTAATGCGATAATTTTCACATCCTCGCCCACAATTATGCCTGCTACATTTGTTAGATGAGAAATGCTAGACCTGAATACCATACTCCAGAAAGGGGCAGAACCACTGAAGTTATGGCTGTGCTATAGTAGGCTAAACTCAGTGTGCAAACTCAGTAAGTAATGGAATAAAGAGTATATTTTGCCTATAGAGCAATAATAATAACTGGAGTAATTCCAGATATTGTGAAGAATGCTTGTTCATACATAGAAAAATCATTACTAAGCTCAATTTAGAACTGCAGAAATCTAATTAAGATGAAGGTCCATTGAACACAATTTGCGAAAGATATTATATGTTAAGTCGCCATCGTCTAGTAGATTCTGTGTTGGCTTATCAGAGGTAAGGCCACGGTTCAAACCTCAGGTCAGAGATCTCCAACTGAACGAAATATGAAAATGTATTTCTTTGGGAACTTCCTCTCATCAGAAACTAACAAAAACTCCGAGAATAAATAAAGTTATCATGAAAAGTTTCTGAAAAATCTGTCTTTCGGAGTCGACTTTACTTTACATCGTTACAGATTTATAAAATTAACACAGGCAACATAAGTCGTGTGAGAAGCTAGTTCGTAATCCTGACTGAAGGGTCAGGTCGTTTTTTTTACACAGGGTCCGCCAATAAGTCCATGACTTTTTAAATTTTGCGCTTCTTAACTATAACCCTTCTTCTATTAACTCAATATATCAATTGACTTTTGTCACCGTTTAAACATTCTGCATCATTTAAATTGTGTTTGACAGCTGTTCACTTAAACCGCGACCAATTTTGGTTACTCATACTATTGTGAACTATTAGTTTTAGTGGTAAAAAATGGTTGAGTCCCGTTGTGGTGGTGAAGTTGGTGGTGGTGAAGTTGCTATATGGAAAATAATATATAATATGGCAAGTTCAAGTATAAACTTAACTTTAAATAAAAGTTACCGGTAGGATGACCCTCCCTTTAGCATAACGCTCACCTCTACCTTACTGTCCACTTATAACAATGGAAAAAAATGCATCTGCCCATTAAAATCCTCCATTTTGTTAACGGCAAGTGGTAATAATGGCCCTAAGGATAGCTTCATCGTCGTCCCTATACTCGTGTCTTAGTCACCAGTGAATATCAGTTGTTTAATTTGGACAAACTTTACATTCCTAAAAGCATAAAATAATTCAAAAATTCAAGTCAAAGTGAGTTGTATACTGTGCTAAAAACTGAAATGATTTTTCATTATTGATCAGTCCATATACATCAGTAGGTCTTTAATTCTCTTTCTACATATGAATGTAATTTTCTCACAGTAACATGGTTTTTCTTAAATATTGAAATCCTTTCTTTGGCTTTTTTTAATTTAAGAAGGAGCTTGTGAACTGCCTGCTTTTACTTTTTAGAAGTTTCAGTTGGTCACCCTACCCCCTCTGCACTGGTCACCCCATCATAAATTTAATACTTTCAACAAGAACTACGCATCACTTGCTTACACCTTCAACAACCAAACAAATGGCCGTATTTGCCGAGAGAGTGAAATAAACTCAACATAGCTGAGGTTTTGTAAAATGAATGAATACATATATGTATGTGTTGTTGCTGTTGTTGCATTTGCAAAGGAAACAGTTGCTCACATACATGTATACATACTAGACAACATATGCATGAACACAATTTAAAGAGACAACATACTATATACACCCTGATACATATGCACACATCCGTATACACAATACGCTCAAGTGTGTGTGTGTGTGTATGTGTGGCATAAAAACCATTTACCACATATGAATGGTATTTAGCGGAAATTTAACAATTGCACGCCAATATAACAACTTTATATCCTTCAGACAACAACATTTCACTGACAAAAGTGTTGGTTCGTTGGTTGGTTGTTGTCTTAGAGAGGAAGAGACGACTTTACTGCCGCTACCATCACTGCTGACTGCTTGTGATGATAATAATTTCAAGGATTGTTTGTGGTACAACATTTAAAAAAGTACAACAAAGTATTTAAAACAACAAGAACAACAAAAGGAATAATAACACAAGTAAAGATATCCTATAACACAGATACCATACAATTTATGATATGAAAAGAATAACAACAAACACAAGAGAAATCTAAATTATTCGCTGTAACATTTATTCAGACATTAACATGGATTCGTGATATATATGAAGCGTAAAAGACGGCCTAGCCCACGTCATATTTATACTTTTTTTTTAATTTATTTTTTCCCGATTACGTCTTTAGTTAAAAAGATACTCTCCTCATGCCACATAGACCTGTCATAATAGTTGATAAATCTTTGTATTTCAAATGAGAAAAAAGCGGTTACTGGGAAATGAAATCTAAAAAAAAGGTTTTTGCAAGGCATGTGTCATGTAACATGCTGATAGAAACGCAAATAAAAAAAAGGAAAATTAAAAATATTTTTTTTTAATTTGTTTTAAATACATTTTCTTTTAACTTTTGATATGGGTTTTCTATTTAGCAGAGTGAAAAACATTGGGCTTACAAAAATTGCGAAATTTTGTTGTCATGAAAAGCTTAAGCATTGATTGAGAAACTACTGCTACTACTACTACAAATAATTTGAATTCTTTTGCGATTTTAAAAGCATTTTGTACTCTTAGTAAACTATTCTCTGATTTCTAAAGTTTCTTGGAATAGTCTTTCCGATTTACTTTACTTACTTTATCCATAAAATTACGCTCTGCATATCTGTTGCTTGTGAAGTTGCGTAGTCTAGTAAGTTGTATATTGGCTTAGTAGACGTGAGGCCACAGTTCAAACTCCTGATCAGACATCAAAACTAAGATATGATAATATACTTGATAAGTTATTATGAATCGAAACAAAACAATACTTTCAAATTGTGGAAATTTACTTGTAAAAAAATCTGTTCATAAATCATATCGTTTTTACGGTCAACATAATCGAACCGTCGTCATAGTCTAGTAGGTAGTGTATTGGCTTATTGGACCTAAGGCCCGAGTTCAAACCCCAGGTCAGACATCAAAACGAAAATATAAAAAATATTTCTTCGGCGACTTCCTCTCAGCAGATTTCTGGCAAAAACTCTGAGAGCAAATAAAATTTGCCATGTAAAGTTTCTCAAAAAATCTGTTGTTCGGAATCGACTTCAAATGTAGGTCCCGTCACTCATGTATAAAAAATTAACACCCACAACATGAGTGGTGTGAGAAGCTAGGCCGTAATCCTGACTGAAGGGTTGTAATCTCCAATTACGTATGTATAATCCAACCAGTGATCAAGCAATTCCTTCAGTTGTTGCTGTTTATTGTTGTCACTAATTTTACTCTTCTTAATTCGAAACTATCAACATGACATTAGGAAAATATTTCAGCTGTTGTGTGAAATAGGCAGTTCATGCCACTACGTAGTTCATGTCAAATTGAATATGCTGCTCAAAGAATTTGAAGGGGCATGGTTGTCTCACGTTGGGCCACAGAGATTGTGCGAGTTAACCCTGTTAGAATTTTTCTTGCAATGTTCTTTTAAGTCGCAGATGTATGTGTATAAGCCACAAACCACAGAGGTTCTTAATGCCGAGGTCAAATTCGGCCTGATTGACGCTCCAGCCTAATGGAATATTAAACACGTCGTATGTGTTACACCACGTTAAAGTTGCGGTAGTCTAGTAGATAGTGTGTTAACTTATTAAACGTACCCCAGGTCAGACATCTGCAAGAAACCGAAATATGAAAAGTATTTCTTCGGCGATTTCCTCTCAGCCTATTTCTGTCAAAAGCTCTGGAGTAAATAAAATTGCCATAAAAATTTTCTCAAAAACCTGTCGTTCGTGTATTAAACTAATACACATAACATAAGAAGTGTTAGAAGCTAATTCGTAATCCTGACTGAACGGTTGTAATGAATCGTTATGTTAGGTTATATCTCTTGTGTTATACATATATCATGACCCGTTATGTTATGTTATATATCTGATGTTATATATCTGTTGCTTATAACACAATTTCTTTAGAAAACTTATAACATTTATTTTCTCCCTCTAAAGAGTGGAGTAAGGTGCTGTTTTCAAACGCTATAATTGTCAACTCTGGTTGACTTTGTGATCAAATTAATTGAACTGTAATTACTTCAAAACTCCAAAACAAAAAAGTTTTCAAAAGGATATCATCTACAAGATAAATAAAAATGTCATAAAGAGAAAAAAAATTTTGTGAAAAAACCCGAATTATGTGTAACCCTTAATAACCCTGGAGAATTTCCATGCTTGATAGATACCACTTATGAAACAAACTCATTATGGCATGTGGTTGGTATTGGTATTTTTTTTCCTCTTCCATAATACTTTTTCCTACACAATCGCCTGCAATACTTAACCTTAGCAAGCATCCTACTCTCGTTGAAATCGTTTATTTTACAAACATAAGCCTTCAGGGTATCATAAAATTATAAAAGGAAGAGAGATAAAAAGGCAACATTTCCTTTTTTGTACTCCTACAACAGCAATAACCTTAAGCTGTTTTCCTACGTGAAAAGCAATTATTTTATATTTTATTTTTTATATTGTAGCAAAAAAAGAAAAATAAATAAAAAAAAAAACTTTAAAGAACAAGAAAAAAAATACTGTCAAGTACATAATTTGAATCATTTATTAGAAGTGTAAGAGGCTTAATGCCAGACTGTCGATATCAGGTTCAATTTGCTGGACTTGCTTTACAGTTTTTAAATCTTTAAAATTTTTTTTCTTCTTTATTTCTAATACTTTGAAAACTTGTTCCTCCACACAGCAATTAATTTGTTTTATTGACTGTGTTGTATTGTTTTTTATTTCATATTCTTTGTTTTTCTCTTTCTTTCCTTCCAATAATAAATGACACTCGTACTTTTTTTAATTTTTTCTGAAATTCCTTTTTTTCTCTATTTGAGTTTATGATTTGCCTGTTGTTTTAATCTGGTTACCATGGCAGTTGCCAATTAACGTGTGTTCCTTGTTCTTGTTTAGTATTATTGGTATCGTTGTGGCTGTTGTTTGGCAATTAAAATTGACTTATTGTCCACTTTATCAATATATTTTGTTTTTGTTTTTATTGTATAATGTTGCCGATGGTTTTATTAACCATAAAAATGTAATAAATTTTGTGGTCAATATGCAACAAATTACTACCGAATGAATAGAAAATGTGTTCGCATGACAATGGAGCACTTAGCTTTTACTTTGAAAATAATTTTTATTTCAATCTGAAACATTATTGTATTATTTTCTTGAATATTCATACACACAATAAGCGTAAAAAAACTGTACATTATGGATAAAATTCTAACAATCACCAAACTCAACTTTTACCACTTAAGGAGAATGGCCGAAAAAATTTTATTTGATTTGCAAATTTTTTTAAAATTTTTTTTATTTAAATTTTATAAACCGGCAATGAAACAATTTTAATTTATTTTTAATGTATAGATTCTTTTGACGCTCACTGTATATATATTAATAATTGAATACTGTATAGAGAGCCTTTAATTTTTTATGATATACCCATAATGTAATTCCAAAAGTATGTACTTACAGCCACACCTATCTAGAAGAGCATATTATGAGTGAGTGCATCAACTGCCAATGGAACTACTTTGGCCCTCCACAACCACGAACATCAAATAGTATCATGAGACACTGTTTGGTAAGTGTTTACCAAATCACTCTACAAGCTGAAAGCACCGTACAACGCAAATATCTTTCTTCATACTCAAAGATATGTTGAGGTCGCCAAGATCAATACATATTTTCCCACAGATGTAGTAAAACAACAAATCAAAGTTCCTTTGTTGCAAAGTTGCTGCGGCAATATTTTTGAGTGGCTGTAAAACTGTCGCCCTGATCTTCAATAGCCCAGTTAACGGTACTGACATCATACAAGGTACATATGTATAAACTTCAGAAGAATATATAAAGACCTACAGAATCCAATAACCCTCTACTAAGTTTTGAAACAATTGTAAGGAAATCCTCTATTAATCGACCCTATGGCAAATGCCAGCAGCGTTATATGTATCGGGTCTTTCATCTTGAAATGTTGTTTATTCACATACCTATTCATCGAAATCGGCGTCATCGCAGAAGATGATTATTCGCTGACGTGAAATCCGTCATTATATCTAATCGACTGTGGCGATTTATTAAAACTGACTGATTAAATGGCAAGTACGTCACAGATGTAGCGGCCATAAGATGACCGTTATCAACTGCCCCTTTTGAAAGTCTACATTTTGCACAAGAAACTTACATAAGCGTCGTTCGCGAGAAAAGGTTGAATATATTTTATTTATTCGTGTTCTTTATTAATTAATGTGCGAGCAAGAATAATCTACTTTTGTATCAAAGAAAATACTTATTTCGATCTGAGGTAGCAGTAAACAGGCTTCCTTACTAGAAAAGTTGACCGCTTGCAAAGCTTTTTATTAGTAAGGCTCTAGTGGTGATAGTTGAAGTTGCCATAGTCTAGTAGGTAGTGGGTTACGGTTCAAACCCCAGGTTAGACATCAAAAAGGAAATGTAAAAGAAATTTTCGGCTACCTTCAGCAGTCTTCTGGCAAAAACTCTGAAAGTAAATAAAATTTCCATGAAAAGTTGCTCAAAAATCTGTATTTTCGGAGTCAACTTTAACTGTATGTCCCGCCACTCATGTATAAAATTAACACACACGACATAAGTGAACGGTTGTTATAACCAATTATGTATGTATGTAGTGGTGATTCATGTTGATCTCGACTGAGAAATCAGCGAAACCAACGCCTCAACTCATCTTTAGGCAATTCTTTTTTGGCTCCTTATATCGAACATATTGATGAGAAGTTTAAACGAGAATGCAATCATCATAATATACCATAGCATTCTATGCTCCAGAGCATAATAATCTTCTAAGAATAAACAAGACGATTGGGTGTAGATGTAGCAGTATATGCAGAAAATGTGTCCAACCCTCTTGATCTCAGACCCCTGCATAGTTTATTTTGTTTTCATTAAAATGTCCATTATATTGTTGGCCTTCGAAATAAAATCAGTGTTTAATTTAATAATAATTTTTCATAATTTATTTAAGTTCAGTTAAGCAGTATTGGCTTTGTCAATTCTCAATTGTCCAAACAATTTATGACATTTAGAAAATTTTTAAAGTTTCTTACTTAAATGTTAATAACTCTTCAAAAAAAATGCCCTTGAATCAATCCATTAATTAATATTCTAGGCGAAAGCAAAGTGAAAAACAAAATTAAATAATTTTTGATTTTTCACACAAAAACTGATATGCCATGATGTTAAAGTTGTGGCGTATTTTTTAACCACAATAATGGATTTTTTTTTGTTCTCAGATTTGCATTTGCATAACATTAATAAATACTCGAATGCTTGTAGTTTGTTCTCTTTTTTTTTTAATTATTACTTTGCTTTTATAAACATATTTTTTTCAGCTTTTGATTTCCCGAGCGAATAAACATTTTTTTTAAATTATCATTTGAAATTCATATCCATCATACAACATATTGAAAACGTTAATGCAGCCGACGAAATGCATTGAGAAGTTTTTGGGACTGAAGTAATTTTGAAAATATTTTATTTTCTTGATTTCGGTGTGTAAAATTTTTTAAGTAGGGTACTTTTTCAAAAAGCAAAGATATTGCTATAGGCCTGGGTTTCAAAGACTTCTGGCACACAACTTCTGAAATTCTGAGGGCAAATAAAAATTGCCATGAAAAGTTTCTCAAAATAATCTGTCGTTCGTACTCGGCATTAAACTGTATGTTTCGCCATTCAGGTAAAAAAAATAACAGAGAGAATCTAAGTCGTAATCCTGACTGAAAGATTGTGCTGACCAATTATGTATATAAGTATGTTATTAAAATATATAAGATAATTCTCAATTGCTGGACTAGAGATAAACATCTCTCACAACTTGCGTATTACTGTGGAAACAGTCTAGCGCACTTCCCAAAGAAATCAATTGTACTACAAACAGGAAAACGTTGCAGTTGGATGCTTTATAATTCATTGTTGATGACTACAGAGGTAAAAAGGGGAAAGGCTCATTTTCTGGAGAGAGGTAGAAAGAGGAAAGGTCCTAGAAGAGAGAGCAGGAAATCGGCTTTAGAATTAGGAATGATGATAAAAAACTTTACAAAAGCGTTCCAAGCACGGATAATCTTCCCGCAAAGATGAAATTGAAATCTTGATTACCAATACGCAAAGGATGTTGATGTTACCAAAGAGTCAAGCATCTGACCAAAGGTTTCAAGCTCGGAGCATCTTCCCGCAAGAATGAAATCAAGGATGAAGTAATCAAGTTTCCATGATTACTGGCACGCAAAGGCTATTGAGGTGATGGAGACCAGTCTTCTCTATGTCATTAACGAAAATGTTGTATCAAACTCAATCAATGTAAATGGCGTAAAGATTCCGGTGCCCAGCCATAATGTAGTTGAAGTCTCGATTCAAAATTACAATGCTGCTGGCCACGATGGCCTGCTTGCTAAGTTGTTCAAGGCTGCAGATAACAAGCTAGTAGAGTACATAGAAAGTTCTTCTTGGTTTTTGCCAACACCAGTTTCAACCATCCGGTCCTAGGCAATTAATTTTGATTTCGCGTGATTAAATAACCTTCTACCAGTCGTCTGCCGTTCATAACGCAAATTTCTGTGCGAAGTCCAAATTGAAAAACTTTGTCAGCAAAATCAGTTGGATCAGGCCTTTAAAGTTTTGTGGATAATCCGTAATGATGCATTAGCTTTTAAGGGATTGTATGCAGATATTCTAGGCTTTAATTCAACAATTCAAACGTATTATTCGTATTTATTCATTGTAACGGTTTTCGATTGTACTTAATTAATTAATTTATAATGAAGTTTTATAATGAAGTTTCTTTTTTCATTACCTTGTATGATAAATAGTTTTTTACTGACAATTAATAATCAACACTTTTTTCTATTTTTTTGATTTTTTATTTATTTATTTCTTTAATTGCACGTAATTATCTATTGCCTGTTCAATTAAATATTTATTTATTTAAAATTGTTTATTTGCGATAAATAAAAAATTATTCAAAAATTATGGTTTTTGCCACGACATTAGAAAAGTATTTTTAATTTAAAATCAAATTTTTAAGCCTAGTGATGATATAAGATTCATAAAGCACATTGTACATGCAACATGAGAAATAATCGTTGAAATAATCCTGTACACTTGTACCAAAACTCAAGTTATAATTTTTTTAATTCAATTCTTTATTGTGATTAAACACGAAACATTATCGCTCCATTCTACCGTGCATCTATACCCAGAAAAGTTTTTTGCACAAATTTGCCGATCATTATATTGACTGAAGGCAGGGAGATTATTTTCTCTGTTTCTTCAAATTCATCACTCATACCTGAACAGTTACTTTGGAAAGAAGCAAAATAACTCATTAATTAGTTACTACATCCATTTACCCTCGTACACCACAAAAGTATCACAAAAGAATCTGCTCAGCTCTGTCTTTCTTTCCCTTCCCTATATATTTTCGGTCTACAAATCTAAGACAATTATGTCCACATACCTATCCATACTAGACTTAATCTACGCTCGACTATTCGCTCTTCTGACCCTATGTATCGTGCGTAAAGAATCCCATGACTCGTGCACTCCTGAAGATGATACTCCGCATTTCAAATCTTCAGCATATTTTGTAAAAATTATAGTTATGCCCTCAACGACCCCTCATGAGTGTAGGAGCCTTCTAAGGATTAGTAAGAGGCGCAGTAGTATGTTTATGTACCTTCGGGACCACTTACTCCATACAAAATTTGGAGCATGCATATCTGTAAAAGAGTAAAAACATTGTAGAATTGAGAAATGAATTGTGTGCGATCGGTCTTTGGGTTTGTAACATGTATTATGAAAAGGTATTGCTTTTTAATGTGTATGTGTGTGTGTGTTTTAAAATTTGGGAGAATGCATATCTGGAAAAGAATTAAATCATTTTAATTTTTAATTTTTCCATACAAATTTGGAATCATACCTGCTTTTTGTTGGTCCTTTCATTTGTATTGCTTTTCAAACGAATGGTTGGACGGACAGAATGAGTGCGTGCACGTTTCCTCATCTACATCCCAGAGTATAGAAAGACTGTAATGTGAAAATGTATATACGTATGTACGAATGTTTGGACGGACAGAATGAGTGTGTGCGTAACATGTAATGTGTATGATCGTTTTTTTTTAATAGTAAATTCTTGGCACGTATTGCTCATGACCACAGGTAGAAGAAATAGAAATATAAACTAATAAGAAAGGGTAGGTTGGTTGTGCGGTTGTTTTTAATTTGATGAGAAAGAAATGTATAGTTGCGCCTGTGGGTTTTTTTTCATGCATAAGTAGAATATCTGTCTTTACATAATTGAATTTACTGTTTGATTTACAACATCCCAGAGTATAAATAGACTTGTTTTTAAGGATTTAGAATTTTTTAGTTTTACTGTTTTAAATAAATAGAATTATAGAATAAAGGGATTAATTGAAACAAATTAGTTTTTATTTTTTGAAAATTTTATTACATATTTCTTTTTTCAGATTTTTACAGATTCGAATTTAAAAATACGTTTATACAGATTAAATAACTTAAGTGTTAACAAATATTGTGTATAGAATGTTTGACATCGACAAACGTTGAAGGATTGTGAATAAGTATTTTCACAATAATACAAACGTATGACATATTAATACATAAAAATGGATTACTTTTTTACTAATGTTACATATTCTTAGTTCATTTATAAGTTTCATAAATAAATCTATATGCACTTTATCAATCTGATTACTATGTTTTGTTAATAAATAGTTCTTCCAATACAGCTGATGTTACCATTTTTGTTCCCCTTCTTTAAAAATTTAATAGTAGGTTGTGTTAGTGCGGGACGATGTACTCTGAATTATTTCATTTTAATTTATATTTATTGAATAAAAAATTTAAACACAAGTGCCCACAATTAAATGTATTAAATTTTTGTTTTCGTTCATAATTATATTCAATAGGAAATTTTAAGTAGTTGACAATCTCAAGTGGTGGTTGTAAGTTTCCAAAGCTATCAAAGTATTCTTTATAGTTGTGGTTTTTATAATATGCTACCCAATGTGTTCCCATACCATTTGAATCATCTAAATTAACAATGCCGCATTCTTGTTTGAATGGTTTTTCAGGTAAAGAATCACGCATGAAAACACCCCTAAAATGTTTGAGATGTCTTCCATATTTATTCAAATCCAAATCTGTTAATGGGCGATTGGGAAGGTTATCTAATAGTTTTTTGGAGCTGGACTATAATAGAGACCATATCCAGTTTTATATGGTTTGAGGTACAACCCTTTACCCATTGCAATTGATTCCATATATCTATTATGACGGTTAGCTTCAGCCAATTGTTCTTTTCTATTTTTGATAGCATTTACTGCTTTAACAATAGCGGATCCTCCACTTGCCAAACCACCAAGCGCTGACAATGCTGTTAGTACGGGAATAAGTGGAAGAAATCCTCCAATTTTCGGTACAGGTATAACTCTCGGTATTATAATGTCTGCTCGCTTTTTCCCTTTAAAATTTGAATGAATAGCCTTTTGAGCTATTTTAACAGCATCATTTATATCAAGGGGTTTCTGTTCTTTCAATTGTTTTAAAGTTTTTCTCACAGTAGCTGTGAATAATTTCTTATTACAGTTATTCATTTTTCCTTTTCTCATTCTTTTTGAATTTTTTCTTTTCTTATGTGTCTGCTCCTTCAAACCTAATCCAAATTTCACTTTAGCTTTCATAGCGTTTGTCACAAACCACGCGTTAGCACGTTCTTTAATATCACTATCTTTAGATTTAACTCGTTGCCAGGCTTTTTCAGCTCATATTTGATCTGCTTGATGTCTTGTGTCTATATCTTTTGATTGTGAATATGCAATATCGTGCTCTCTACAAGCTGCGTCTAATAAATTTATACCCTTATCTCCTCTTGCTAAACGTTTTTCAAGTTTTGTACCAGGTCCACAAAACTGATAACCAGGTAGATGTAATTCAACAGGTACTTTATTTATTAAGTTGTTTACAAATCCTCTTCTCATCTTACACTGGCTGAGGTTTTGTTTTGACCCTAGATTATAACAAATTTTTTTTTTCGTTACTTTTATACCTCTTCGCAAAAATAGCTGAAATCAAGACGATCTCCTATATATACAGCAATTTATATGATTTCAGTATGTTAATTTTTTGATATTGATTTTGATCTGCTTTGTATCTGATCACGATCTACTTTACATCTGATCACGATCTGCTTTGTATCTGCTCACGATCTACTTTATATCTGATAACGATCTACTTTTTTGGTTTTTGGTTTTGTCTATTTTAATTTAATTTTTTTATAATTTTTTTGTCATTGCCAGGTTTTAGGTAAACATGTTCTACCTCAATGTTTAAATTGTTTATTTGATCAGCTAGATCATCATATATTTGTGTTATATATTTTTCGATTACAATATTTTTGTTTTTATGGTTATATTTATTAAAACTTTCTCCAAATTTATTAATATAAGACATCTCTTTCACTCTTCTAATAAATTATGTTAGATTCTTTAAGTTCTTCGATAATAGAGATTATTTCGTTTTGATGATTGTTGTGGCCAGCACCTTCCGATGAGAGAAGTAAACGTAGTCTGTCAACTAATTCATTAGGATCATCCCAATGTATGTAATTTGATTTCAGATTATTTTGTAATTTTAGCATTAAACCACTGCCTTTTGTTAAAATGTTTGTTGTTGTTTCGAATAATTGTTTAATTATTCGTATATATTTAAAGGCTCGTGTTCCTTTCACTTGTTCATTAGGTTCATAGCGACGTTTATGTGCATTGGTATGAATTAAAATCTCTTTATATTTTTTCAAATCATTTTTAGAATAATGGAGAGGTTTTTTATGAAATACTAGTTCAAATAATCCAGGCGTCATTTTCAATTTCATATTCCCTATCTGCATAGTATTATCTCTATTAAATGTTAATTTTTCCTTGCCATATCTCCAACTACCGTCTACATCTTGATTAAAACCATAAATTTTATCCAATTGCTTATTATCAATAAGTAATTGAATATTTTCAAATAATGGAGAGCTTTTCGTTAGCTTTAAACTTTGTTTTCTTTTCAAGTTTTTGATACATGTACTTGATACAGGTCTATTATAACCATAGTTTTTTTCACCATCATTATCATCAGTTGAAATATTTTCATACTGAAAATCGTTATTATCACCGTTTACATCATCGTAATCATCGTCATCATCAATAGTGTTGTCTATATCCTTATGCTTATCTTCAAGTTTTCCGATGATTTCATTATCAGCATTTACGTCATAATAATCGTCATCATCATCAATAGTGTTGTCTGTATCCTTATGCTTATCTTCGAGTTTTCCAATGATTTCATTATCACCATTTACGTCATAATAATCTTCGTCATCATCCATAGTGTTGTCTACATCCTTATGCTTATATTCAAGTTTTGGGATGATTTTATTATCATCTGTTTGGGATTTTTCCCAAACCATTATTTAATTACAAAACCCTAACTGCAAACCCTACAAATCTCTAAAAAACAATTGTAACTTTTATTTTTTTTATCCTCCTTTAATTTCTTATTTGTTACCAAAATTATTTAAGTAAGTGACCTAACAGTTAATTTTTTTACATGGTAATATACATGCACACAAACATGTATGCACATATCATGTATGTAGAAAATCATACGATTATTATTTATGATGATCTATTTTTAAATATTTGACTTGGCAAGTTATAAACAGAATTTTTGGAGTCAGTTGTAAACAAGCCTCCTGTGCATAAAGTTAATTTAAATTAAATTGAATTTTTAAAATAAAGTAATTAAATAATGTGCTGAATTAAATTAAATAAAAACAACAAAACACTTCTACATAAATTTTGGTGCCGAAACCCGGGAATTAACTTTAAATGTGTTAAAGTTTATTCCTTATATATAGAGAAAAATAATACTGCCGTCGAGCTACGGATTTTTTAATACTGCCGTCGAGATACGGACTTTTTTTGAAAAATTAATACTGCCGTCGAGCTACGGACTTTTTTTTTGAAAAATTAATACTGCCGTCGAGCTACGGACTTTTTTGAAAACTAAAACTGCCGTCGAGCTACGGATATAAAAAACTCTGTTGAATCTGATTACGAGTTTAAATTCACAACAGAATGGAGTCAACTGCTGAGGCAATTGAGGACCAAAATACTGTCCTTAAACATATTAAACGTGTATCCACAACTTTCGCTTCAAAGCCAAAGGAAGCTAAAACTAAAGGGTATGTACAAACAGTCCTCGAAGACTTAGAACAAAATTTTCGTGTTTTTAAGGATGGACACGATCAAATTATGAACTTACTACGTGACAAATCTCTACCGGAGAAAGAAGTGCCGTACATAAGCAATGATGTTTATTATGAATGTTACGACATATATATTTCTTTTAAAACAAGTTTGCTGGATTTAATTTATGAATTTGAATCCCCACAGTCTCCAACAGTTCACGCAAGCACTTTTGCTACAGGCAGTAGGAACGAACCTTTTACTGCTGGTGCTCGACTTCCTAAAATAAATTTGCCAACGTTTTCAGGAGACTATCTGCAGTGGATATCCTACCGAGATACATTTATGTCACTCGTTCATCAAAGTCCATCACTTACGAAAATTCAGAAGTTCTTGTATCTGCAAAGCTCCTGCACAGGAGTACCACTCTCCATTGTTAATGAATACCCAACCGCTGAATCCAGCTATGATTCCGCATGGGAAGCTCTTGAGAAGAGATTTCATAATCCGAGGAAACTAGTAGATAAAATTCTTCAACGTTTGTTTTCAATACCAGTAACTTCGGGTAATGTACAATCTGTTCAACAATTACTAGATACCACCAGAAGCTGCTTATCTCAACTGAATGCACTTAGCATTGATACAACTACCTGGAATTCAATACTAGTCTACTTGACGTCGCAAAAATTAGATTTGCAAACCCGTAAAGAGTGGGAACTCTCGCTTAAGACAAGCACTTCTATTCCATCTATCCAGGAAATGTTAACTTTTCTAGAAACAACTTTCCGTGCTTTGGAATGCGTTCAAGAAGAAAACCGAAATAAAAGCTTAAGTTCAAAACGTACTGAACATCGTCGTAAGCCAACGAAAATGGTTAGAGCCCATAATGCCGTCTCAACTACACTGGATGTAACTTGCCCCTGCTGCAAAAAACGCCATCCATTATACAAGTGTTTTAAATTTGCTACCTTATCTTCGACGGAGAAGAAACTTATTATCAACGAACACCGGTTGTGTATAAACTGTTTACGATCTGGACATCTACAAGCTGACTGTAAATTATCAACACGCTGTCAACGCTGCGGCGAGCCGCATCATACGGTCGTTCATCAAGAATATTATCCTGCAATAACTGCACCGATATCTCAAATGTTTACTCAACCAGTTTCAACGTCAACTCCTACTGCACCTACTGTAAGTAACCACCATTCAAATACTAATCAAATAGCTCCAGCTTTACTTGCTACGCTGAAGGTAATTATAAAGATAAATGATATAGAGTATATCGTAAAGGCTCTTGTCGATCAGGGATCTCAAGCATCCTTCATCTCTCAGGAATTAGCTCAGCTCTTACCAATACCACAACGGAAAACGTTTGTCGATATATCTGGTATTGGTGGGAACAAATTAATAACGGTCAAAAAGTCAATTGACCTGAAACTGTCTTCTACGTATGACAAACAATTTGTATTGAAAGTTAAAGCACTGATTGTACCAGTGGTATCAAAATATGTTCCTCCAAAACTAAATATAAAATCTGTTTCAGATCTCCCACAAATCTATTTAGCTGACACTAATTTCTTGATGTCCGAGAAAATCGACCTCCTACTTGGAAATGATGTATATGGCGATCTGTTATTACCAAATATGAAAAAATTAGAAAATGGATTATTTCTCTAAGAAACTCATTTTGGATACATGGTTTCTGGTGTTCCTAAATCAGCTGATCCAGGTACAACTATTTTTGCAAATTTGTGTTCATTAGACAAACAGTTGCAGCGCTTTTGGGAACAAGAAGAAATATTGTATGAAAGGCCGTTTACACCAGAAGAAAAATTGTGTGAAAAATTCTTTGAGGAAACGCATACGAGAGATGAAAGTGGACGTTTTATAGTCCATTTACCCTTCACGAGTCTACTCCATGGTAAACCACTTCCTAATTTTTCCTTCACGGATTTTAGTGCACTAAAGCGTTTGAAGCAGTTAGAAACATCATTTCAAAACAAACCGAGGCTAGCAGAAGAATATAAGAAATTTATGACAGAGTACGAAACTCTTAATCATATGGCCAAACTTGGTGAGTATCCTCATGCGATTCCAAAAAATGCTTATTGCTTCCCCCACCATGGTGTCTTAAAAGAAAGCAGCACAACAACCAAGCTACGAGTTGTTTTTGATGGTAGAAATAAGAGGCCCCCGCAGACCTCTATAAATGAAGAACTGTCAGCCGGTCCTGCACTTCAAAATGATTTGTCAGTAGTTATATCGAGATGGAGAAGGCATAAAATTGCCTTTATTGCTGACATAGAAAAAATGTTTAGACAAATCAATGTTTGTAAGGATCACCAAAACTTACAGTGCATTTTATGGAGAGATGATTCGACTAGAAAAATAAATGTTTACACTTTATTAACAGTAACATATGGCACTACATGCGCACCTTACCTGGCAATAAGAGTACTACAACAACTGGCTAAAGATGAAGAAAATTTATTCCCACTTGGAAGTAAAATATTGCTTTCAGACACCTATGTTGATGACGTAATATCTGGGGCAGATAATTTGGAGGATGCTTTACAAATACAGCAACAACTTTGCTCTCTTTTGAAATCAGGCGGATTTCACCTTCGAAAATGAATTTCTAATTCTAAACAACTTTTAAATCGTATTCCAGAGGAAGATCGTGAAAAGATTAACTATTTCAACTTGAACCAGGAAAATATGGCAAAAGCACTTGGCCTTTATTGGGATATTAACACTGATAGTTTTTGTTTTAAAATTAATTTTATATTTTCTGAAACGGTAACTAAACGTAGTTTGCTTTCGGATGCTGCCAAACTTTTTGATCCCCTAGGCTGGTTAGCCCCCACGACTATCAAAGCAAAAATTATTTTTCAGCGTTTATGGAAGTTACAGTTGGACTGGGATGATGTGTTACCCGAAGATATTAAATTGGAGTGGCTCAACTTCAGAGCAAAATTAAAATATCTGGAGCAAATACATATTCCGAGGTGGTTAGGATACATGTCGAAGAGGTCTTATATTGAGCTACACGGATTTAGCGATGCGTCACAAACAGCTTACGCTGCTGTTGTATACGCTAGAGTTGTTACTGAATCCGATGAAATAGATGTTAAACTCTTACAATCGAAAACTAAGGTAGCACCAGTGAAAAATGAGACAGTTCCATGTCTCGAGTTAAGTGCAGCCACTCTGCTAGCAAATTTGATGTCTAAAGTAAAAGCAAATAGTAATTTTAACATTAAACATATAACTTACTGGACTGATAGCACAATAGTTCTCTCGTGGCTCAAATCCTCCAACAAGCGATTGGAAGTGTACGTCGCCAATCGAGTGGCAAAAATTCAAACCCTTTCTGATATTAATGATTGGAGATACGTACCTTCATCTGATAACCCTGCAGATTGTGCTTCTCGTGGTTTATTTCCAGAAGAACTTAATCATCATGCACTCTGGTGGACTGGCCCACATTGGCTTAAATTTAACGCCGATTCTTGGCCCACACTTCTACACGAAGCAGATATCACAAAATCATTTAAATATGCTGCAAACGAACATCTTTCTACTAACGCTGCCATTTCCACAAACAACGTAAATAATATGGATAAAGAGTATCCTGATATTACATTGAGGTTTTCAAGTTTTTCTAAATTAACAAGAGTGACGGCATATCTTCTGAGATTCATCGATAATTTAAGGTGCAAACATTCCAATAACAGTTTTGATACCAGTTTTTTGAAAACATGGGAACTAACAAGAGCTAGAAATCGCCTTATTAAAATGACACAAGCTGTTTCATTTCCAGAAGAAATACACTGCTTAAAATCAAATAAGCCGCTACCTAAAACTAGTAAAATTTTGAAATTAGCGCCATTTCTTGATGGATTAGACATCTTGAGAGTTGGTGGTCGCATATCTCAAGCTGAACTTCCTTTTCACGTAAAACATCCTATTTTATTATCAAAACAAAATCCTCTTGCTTTGCTTATTTTTTCAGAAGCTCATAAAAAAACTTGTCATGGAAGTCTTTCTCTTATGCAGGCATATGTTTCACAGCATTATTGGGTAATTTCAGCGCGTGACTTAGCAAAAAGGGTCCAACGGCAATGCATTGTATGTTTCAAGTACAAAGCACAAACGTGTCAACAGCAAATGGGAAACTTACCAGCAGTTCGCCTCCAGCCAACACGAGCTTTTAAACATAGTGGACTTGACTATGCTGGTCCTATTAACATAAAAGCTTCCGCTTTGAGGACCGCATCAACGTCTAAAGCTTTCCGACGCTTTACAGCGCGAAGAGGCATGTGCACCGACCTATACTCTGATTGCGGTACCAACTTCGTGGGTGCTAACAAGGAACTACAAGTTATATATCAGCGTACTAAGCTGTCTCTTCCTGAGCATCTGGCAGAAACCTTAGCTAACGAAGGGACAAAATGGCATTTCATCCCGCCAGCTTCACCTCATTTTGGAGGGCTTTGGGAGGCCGGAGTAAAATCTACAAAGCACCACTTGCGTCGCATCATGAGAGATCGCTCATTAACTTATGAGGAATTAAGCACCTTATTGGCACAAATAGAAAGTTGCCTTAACTCCCGACCTCTATGTCCATTGTCTACTGATCCTATGGATAACAATGTGCTTACACCATCGCACTTTCTCATAGGCGAACCATCTAACTGCATTCCCGATGATGACTTGCTAGATACCAACATAGATCGTTTAAGCAGATGGAAACTGGTAGAACACCTTAAGCAAAACTTCTGGCTGCGATGGACAAACGAATATTTGTGCCGACTTCAAGCTCGGCCAAAGTGGAACGCTGTTAAAAGAAATATTCAGGTTGGCGACATAGTTCTACTTTTACATGAAAGAAGTATACCTGGACAGTGGCCACTTGCCAAGGTAGAAGAATTACATCCTGGTCTTGATGGTTTGGTAAGAGTAGTTACACTCTATTGTAATGGGAAGATGATAAAGCGTCCTATTTCAAAAATTTGCTTGCTATCGACCAACGATGCCTACCAAGCTGATAAATAAGAACATCCGTTCTTCGTGGGGGAGTATGTTTGGGATTTTTCCCAAACCATTATTTAATTACAAAACCCTAACTGCAAACCCTACAAATCTCTAAAAAACAATTGTAACTTTTATTTTTTTTATCCTCCTTTAATTTCTTATTTGTTACCAAAATTATTTAAGTAAGTGACCTAACAGTTAATTTTTTTACATGGTAATATACATGCACACAAACATGTATGCACATATCATGTATGTAGAAAATCATACGATTATTATTTATGATGATCTATTTTTAAATATTTGACTTGGCAAGTTATAAACAGAATTTTTGGAGTCAGTTGTAAACAAGCCTCCTGTGCATAAAGTTAATTTAAATTAAATTGAATTTTTAAAATAAAGTAATTAAATAATGTGCTGAATTAAATTAAATAAAAACAACAAAACACTTCTACATCATCATTTACACCATCATAATCATCGTCATCATTAATAGTGTTGTCTATATCCTTATATTTATCTTTAAGTTTTCCAATGATTTTTTTAAGTGGTTTTGTTATTGGTTGAAAGGTATCTTCTAATAAATTAACTCTATCTATTTGATTCAGTTTAATATTTTTTAACTTTTTCTTTAGAATAGCCCTTGTCTTTACAAGATCTTCCAACACTTTATTATGGTAATTTTTAGACATTATAATAATTTTTTTATTGAATTTGATCTGGTTATGATCTGCTCGCTATCTGATTATGATCTGCTTTGTATCTGATTACGATCTGCTTTATATCTGATCACGAACTGCTTGCTATCTGGTCACGATCTGATTTATACCTGATCACGATCTGCTTGATGGCTTGTGTCTATATCCATTGATTTTGAGTACGCTATATCGTGCTTTCTACAATCTGCATCCAATAAATTATTCCTTTATTTCCTTTATTCTTGCTATTAGTTTTGAAGTTTTGTATCAGGTCCACAAAACTGATAACCAGGTGGATGTAATTCAACATATAATTTGTTTATTAAGTTGTCTACAAATCTTCTTCCAATCTTACACTGATTAGGTGTTTTTCTTTTGACTGTAGTTTATAACCATTTTTTTCATTACTTTCATACCTCTTCGCATGAAACACTACACCAGCTATACTAGCAAGCTATACCAGCTATACCAGCTATACCTGCTATACCAGCTATACCAGCTATATCAGCTATACCAGCTATACTAGCAAGCTGTACTAGCTATACTAGCAAGCTATACAATCTGTACCAGCTATACTAGCAAGCTGTACTAGCTATACTAGCAAGCTATACAATCTGTACTAGATATACTAGCAAGCTGTACTAGCTATACTAGCAAGCTATACAATCTGTACTAGCTATACTAGCAAGCTGTAGTAGCTATACAATCTTTACTAGCTATACTAGCAAGCTGTACCAGCTTTAGCAAGCTGTACCAGCTATACCAGCTATATCAGCTATACCAGCTATACCTGCTATATCAGCTACACCAGCTATACCAGCTATATCAGCTATACCTGCTATACCAGCTATATCAGCTATATCAGCTATATCAGCTATACCAGCTATACCTGCTATATCAGCTATACCAGCTATATCAGCTATACCAGCTATACCAGCTATATCAGCTATACCTGCTATACCAGCTATATCAGCTATACCAGCTATATCAGCTATACCTGCTATACCAGCTATATCAGCTATACCTGCTATACCAGCTATACCTGCTGTACCAGCTATACCTGCTATACCAGCTATACCTGCTGTACCAGCTATACCTGCTATACCAGCTATACCAGCTATACCTGCTATACCTGCTATACCAGCTATACCAGCTATACCTGCTATACCAGCTGTACCAGCTATACCAGCTATACCAACTATACCTGCTGTACCAGCTATATCAGCTATACCAGCTGTACCAGCTATAGCAGGTACAGCAGGTATAGCTGGTATAGCAGGTATAGCTGATATAGCTGGTATAGCAGGTATAGCTGATATAGCTGGTATAGCTGATATAGCTGGTATAGCAGGTATAGCTGATATAGCTGGTATAGCTGATATAGCTGGTATAGCTGATATAGCAGGTATAGCTGGTATAGCTGATATAGCTGATATAGCTGGTATAGCAGGTATAGCTGATATAGCTGGTATAGCTGGTATAGCTGATATAGCAGGTATAGCTGGTATAGCTGATATAGCTGATATAGCTGGTATAGCTGGTACAGCTTGTTAAAGCTGGTACAGCTTGCTAGTATAGCTAGTAAAGATTGTATAGCTACTACAGCTTGCTAGTATAGCTAGTACAGATTGTATAGCTTGCTAGTATAGCTAGTACAGCTTGCTAGTATAGCTAGTACAGATTGTATAGCTTGCTAGTATAGCTAGTACAGCTTGCTAGTATAGCTGGTACAGATTGTATAGCTTGCTAGTATAGCTAGTACAGCTTGCTAGTATAGCTGGTATAGCTGATATAGCTGGTATAACTGGTATAGGAGGTATAGCTGGTATAGCTGGTATAGCTTGCTAGTATAGCTGGTGTAGTGTTTCATGCGAAGAGGTATGAAAGTAATGAAAAAAATGGTTATAAACTACAGTCAAAAGAAAAACACCTAATCAGTGTAAGATTGGAAGAAGATTTGTAGACAACTTAATAAACAAATTATATGTTGAATTACATCCACCTGGTTATCAGTTTTGTGGACCTGATACAAAACTTCAAAACTAATAGCAATAATAAAGGAAATAAAGGAATAATTTATTGGATGCAGATTGTAGAAAGCACGATATAGCGTACTCAAAATCAATGGATATAGACACAAGCCATCAAGCAGATCGTGATCAGGTATAAATCAGATCGTGACCAGATAGCAAGCAGTTCGTGATCAGATATAAAGCAGATCGTAATCAGATACAAAGCAGATCATAATCAGATAGCGAGCAGATCATAACCAGATCAAATTCAATAAAAAAATTATTATAATGTCTAAAAATTACCATAATAAAGTGTTGGAAGATCTTGTAAAGACAAGGGCTATTCTAAAGAAAAAGTTAAAAAATATTAAACTGAATCAAATAGATAGAGTTAATTTATTAGAAGATACCTTTCAACCAATAACAAAACCACTTAAAAAAATCATTGGAAAACTTAAAGATAAATATAAGGATATAGACAACACTATTAATGATGACGATGATTATGATGGTGTAAATGATGATAATAAAATCATCCCAAAACTTGAATATAAGCATAAGGATGTAGACAACACTATGGATGATGACGAAGATTATTATGACGTAAATGGTGATAATGAAATCATTGGAAAACTCGAAGATAAGCATAAGGATACAGACAACACTATTGATGATGATGACGATTATTATGACGTAAATGCTGATAATGAAATCATCGGAAAACTTGAAGATAAGCATAAGGATATAGACAACACTATTGATGATGACGATGATTACGATGATGTAAACGGTGATAATAACGATTTTCAGTATGAAAATATTTCAACTGATGATAATGATGGTGAAAAAAACTATGGTTATAATAGACCTGTATCAAGTACATGTATCAAAAACTTGAAAAGAAAACAAAGTTTAAAGCTAACGAAAAGCTCTCCATTATTTGAAAATATTCAATTACTTATTGATAATAAGCAATTGGATAAAATTTATGATTTTAATCAAGATGTAGACGGTAGTTGGAGATATGGCAAGGAAAAATTAATATTTAATAGAGATAATACTATGCAGATAGGGAATATGAAATTGAAAATGACGCCTGGATTATTTGAACTAGTATTTCATAAAAAACCTCTCCATTATTCTAAAAATGATTTGAAAAAATATAAAGAGATTTTAATTCATACCAATGCACATAAACGTCGCTATGAACCTAATGAACAAGTGAAAGGAACACGAGCCTTTAAATATATACGAATAATTAAACAATTATTCGAAACAACAACAAACATTTTAACAAAAGGCAGTGGTTTAATGCTAAAATTACAAAATAATCTGAAATCAAATTACATACATTGTGATGATCCTAATGAATTAGTTGACAGACTACGTTTACTTCTCTCATCGGAAGGTGCTGGCCACAACAATCATCAAAACGAAATAATCTCTATTATCGAAGAACTTAAAGAATCTAACATAATTTATTAGAAGAGTGAAAGAGATGTCTTATATTAATAAATTTGGAGAAAGTTTTAATAAATATAACCATAAAAACAAAAATATTGTAATCGAAAAATATATAACACAAATATATGATGATCTAGCTGATCAAATAAACAATTTAAACATTGAGGTAGAACATGTTTACCTAAAACCTGGCAATGACAAAAAAATTATAAAAAAATTAAATTAAAATAGACAAAACCAAAAACCAAAAAAGTAGATCGTTATCAGATATAAAGTAGATCGTGAGCAGATACAAAGCAGATCGTGATCAGATGTAAAGTAGATCGTGATCAGATACAAAGCAGATCAAAATCAATATCAAAAAATTAACATACTGAAATCATATAAATTGCTGTATATATAGGAGATCGTCTTGATTTCAGCTATTTTTGCGAAGAGGTATAAAAGTAACGAAAAAAAAAATTTGTTATAATCTAGGGTCAAAACAAAACCTCAGCCAGTGTAAGATGAGAAGAGGATTTGTAAACAACTTAATAAATAAAGTACCTGTTGAATTACATCTACCTGGTTATCAGTTTTGTGGACCTGGTACAAAACTTGAAAAACGTTTAGCAAGAGGAGATAAGGGTATAAATTTATTAGACGCAGCTTGTAGAGAGCACGATATTGCATATTCACAATCAAAAGATATAGACACAAGACATCAAGCAGATCAAATATTAGCTGAAAAAGCCTGGCAACGAGTTAAATCTAAAGATAGTGATATTAAAGAACGTGCTAACGCGTGGTTTGTGACAAACGCTATGAAAGCTAAAGTGAAATTTGGATTAGGTTTGAAGGAGCAGACACATAAGAAAAGAAAAAATTCAAAAAGAATGAGAAAAGGAAAAATGAATAACTGTAATAAGAAATTATTCACAGCTACTGTGAGAAAAACTTTAAAACAATTGAAAGAACAGAAACCCCTTGATATAAATGATGCTGTTAAAATAGCTCAAAAGGCTATTCATTCAAATTTTAAAGGGAAAAAGCGAGCAGACATTATAATACCGAGAGTTATACCTGTACCGAAAATTGGAGGATTTCTTCCACTTATTCCCGTACTAACAGCATTGTCAGCGCTTGGTGGTTTGGCAAGTGGAGGATCCGCTATTGTTAAAGCAGTAAATGCTATCAAAAATGGAAAAGAACAATTGGCTGAAGCTAACCGTCATAATAGATATATGGAATCAATTGCAATGGGTAAAGGGTTGTACCTCAAACCATATAAAACTGGATATGGTCTCTATTATAGTCCAGCTCCAAAAAACTATTAGATAACCTTCCCAATCGCCCATTAACAGATTTGGATTTGAATAAATATGGAAGACATCTCAAACATTTTAGGGGTGTTTTCATGCGTGATTCTTTACCTGAAAAACCATTCAAACAAGAATGCGGCATTGTTAATTTAGATGATTCAAATGGTATGGGAACACATTGGGTAGCATATTATAAAAACCACAACTATAAAGAATACTTTGATAGCTTTGGAAACTTACAACCACCACTTGAGATTGTCAACTACTTAAAATTTCCTATTGAATATAATTATGAACGAAAACAAAAATTTAATACATTTAATTGTGGGCACTTGTGTTTAAATTTTTTATTCAATAAATATAATTTAAAATGAAATAATTCAGAGTACATCGTCCCGCACTAACACAACCTACTATTAAATTTTTAAAGAAGGGGAACAAAAATGGTAACATCAGCTGTATTGGAAGAACTATTTATTAACAAAACATAGTAATCAGATTGATAAAGAGCATATAGATTTATTTATGAAACTTATAAATGAACTAAGAATACAGTGGCTCCATCGCATAATCGGACAAGCACTAGTCTGATATGTATGTGCTTAAAACTTAAAAAGAAAATATTAAATATATGTTTTTTTTTTGCTTTTATTTACACTCTACATTATAGACTTTCAGATTAATAAAAAAAATAACAACATTTTTCATGATAACGGTAATTTTATAAAGAAAAAGAAAATTAACTCAATTTTTTGCGCTCAACGCATAATCGGACAAAGAAGGGCACCATTGCTAAAAATGACAAAAGAGAACATTTAATACTTTGTGGCATATCCTTTGTTCTCAAGAACGGTCTGTAAACGTTTTGGAATTAATTTTACCAAATTGTAGCATTCCTCAGGTTCTGTGGAGTTCGACGTTTCCAGTAAAGCCGCCTTAAGCTGATTCAAAGTGTTAAATTGTTGTTGGTATACTCTTCTAGCTAATTCTTCCCAAAGATGTTCAATTACGTTGAGATCAGGGCTCTGTGCAGAGGTTTCTATAAGTTTGGGGCAATTGTGGGTCAACCAAAGCTTTTCCATACCCGAAGTTTGCTTGTGATCATTGTCCTGGTAAAGATAGGTAAAGAGGTATAGCTGATATAGCTGGTATAGCTGGTATAGCTGATATAGCAGGTATAGCTGGTATAGCTGATATAGCTGATATAGCTGGTATAGCTGGTACAGCTTGTTAAAGCTGGTACAGCTTGCTATTATAGCTAGTAAAGATTGTATAGCTACTACAGCTTGCTAGTATAGCTAGTACAGATTGTATAGCTTGCTAATATAGCTAGTACAGCTTGCTAGTATAGCTAGTACAGATTGTATAGCTTGCTAGTATAGCTAGTACAGCTTGCTAGTATAGCTGGTACAGATTGTATAGCTTGCTAGTATAGCTAGTACAGCTTGCTAGTATAGCTGGTATAGCTGATATAGCTGGTATAGCTGGTATAGCAGGTATAGCTGGTATAGCTGGTATAGCTTGCTAGTATAGCTGGTGTAGTGTTTCATGCGAAGAGGTATGAAAGTAATGAAAAAAATGGTTATAAACTACAGTCAAAAGAAAAACACCTAATCAGTATAAGATTGGAAGAAGATTTGTAGACAACTTAATAAACAAATTATATGTTGAATTACATCCACCTGGTTATCAGTTTTGTGGACCTGATACAAAACTTCAAAACTAATAGCAAGAATAAAGGAAATAAAGGAATAATTTATTGGATGCAGATTGTAGAAAGCACGATATAGCGTACTCAAAATCAATGGATATAGACACAAGCCATCAAGCAGATCGTGATCAGGTATAAATGAGATCGTGACCAGATAGCAAGCAGTTCGTGATCAGATATAAAGCAGATCGTAATCAGATACAAAGCAGATCATAATCAGATAGCGAGCAGATCATAACCAGATCAAATTCAATAAAAAAATTATTATAATGTCTAAAAATTACCATAATAAAGTGTTGGAAGATCTTGTAAAGACAAGGGCTATTCTAAAGAAAAAGTTAAAAAATATTAAACTGAATCAAATAGATAGAGTTAATTTATTAGAAGATACCTTTCAACCAATAACAAAACCATTTAAAAAAATCATTGGAAAACTTAAAGATAAATATAAGGATATAGACAACACTATTAATGATGACGATGATTATGATGGTGTAAATGATGATAATAAAATCATCCCAAAACTTGAATATAAGCATAAGGATGTAGACAACACTATGGATGATGACGAAGATTATTATGACGTAAATGGTGATAATGAAATCATTGGAAAACTCGAAGATAAGCATAAGGATACAGACAACACTATTGATGATGATGACGATTATTATGACGTAAATGCTGATAATGAAATCATCGGAAAACTTGAAGATAAGCATAAGGATATAGACAACACTATTGATGATGACGATGATTACGATGATGTAAACGGTGATAATAACGATTTTCAGTATGAAAATATTTCAACTGATGATAATGATGGTGAAAAAAACTATGGTTATAATAGACCTGTATCAAGTACATGTATCAAAAACTTGAAAAGAAAACAAAGTTTAAAGCTAACGAAAAGCTCTCCATTATTTGAAAATATTCAATTACTTATTGATAATAAGCAATTGGATAAAATTTATGGTTTTAATCAAGATGTAGACGGTAGTTGGAGATATGGCAAGGAAAAATTAATATTTAATAGAGATAATACTATGCAGATAGGGAATATGAAATTGAAAATGACGCCTGGATTATTTGAACTAGTATTTCATAAAAAACCTCTCCATTATTCTAAAAATGATTTGAAAAAATATAAAGAGATTTTAATTCATACCAATGCACATAAACGTCGCTATGAACCTAATGAACAAGTGAAAGGAACACGAGCCTTTAAATATATACGAATAATTAAACAATTATTCGAAACAACAACAAACATTTTAACAAAAGGCAGTGGTTTAATGCTAAAATTACAAAATAATCTGAAATCAAATTACATACATTGGGATGATCCTAATGAATTAGTTGACAGACTACGTTTACTTCTCTCATCGGAAGGTGCTGGCCACAACAATCATCAAAACGAAATAATCTCTATTATCGAAGAACTTAAAGAATCTAACATAATTTATTAGAAGAGTGAAAGAGATGTCTTATATTAATAAATTTGGAGAAAGTTTTAATAAATATAACCATAAAAACAAAAATATTGTAATCGAAAAATATATAACACAAATATATGATGATCTAGCTGATCAAATAAACAATTTAAACATTGAGGTAGAACATGTTTACCTAAAACCTGGCAATGACAAAAAAATTATAAAAAAATTAAATTAAAATAGACAAAACCAAAAACCAAAAAAGTAGATCGTTATCAGATATAAAGTAGATCGTGAGCAGATACAAAGCAGATCGTGATCAGATGTAAAGTAGATCGTGATCAGATACAAAGCAGATCAAAATCAATATCAAAAAATTAACATACTGAAATCATATAAATTGCTGTATATATAGGAGATCGTCTTGATTTCAGCTATTTTTGCGAAGAGGTATAAAAGTAACGAAAAAAAAAATTTGTTATAATCTAGGGTCAAAACAAAACCTCAGCCAGTGTAAGATGAGAAGAGGATTCGTAAACAACTTAATAAATAAAGTACCTGTTGAATTACATCTACCTGGTTATCAGTTTTGTGGACCTGGTACAAAACTTGAAAAACGTTTAGCAAGAGGAGATAAGGGTATAAATTTATTAGACGCAGCTTGTAGAGAGCACGATATTGCATATTCACAATCAAAAGATATAGACACAAGACATCAAGCAGATCAAATATTAGCTGAAAAAGCCTGGCAACGAGTTAAATCTAAAGATAGTGATATTAAAGAACGTGCTAACGCGTGGTTTGTGACAAACGCTATGAAAGCTAAAGTGAAATTTGGATTAGGTTTGAAGGAGCAGACACATAAGAAAAGAAAAAATTCAAAAAGAATGAGAAAAGGAAAAATGAATAACTGTAATAAGAAATTATTCACAGCTACTGTGAGAAAAACTTTAAAACAATTGAAAGAACAGAAACCCCTTGATATAAATGATGCTGTTAAAATAGCTCAAAAGGCTATTCATTCAAATTTTAAAGGGAAAAAGCGAGCAGACATTATAATACCGAGAGTTATACCTGTACCGAAAATTGGAGGATTTCTTCCACTTATTCCCGTACTAACAGCATTGTCAGCGCTTGGTGGTTTGGCAAGTGGAGGATCCGCTATTGTTAAAGCAGTAAATGCTATCAAAAATGGAAAAGAACAATTGGCTGAAGCTAACCGTCATAATAGATATATGGAATCAATTGCAATGGGTAAAGGGTTGTACCTCAAACCATATAAAACTGGATATGGTCTCTATTATAGTCCAGCTCCAAAAAACTATTAGATAACCTTCCCAATCGCCCATTAACAGATTTGGATTTGAATAAATATGGAAGACATCTCAAACATTTTAGGGGTGTTTTCATGCGTGATTCTTTACCTGAAAAACCATTCAAACAAGAATGCGGCATTGTTAATTTAGATGATTCAAATGGTATGGGAACACATTGGGTAGCATATTATAAAAACCACAACTATAAAGAATACTTTGATAGCTTTGGAAACTTACAACCACCACTTGAGATTGTCAACTACTTAAAATTTCCTATTGAATATAATTATGAACGAAAACAAAAATTTAATACATTTAATTGTGGGCACTTGTGTTTAAATTTTTTATTCAATAAATATAAATTAAAATGAAATAATTCAGAGTACATCGTCCCGCACTAACACAACCTACTATTAAATTTTTAAAGAAGGGGAACAAAAATGGTAACATCAGCTGTATTGGAAGAACTATTTATTAACAAAACATAGTAATCAGATTGATAAAGAGCATATAGATTTATTTATGAAACTTATAAATGAACTAAGAATACAGTGGCTCCATCGCATAATCGGACAAGCACTAGTCTGATATGTATGTGCTTAAAACTTAAAAAGAAAATATTAAATATATGTTTTTTTTTGCTTTTATTTACACTCTACATTATAGACTTTCAGATTAATAAAAAAAATAAGAACATTTTTCATGATAACGGTAATTTTATAAAGAAAAAGAAAATTAACTCAATTTTTTGCGCTCAACGCATAATCGGACAAAGTAGGGCACCATTGCTAAAAATGACAAAAGAGAACATTTAATACTTTGTGGCATATCCTTTGTTCTCAAGAACGGTCTGTAAACGTTTTGGAATTAATTTTACCAAATTGTAGCATTCCTCAGGTTCTGTGGAGTTCCACGTTTCCAGTAAAGCCGCCTTAAGCTGATTCAAAGTGTTAAATTGTTGTTGGTATACTCTTCTAGCTAATTCTTCCCAAAGATGTTCAATTACGTTGAGATCCGGGCTCTCGGCAAGGGTTTCTATAAGTTTGGAGCAATTATGGATCAACCAAAGCTTTGCCACACCCAAAGTGTGCTTGGGATCATTGTCCTGGTAAAAAGCAAAATCATTCGCAATGCCTAAGAACTAAAAATATCTTTAAAAAACAGCAGTGGAAAAGATGTTTGCTTAAATAGTATTCGCAATATATTACACAAATATAACTACCATGGTAGAGTTACCAGAAAAAGGCCATTTATTAGGCCTAAGAATAAAAACAAGAGAATAAAATTTTCTAAAGAGTATTTGCTTAAAACAGAAGATTTTTGGAATAAGGCAATTTGGTGTAAAGATATCTTAAAATACATTTTTGCTGATAGTTTTTGTTCGTTACAAGGTTCTGTTCACTGACGATAGCAAATTCAATTTGCATGGATCAGATGGCAAGATGTTTGTGTGGCGTAAACCAAATGCAGAATTTAATCTTCAAAATACAAAAGCTACTGTTAAGCATGGAGGATTCTCTGTTATGGTTTGAGCCTGCATGTCGAGTGCTGGGGTGGGCAATTTGCATTTTATTGATGGTAAAATGGACAAATTTGGCTACCTCAACATTTTGAAGGAAAATGTAAAGCAAAGTGCCGAGAAATTAGGCATTGCGAATGATTTTGCTCTTTACCAGGACAATGATCACAAGCAAACTTCGGGTATGGAAAAGCTTTGGTTGACCCACAATTGCCCCAAACTTATAGAAACCCCTGCACAGAGCCCTGATCTCAACGTAATTGAACATCTTTGGGAAGAATTAGCTAGAAGAGTATACCAACAACAATTTAACACTTTGAATCAGCTTAAGGCGGCTTTACTGGAAACGTGGAACTCCACAGAACCTGAGGAATGCTACAATTTGGTAAAATTAATTCCAAAACGTTTACAGACCGTTCTTGAGAACAAAGGATATGCCAGAAAGTATTAATTGTTCTCTTTTGTCATTTTTAGCAATGGTGCCCTTCTTTGTCCGATTATGCGTTGAGCGCAAAAAATTGAGTTAATTTTCTTTTTCTTTATAAAATTACCGTTATCATGAAAAATATTGTTATTTTTTTATTAATCTGAAAGTCTATAATGTAGAGTGTAAATAAAAGCAAAAAAAAACATATATTTAATATTTTCTCTTTAAGTTTTAAGCACATACATATCAGACTAGTGCTTGTCCGATTATGCGATGGAGCCACTGTATGTAACATTAGTAAAAAAGTAATCCATTTTTATGTATTAATATGTCATACGTTTGTATTATTGTGAAAATACTTATTCACAATCATTCAACATTTGTCGATGTCAAACATTCTATACACAATATTTGTTAACACTTAAGTTATTTAATCTGTATAAACGTATTTTTAAATTCGAATCTGTAAAAATCTGAAAAAAGAAATATGTAATAAAATTTTCAAAAAATAAAAACTAATTTGTTTCAATTAATCCCTTTATTCTATAATTCTATTTATTTAAAACAGTAAAACTAAAAAATTCTAAATCCTTAAAAACAAGTCTATTTATACTCTGGGATGTTGTAAATCAAACAGTAAATTCAATTATGTAAAGACAGATATTCTACTTATGCATGAAAAAAAACCCACAGGCACAACTATACATTTCTTTCTCATCAAATTAAAAACAACCGCACAACCAACCTACCCTTTCTTATTAGTTTATATTTCTATTTCTTCTACCTGTGATCATGAGCAATACGTGCCAAGAATTTACTATTAAAAAAAAACGATCATACACATTACATGTTACGCACACACTCATTCTGTCCGTCCAAACATTCGTACATACGTATATACATTTTCACATTACAGTCTTTCTATACTCTGGGAAGTAGATGAGGAAACGTGCACGCACTCATTCTGTCCGTCCAACCATTCGTTTGAAAAGCAATACAAATGAAAGGACCAACAAAAAGCAGGTATGATTCCAAATTTGTATGGAAAAATTAAAAATTAAAATGATTTAATTCTTTTCCAGATATGCATTCTCCCAAATTTTAAAACACACACACACATACACATTAAAAAGCAATACCTTTTCATAATACATGTTACAAACCCAAAGACCGATCGCACACAATTCATTTCTCAATTCTACAATGTTTTTACTCTTTTACAGATATGCATGCTCCAAATTTTGTATGGAGTAAGTGGTCCCGAAGGTACATAAACATACTACTAGGCGCATAAGCCGAATTTGTGGATTCCACAGCGTTTTCAGCAGTTGAATATATTTCACGACAATTTCAAAGCATACTTTTCATTTGAATTTGTATTTCCATTCACAAAGGGTCTAAACTATGCAACAATTAAAGTCCGCTGAATATTTACAGTGTCGTAGAAATGCTAATTGAGACCTTGAGTACCAATTTTTACTCGTTAATAACGTCAACAAAGAGAATTCTCATACATGGCGCTCGGAGAATCCAGAAGTGATTGTGAAAAAGCAATTGCGTCTTGAAAAAGTCAGTGTTTATTATAATTTTTTCCAAAATTACCCCGAAAGAAACGTTACCGCCAACTCAGAGCACATTGGCCGCATTACAAACGACATTTGTTTGCCTGCAATTGAAAATTATGAAGTGAACGGTAGATGGGTTTAACAGTGCGGTACCAAGAGTCATATAACGTGATCCGTTTGGGCTTGACTGCAGAAGTTTTCAAAACGAGTAATTTTATATTTGGCAACAATATTTTGCCATTTAACGACGATATATTGTTTGTATACTTCATCTAAGTTCGTGCCTACATGGAAATCCCCTACGTTAGAGTTTTGACACCCAATGTTCATGAACTTAACACCGAGTTTCCTACCGATACGCATAAGAAAATTTCTGCATCAAAAGGATCAACTATTACAACCAAACCAAACACATGCATGGTACAAACATTATTTTATTTAACGTTTCATTTCGAAGTACGTACGTTACCTCGATATTGTTGAACAAAATGGACTGCTATTTGAACGAAAAAAAGTACTATTGTGAGTTAACCGAATAGAGTACAAATATTTTAATGACACGTTAAATTAAGGAAATCACTAAAACTGCAGTATAAAACACCAACGACAGTAGCCTCCAATTGCTCTTATATACACTTATTTATATGCTTACGAATACTCTTTTAAGCAAATGCAACATTATGATTCAATCATAAAATAATTTGACCAAATTTAAAGAAGCACTCAAAAATCTCTCAAGTACTCAGGACTAATTTTTCTGAACCTTGAAAAAAATTTCCATTTCTTTTTGAATTTTTTTTATGGCAAATTTAATATGTCACCCTCACTTACTTACTTAAAAGGAAACGAAGGCTTTAAGCCAAATAAATACGAATAAAAAACCCAAAAAGTCTGCAAAAATAAAAAAGAACAACTTGGCAAACAAATAGAAAAGAATGCTTACTTTGAGACTGTGAATTGCGCCTACACAATACTGACAATGACAAAAAATCGAAAAAAGAAAGGAAAAAAACGATACAAACTGACACAATCTTAAACTGTTGATATTGCAATAAAAAAATCGTTTTCCTTTTCTACCAACCATCGCCATTAGCGCTATGGCAACAGTCTAGTGAAATGGTAGAAAGATATTCTGAAATTTGAAAAGGAAATTTAAAATTCAGTAATTCAGTGTCGCAATTGAAAAATTTAAAAGAAATTTTGCTGGCTTTTCACTTACTTACAGGAAAAAATTGATTTTCTTTTCTTCTGCAAAATTTTCTAGGCAATCGAAATGAATTTTTGTTCAAGTTGTTGCTGACTTATAAAGTTCATTTATAAAGTCATTCATTATTCTCTTCGTGTACTTGTTATCATCATCCGTACTATATTAGAAGTATCATTTTAAATTAATTTAAAATTTACACACTCATGATTGTGTATATTGGCAACAGTGGTGAACAAAAAGAGTGCTTTTACTTGAATAGTTTACGAGTACAACACCTAGTTGACAAAGAGGCACAATTAGTTGCAAGGACTCATTCTATGATAAACGATTACAAAACTTAGCAAAAAACGCCGAACGTTGTGTTCGTAACATCCAGGGCCTGCTTGAATTATGAACAGACTTTTTTACTAGCTTACTAGCTTTAAGTCGTCGTTGTCTAGTAGGTAGTGTGACATGAGGAAAACGGAATATAAAAAAATTTTTCTTTGGCGACCTCCTCTCAGCAGATTTCTGTCAAAAAATCTCAGAGTAAATAAAAGTGCTATGAAAAGTTTCTCAAAAAATCTGTCGTTCGGCATCGACTTTAAACTGTAGGTTCCAACATTCATGTATAAAATTAACACACACAACCTAAGATGTGTGAGAAGCTAGACCGTAATCCTGACTGAAGGGCTATAATGCCCAATTATGTATGTATGTTTCTACTAGCTCACTGGATGATGCCAGTGCGAACAGAAAAGCATCATAAACTTTGTATGATATGAACACAGAGAGGACTTATGTACATACATTGGAGAGGAAACTAATAAACGGTTACACAACTTCTCATAGAAGGTCGACAGCTGCGTTTGTAATACCCACTGTGACCTGCAACTGGATGTATCGGCAAACTTTTCTACTGGCTTATTCGCATCATTCCTAAGAAGAGGGATCTTGAGGCTGCGGAACATGTGAGCACGCCGGAATAGATGAAACTGGCACAAGTGTCAAGCGAATTTCGAAGCAGGGACCTGGACGAGAGGAATAGTGGAGACACTTAGATGTCTCTTCAACTTTCGACACGCAATCCGGATGCGGATATGAACATGCAGGGCCCAAAGGGCCAAAAGGACTCCACTCCGAAATAATACCACCGTGGTTCCGGAGTGGGCACAACAAGTTCACGAGACGAGGGGGGGGGATTTAGTAGATGAGGGCCCCACACACGGAGGATGTGACGACTTCCTCTATGGTGCGGTTAGGTACATTTACCCCTCCTCGGCGTTAAAAAAAATAGCATCATTCGGAGCATGATAGCATCATACACTATGACAGTGGTGGACACAGAGGTGGCGCTGCCTTGCCCTACATTGGGGAAAATTGGTAACTCAATTAACAACTTCAAATTTGGCAAGCTACCACAGTCTGATGGTATCGCCGTAGTCTAGTGGGTAGTGGGTTTATTATTGGTTCTCGAACAGATGAAAAAAATTATTTCTTTCAGTGACTTCCTCTCAGCAGTATTCTAACTCTCGGAGTAAAATAAAAATGTCATGAAAAGTTTCTCTAAAATCTGTTTGGAGTCAAGTTAAGTTCCACCACTCATGGATGGGTGTTGTGAGAAGCTAGGTGGTAAACCTGAAAATTAAGTGTCCATAAGTATGAACGCTATCACAACTGGAGTATTCAGGCTTTGGATGTTTCTTGGATTGATAATTTGAGAGAGATTTCTAAGTTTTTGAAATTCCACATTCAAGATTAATATTTTTCGTCTGATTGCGGCTTAAAATCTAGATTGCTTTGGCTTGTATTTAAGACGTATGCACTTCACTCCCAAATACAAACGATTTATAATTTTCTGTAAAACATATTTATCCTTCACTGTAGATATGCATATTGAAATATACTACTAGCACTGAGCCAACCTAAGCACACATTGTAAATCTATTTATGAAGTACATCAAATAGATTAAAGAATTTAGACTCTGTTTGCCTCTTCTGGGTTTCTCTAGCCGAATATTTTTTCTGCAACTACCATAAAATTTTTAGTCTTTTTTGAATCTCAAATGAATTGAGTTATATAATCATCATCATCGTCACCATCATCATCATTGTATTCTATATGGACCAGCCAGCATATATTCGAAAGCAAACATTTGGTTGAAAAGTGTTTCTCGTTTCGCTCCTTGTCTACACTTGACGCTTTCATCATTACCATGGTGACTGATGCAATATTGTAAGGACACCGATGTAGTTGATGTTTATGACGATAATGATGATGATGACGTTTGTTTGCCAACATTATTATTATTATCATTTAACAATTTGTTAGTTTAAATTGTATTTTATTGCCGTAGTTGTTGTAGTGTAGCATTATTCAAGTGATTTTTCTTTTCTTGTTTTATGCATTTTTTTACTACTGCGCATACAAGTGTGTTTATTTAGCATTTGCATTTTACATGCTCTCTTGTGAATTTTACTTGCATTAACTAAAATTTCTAAGTACAACCAGTAAAGTAGGCAGTCATGGTATGACAAGGGTTTTCGATAAGGGCAGGTCGAAAGTAAGTTGCTGTATATATGTATATGTACATGAATGGCAAGCGTTGGCATAGCCGTAATAATGAGAACTTGTCCATTGTGCGACGTTGTATATGGCTATGTTAGGTTACAGAGACCACTGTTAGAATAATGTTAGGCCGAACACGGTATTCCTCAGAGAGCATCGTGGCCATACAAATCGAGTAGTTAACAATTTCATCCTTAACCCGCAAACCCGATAATATTATACCATCGAAACATGTGGTCCATTAAACTTGGATAATAAGTGCAGGGAACGGAACAATAGCAATACTATCTGACAGTCAAGCCAGATCGCCATCCATCTCTATCTCCTTTAACGAAGACTAGAGATTAATATAGGATTATTCGGATAAGCTAAATGAGCTAGGCAGAGAATTAGAGTACAATAAACTGGCCATAATAAGAGTTTGCTCACTACTGATGAAATCAGAACCTTCCTATGGTATGCAAAGCTGTCTTCGTTGAAAGTGGAGATAGCTAGTGGAAGACTTATCTTAAGCCTAACAATCTAAGCTTATGATAGATAATTATAATGGGAAGATATAGGCATCTTGCATCTAGGACCTTGAGAGTACTGATCGGCCGTTCATATATTTCAAAGGAAATATCTGAATGCTTATCAAGTACTTAAAATAATTGATCAGGATTACGACCTAGTTCCTCACACCTCTTATGTTGTGTTTGTTAATTTTATACATGAATGGAGGGACCTGCAGCTTAAAGTTGACTCCGAACGACGGATTTTTGAGAAACTTTTCATGGCAATTTTATTTACTCTCAGAGTTTTTGCCAAAATCCTGCTCAGAGAAAGTCGCCGAAGAAATATTTTTTCATATTTCGTTTTGGTGTAGATGTCTGACCTGGGGTTTGTACCATGGCCTCATGTCTAATGAGCCAAGTTACTACCTCCTTAGACCACGGCGACTACTGATCAAGCGACTGCTTATCAAGTACTAGAGCTTATTTACATCGAACAGCATTCTTACATTCATCTGGACAACAAGGACTCTAGAAGGCTGCTCAACGTCTTGCACAAGCCACTCTATAATCAGGCAATCCCTAATGGTCCCTCTTTTCTTATTTACCGATTAGCAATGGAAAACCACGTACAGAGTTTTTATGGTGTATACATAAGTATGTCATTTCATTAACAGCCATTTTATAAGAGCATGTACGTGGTTAGTTTCGGCATTAACTCCATTAGACAAGGTCCTATTTGGCAGACTTGTCAATTGTCTCTGCCTAAATATGTTTCAAAATCTCGAACATTCAAAAATTTTGATATTCTTAAATAACTTGTAGTAAGAACTTTTAAGACAGCCCTCGTGTATATATCATATACACTGTTTAAATGACAAACTATGTTGTACACTCATTACAAACATTGTCATCAGCATTGTTGTCGTCCTCGTCGTTGTTGTTGTTGTTGTCGCTTTCGTTGGCATAGTGAAGAGTGTACCATTTAAGCCAGTAGTTGTGACAATGATACTGATGCCGTCTATGTAAGATGAGACAGCAAACTTAAATAATGTTCGAATAGAGTCAAACTAACAGGAGCGTAATTTAATTTAATATCATCTCTCTAAGTAGGATTAAATCTATTTGAAAATAGAATATTAATGATTTATTTTCATGATGTGTTCAGAACTATTGAATATTTAGCCCCTACTACACAAATATGTGTTAAAGGAAATTAGACAGATAAGGGCAAATGTCAGAGCATAGCATCATGGCCATTTCCCAATATAATGTGAAACGAAATTTTGAATTTTATTAACGATAAAATGACGATGATTTCTGCGTGTTACTAAATGACTTTCAATTAGCAAACGCATCTGCCTTAAGAGTACAAGAGTATTGATTGCATATGACTGCAAAAAAAAAGGACGACTATTTTGGGTATTGATGGAATACTTATGTGTTTGTCTTGTCCTTAAATGACTGACATGTTGTATGTTTGTAATTTTGTTTTTTGTTGTTGTTTTGCATTTTGTACTATTAAATGATTTTGCATGTTGTGTACATCAGAGTATCGAACTAATTTTCAAGTTATTGCAAAAGAACTACAAAATTTTCGAAAATTAATGAAAAGATGAAAAATTAAGTTCTTGAAAATTTTTCGTAGAATGGGCGCAATCAATAAGGTTTCACATTTCACATGGTATAGACGAGAAAATTAAGAAACTAAGAATTAATAATGCTGCAGACAAAAATGGAATACCATTTGAAATACTTGTTAACTTGGTAACTGCAGCTAAATAAAATCATTTTAAGAGATTGCAACAACTAAAATGAAATTACTCTGCTTACCATTACATGCCAGATACTGGCAATCATGAAAAAGGGAAGCCTTTAAAGTACATAAAATAGCGAACAATCCACGAGTTCAACAAACAGGTTTCTAGGCAAATAAAAGCTGTTTAGATCAGTTCAATATTCTACTTATTATAATAAAAAAATCTGAAGAATATTCAATTTGTGTTCAGTACATCTATTTTATGAAAACCTATCACACCATCAGATGGATAACAGTGAAAAGCAAAGACTTATCACAGTAAATAATTCAAATTATCAGAGATGTGAGTAAAAATTTTTCTTAAATGGTACAACCATTTCATAACAACAATTACACCGAACAATTGCGGCGAACACTATAGTTGACAAAAGATGTCCTTTCTCACATCAATTGTTCACTATCACGCTGACTCATATCAAAAGTTAAGTCTGTCTGTCTGCTCTCGCACAAGATCTTCGACATATGCAAACAAAGTCAGAAGATCTGTAAAAATTATTGTGCGTTGTTGGACTTCAGATAAATTAAGGGATCGCATGAAAATAAACGTTGCTACCCACAAACAATGGCATGTTACAAGGACAACCAGGCGACTATATAGACAGCTTCTACTATATACCAGTATGAAGAACGACCAGCAGACTCAACAAACGAAGAGTGACATTCGGTTGATTTCAGTCAGTATTACAAACACATGCTTGTGGTCTACTCTGTTGTACGGAAATGAATCTGTCTAGTTTCGAATGCTATCAGAAATCATATGAAGTTCATGCTGAACATCAAGAATATATATTTCAGGAATGTAGACAATGAAACGGCCTTTACTAAAACAAATCGAAGGTCGAGAATAATGAGCGATCGGGTGTACTTTTATCCACTTAAGAACGTAGTATGCCAAAGACTACACTCGATCGGAATCTTTAAAGTTCAAGAAGCGAAAGTTTTAATTGAGTTTTAAGGGACCAGCTTGTAGTAAACAAATACTAGTCCGACCAGTAGTCATTTCTTCAATCACGAAGGTTTCTAATTCGTTTAACAGGGGTAAACAACTTTTTGTTTGCCAGCATCTGCTTCAAATTCAATGGATATAGGTTTTACGTTTTGTTACTGAAAAACGTATTTAACCCATTCGCTGCCAAGCCTAAATTATATGAAGTCATTCCCATTGCCATTTATATTTTGAATGTTATTGTTTACCAAAACCCTGTTATTTCTTGGTAAGAGCACATATATTATCATACATATTCATTTACAAGCAGAAAACCAAAGACGAGTTGCTATAAAATTTTGTTATAAATACACGATGAAGTTGATTTTTGCGTGAAGAATAAAGTATTATTTTTGTAAAAAAAAAATATTTGTAGTATTTTTCAAGTTTTTTACATATTTATGTTATGTTTGTGGCAAAAAAAATTTGCTAATTCAAAAGCTTGCAAGTTATAGTATATTTAAAGTAGGACGAGTATACTCGTCTTGGCAGTGCGGGATACCCTGTCAGAGACGAGTATACTCGTCCTTGGCAGCGAATGGGTTAAAGTGCTTGACTAAACATCAGAGCAATGCGGGTTGAAACCCGGTATGCTTTTTCTTAATTCCTTGCAAATAATCCATTTAGGAAGCTCCTGACCTCACCCAGTATATACAATATGCACAGAAAAAACATGTCAGTCCTGCTACAGTCGACCAATTACCTGCTGAGCTGAAAAAAAAACTTATTTAAAGAGACAGAAACACATGTAATGAGCCGCTGTAGTCTAGTAGGTAGTGTGTTGGCTTATTAGCCATGATGCCACGGTTCAAGCCCCAAGTCAAGCAACTCCAACAAAAAGAAATGCCAAAAAATATTTCTTCTGCGACTCTCAGCACTCTTAGTATTCTGGCAAAAACTCTGAGAATAAAAAAGTTCCCATTAAAAAGTTTCTCAAAAATCTGTATTTCGGAGTAGGTCCCGTCACACATGTATAAAAGTAACACACACAACATAAGTGGTTTGAGAAGCTATGTCTAACTTTTGTCTAACTTTTATCAAAATGTTCAAAAGCTGTACTTAAAACATTCATTTGGATGCACATGCAGTCTGTTTTTGTTCTGTTTGACTTAGAAATTAATTCAAATCAGAGCTGTTAACATCAAAACAACAAATCAACCATTCAAAAACAACATAACCCTCACTGACTTCCCTTTAGTGAGTAATACGAGTCAGTTTCTTGCATAAAATAGCTGCAACATAACCCCAGCACTTTCAATAGATTGTTGAAAAAGATTAAAAATTTAATTTAATTATCAAATTGCTAAGCTTTTATGGAAATATAAAAACACCAATTAAAATCAATTCTAAGAATCAAAAAAAGAACAAATCAATACAAATTTAATAAAGATTAAAACGAAAACAATTAAATTAAAATTGGAGAATAAAAATCTTGATTTGTTTTTTAATTTTTTTGTAAAGGAAACTAAAACAAAATATACGTATATCGAGAGGTAATATTATCAAAAAATATATAAAAATTTATTCACTGTAAAATTTAAATACGAACACTTATATGGAATTAAATTTAATTGTTAAACTTTAAATATTTGAAAAAAAAAACGAATGAAAAATGAAAAAAATTTAATAAGAATTAACGAAATAACTTAATACCAACCAATGGATGCCCAAGTGAAAAGCCACAAATTATGTGGAGTGATAATGCAGTTTTAAATGAACAACATCAACACCAACACTAACAGCGACAACTGCAACAGCAATGACAATCGCACAATCGCATGGCACATTATCAAACTTACAAAATGCACTGACACTAATGCTTCATTTTGAAATTCATAGAAGCGTTAATAAACATCTGTGTACGAATATTATGTTTGTAAGTGTGTGTGTGTATGTATATCCAATTAAGTTTTTTTTTCATGTGTAAGTTAGTTACTGTATGTGTTTATGGGTGGAAATTAATCGCTATCTGTGGCATTATAAGTGTCAGCAGTTTATATGCAAAAGGTGTTAAATTACAAGGATACTGAACAACTGACAGCAAAAAGCAAAAAAGCATCATAATAATGGAATGCAAACTGTTTGTTGTGAATTAAAATATGAGAAAAAAGTACATAATAAAACTCTATTGTTGGGCAATTAATGGTGAAAATGTCATGTTTAACGTAACAATTAAAATAATTTTTAAAATACAGTACCGGTTGAATTTAAGGCAACATCTTTGGAAATTTTAACTTGACTAAGTTTTACTACAATCATAGTACTTTACGTAGAGAAATGCTTGGAAAAGTCACGGATAGAGAAGATAAAGCCGCTTCTCAATCCAAGTGGATTTAAGGCAATCGAAACTTTTGGTGTGAAACTACAATAAAAGGAGATCTAAGTCACACATCAGTCCATGCAGAAATAACTTGTGGTTAGTAACCGGCCTTTTGACAAGGCACTGTAGACTCATTCCTTATTTATTCAGAATGAGGTTTGTTTCAATTGCAACTTAAAGCTTTTGTGACAATGGCACTCAATCAGAGGAGCATATTCCTTCAATCTGTGGAGCATTAGTGCATCACATGAAGAAAAAAACTACGCAGTATCCTGAAATTTTTCAGAGCAGAGTCTAGACATCATAGGGATACTTTATAAATTTTGAGAGTAGCACAATAGATCGAAAGGTCCCACTACTAAGGGGACGCTACATAATACAATTTGTCCTGACCATCAGTCAAGATTACAGCTTAGCTTCTTCCACCACGTATGTTGTGTGTGTTAATTTTACATATGAGCGACGGGACCTAAAGTTTGAGGTCGAGTCCAAACGACATATTTTTTGAGAAACTTTTCTTGGTAATTTTATTAAATCTCCGAGATTTTGCCAGAACTCTGCTAGGAGAAAGTCGCCGAAGAAAATTTTTTTTATATTTCCGTTTGTTGGAGATGTTTTACCTGGGATTTGAACCGTGGTCTTATGTTTAATAAGCCAACACAATACCTACTAGATTACGGTGACTTCTTCACTACAATAATAAAAAAATCTTAAAGGAAGGATAGATACAATTAATCGAAAATTTGACAACCACTTTAAGTAGTATTAATTTTGAGAACTTTTTCATGGCTCGCAAATTTACATGAATTCTTAGTCCTTAGCCCTCTGATCCATTTCACTTCCATAAACCAGTCTTATGTACTTGTGCCTTTTGGTGCTCCAGATAACCAATCTGTATTCCTGAAAAATACTATCTGTTTCGGCAGATTTTTATTTCCGACCCAGCTACGTTCTTGTAAACTAACTGCACCCATAGAGCTGAACATTTACACATAAACTGTTAAATCGTTTCTTCTTCATTCTCATTTAATCAGGTCGTAACGTTATTGAATCTAACTCTTAGACAAACGCCCAGTAGTACAGTGTACTGGACCTGTAAGAAGCCTAGTAAAATTGCTGTCAAGATTCAACAGAGATGAGCTTGTTTCCCTATTCATAATAGGCAAGAGTATTCTGGATATTTCGTTCCATTTTTTCTCGAAAAAAACTTCAACCCCAAAATGCAATTCGCCTAATGCTTAAGAGATCCAACCCACACCTCTAATAATATTGATCAGACTTAAGACAAGCCAGATTATAGAGAAGCATTCACCAAGGTACCCACGTATAGGAAGATGTTGTTCAAAATTTTTCTTTTTCCCACTAGAGTTTCATTTTATTTGCATAAGAAACTCGTAAAGTAATTATAAACTCAAGCGAGTAAATGGTTAGGATGATTTCATACAATATTTTTAAAATACTCTTCTTTCCGGTTCGGCTTTTATTTTCGTAAAATAAGAGAAAATTTACAGGAACGGTTCCAACGAAGTCTATAATAGTACTGATGCTAACAAAATTGTCCCAGTAGATTCGAACATGAAACGTTAAATATTTTTCAATGTTGGTCAGGCACTGCCTACCCTTCTTATGATATGATTCTTATGATTCGTTTAGGATATTTTCAAATAAATCAAATCTACGAATCGATTTTTTTCGGCCTAGTCTTAAAAAAATTAGTTTATTTCCTCACAAGTCAATCGTCTACTGTTCCCATAATATTGACCTTCAGTTTACCAAGATTTACATAAAAAACGAGCCAATACTCATATCACCCGTATTTATTTACTTTTTATTTGTTAACGTGTCGTCTAAAATTATTTTTGTTTTTATTGTTTTAAACTTTATATGTGTATTTAAATAAAATGAAAATAAAATTAAAATTAAACACAATAAATAGAATATTTGAGTGTGAAAAACTGAGTTTTTATAACAATACAACAGCAGTTACAGGGTCTCTCTCTTTTTTGATATTTCTGTGTACATGGCAATTAAATTTTGATATAATTACAACGAATAATTTCTCTCATATTTTGAAAAAAGTTTATGATAACGAATGCTTGATATTTTTGATTTGCCCGAAATTACCAAGACTTAGGCTGTTGCTTTACGAAGCATGATTGATACTGTGTCTGCCATATATGATTCTTTGTTATCAATTGGTGATTACAAGAGAATAACGAATGCCACATTAATACATTTAGTGATGTCGCTAGTAGATCCAAGCACCAAATCAAAATGGGAAGAACAGCTTGATTTTGAAAAGCTCCCATTGTGGTGAGATTGCGAAGCCGCCTTGAATAGACGTTACCAGCATATTTCTGCTGACGAGTCTTCTAGTTCAAGGCCGAGGGTTAACAAACCTAAGAATGAACATTTTAATTTTAGAACAAATAAAACATCACTAAGTTGCACAAAATCAAAACAATCTGTTGACAAATGCCTATTTTGCAAATCGACGCAACATATCATTAGCAATTGCTAATGCTGAGCCTATGGCCAAGCTATTTGATTTCATAAAATCCGTTCCACCAAGTATAGACTGTTTGAAAAAGGACACACATTTGCTAGGTGTCCATCTTCTAAGTGTCGGATATGTAAGGGTTCACATAACACATTACTTCACCGATATAATACAAGTTCTAATAAAGCATCGATAAACTACTCTGAAAAGCCTCCGTTTTCTCACACTTCTGTGACATCAACTATTCGGCGTCAGATGAACGCATAATTCTAGCTACGGCTGCAGTAAGAGTAAGAAGTAGTTCTGGTCAACTTATACCAGCCAGAGTTCTTCTAGATTCCGGTTCTCAACTTAATTTGATAACCGAGGAGCTTGCGCAACTACTACGTTTGAAAAACGAGGGAGGCAGATTGAATTTAAATGGCATTGGTGAGACAAATTCAAAGTTTTGGGATTTGAAATCAATTACAAACTTACAACCTGATCGTGGGGTCAACTAAAAATCCATCGATCTTGTGTTAAAACTTTTTTTCATCATAATTGGCCACTTATAACCGTTGATCGCGACGAACTTCTGCTCATTTTCTATTGTTTGAAGTCTTAAATTAATACATCAAACGGAGCCTAAGTTGTTCCCTTTTTCGTTGTCTTCCTCATTTATAAGCGAATATCTTGCCAGCAGGAATTGACTCATCAATCCTCATAATTTATTCAACGCATTTTTGCGGATGCACCTTTGTGCGTGCGGACAAATCGATAGCGGTGCACAATTCATTCAGCTCAAGAATCTTTCAGTGTCGATATTTATCGATCGTACCATATAATTTTACATAAAATTGAAAGACCCTGCACTAACAAATGTGTGCCATAATAGTCATCATATACAAACAAATGAAACGTGCTTAAATGATATAACTACAGCAACTACAACAAAATACTTCCACCTTGAAACTGTGAATCATGTTGCAAGTACTCAAAAAAACTGAGTTTTTTAATTTTTAAGTGTTGGTTTTAATTTTCGTCTTCTCTTTCTCTGGCATATTTTTATTTAATGTGTGTGGTGTTCGTTTTTTTAATTGTATTTAAACTTTTTCTGGCTGCTTATATTTTAAGTGTAGGCCAGTATATGTACGTATCCGATGTACCAAAAAAAAAAAAACGAATCGAAAAAGAAATACAAAAAAACAAAGTGTGTATGTATTGTACTTGCAACTTGTATAAGTGTATCAATTTTATTTGGTGCAACATGATAGCACTTAAGAAATATTTTTTTGTTTCTGTGTTCTTTCATTTCAACACACAGTTTCCACACAACAATATACATATTTATGTAAGTATGTCCGTGAGCATTTGGTAGATTATATTGCCCACATGTGCTGTACAAACTGAGGTTCTTCAAAAACGAAAAATGAATTGAATTTTTGTGATTTATTTCCTTTCGAAATATTAACATGCGACTCTGGTCAGTGTTGACCTTATTTCTAGTTTAATAAATGAAATGTAAATTTTTTCTATTTGCTGAATATTCGAAATTTTCAAGGGTTTACTATGATGATTTATTTTTATTGAAGTAATTTTTTTTAAAGAAAAATATGAATAAATATTAATGCCGCATTAGACGGATGTCGAGAAACAGAGCATGTTTCAGCTTTTTTTTAACACGGTTTAGATTTAAGCTAAACTTATAATTTCTTTCTTTCGTCGATTATTTTTAGCTCAACGGATACGTCCGTTAGCAACAAAATGAATTGCCGAATTTGGTGTGAAGAGCAGAGGGAAACAATTTAAAATCTGTGCCCTGAAGGATGTGCTGATTGGTATTGTTTGTGGGCCAATGATATTATTAGACTGCACTTCTTGAACGCTTAGCACCAAGCTTGTATCCATAGTTTGTGCATTATTTTCTTTATGAGTGCTAGGACCTACAGTTTAACGTCGACTCCAAACGAATTACTCTTTTGCCAGGAGACTACTGCGAAGATGTCGCAAAAAGAAATGTTTTGTCATCTTTCTTTTTTTTCAAGACCGCAAGATGTCAAAGCTAAGATTTGAATACTCGTGCTCTCGTCTACTAAACCAACACACTACCTCACTAGACTATATACATACATAATTGGTGGACATACATACACACATAATTGGTTATTACAATTATTTAGTCAGGTTTACAACCTAGCTTCTCACACCACTTATGTTGTGTATTTGTTATATCTATTAGTGGCAGCACCTACAGTTTCAAGTCGACCCCGAACGACAGATTTTTGAGAAACATTTCATGGCAATTTTATTTAACTCTCAAAACTTTTGCCAGAAATCTGCTGAGAGAAAGCCGCCGAAGAAAATATTTTTTTCATATTTCATTTTGTTAGAGATGTCTTGACCTGGGATTTGAACCACGGTTCAATTATTCATGGCTAATAACTCACAACCTCACTAGACTACATCAAATTCATGTTATATTAATTATGTTATGAATATCGTTGCTAAATATTGAGGCACTATTCACTACATGGCCACTACAGTTGCCTGGATTGATTTTCGGCTAAACCAGTTATCGACTCTTCTTGAAAAACAACTTTACCAATGTGTTAAACTCCCTTTTCTAAAATAATCATGCTTATTTGCATTATAAAGCTAATTCAAGATCAATTTCCCAATTAGAGTTTGAAGTTATCTTGCAACCTTTTAGCTGTAATTCACATTTTAGGAAGACAGACGAGGAGACTATTATAAGATAACAAGTCAACTATATAGTCTAGTATTCGGGCTGGTATTCTAAAGCTCAGCTCCTGTGATGTTGATTCACAGGAATCAACAACGTGTTTCCTGATCATAATCAAAAAGAAACAAGTTCGCTAGAAATGTCTAATTAAAAAAACCTTCTTGTATTCCAACCTTGGGCAACAGGATAATATTATTTTCAAGGACATCCAGGTTTTCTTAAAAAAATGAAAAAATTAGACCAAAAATTTTTCAATCCAACAATTCTGATAAATTTCTTGTTTTGTTGCTTAGATACCTTTGACTATGAAGGAAATTAATTTAACTCATACATACATACATACATAATTCGCCATTACAACCCTTCAGTCAGGATTACGGCCTAGCTTGTCACACCACTCATATTGTGTGTGTTAATTTTTTATACATGAGTGGCGGGACCTACAGTTTCAAGTCGATTCTGAACGACAGATTTTTTGAGAAACTTTTCATGGCAATTTTTTTGCTCTTAGAGTTTTTGCCAGAAATCTGCTGAGAGGAAGTCGCCGAAGAAATATTTTTTCATATTTTCGTTTTGATGTCTTACCTGGGGTTTGAACTCGGGCCTTACGTCTAATAAGCCAACACACTACCTACTAGACTACGACGACTTCGCCTTAAATTCTTCTTACATAATTCCCATACCCGGTCTTAGCAATAGAATAGCTATATAGGAAATACAGGAAAGCTTATATGAGCCCATATTTAAGCGAGAGGTATTATTGTATGATACCCTGCAATACAATGTATGTTTTTATTAGATTTGCTTGTTTTAAATTATATTAATTAAAATTATTAATAAAAAGTCCTTAAAAAGTTCCACTTCCTGAATTCAGAACCGGTCATTGTATTTGTTAAGGTTGCTAAGGCACCAAAATTTAATTTGATATTTCCCCATAGAGAAGCCCAACAGAAAAAGCAGCTCTTGTCCCTTTGCAAACAAACAAAACAACAAAAAAATCTGTTGAAAATAACGCAAGTTTTCGCATCACTGATTCCATAAAAATCTGTATGAATTTCACACAGGTGTAAACATTTCAACAGTCGTATGCATTTAATTGTACAAATATGACCGTGTACAAGTATATTTTTTTGTTGTTGTTGTTATTGTTTTTGTTGCATTAATACATATACAAAACGATATGTTTGTTGTATACGAAATACAAACACTTAAACATTTAAACGCTTATATGGCTACAAAGTAACTCAAATATATTTTGGCTCACATCCATGAGATACGAGGATTGTGAAAAAAGTTTTTGTTTTTTCTGAAAGGAATTTATATTCATGAGAGACATTTTATGTCACTCTATATATTCGAAAAACTTTCATTACTTCGAGGGCTATCAAAAAAAAAACTGTACTGAGTTACATAAAACAATAGCAACTGAATGGTGATTAGAATGCATGTTTTAAACTAAATTCTAATGATAATAAAATTATTTTAAATGAAAAGCATGGCCAGTATATATTTTTTGTAAAGCTAAACTAAAATATTCTAAAACGACCTCATACAACTTTATTATCAAGTTGATGCGTGAATACCATATCCTTAAGAATCTTAACTGAATTGGAATGATCCAAATCTAGTACGTAGGATCAGAAATTAAAACTAAAACACAAAAAAATTATTATTTACAGACGTTATAACACCTCCATTTATCTTGCATGTGTCCACGCATATAGTTATTAGTTAAAAAACTTACACAACCCTCGTTAACAGACCAACGTACACATACAGTGCTGGAACAAATAATTGAAACAATTCCTTTTTTCTCCAAAGCACGGCATGAAGTCGCCGTAGTCTAGTAGGTAGTCCTTATCAGACGTAAAGCCGTGGTTCAAATCCAAGGTCAAACATCGAATAAATATTTCTTCGACGACTCGTTCTCAGCAGATTTCTGGCAAAAACTCCGAGGGTAAATAAAATTGCCATGGAAAGTTTCTCAAAAAAAATCTGTCGTTCAGAAGCGACCTTAAAATGCCGGTCCCGCCACTTATGCAAAAACAATAATCTAAAAGTATAGATTGGCACTTTGTTAATGAGCCTAAATGAATTTTTTAGTAAATGTTGCTTTTTAAAATCATCAAAAAATGCGTCATTGTGTTCATATAATTTTCTTTCTATTCTATTACATGGCTTCCACAAAGCATTTCTACCTTGTTTCAGTTTCTTTAATATATTTTTGTTGTTCCAGCTAAGCAGGTAGTTGGTCTGCTGTAGTACGCCCAAGGATAATGGTAACAACGCCCTCTGAGTACTTGGTGTAGTGTTGGGGAATCTTGCTACTTATTGATTCCTACCTCTTTTCACGCTAAGTGGCGACACTGTCCAACCTTCCTGTGAGGTTATCATTTTTTTCAGATGGTGGGGAGGCTACTTAGAGGGATTGTATAAGAGGTTTCCTTATAATATATGTTCAATAAGAAAAGTATCGTGAGAATGATCCTGATCATGTAGTTCTTCAAAAAGAAAACTGTAAATAGCATCACTTCAAAAGAACAGCTTAGATTAAAAGAAAACCCCGTTAAAAAATCTACTTTTTGTTAAACTTTAAATTCGTACCCAAAGAATTACTTTAAATTGTCAAATGACACGCAACATTTTTCTGTCATTTAACTCTGGCCGATTTAATTGAATTATTTGCTGTAATCTTGTTAATTGTTGATAACAGAGGTCATAATCAATCATTTGACCAGATTTTTGAAGCTCATAATGAACAATTCCCTTCCAATACCCTCAAACACACAACGTTACCTTCCTTGTTGCCAATTGTTGCCTTTCCATCTTCTGCCATGGCTGCGTTGGCTTCAAAAATGATTCGATTTCATGTCGATTAAGCAGATTACTTTCAAACATTTTATTTCTAGCCACGAAGACAGCAAGATTTCTTGTTGTTTTTATTACTTCTTAAATTTAACAATTTAAAAATTTAAGAACATTTTGTCATTTTATTGTGTCCGTCATATTTTGTTCATCAGTGTAATGTAACCATAAAGTATATTGTTTTTACGAATGCATTTTAACACCTTCAAAAAGTAAAAAAGCTACTTTTTTTTGGTGTTCTCATCGTTATACAACAGTCAGTTGTTGAATTTATTTTATTTTATTTGCTTTTTTCCTTTTCTTTAGTAGTTGATACATTCCACCACACACTTTTTAGTGCCCTCCTACCCATACGTTTAAAGTAAATACCTGTACGTATAACCAAAATATTGTACAAGTGTTTCTCATATTACTCATGTCCTTTCTTTATCTACGTCTCTGTCTCTCTTTCGCTCTCCCTGCCTGTCTCTTTCTCTCTTTCATTCTCCAGCAATTATTTTTATTTATCATAAAATATTCTCTGTGTGTTGATACATGCAGGTGTTGTTACTTGTTTTTCACTTTAGTTTCCTTTTTTTCTTATTTTCTTTTTAGATTTTATTCTTATATTTTTGACTGGACTACAGTTACTGTTGTTGTTGTTGAGGCAACATGTTTATAAATGAACTCGTATGTCATAAGAATTCCGGAAAATTAATATTTTTTCTTGTTCTCTTTCTTGCTTTCTTACAGAATGTAACATTCGCCTTGGACCCTACGCCACTGTAAATATATCTTAAATGGTAAGTCAATGCTTCAAATAGTAATTTTAATACGATTGGTAATAACAATGATCAATTGTGGCAACCGCCTAGCCAAAGCTGTCTAACAACGAGAAAATTTTGATGAGATTCAAAAACCTCCTCTCAGTATTAGGCAGACATTGACCACTGCATTCCATTCCATCATTTCATAGAAATTATTTCTTCGGCGACTTCCTCTCAGCAGGTTTCTGACAAAAACTCTGAGAGTAAATAATATTGCCATAAAAAGTTTCTCAAAAATCGTTCGTTCAAAGTCGATTTTAAACTGTAGGTCCCGCCACTCATGTATTAAATTAATACACACAACATAAGGGGTGTGAGAAAATAGGTTTTAATCCTGACTGAAGGCTTGTAACAACCAATTATGTATGTATGCCAGTATAATTTTTCTTTTTTTCCCTAAAAGAACACAGAGCAACTGCAATCAAGCTTCTTATTTATTTTCCGTTTTCCACTTTGTCAGCTTCTGGAGTGTTCCATTCACAGTTCCCATCTAGGCCATTGCGTAGAAACAAAGCCTCTGTGAAAATATATTAGATGTAGTAGTGACGTAACACAATGAGTCCTACTCTCTCCCGAGAGATGGCGGTGTACGACCTTCCTATTATGTTTGCTCTTAATGTTGTCCTCTCTGGGGATCAAAAGGCTTCTGAATAAATTATTGGCCTCATAAGCATTATAAAGTTCAAAACAACCATCATGACAAATATATGGACTTCACATATGTATATAAATACTTTGATACTCTAGTTTCCAGTGAAGCACTTTAACCAATGCATTAACATATGGCTCATATTTGTATGGGCTCTGCATTATATCCAAGTTCACAAATAGATGAGATTAAATTGAAAATATATACAGATGGTTCTAAATTTATAAGTAAATGGAAGTATTTGTATTGTAAAAAATACTTTAGTCTAGGGAACAGTATTTGTTCATCTCTTTACTAGAGGTTAAGCTAGGAAAGGTGAAGGAAATATTTAAAGTTGGAAAATTGAAGTCAAGTAAATTACTACGCAAGAGATTGAGAACTCAAGTCTCTGATCTACCAATTTGAAACAAAAATTTTAAAACATATTTCTCTTGGCAACCACCACATAGCACTCTTCTAGCTAAAGCTGTAAAAGGTAATTAAAAAAGTTACTCAATTCTGTCGTTCGGAGTTGATATATGCAAAACTGTGGAACTGTTGGTATGAAAAGTCAGACAATGTGAGTTTATCCTAGCAATATCCTTTTAACGATTGGCGGAACAATAAAAGCTGCTGAAAATCGAATCGAATAACGAAGACGCACGATATTTTTGCATCGTTTAAAAATATGTGTGCAGCAGTTAATATTGACTATTATTTGGTGCATGTGTCTGCACCACCAATACTACAGTTGAGAAATTGCAATCATACCTTTGCTATACATTGAAAATGTAGTGAACTCAGACAATATATTCGGTCAACAGGAATAAGGAAGTAACATCACTAAACAAAATTACGACAAGCACAGTCATACGTACGTAATTGCTCATTACAACCCTTCAGTCAGGATTACAATCTATTTTCGTATACCACTTATCTTGTATGTGTTATTTTATAACGGAACCTACAGATTTTTGGTGAGAAACTTTTCATGGCATTTTAATTTTACTTACAGAGTTTTTTCTAGAAATCTGCTGAGAGGAAGACGCCGAAGAAATATTAAAGTCTAATGAAATCTGTTATGTGCCTTAAGTTGATTGAGTTCTGAATAGTTCATATCGTAAAGAATTGGATTAAACAGGCTTCTCATATTACCAGGCCTAATTCTTAAGCCAAATCTTCTAATAAAAGTTATCTTGAATACTCCACCCAGTGCCTGGGCTAATTATTATAATCCACGTTTTCATGGATGAGTGACATGCGAATGGCTATGCAAAACAATATACAAAAATTGAAACAAGAGCATCGTCGAAACAGATTCACTCTCATATGTTGAGTCGCAAAGACGTACGCAAGTAGTAGGGATATGAACCTCAGCAAGTTCACCCTCAAGTATATTCTATTTCATCTGCTTTACGAAAACTAAAGAATTTTTTCAATCTAGAATATGTAGCGTATCCTCCCATTCCCATCTCCTCTCTTTCCCGAACTTCCCTATCTCCTTCACTATCCCCTCTCTTTCTCTCTTCTAGGACGATATTACAATGGGTCATTTTGACCTCTGGGTGTTGTACTTGTCCCAATGCCAAGAACACGTCCTCTAACCTAACTTAACCTAACCTATACGTGGTGTAGGGTATCGTATAGTTTTACATGATTTACTGCTTTTATTTGCCTGTGTAAGTGTATGTTTATATCGTTGTTTGTGTGAAGCTTTCCCTATAATTGGATTATTTATCTTTTGCAATCCACTCGCGTATTTTCTTTTGCCGATTTTTTAATTTTTTACGACTTTTTATAAGTTTTTTTGTTGTTGTTCAGTTGACCAAGTGCAAGGTAAAGAAATTAAGATGACACAGACACTTTTGCAAGAACAGCACACTTACACATATGCAAAGAAAAGCATAAGAGAAAGAGAGAAAAGAAGAAAAATTTTAACACTCATCTTGTGATAGATTTTAAATGAAACTTTAATGTGCCATACAGAATACCACAGACAGACAGACACTCAAATATATACACTTTGTGTTCTTGTGCTTCTTTTTTTTGCTTTTTCAGACTTTCTGTTGTTCGTTCCAGTGCATTTCTGAATGAATATGTATATGTATGAATGAATGCAGTCATGTTCTCTTGCATCAATTCAAGCAAATGTACATGCAAGCTTTGCATACACAAGTGGTTACCTGGGAATATTGCCTACCTGCCTGCTTCCTTTTATGCACTTCAAGGCTTTTTTATACAGATTTTACAAAAAAAACAAATTTAAAACAAAAAATCAACTGCATCTGTGTGTGTATGTTTAAATGAGAGTGAAAGTGTGTGTGTGTTCATTTGTTCGTTCGAATATCTTGCACTCTGGGCACTTGCCAAGACACATGATGGGTTGAGATGTTGAGGCCAAATGCATTTGTTATGATTACATGTAATTTTATGTTGTTTTTGTTGTTGTCGCTTTTAAGTGTTAAGATTTTTCAGTTACTTGCACCCTCTTCTTTTGTCACACACACTCTATTATGAATGTGTGTAAATGTATGTGTGCTGCTCGCTATTAATGTAATTAATTTCGTCAAAAAAGAAATGAGAAAGTGTGAAAAGCAACACAGACAAACAAAAGTTCAAATACTGAATGAATTCAATGGAAAAAAGTATTTTAAATTAAATTTAATAATTGAAAACGAATTTAATTTAACAATTCAAACGAGAAAAACGGTTAGCGTTGGATAAAATTTAAATGTTTTAGGGTAAATTATAATTGAAAGCAACTTGCGCTATTGACACATGCATTTGTACATTACCATCGACAATTAATAACAATATCCAGCCATGTCATGATCATATCTCTTGAAAGTAAAAGAAACATTGTTTACTAATACTACGCATCCTGTGAGATGTCGAACAATGCGCAATAAAAACGTCGTAGGCGCTATGCAGGGAAGCATTGAGAAAGTTCCAAAATAATCAATTCGTCGACGTTTTCAACAGCTTGAATTGTGTCCTTGCAATTTTTGGAGGATTTCTTAGGAAAGCGTGTTTGCTTATAAGCCTTTAGAGAGTTAACTTGTGCAGAAATTACAACCAAGCGATCATCATATGCGCCGCCACATACGAATGGAATGAATGAATTAAACCACAATGGATTCATTGGATAATTTTCTTTGTGGTTATTTAAGGTCACTGGACATGGTGGGCTTTGTAATATAGAATTTATTAAGACTTCTGGTATACCAATGCAGTGTTTCCTGCTAAATTAAATGGCCATTTTGGAATCGGCACAATGTTTGTTTGGTGGCTGTATTTTCACTAAAAATCTTGTGATGTACTCGAACACCCTAACAAACGTCTTTTCGGCCTTGTCCATGTATTTCTTTGGAAAATCTCGGGTCATTTAAAACTAACTCGTATATGAATTACGGGACATATAGAATGGCTGATACACTAGCAAAGCAATTTTCTACAAGTTATAGGCCAAAGGTATTTCAATTGCCTCAGTTAGACTTGGTATTACCTCTTCGTTTTATAGAGGTCGTATTGAAGGTAATAGAACAGTACATGTGAAGGCCTCGTATGAATAAGAAGAGGACATAATTAGTTCTATTTTTAAGGCATGGCAATCCATCGTACAATAGTAATTTTTAAGGTCCACTGTCCTTTTGAATGACATGCCGATAGACTTCGTATTCTGTCGAATGATATATACCTCTTGGATATGAGGAGGAGAGCGCTACTATGTTCCACCTTATGGCTTTTCCACGTGTGCACCAGTCGACCTTGTCTACTTCTGTCATGTGGATTCCATTAAATGTTACGCCCAGTGACATCGTTAGGTGCCTTCCTTATAACCTAATCTATTCAGACGTTATAATTTTCAATTGAATTGCAGTTTAGTCTGCCAGCTACAAGCATTTGAAATTATTATTGAACACCGAATTGCAGTAAACCTCTAGTCGCCATAGTCTAATATAAGAGTTAATAAAATTGCCATGAAAAGTTTCTCAAAAATCTGTCGTTTGGAGTCGACTTTAAATTGTAGACCATGCCACTCATATATCGAATTAACGCACACAACATAAGTGGTGTGAGAAGCTATATCGCAATCCTGACTGAAGGGTTGTAATGACCAATTATGTACGTATGTATGTGTGTTTATAGAGAGACTCAATCTTGTTGGCAGCAGAAGGGTATGTGTAAAATCGAAGTCCTCGTATGAATAAGAAGAGAGAACCTACACTATTCGGTTCCACTTCCACCTCATAATGTTCAATTCAATTTTACCTTAGTCTGCCAGTTACAAACATTTGAAATTATATTTGAGCACCGAATTTCAATAATGAATTTGTTTTGATGAGATGCATATTTCACACACACTATTGAAGTGGCATTGGAGTTAAAACTTGAACATTTATTCGACGTAAATTTGAAGGGAAGTTTCATATATTGTCATGTTAAATAGGCCAATAGCTTGTGCTGATATTTTAATACGTTTTTCATATCCTCTGACCTTCCAAATTATTCTCTACAATAACAATTTATTTATTGCTCTTCCTTTTAAAACAATTTAAAAGCAAATAAATTTTGTTTGCAATTTTTAATAGCCATTACGGTTCAGTTGTGGCCTCTACATACGTAACAATTTTTTTTTAACAAATTTCCTCTTTATGTTTATGGTCGCACAACAACAAGAATGAATAATCTTTGTGCTTAAAATCTTAAATTTTAGTTTTAGAAAATACTTGTAGTGTTTCAACATCATTTGTATTTCATTTGAGAATTTCTTAAAATATTTACGCAGACTTAAACTTCTGTAGGAATTCTTTTATGAAATGAAACTTTAAAATAATAGATTATAAATAAATTCAAACAAAACAAAACACAACACAATGACATACGTTCACAATCTGTGATATTAATGACAGCTGCTACTTATGTTATATGCTTCAGACACAATTTCCTTATTTAAAAAGCAGCAATATCAGCAGCAGTGCTCAGTAGATTAGAAGCGTTTGTTGTTTTCGCAACAAAATTAAAATAAAAACTATGGTGTTCACAAGCATAACTAGAAAATTTAATATTAAAAAAATACAATTTCTTTTACATATTCTTTCTAAATAATTGCCACCTGCTGTGGCTTTATGTGTGTGTTTAATATGTATTGGAATTATATTCGGCATTTTATACGTTTGCAACTTATAAAATATTTAATATCCTTAAAGCATACTTTTATACTTTTTATGTGTGCTTATATGTATATGTATGTATATGTATGAATTTGTGTATGTATGTATGAATGTATTAATTTATGTATACTTTACCATTTTGCCATACATACATACATCTGTTTATATCATTTGTATTGGTATTCTCTATTTAAAATTCTGTATCCTTTTATTCTTGGAAAATTGTGATTTCAAATGTGTCAAACTAGCATACTGACACACAGACAGACGAACAATAATGATTTTAAATTGCCAAAATGTCACATGAAAGTGTTGAAATGTTAACTTTTATCCATTTTCCTCTCTCTACCTCTCTTATTTTCATTTTCATTTCGATTTCAATATATTCTTGGTAAATGTGTGAAAATGGATATTTTTTTTGTCTTGATTCGTAGAAATCCTGTGTTTGTTGTGTGATTTTTATTTCATCTCCCTTTTGTTGGTTAACCTCTTCTATTTCTATTCTTATTTGATTCATTATAATCTCTTTCTGATGTTGTCATTCCTCAATCATCAAATTTAATGTCAATCTGTAGAATGTGTTCCATAAGCGTTTTATAAAGGCAAAGGAAATCAATGTAGATTTCTAAAAAGCACATCAATTCATAAAATTAATTTGAAATCCAATATTGTTTTGGTTGTCTTTTTTTCAGACAAAAAATACCTATCCTTAGTGACGTAGTTGTTAAGAATTTAGGAATCAAATTCTTGTTAATTGTGCTTAGTGTGGTTGCTTATCTGAAAATATGTTACAATTTGTGCCACAACCCCTAAGTCAGGATTACGATTTAGCTTCTCACATCACTTATTGTTGTGCGTGTTAATTTTATACATGAGTAGCGGGACCTACACTTTACTGTTTACTGTCGACTCCGATCGACAGATTTTTAATAAACTTTTCATGGCAATTTTTTTAGTTTAGAGTTTTTGCCAGAAATCTGCTGAGAGGCAAACTGTTGGAGATGTCGACCACAAAATACAAATACAACCCAGTTTAAACCAGCTACCTACAGAGCTTGTCCCGAAGTAACAATCAACTTTTTCAGCGATCAGACTGAACTCTGCAAACTACCAGCCTAAACTACAGCTTATGTCTACTAAACTCTTAGACTCTTACGTCTCGCTACCAAATTTAACTAATTAAACGCGTATTTAGCAGACACTACTAGAACGGGAAGTCAGATCATCCAACAGCTGGAACTTGTATGAGAAAACGTTGTACTGTGTATTTCAAGTCTAGTAGGTAGTGTGTTGGCTTCTTAGGCGTGAGGGCACGGATCAAACCCCAGATTAGACATCTCCAACAAAACGAAAAAATATTTCTTCGGCACTGCCTCTCAGCAGATTTCTGGCAAAAACTCAAGGCTCAAGGATCACTCGTATCCATTAAATGATTACGCTGCAGCAAAGTATTTCTTGAGAAAAATGTGAGCTTCCAGTAAGTATCTTAGCGAAAATATGCTAATAATGCTAGGCTTCGAACGTCAAATCCACGTCCAATCATGTCCATTAATGTCGTCCATTTCTGAAAAATGGCACATTTTCTCCATCATTTAGGTTACTAGGAATGGTACATACCCAGTGACCAGAAGAGGTACGACAGCCGTCGTAGTCTAGTAGGTAGTGTGTTAGCTTAGTAGACCTGAAGACACGGTTCATACCTCAAGTCAGAGATCTCCAACAAAATGAAAAAATATTTCTTCGGCGTCGTCCTCTCAGCAGATTTCCGGCATATACTGTCTAAAGTATAAGAGTAAATAAAATTGCCATGAAAGGTTTCAAAAATCTGTCGTTCGGAGTCCACTTTAAACTCTAGATCCCGCCACTGATGTATAAAATGAACACACACACAACATAAGTGTTGTGAGAAGCTAGGTCGTTATCCTAACTATAGAGTTGTAATGTCATATTATGTATGAATGTAAGTGATAGACATTTGTGTATGTTCTAGGATCACCCATATCCATTAAGTAATTACGCTGCAGCAAAGTATTTCTCGAGTAAAATGTGAACTTCCAGTAAGTACCTTGGGGAGAATATGCTTATAATGCTAGTCTGCGAATGTCAAATCCACGTCCCTCTTGCCCATTAATATCCATTTTCTAAAGGTCTCCATCATTTAAGTCACTTGGTATGGGCATATACCCAGACGAATAGATACTGAACTAGACAATGATCCTAGTGATCTGCGTTTAGAGATACCTTTAGTCATGATTACGCTGGAAGGTAGTTATAAATTTCATTCCTTGATTAGCATTTTCTGGTTATAAAAAGCAAAGCTTAAGGGATTCAAGGCTAAGTTAAATCAGTAATACTTCATGTTCAGAACAAAACTAATATACGTGTTATGTATGTGGCTTATACTTATGAATTCATGTTTAAAAATTATTACCAAAAGGGTAATTTAAAATTTCCCTTAATTTAGTCCACAGTTTGCACTAATTTCCCTTTCATTAATTTAAATAAATGCAAAACCAACGGTCCAAACCCTTTAAATATTCAATATGCCTATTAAGTAATTAAGTTTAGCGCTTTTTAATTGGATTTTTGTTTTTTAAAAAAGACTTCATAAGTTTTATTATTTCATAAGCCAAGAAACAGGAACCTTTGCCAGAAAAAGTGGCAGCAAAATAAATTACAATTTGACATGCAAATGCTAAGCTAAGCGGTTACGTCTGTGTTGTTTAAAGCAAATATATGGTAATAATTTAAAAGACCATAAAAAACCGCTATAAAAAAGGACATCCGCTTACATCAATTAAGCGCAAGGAATAAATTTTTTAAATTTAACTTTAAAAGGCCTTAGAAATCTAATTTGCATTTAAAAATCAAATTTGCAATGCAAAATATTAAAAAAAAATGTTTAAAAATAAATACAAACGCTAATCGTAAATCCTAAAGTGCACCCTCTATGGCCAATGTTTTATAATTGAAGCAAAATTCCCTAAGAGCCAATAAAAATTCATTTTAATTTGTAAGAAAATCATTTTTTTTTTTGCTTTTTTGTCTACATTTGCATTACAAATTTTTATTTGCCTTCCATAGACCAAAAAGAGTGGAAACCATTAATGGAAACATTTGTTTGTTATTCCGGCAATTTATTCAGTCGTATTGTTTAAAATTAAAGCGCTTTAAAACTTTTGTTAACGCTTCTTTTTTTGCCTCTCTTCTAAAGTTTATTTAAGTTATTTTTTTAAGCCGGTTGACAAGCAAATACATAAAGAATCACAAAAAAAATGTTGTATTTTTTTTTCTTTTTTTGTTATTTATTACTGTGTATAACAGCTATTTGTCATTACTTCAGTTCAGTGAAGTTAAAGCTTTAAGAGAAATATATTTTCATGAAAAGCTTTTTTTGTAACGAAAGCTAAAACACAACAACGGTACTGAGAATGCACAAAATATGTAACATGCTAGAGAAAAGTTTATAATAATAATAAAGGCAATAAATATTATTTAGAATAATACTCGTAGCACATTTCAGTCATTATTTTTCCTAAGCCCCAAAAGGATTTTAAATTAAACCACAGAGCTCTTTTCATGATGCATTCTCAATTATTGTAAATCATGATCCTATGAAGTGATTCTGTCTTGCTTTCTTGGCAAAAAGAAAGTCTCAAGATACCCATAAAGTTGACGAGACGTGATTGCATTATCGCCTTTGGCCGCAAAATAATTTAGAGCATATCACAAACGGCTCATACCTTTGATACAATACTGCTGGCATACCGATTGTTCGGTATGTTATTGCATTTGAGTCTGAAAATTTAATTCCAGGGCCTTGTATAGAATTAGTAACAAAATACTTAACCTGCAGATGCAAATAAGACTTAGGGCCATTATTACAACTTGCCGTTAAACTTGGGTTTAGTTCAAGATACCTTTAGCTAAAGTGAACTTTAAAGTTACTTTTAACTTATTTTCGTTATTACAACTTACAGATAAAATAAAGTTAACTTTTTCAAATATATGGCAATAGCGGAGCAATGTCGATAACACTGCTCAAATTAAACAAGTTTAATTTAAATGCAGTGGCAACAACGGGCTTCTTTTTTTGTTCTAGTTGCTCACTTTGTTTATATTTGAAGTTGCCATATTGAAAATAATATATAATATGGCAAGTTCAAGCATAAACTTAACTTCAAAAGTTACCAGTAGGATGATCTTCCCTTTAGCTTAACGCTCACTTCTACCGTATTGTCCACTTATAATAATGAAAAACAATTTATCTGCCCGTTAAAATCCTCCCTTTAGTTAACGACAAGTTGTAATAATGGCCCTTAAACTATATTTATAGTCGTAGATTTTTAGGTTGCACAAGTTAAAACATAAGATAACCGTAATCATAATTGGTCATTACAACCTTTTTGTCAGGATTACGACCTAGTTTCTTACACCACTTATGTTGTGTGTGTTACTTTTATACATGAGTGGTGTTACAGGTTAAAGTCGATTCCACACGACAACTTTTTGAGAAACTTTTCATGTCAATTTTATTTTACTGAGAAGAAGAAGCCGAAGAAATATTTTTTCATATTTCGTTTTATTGGAGTTGTCTGAACTAGGGTTTCAACTGTGGCCTCAAGTCTAATAAGCCAACACACTACCTACTAGACTACGACGGCTACTATCAGAACATCAAGTATTTTCCAATATTTATGAGCATTTTTACAATTATGAATAAGCCCTACATTCATACATAAGACCTAATATAAAGGGCTCTATTTACATGACTCGTTTATGCTTTTTCCTTTTCAAACTTCAAAAAGCTTAATATGCATATCCAGTTGTCCAATTGCATATGAATTATAAAAACTGTCATCTCTTACAAAACAATAGAATTTAAAGTTAAAGAGAGAAATTCGTTAGGAAAATTGGGAAATAGGAAATTGGAAATTGGACCCAATAATCATTACAATCATTATGCACAATAAAAAATTCTTATTGATTTTCAAACACAGATAGAAAAGCCTACTGACGTTATTCAACCATTTACCAATTGTGCCTAATGTCTTTAATAACATATTTCGAAAGTTCTAGTCATAATTTCTCAATCAAAATTCAAGAAAAGTTCATAACTTTATTAACGATTTTTTCTAGGAAACGTGATTGAAAAGAAGTGTCAATATTTTGTCCATAAATTGGTAATAAAAGCAGCAAATTTTAAAATATTTTCTAACCAGAAGGTTATAGAAACATGGAATATCCTCATATTGTTAAGAAAAGAAAAAAAGAAGGCATAATTTGAATAAAAACCATTAAAAAAGAGTTTCTGTCGTTTGCATTTATTTTTTTAAGAAAAGGAATTATTTTCTTTTTTTATTTCACAAATCAACGCTAAACACGAAAATGCCTTTAGCCTGCATAATAAATAAGTTGGGCCACAAAAAAATATAAAAAAATGCTACGAAAAATTTTTTTCCCAAATGCTTGCATAGAAACAGCCTAAAAGCAGCAAATGCCTAAGAACGAAATAGAAAAAGGATACAATTTACATCCTGCATACTAAAATATTTAAAAACCAAGAAAAAAATGCAAAAAAAAAAGAATAAAAAGCATAAGACACTGAACAAACATTATTCAACACCATTCTTAATCAATGACAATTCGATTGCGATTGGGCAATATAAAGAAATTGAAAAACATTTTTTTAAGAACTCCTAACAAAAGGCAATAACAGCACAAAATTTATAGAAGACAGAAGACATGTTCATTCCAACTTCGGCTTTTTGGTCTTGCAATAGGAATTTACGAGTATTGACTTTGCTACGATCTATAAAAATCGCTATGGTATGTGTGTGACTCAATATTTTGCGAAAAGCCAATAAAATACCCGAATGTCTTGCAGTCTATTAATAGGCACACTCAGAGTATTTATGCGGAAATGGAAAAAGGGTCACAATTTATATTCAAACTTTACGCCAAAAGCAAACAAAAAAAGGAAAAGGAAACAAGGAAACATGGTCAGGCAAATAAGAAAAAAACAAAAGTCACATATTTTAAGCTTTAAGGGCATACAGGACAGTATGGACCTCCATTAACGTTAAGAGAGTTTATATCAAAAGACACTTTTTTACTTGCCTTTTTTTCTATAGCTTTTAAGCATTTAAATAAGCTGATTGGGTTAAAGGTTTTAACTCAACAAAAATAAACATTCAGACAATTATAATTTAAAATTTTATGGCATAATTAACAAAATAAATTTAAAATTAAAAAACAAAATTTTGTGATTGTCCTGCATCACTGTTAGTTGTGTATTGAATTTTATTTAATATTTGTGGTCTATAAAAGTAATAATTCAGAATATACATACATACATACATAATTGGGCATTACAACCCTTCAGTCAGGATTACGGCCTAGCTTCTCACACCACTCATGTTGTGTGCATTAATTTTATACGTGAGTGGCGGGGCCTACAGTTTAACGTCGACTCCGAACGACAGATTTTTAAGAAACATTTTCATGGCAGATTTTTGCCAGAAATCTGCTGAGAGGAAGTCACCGAAGGAATATTTTTTCATATGTATTTCGTTCTGATGTCTGACCTGGGAAACGAACCCGGGCTTTATTTTAATAAGCCAACACACTACCTACTAGACTACGACGACTTTATAAACTTTAGTAAATAAACTTTGGTAAAACCTCTTAATAATTAAATAAGTTGAAACTGGCTTGGCCCCTTTGTTTTTCGATGTGATTGTTTTTGAATAAAGAACCGGCTTGTGTATGCCGATGTGATTAATATTAAATAAAGCATATACTTGAAAAAAAGCATTTTTTTCGTATAATTATCACTAAAGTATCACAAATGTCTTCAGAATACTTAACAAAATGTAAGAATGAAAACTTGGAATTATTATTATACGGCTGCAACTTTAGAAGGTTGGCTTAGATCATATTCTGGTACGGCTATGTACATATGTATGTACATAATTGGTCATTACATTCCTTCACTTAGTTTCTCACACCACTTACGTTGTGTGTGTTAATTTTTTATATGAGTGGCGAGACCTACAGTTTAAATTTGACTTTGAGTTTCTGGTAATTTTACTTCCTCTCAGAATTTTTGCCAGAAATCTGTTGAGAGGTAGCCACCAAAGAAATATTTTTTATATTATGTTTTGTTGGAGATATCTGACCTGGGGTTTAAACCGTAAACCTCACGTGTAATAAGCCAACACACCATCAACAAGGCTGCGGCGACTTAATCATAATAAGTAGAAATGGCCCTGGCATCTGAGTTTTTCGATGTGTTTACTTTTAAACAAAACACAGACTTCAACTCAAAATTCTCTCAGAGCTTTTAGAAAAAAGTGAAGTTAAAATGTCTGAATTATTGTAAAGCTGCAGGTTTAGTAAAATGGCTAAAAATTTAATTTAATACGACTTCTGTTTACCGTAGGTAAAATCCAATTTGATGGAAAGCAACTTGTTTAAAAGGCCTATCCTTTTTGTTAACGTACAAAGCAATTTCTAAGTATCGTAATATAAAATCTCCCGTTTGGTTAAGTTTTACGGAAATTCTTTATTGATTCAAGGAATAATTATTGACCGTGTACAGAAAAAACTTCAATTGCTTTATCTAAAGCAGGACGATTGAACAGAGAACAATAAAATTAATAATTCAAGATAACATAAACACAGACATGTCAATAAACTATCACTGTTCCATGGTTTTCCATATGCGGCATTTTAGCCATCATCATTGACTGAGTTTTAATGCCCAAAGGGTTTTAAATATTCCAAGTTCACACCTTGTGAAAGTCTTGCCATGTTACCTACAAGATTTTCTTGATCATTTCCAACTACCTTCTGTTGACTAAGTTCCCAAATAATTTGCTCCGTATTTAAAACTTTTTCTTCAGTCCCTGATTACATTTAGCTCCGCCTTAGGTAGAAGAATACATAGTTTAGTTTTGGTTCTATTATACAGATATTCAGTCCATTTTTACACTCACTTTTAGAATAGTTCGTGTAGTCCAAAAAGACAGTCACTTCGAGTTCACATGTGACCATTACTGTCGAGCCAATATGCACACTCTTTTTTCCACTTTTAGAGTCATTCAGGTAGTACAAACGGCCAGTTACTTCGAGCTTACATGTAAAAATTACTGTCGAGCCAATATGCACTCTCTTATTCCCACTTTTAGAGTCGTAGTGTAGTCCAAACCGTCATTCACTTCGAACTTACATGTGGACGTAACTGTCGCTATGCACCATCTTATTCCCACTTTAAGAGGAGTTCGTATAGTTCAAACGGCTTGTCACTTGGAGCTTACATGTGACTATAATTGTAGAGCAGATATGCATACTTGAAATACTTGTCATTATGTCTTATTATGTCTTATTGTCCTATTGTCACGCATAAATCTTAAACACTCTGTGGTGTTTAAAGATAGTTAGGAATATAGGAGTGCTTATCAAAGAATCGTTTTGCTCCCTTACTCGTTACTGGAGCTCTTGTACAAATTACTTGCCAAAAACAAAATGTATCTTTGAGCACACTTTCTATGTGCCCTTTTCCTAACTCTTGGACAGATGTTCCAAATTTTAATATTAATTTAATAGAGCTACACATTAAAGCCCTTTTTTCTTTCAATAAAAACATTCTAGTTTTACAACATAATTTTGCTCTACAAGTAAAAATTATTTTACCCAGAATATGTTTTGCTATGGCTAAGCTTTTGTTTAACAAATTCTTCTGGTACATTGACGACTCGTGTTTTTTTTTTTTTTTCTCTCTAATCTCAATAGACGCCAAAAATCATAAAATAAAACGAAACAGAGATGAAATAATTTAATGATACCACATGGCGTATGAGTGATTTTATTAACACTCAATGTCAGAGACAAAAAAGAAGAAGAAGATAGTGTTGCTACGCATTGAAATTTACTAGTGTTTCTATTTACATATCCTCAGGATATTTTCCATGGTATTTTCGAAAAGCAGAAAGAACCAAAAATTACTACAGTCTTATCATAGTTTTGGGAGATTTCTAAGTTCATTTAATTCTGTGAAAACTGTTCACTTGAATGCACTTCAATACCTTGAATGATATTGAAAAAAAAGAAAAAAGAACAGGGAGAATACAACAGCTCTAGTTACAGTTTGGCACCAAGGGAATATTTTAGCAATAAATGAACGTATGAGTAACATTTTTGCTTAGAACGGCATATCACTCATACGGACCGCTGTGCAGCGTTTATTTAAAATGTAAACAATTTATGATGTATTTTTAATGCATACATCGTAAGTTTCATTAAAATTTATAATTTATAGTTTTATATTAAGAAGATGTAGGGTGTTTCTATGTCACTGTATATATTTCGTACCATTTTTCAACTTTATTCATTGTGAAATCTGTTGATTACAAGGGTTGAAAAATACCCTTTGGCCATGTGTTCGTTTGGTTCTTCTTCCATTGAACACTAAAATCGAAGTATAAAAATTACGTAAAACTAAAACCTTACGTACAATGTGTGTAAAATATATACAAACATTTTGCAAATATATTGAAAAGAAGAATCTTTTTGCTTCTATAATACATACATGTAATAATTTTAGTTTTATAAACTTCGGAATATTTGTCTACACATGAGTTTCAACAGTGTGACATAAAATGTAGCGATTATGGTGCACAGAGTAAACTATACAGGCTCATGTTTCATACGTATTTCAAATACAAACTACTTACCGCAAAATATATCAAAAAACACGCAGCTGAAGCTTCCTCATCCTCTGGAGCTTATAATAGGAAGGCCGATATATTGAAACAGATTAGGATTCGAAAAGAAAAATTCAATTCGTCCCAATACAAGAACTCTGTACATTTCCACAGAGAGCAGTGCTTCTATTGCTATCATCCTACAATCTGGTAAGCTGTATATTTGATACAAGCCAGCACCGCTGTGTGTGAAGCCATATGTAAGAAACATTAATGATTTATTAAAGAGTGTACCACACGTAATGTCTTCCGCTATCCGCTAGTGAATTGGTGGGAAACAAATTATTTTATTCATTATAGCACCTAGAGCAATGGGCATAGAGAAAGCCAAATTAACACAGTCCGAAATAAGATTTGATTTGAAATATTTATGGCAACTTTTGTTAGTTAGTAGTGTAGGTAGTGTGTTCGCTTATTAGACGTAAAGGTACGGTTCAAACCGCAGGTCAAACACCTTCAACAAAACGAAAAATTAAAAAATATTACTCTTGTCTTGCCTCATTTACTAACGAAAATCAGAGAAGTCGAAACTACCATTCTTGGTTGGTAGGTTGTTTGATTTGCATCATTTTGAGGTGATTACCACATCACTTGAACCATAACAAGACACGTAGAAATCAAATACATTACATCGGATCTCATTGGTACCTACCAATCGGCAAAGATTCTACGGAAGTTTCTAACTACCTCCTCTTCTTTAAAGTTAAAACTTTGGCACATTAAACTGTAGTCTGTCGTAAACGATCTCATATGATCGGATCTGCGGTATATACACTCTCCTACTGTATAGATACATCCTCCTAGTGAGAACTACGAGCGAACTAGAGCGCCTGATTAGCCTCAAGATTCCATAGACTTCGAAAGGTCTCCACTTCCCTTTCCAATTATTAGTTAAAAATACTTCTTTTAGTAAAAGCCATGCCGGACGCCAACTAGTGATCCGTAAGTGTCAGATGTTTCACAGTCCAACTCGTCTGCAAATTTATTTCCATAAAACGATTTAAAAGTCATCCGTGAAGAGTGGCTGACTGTGTAATTTCCTTGCCAACAAAGAAGCTGCATGGTTGTCCACGCAAATTCACGCTTTTTGTTATTTGATAACAAAGGACAATTCTTCCTTAATGGTCAAGGGTCCCAGCTCTAAATATACTCGTGCTATCAAAACTTACATACTTTACGTACTTAATTTTTCATTCGAAACCTTTAGCGAGGATTACGAACTAGCTTTTCCCACCACCCATGTTGTGAGTGCTAATTTTATGCCTGAGTGTTGGGGCCTACTGTTTGAATTCGGCTCTAAACGACAGATATTTTAGAAGCTTTTCATGGCAATTTTATTTTTCTCCCAGAGGCTGCTAAGAGCAAGTCGCCTAAAGAAATATTTTTTTATATTTCGTTTTTGCTGGAGGTGTCTCAGTTAGAGATTGAACCACCGGTATTCGTCTAACAAGACATCACACTATCCGCTACACTACGGCAACCACAATATCCACTTGTCTTAGTACTGACTTAGTTAAGAGTATATTCTATTATTGGCCATACTGTATATTTATACAGTATATTCAAGTAATCCATACACTTGCACTCATCCCATCTCTGCATTTTTTTAAGCAAATCGATGTAGCAGAGAGAGAAAGAAAAAAAGAGTATTTGTTGTATTAGTATTTGTGCTTGAGTAAGTTTTTCAAATAGCAATTGTACGCTTGATCAGCTTTTTTCTTTATATTTCATTCGTAATTCTATTACCAAACATTAGGTGGCCATTCATTAGAACCGTCAGAGCTTCAAATAAGTGAGTAATTATTCAAACAAACTTATTTTAAAAAAATAAATCCATTATAAGGCTAAGTAGGCAATAACAACAATTTTAATTTTCAAAATATTCGATTAAATGCAAAACATTTCAAAACAATTCGTTGCTTATTACAATACATTGTTATATTAGGCAAAGTGTGTGCGGCCCTAATAAAAATACTCAAGTAAATATAACACTTTCTATGATTTGACCCAGTCGCATATGTACTAAAATGTCCTTGTAACAGGATAAAATGTGAATGCTTAAGGTTAATTGTCGGTTGAGCAACAAAAACAGAAAATATAGTGAGGAGAAGTAATGCTGACATTTTATTTTTAAAAATATGAGTTGAAAATAAATGAAATAATTTCCAACGACAAAAGAAAAATATGAGAGATTATAAAAATATTACTTTTCTTGTTTAAATTTTGTGTTAAGAATTTAAAAATATTATAGAATTCAATATTTTTCATGCATGTTCCTTATATTCTTCTACCCAGGGCAACTTGTGACTCACAGCATCGTGTTATGGCTATTAAAGGCCCCTTTATTCATTCGTTTATTACTACACTGTAATTATAAGATATATAATATATAATATAATAAAGACTGGAAGAAATACCACCCCCTGAGTCAAGATTTCATGACTTTTCATAACTCCTCTTAGAGACAAAGTTTAACCTAATCTTCACTAATCCTTCATCCTTCATTGAATTTATAAAAGACTCCTTGTATGTTGTTGTAGATGCTTTTAATCGAAAAGTCTAATTTTTCATGTAGGAAACCAATAGATCACCCTGTAAAATAGACGTATTAACTATTTGTGAGTTTAGATGGACCTTACGACTTAATACGGATGCCTTCAACAGTTACGAGAACGAACTTAGGGATATAATGTTTCTTGCACTTTTCCCATCCTGAGAATAAACCCATTACTATACAAGTCGCTTTACAAGTACGTTTCTTTAAATTAGAAATTGTTTGTTACCATAAGTTAATTTTTTTAACAGATTTCCGAAGCACAGCTCGTTTTTAAATAACGCAGTGTACTGTGGTATATAACATCTTAATTATCTTATTTTGTTACAGACTCATTAACAATTTATAAAACAAAATTTTTAATTCTACGCTTAAATTTACCCAAAGCAAAAAAAATTCATTGAATAATTACATTTCGCATATTTAAGATACGTTTTTTTGAACGTGTTGAATTTCAAAATAAAATAAAGTCTCCTCTTTTTTTAACTCCTTAAAATGACTGAAATTAATCTCATGAAATAAAGAAAACCATAACAAATGAATTTTAAAAAAGGGAAAAGCCAAAAAAAGAAGAACAAGAACATTAAGGTACTTAATCATTTTGACTCGCAATGATTAAAAGTTCCAGACGAATTTATTTCAATGCTTTAAATAATTTCGCTAAAAATGCAAGCACAACACAATGAAACCTACACAGACACAAAAACATTTGCAAAAAAATAACGGATAATAAACACTTTATTATTACATTCTCTTTTTCCTCAATTCTTTATCTACCATTCGTCCTGACTTTCTCTAACTCATCCACTCTCCATCTCGCTCTCTGTGCCTTATTGTCTCATTGTGTTTGTCCTGTTCTTTACATTTGTCTGTATTGTCTGTATGTGTATTTGTTTTTGTATTTGGGTCATTTCAAGTAATTTGACATTAAAATTTTAATGCGTTCATAATACAGTGATTAACGAGAACGTGACAGATTATTTTTTAACAAATGAAAACAACAGCAATAAACCCAACTAGAAATATTGCAAAGCACAGCGTACTTCTCCGTTGTGTAGAGTAGATAAAATGAGTTGGAAGTCAAATAATAGAGAATTAAAGCAATGCTATGTATGTAGTCTAATACATGGAAAAAATAAAATCGTAACTTAGTGTGCGTGTTAATACACTCCCATTCAAGAAACAAGGAACGAGTAGAAAATAAGAGAAAGCAAAAACAAAAAATACAATAACAGCATCATTATTAAAACGTGCAAGAATTTTGGGCGAATTTTAAAAACCCTCCAGCAGCCAGTATATCACTCTAGAAATAGACAGTTATGTTGTAATCAATTTAGGGCTTGTTGTTGTTGTTGAATTATACGTAATCCTTAACGATTGGAGTCTTTAATTTGGAAGGTGCAAAATACAATAAGCGAAACTTTTTAAACAAATTTATGGTAAATAACAACATAATAAAGCACTGTTTCGATCCAAGTGGGGTGATTGTATTGGGTCGTTCACTAAGAGCTTCCTGTCTTTAAATTTAAGTAAAACAAAGTGTATGTGATATATCATCAACATTTTTAATTCGCTTGAAAGACCTATGGGTTGCCTTTATATGTGGAATATAACCAGACGTCGGCACAAAGACAACATGATAAAAATGTGAGTGCATTTGTGAGAGGCATATATTCACCCAGAGGAAAATTGTTAGTAATATTTTCAAGTCTACTTATTAATCCAATAATATGTACATATGTATGTATATGTGAGCGGAAAATATAGAAAAATTTTTACTGCGCTAAATCCCTAAAGACACTGTATTTAACTTGGCAAGTATTCTTCCAAAAATCAAAATCATTTCTCATTGATATTAGTGCATCCTACTGTAATATTTCTTGGGGTGTATAATTGAAGTCTGAAAAAAAGCGACATAAACCTTGTTCTTTAAAAGCTGACAAGCAACTGAATGCATTTTTACGCTCTTTTTAACTAACATTGTTGATATTCGTGTCCTATGTGTGCAAAAAGCCGAAGATGGTCTTACCCTGGGGGACATTGGTGCCGACGTCTGAATATAACATTGTTCGATTGATCGCTATGCCTTATTTGGGTGAAATGCATACGAAATGTTTAATTTTCCATGACTCTGACGCATAAATCAAGCTGAATTTGACCTCAGCTGAATTTGAATTTCGCCATAATCTAGTAGGTAGTGTGTCGGCTTAATAGATGTGTGGCCACTTAATCCCCAGATCAGAAATATCCAACAAAACAAAATATGAACAAAAATGTTTCTTCCCCGACATTCTCTCAGCAGATTTCTGAAAAGTTTGTCAAAAATCTGTCGTTCGGAGTCGCCATTAAATTATAAGTCCCGCCACTCATGTTGCAAGAGCAATTCAATCAGAGTTAACTCGCACGATCTTAGTGTCCAGTTTACATCATTCCGACGTGAGACAACCTTGCCTTCAAATCTTTTGAGTAGAATATCCAATTTGGCATTAAGTACCTGTGGCATGAACTGCCTATTTCACGCTACAGCTGCAATTTTTTCTGACTTCATTACGTTTTACGTTGACCGTAAAAACGATATGAACTACGAACAGATTCTTTTACAAGTAAATTTTCACAATTTGAAAGCATTGTTTTGGCGTTGGTCGATTCATAATAACTTACCAAAGTTTACTAAAAAGGAATGTGAATGCGATATAAATATCGGTAGTTCTCATGCAGCTAATAAACATCCGCTAAACAAAAGACTTTAAATAATAACTTTACTTTACCTTTACTTACACCCTTAAAGTAGGGGGTGGGTTTATGTCAAGGGGTGCAAAAGAAAAAGAAACACATTACGGAGGTCCTTAAAAATTAATCAGATTTACTTGAAAATTGTTACTCAGGGGTTTTTGGGGTCGCTGATTACAGATCTTCATTCAGATTTAAAAAATTCAAAATGGCGGCTCCAATATGGCGGTCAAGTACATCTGATTAATTTTTATAAACCTCTACCGCCATATTGGATCCACCCCCTACGTTAAGCGTGTATGCAAACAATTTGGCTTTGGGCTCATTTTAAAGAGCAAAGATCAATTGTCAATTTCTAACAATAGCGATGGTTCTAGCACGTCAGTGTTGAGCTCTACAATGTTTCAAAAATGGCCCAAAACGCTATTTTTAGGGTTTTCAACCCCCTTTTTCTCGAAAACCTGACGTGATGGAAAATTTTTGAAACCAGATTCGTGTTTAGCGCACAAAATGCCGTCGGAAACACCAGAGCTAGTGATACTTTTCACTAGACAGTGCAAGCTGCCACGTTTTAAGCGATTGAGACTAATGAGACGAAACTTAAATTCAAGTATGAGTTTGTTGAGACATATTCTGGATGGTAACCTGTGTAATATACAAAGCAGGCCTTCATTGCTTTCCAAAATCTCTGGTAAGCCAACCCACACAAGCAATTGATAGGTAAGGATTTATATACTAAAATTCTAAATGAAAAAATTAAAGGGCTTTGGTGCTCCCCTAATACTTTGTCCTCCCTTAATCAAAAACACGCTTATGTTGATTTAATTATCAGTTATGAGCTGCTGTAATAGGGCTAAATGGTCTTGTCTGTTTATAATCCCACCATTTAAATAAAATATTATAGAAAGAGCGAACAGAATTGTTTAATAGAAAAGGAGTTTTGACCTGTCATATTAATGACAAGACATACACGACTTTGGTGTCAAAAATTAACCACAGTTAGCTAAACAGCTTTGATAGATTTACTGAATAGCCTGGATCTATCACCCTCTGACTGCATGGTTTCCGACTATATTTATTCTTTGAGACATTTCCACAGCAAGTCTCCAAAGGATCATACAACTTTTGCCGATGATTTGGAACTCCCTTGATGCCACAAAAATAACTTAGTGATGAGCAATAGAAATCAACCTACGGTGAACCTACATACATACATACGCGATTGGTCATTACAACCCTTCAGACAGGATTACGGCCTAGCATCTTACACCACTTATGTTGCGTGTTTTAATTTTATACATGAGCGGCGGGACCTACTGTTTAAAATCGACTCCGAACGACAAATTTTTGAAAAAATTTTCATGGCAATTTTATTTACTCTCAGACTTTTTGCCAGAAATCTGGTGAGAGAAAGTCGCCGAGAAGTATTTGTTCATATTTGGTTTTGTTGAAGATATCTGGCATGTAGTTTGAATCGTGGCCTTTCGTCTAATAAGCCACTACCACTACCTACAAGACTACGGCAACTTCACGGTAAACCTACACTGATGGTAAGTGAGTATCATATACAACGTTAAGTTTGATGACACTTAATAGTACATTCAACACCGAATATTCTAGTTTTAAAATTTATACGAATTTGCAATAAAAATTTCCCAAAAATTAATCCGAAATATACTCCATTTGACCTCATAGTTAACTGAGGTGTTAATAACACCTTAGTGAACATTTAAACATACAAACTTACTTAATTTCAACAATAAAAACTGTTTATTATACAAAAAAAAAATTAAATCCTTTTAACGTCTTCAGCTGTTTATTATACAAAAAAAAATTAAATCCTTTTAACCTCTTCAGCTAATTTTCAAAAACATTACTCCAGCAACCAAATTATTCCAATAATACTTGCATACTTCCCCCAAAACATTGATGACTTCATTTTGAGATGATGAGAAACAAGGCAAGTACGTAATCTCTTTATGTATATAGATATATGCACATAAATACATACTCATGCTATTGTATATATGTATGTGGTATTTCAATGTTTTTTTTACAATATCCTTGAACTTTATTTAAAATATAAAAATTCATTCCATCATCAGGAACACTGTTAAAAAAACAAACGTAATTCAGCAGAATCCTTAAAATACTTGAAGGAAAGCAATGAAAGAAAAGCTTACAGTAAGCCCACACACACACATACATCTACATTCTCTGACGTACATACTGATGTACATGTATACTGTATTTCAGTTTGGTTACCCAATGTAACGTAACGTTAAAAGAGCACATAAAACTATTTTACGCTTAAAGCGTTTTTCTTATATGATTATAACAAAAAGAATAACAGAAGAAGCAAAAAAAAAACAAAGTAGAAAATAAATTCCTGTAGACCGCATGCACTACGTTAACAACGACAACAACAACAATGGCTATAATAAGTAGTCAAACAGTAACAACGTCAACACAGTTGCAACAACCGTTAAATAAGTAAAATTACGAGCATTACCAGTTATTTTCGTTTTTCCTTTTTTTAAACTCGTTTTACTCCACCATTTTTTCTTTTTCATTTTCCGCTGCATTTTTCTTTTATCATTTTTTTGCGTGTTGCGGTTACTTCGTTTTCAAAGTTTTAACCCGTTCTGTTGTGCTTCCTTTTTTTCATACATTTTCCTTGTGCTTAAATATTTCGTTACTTAGTTTCACTTTGTCTCTACAAAAATGGTATTTTTTTATCACTTTTCTTTCAGTTGAAAAAGGGAAATAAAGTTGAAAACCATGAAATAATTTTGTTTATTTTTGTACGCAATTAAATAAAAAAAAAGCAACCAACAAATGGACGAACATTGTTAGGACTGAGGAGACAGAGCCAGACAGACAAAAATTAACGCAAATTCTCAAAACTCACTTAAAGATTCTGACGTTTATGTTGTTGCAGGAAAAAAGTTGTTTTGTAAACAGACAATAAAAAAACTTAAAATGGTTTTTTTCTACTCTACTCCTGGAAAATAATCACTTAAAAACCATATATTAATACACTTAAAATTAAAAAAATTCGATTGTAAAGAGGCTTGAATTGAAACGTTTGAGGCCACGGTTCAAACCCCAGGTCATATATCTGCAACAAAACGAAATATGAAAAAATATTTCCTCGTACGACTTTCACTTAGCCGATCTCTAGCAAAAACTATGAGAGTAATTTCCATTTCCAATTTCCACTGGTTCTCAAAAAAACTGTCGTTCGGAGTCGAGTTTAAACTGTAGGTCCCGCCACTCATGTATAAAATTAACACACTCCACATAATTGATGTGAGAAGGTAGGTCGTAATCCTGTTTGAATGCTTGTAATGACCAATTATGTATGTATGTAAGTCTATAAGTAGACAAGCGAGGTTATGGATTTTCTTGCCACATATCGATATTCCTTCGATCGATATTCTCGATCAAGTAACAAAGCATTAAACCGAGCACGTTGCGGTAGACGGAAAACATAACTTCGGAGTATTGGACGTTTACTCATTCCCAGATATCAACTTCTCACAGCCAATGTTTGTGCCCCTCTAAAATAATGAGAGAAGTGCCTAAAGGATCCTGCTAGAGCAAACTGGATGTAGCAAACTTACGCTAATAATAGGTGGCTGCCGCTCAACTAATTCAAATCCTAAGAGAGAGCAATACTTGTGCCTAAAATGTCTGTGTGTAATAGCAATTAAAACGCTGCCACGCCTGTATTTGATTTCCTTCTGGAAAACAATGCTCTAGCAGCAATATATATGCAACATTTGAGAAAAACGCTACGTATTTGCATTCCGTTGTAGTACGTGGCGTTCGAAAAGAATACCGAGAGAAAGAAGAGGAGCAATTACTTTTTCTTAGCAGGAAAAAGAAATTCATAAAAAACCGCTTCCTTCAAATAACAGGAATGTTTACTTAAGTCAGCGAATACCTATGTCCATACATTGGCCATTACAACACTGCAGTCAGTATTACGACCCAGCTTCTCAGACCTACAGTTTCTTCGGGACCTACAGTTCAAAGTCGACTCCGAAAGATAGATTTTTGAGAAACTTTTCATGGCAATTTTATTGACTCTCAGAGTTTTTGCCAGAAATTTGCTGATAGGAAGTCGTCGAAGAACGTTGGAGATGTCTGACCAGCTGATTGAACCGGGGCCTCACACCTAAGAAGCCAACGCACTACCTACTAGACTAGGGCGACTTCCTATGTCCATACTAAAACCTTTTTCATACATTTTTTATTACCCCGTCTCTTTAATCAGTGCTCTCAGAAGGCATAAAATTCAGGTGATACCTTAAACTTATCGTCCTACAAGTACGCAACATTAATCATTTCCATGGTATCACTCTACAGCGAAATGTCTTCATTTCTTTGAGTGTAGAAACTTATTTACAACGATTATAAATAAGGTGGGCGTGTTATGGTTGTGCCACTATTCATTCCCCATCTATTTATTAAGGTAAATACAATAACAACAAAGATAAATAAACTTGTTTTTGGCCTTAGTTGTCCTGACGTGTTTCTTAAGTTTCCTGTTGTTGTTGTTGTTGTTAAAAAGATGTGGCAAGTATGTCAGCCATTGTTTAGTTTTTTCCTGCTTTGTTTTCCTTCTTTTTTTGTTTGTTTCTTTGATAGCATGGGTTGTGCAAACACTGATTCCCCGTGTTCAAAATTAACGTAAAAATAATTAAATTCTCTTCTATTTTTCTCTTCTTTCTCCTCTTCATATCCACATAAGGTACTTGCAGCACTAAAGTTGCGCCGTTCTGATAAATTTCCGAATTGAAAAGGAAAATAATGAAAAATGAATAAAACAAAGTTGAAGGAGATTCTCTGAACTATAATTACGAGTGTATGAGGAAAAGCGATATTTGAGACTCAACCACAAGGCACCAATGCAACTTGTTAATTCAATTACAGTCTTGTTTTTTTATTGTTTTATTTTGTTTTGTTTTGTTTGTAGATCAACGAAAAGGAAACAATGAAAAGGTGGGATGCTCAAAACAAATTTAATGCATTAGTGTCAACGGAAACAGCATTGTTTAGAAAAGTTTAAGCAATGTGAAGTTTGTTAGGAAGGTTGAAATAAATGTATGAAGGCAACCAAAGATATGGACATTTAAATACCAACGATATTATTACGATGTTCAGGTTTGTTGAGTTACTTCGAATATGTGGGGGTTATCGGTCATCTTAGGTTTTAATACTTGATTCCCAAGGAAGTTCGGTTAAAAATTGACTAAACATAAATGGGAAATATTGATGCATTTATCATATATTCCGATCATTGCGCTTTCATTAATTATCAGTAGTTTCTGTGATAATTTGGTAGAACATTATCTCTTACCTAATAATAAAGGGCCATTAACACGCTTAAGACAATTATTTGTCGTTTAAAATATAAAGAAGTGTTGCACTAACCTTTGATTCCAACGCCTATTTATTACGCATTACAAGAAGGTACTACCAACAGCTGTGAGGATGTGCCTGATTAGAAAATTGTTTACAAGTCAACCATTTGATTTGGCTACTGTACCCATTAATCAATAATAACTCGCTTTAAAATATTAAAAGTTTAGATGTTTATTTTTAAAACAGTTTTCAAACTGTTGTTTACTATGACCTTGGATCTTGATCTTGGAGTAATTTAGCTACTTCGCATACTAAGAAACTTTAAATACTACAAAATAAAGTTTAAAAAAGTATTGTTACGAAAATGGAAAAATCTAGATACTGGTGTTTTGCTTTTTTGCTCGTTTAACATTAAAATTATAAACAAAAGCTACAAAAACAAAAAACAATGAACTTGTTCACAAATTATCGCACTGCGTAATATAACAGCAAACACCAGCATAAAAAATGTTAAATAAGTAAACAAAAATACAACAACAAACACCAGCATAAAAATGGTAAACAAAATACATAAACAACAATAATGAAACAATGATGTTTACATTTATAGAGACTTCGAGAAGGCGAAGCCACGAACATTCGCCTTCAAGAACATTCATCAGACTGTTTACGTTGTCATATAAAAGGCAAAGCAAAGCAGGCAACTGAGTTAGTAAACGTTTAGTTAGTCTTGTGTGAAGACGCGGCGCGTTTGAAGTGAGTAATCGTAGTTTGTAGATCTCCGTTACAAAATCGAACAATTGTCTAGTAATTGTTATTGTTTATGCAAAGTATTGTTGTTACATCAAGTTGTGAACAGTGGCACACAGAATTGTGCGAATAATAAAGAATTTTAATTAAAACTAAACACACAAATTTATTTTTATTTTGTTTGCAATCTACGAGCTCATATTTTAAACTTTTTTAAACGATTAAACGTAACAGTATGTTTAAGATTCCAAAATATGTACTCAACAAGATATTTCGTTGATAAAGCCAAAGGAGAAAGCTATTAAATGATGGATTAGCTGTAGTAAAAGAAAACTTCAACGACAGATCTTTATCATCCGCATGTACATTCATATGTATATTGCCGTGTACTTAGTACTGCAACCATGCGATCTAATGTACTCTCAGCAAATTTTATAGGGTATCCCTACAATGTCTCGTCAAAGCTTATTGTCTTTAAAAATCTCAATATTCCATAGGTTCGAAAAATGTATTTCGATGATTCATTCTCATCGTTACAGATAACAAGATAACCCCCATTCTGAATTTGTTTACTCCAAGTCTAGAGTGGCATAAGAATAAAAATGTGATGAGAAAGTTTTCGTTAAATGATTTTTCACAACTTGCGATGTAGATTATCTTGACAAGAATGTATCGATGAACACAGATCTTTGTATGGCGATAAAGCGTTATCAAAAACCACAATATATTGCTAGTATAGTGAATTCAATCGCGTTCGTAGTTCGTTCGCCAACGAATTATGTTAAGATCATCCAAAATCGGTTGTTGTGCCACAAACATCGGGGCAGTGCGTGAACTGGTAATGTAAGATCGTCATGTGAAATATTTGTTCTTGTTGGACTCTACATAATTTGTCAATCGCTCATAAAAGGCTTGCGTTGATTGATGTTTGGAAATTTGGGAAAATTGCTTTAAGAAATCCAAAAAAGTATTGATCATCAAGCAAGTGTATTGATAAAAAGCAATAAAGACGCTTTAATTTAAAAGTATTTGTTATTGTTTGCTATTCCCGAAATCTAAATAGCATCCGTCGTAACAACCTCAGGATAATCTGATGCTTGACTCAGGCCTCCTTGTATTCTAATTTCCTAAAAAATGTTTTAACTGCCTCAAGCATATTTGGTTTGAGAAGAGCCTTTGCCCTTCTTTATTTTCTCTTTCGTTGAATATATTTTTCCGATCATTCGCTCCCACTTTGCAGAAGAGTTCTGGTTCTATCAGCGACATGGAAGCTCCGCTGGTCGGGATCTCAACAACTTGTTCATTGTCGAGGAGGTCAGAGCGTAACTTTATTTTCCCTACCTAGCCACTTCAGCTTCTCGTCTACTATTTTCGATTTAACCTCATAAGAGCTGAGTGCAAAAATTTCGGCCTGAAAGTTCTGTGTTTTGTAATACCTATTTAAATGATCCAACACCTAACCTGAGATGTTAAAAATCTAATTTCAGTTATATTTTCATTGTAGTTGTAAATTTGTTTATTCTAGCCTACCATTCTTTGAAAATTTTCCTTCAATCAATCTTTTTATCACTGCAATCTACTTACGTTTGATTGGATTGGATGTTTGTTATTTTAGATGTAAAGTTTTATTGTTCATTGTTTTATTATTAAACAAAATTGAAATGAAAAAAAATTTTTAAATTTATTTTTCAATACGTTTTCGTGAAACATAAATGAAAACTTTTCGAAAACAACAGCAATAGGCACTCTAGTACTTTTTGAAAATGAAAAAAAAAACTTTTTCTATTGTATTCACAGATACTTTAACTACATGTACGAGTATTTCGAAAAGTAAATAAACTTATTTGTTTTTACCATAAAAACATTCAATAAATATAGACCGTATTTCTATATACACAAAAATTCTTTTATAAAATATAAATTTACTTTGAAATATTCTCCACCCTTCCTTAAAGTTTGTATATATTCTTTTGCTTCTTTAAAACCACCATCATACTTGGGAAATTTATTTCGAATTTTGGCAAAATTTATATCGTTTTGTAGACATTTTATTTACTTACGGTCGAAGAAATATTTCCAGTGGTAAACAATCACATACAGATGCGGGCATAAAATAGCTTTTTAACTTTTATTTTCTCTTGCCTTTTTGTATTTGTATTTTGTTTTTCTTTTTCAAAATATTTCATGTCCCTAATCACAGCAACATAAAGTTAAAAGCGTTTAAGTAGGTTCTTATTTTCAGTTTGTTGTTGTTGTTGTTATAGCTATTGTTTTACATTTATTTTATCATTTCAGATTTTGTTCTTTATAAAACACAGTTTAACGCATATTTTTATATTTATTTTGTCTCTTAAATATCATAAATCCCGCAGAAATAAATATTTTCAAACGTAAAGTTTTAAGGCCATAAAAGGATAATGTTTATACTCATACTTAAGGAAAAAAATTTATTTGGAAAGGTAATATAATGGGAATACACGAGTTATGTATGGTTGCTGGTAGGATTTTTTTATTCTATATTAAAAGCCTAAGTTTTTTTAAGGTTTTGATTTTTTTCCTTGAATATCTGTAGACTTTTGTTAAACAACAGCTTGTTTAAACGTATGGTAACACAAGAATTTACTAAACTTAAGGTAGGGACTGGTGTTGGTGTTGAACATATGCAACAAAAACCATGTTGTTGTGCTATTAATAACGAACATCGGCCCGGCAGAATCATTTTAAAAGAAATATGGAACGTTGACATCGCCATCCCTAAATCCACACTAAACAGTAATTTTTTCGTGATACATTGGATGCTCCTGGATCACATGTGTATTGGTTTCGTCCCAAATTCTATAACTTTGTTCAAGTCGCATATAACATTTCGCTGAAGATACATTTTCAATGAAAATTAAAATCAGGTCAACTGCTACATAGCCCATTCAACAAACTCACATCGATGTGTTGTTAAATATATCCGGTAATTTGACAAAACAAACTGAGTAAATGACAACGAATTTGATAAACGTACCTTCAACAAGATCAAACGCACAATACACAAGAGAATGACGGTAACATTTTGCACCCCTACGGTTACTGGAAGTGCAAGAAATTAAGAAGGGGAGACAAAATAGCGTTGCTATCTCTCTTTAATCAAACACCAAGCTCTCCCAGGATAGTAATAGCAGATTCACTACAGCAGCTAGCATTCTGTTTATTATGTTTTAGTATTTCCCAAATGTAAGTGCATTTTCTGTAACGTTATTGACGTTGCTCTTAATAGCAGGTCAAGGAGTTTCTGTGCGAATTATTTATACGTGGAATGAAGCCTTTTAATTCCTTAAAATTCTCAAATTATTTGCCTGTAAATGGGATACTTAAGATTGGAATACGATTGATATAAAGTCACCGTAGTCTAGTACGTAGTGTGTTGGCTAATTAGTGGTGAGGATGCGGAAATATGGAAAAAACATTTCTCCGGTGAATTCCTCACAGTAGTCTTCTAGCAAAAACTCTCTTACTTACTTAATTGGCCATTAACAACCCGATTAACGGATTTCGGCCTGCAGCCACACATCATTTCAGGCGCCTCTGCTTCTTGCGCGCCTACGCCAGTTGGTCACACCAATCGATGACAGGGCTTGCTCGATACCCGTCTCGCCGGAGCATCCTCCTCAATTCGAACTTCATCGCCGAGCCAGCGCAGCCGCTGGATATTACTACGCTGCACAATGTCTATGTCGTTGAGGAGCTCATACGGCTCACTGTTGGATCGGATGTGGAAATCATCGCCAACTCACAATGGACCGAAGATCTTACGTAGGATTTTTCTCTCGAATACTCTCAAAGCTGCTGCATCAGTGTTTAATAGGGTCCATGCCTCTGAGACATAAAGAAGCACTGGTAGGATGAGCGGCTTGTAGAGTAATAGTTTTGTCGTACGAGAGAGGTCTCTGCTACTCAATTGCCTATTGAGACCATAGTAGCACCTGTTGGCAAGAGTGATTCTGCGTTTGATCTCCAGACTGACATCATTATTGGTGGTAACGGCGAAGCCAAGATAAATAAATTCCTTAACTATATCAAAAGCATAGTTATTGGTCGTAATCTGAGAATCAATACGCCGCACGTCTCTCCTTTCGATAACATATACTTTGTTTTGGCCTCATTCACTGCCAGACCCAGCTTTGGCAAAAACTATCAAAGTAAATAAAATTACAATGAAACCTTACTCCAAAAAACTTTCGTTCGGTATCGACTTTAAACTTTAGGTCTCGTCACTCATGTGTAAAATTAACACACACAACATAAGTGGTGTGAGAAACTAGGCCATAATCCTGATTGAAGCGTTGTAATGACCAATTAAGAAAGTAAATACGAGTATGATTTGACAAATAAGGCTGACAAAAAATTAATGTTTAAAACTCTTCCACAAAACAAAACCTCCTGAATTTCATTAACTTAAAGATTGCAGGCGGGATTTTCTGATGAAGAACAAATAAATACCAAAAAACGCTTGAGTTCTCAAACTAACATTTTCTGATCTTCTCAAAATCAAATTAAAATTCATTTTAAGTCCTTAGAAATCAACTCCAAATTTGAAAGCAAACCATAAAATTACAAAATAAAACATATTTTAAAGGATACTAAAGGTCAAGCTATCATCTGAAGTACGATTATTAATTTCCGGCCTCAAATACGATGAAATAATTTTTGAAAATATCAAACCAAAGAAAACCACTTTATTTAATTGCTCAAATAAGCCTTTAGGCTTTAGTAGAGCAATGTTGAAAAACTCCTACACTGCAGACGTACTCAATTGCCTTCATCGGCTGTATTGTTCTTTCATTAAGACTGTCATCATTATGGCATATTTGGCAACGGAAATTATTTATATTTCAGCAGAAAACAAAAGAATAAACAATAATAAACAAAAACAATAAATTGCTAAAAAAAAACTCCGAAACAGAAAAATCCTTAAAATACTAACAAAAATCATAATTTCTAATGAAACAAAACAATAAAAATGTCCTTTTCATTTTGTATACACAAGACACGCGCTCACATGTATTTTATTTGGAAAGAACTTGAATATATACACATACATATGCTGGTATGTGTGTATATTCATTGTAATTGTGTATGTAAGAGTTATAAGTATTTATGTATACCACACATGTTCTTCGGTTCTGGAATTTCTTAAGAAAAATATCTTTGGGTATACAAAGAAAGGTTAACTTATAACACTACAGCAGCTAGAAATATATTGTGTTGGTGCTATTATTTGTTGTCTCAAATTGAAGTTCGAATACTAGAGTCTGCTTCGTTTGTGTCATACTTGAACTTGTGACAGTATTTAATATCATTGTACTATATTTGGTATAGTTATACAAAGTTTTTGTTTCAAAAAAAGTTTGGACACACCGAACTTTGTAGGTTTTAAGCTGGTCAAATTTCAATACTTGTCATAATTGCAATTTGTATTTTAAATTTTAAGGTTGCCATACAGTCGACTAGTACCTACATTTAGGTTTTTATTTATTTTTATAGTCGCTCAGTATTTCGGTTAAATTAATGAAGTTATTCATTACGACTATCATTTCTAACCGTAATAATGTTAACAACAGTTATTTCATATAAATACGGTTAACTAAACACATACATATATGAGCAGGGTATGCAAGTAAATATGTATGAGTCGTTAAGTAATAAGGAAATAAATACATATGACCATTACAGTACATCACAGATATGTACGTTACTACTTAAGGTTACCAACTAACAGTGAAGAAAAATGTGTTTAAGGAGGCCGCCTTGTGTTAGTGTAGTGTGTTGGTTTATTCGACGTGTGGTCAAGGATGAAACTCCAGATCAGACATCTCCAACAAAACGAAATTCGAAAAAATATTTCTTCGGCGATTTACTCTCATCAGATTTCATGCAAAAATTCTGAGAGTAAATAAAATTGTCATAAAAAATCTCGAAAAATCTGTCGTTAGGAGTCGACTTTAAACTGTATGTCCCGTCACTGATGTATAAAAATTAGGACACACAACATAAGTGGTATGAGAAGCTAGGCCGAAATCCTGACTGAAGGGTTGTAATGTAATGTATGTGTTTAAACTAAGATTGTAAACGTACGTAAAAACGAATTTCTATTTCTATTTTTTTTCATATTCCTCAAGTTCATCAGATACAGAGACTGTTAATATATATACTCGTATATTACCTTCTTGTTGTCTGTTTGAAAAGGAGGGGAAGTAGGAAAGGGAGAATAAAGAAGAGGAGGAATAAACAGACCACAAACTCAAGAGAGCGCGACTATACTATTGCCCTAGCACTTCTCAACCAGCTCAACCTATTTATGAAACTATGGAGAGTATTAATGTCGGCTCTCGACAAAGAGTCCAAACCTTCAAAGAAGCCCCTGCCCAGGGTTCTCAACCTCAACCTACTAAGTGCTGGATAGTTACAGAGGAGGTGTTCGATAGTTTACAACTCCTACTCGTCGCAACATGCCATGCAATAGTCCGGCTGGGATCTGTTCTAGATTCTTGTCAGCGATCTAATCTTGCAGTGCCCCGTAATAAACCAAACGACTAACGTCAAACTGGCCTTATAGAAGCTCAGTAGCCAACCTGTTCTAATATTGTCTATAGCAGACCATAGACATCTAAAAATATAACAACCCGAATATTCCCCCAACACCTCTGCTTTTCCCCCCTGACTAATCCATTGAGGGATCAGAACAAACTATCAAATCGCCCTTAGAAAGTGAAGCGTATCATTTTCGGGACTTAATTTGTGAGTCTGCTGGTAAAGTTATTGTAGTGAAAAACTACAACTCCAAAGCATACCTAAATACAGACCAAAAAGGGTGAGTTAAATACGCGTAATTTGCTCATTAGAAAGAGAAATTTAAAAAATGCTTCTAACCTTTGCTGTCCACATTGCCGTCCACATGAGGTATTATGATACCACTCAGAAAATAAAGTTTTTCGACTTTTTTAATGAGATGGTGGGGGTAGGAGTTGTGATTGATGCTTGTATAACAGTTCTTAATTTTGTTTATACAAAATTTACTCACAGAATCATTTATGCAGCTATATAGACGTGGCATATTAATTTTGTCTTGAAAATATTTCTTCCTGGATACCAGTAGAACAATGTCGTCTGCTTGCGTTTATTTGATCTTGTCAAGTTTTGTATGTTTCGTATACGTTTATTTGTCTAGTAATGTATCTAGTTTGGTGACGAATAATAAAGGCGACTGACATGTAATCAGGACTGCCATTGCTGCTCCAGTGAACAACCTTTTAGTTTTAATCGAATTTATTGTTTCTAGTGGTAATCATTTAGTTTTCAGAGCAATTGTTATGACTCTGATCGACAAAATCCTCAAAACCCAGATCTGTTACGTCAAAATCATGTCCATTTCTTAATTGCTGATTAAAATAGTCGATAACACGACTGAGCAGGATTTTATGAATTATTTGACGGGTTCAGTGTAATGTCGAAACCGTTGCAGCATTCTTGCTAGAAGTTATTAATAATTTTTGAACAGTTTAAAAAGGAGAATTTTTTAGCCTGTATTTAAAGGAGATAAATTTGAAAGGTAATAATGAAAATTAATAATTGTCTACCAATATACATACATCTGGACATTCAAACAATATGATATTAAGTACCATATACACTACCGGGAACAACGTACCTTCATTTGTAGCTGGTGACTTTAAGCTCTCTTATCTTTCTGATACAGCCAACAGCCTCTCTGTACATTTTCTAAAGTATTTCCTTTGCAATCCTTAAGCAATACCTCATTCAGCCATAGAAAATTCATGAGTTATTTCATATGTATGTACTCGTATGTACATATGTACGTGCAACTCATACCTCAATGAGTGCGAGAGCACTTGAGGAAGTTTTTAGAAAAGATAAAATGCAGAAGAATTTCATTTCAATTCTATTGTTTTGCTTTTGCGTTATGTATTGTGTTGTTCATTTGTTCATTGAAATCGTAAATTTCAAAGTGTTGTTGTTATTGTTCATTGTCGGTTTAATGGGTGGCCAATAATAATGGACTCGTTTCGAAATTTATGTCAAAGCTAATGTTATCTGAAGCATTTATGGTCAAAAGCTTAATGCAATAAAATGTCGAATGCCATACCAAAAGAAGTAAATATCAGTACAAATTTTTTTTGACCGGAGTTAATGGAGTAGGTGGTCAATTAATCAATAACAAAAAACGAAGGGAGTGAAGGGGTGTTGTACTAATTGTAAATGAATTTTAGGAAGCATTTTGTGATGAGTTATTTTTTTATTATTTTGCCAGAATATCTGTATTAAAGTGGTTGCATGGATGCTTGGTTTGTATTTCTTTGAAACGCCTTCATCATTTAATTTATTAGTTGGCCAGATATAAGGGAAATAATAAGTATTGATGCCAAACGAGTCACGCAAGTTGTGAAAGTTAAAAAAGGGGCAGTAAAAGTAGTGCTCATATATTTATTTCCTTTTTTTTTGAGCAATCAACGTTTAGTGGATGTCCCCTACTCATGCGGTGTATTGTATTTGGTATAGGAAGCAGGGTTGAGAGAGAGGGAGAAAAAAGGAGGGAGTAGTGTTTGTGGACATTAGATTCGAATTTACCTTATTTGCAAGTAACAAGCAAAACTTCTGAGGGTAAAGCATTTCACATACGGATAGAAGGGCTGTATAAAGAATATTCCCTGTAATGTATACTGTGTTCCACTAGCCTATCTACCACAAAAAGATGTGCTCTGTGAGAAAGACGAGTGCTACGTAAGAATATAGAATTTCAAAAACAAGTCCCCCTTATTACGCTAGAGCAGACTCCGTTGTAGTAGCAATATAACAGTGAAACCCAAGCCACTGTACAACAATGCTCCAAGGAATCAATAGAGCTGTCATTGAAAAGTGCCTTTGCCCCCTTCTCTATGCAATCGAGACACTGGCTCATACATGACAGTTGTTTTATTTTCCTTCGGATATAGGTGGTGTTAATAGTAAGCAGATCATATGGAGTGGAATACATCTTGCACCGAAATCAAGGCATTTGAATGCTTCTTTCGACATCTGAACAATATGTTGGTTCTAGTGGAATTTACATTCAATTTTCATGCCTGGAACATTTGCTAAATTGTCCCATTTTTTACCAAAGTTGCAAAAGTCGCCCTTGTCTAGTAGATAGTGGGTTGGGTTATTAGACGTGAGGCCACGGTTCAAACCCCAGTTCAGACAATTCCAACAAAACGAAATATGAAAAAATATGTCCTCGGCGACATTCTCTCATGAGATTTTTGACAAAAACTCTGAGGACGAATAAAATTGCCATTAAGTTTTTCAAAAATCTGACTTTCGGAGTCGATTTTAAACTGTAGGTACCGCTGCTGAATTAACACACACAACATAAGTGTAGTGAGAAGCTACGTTGTAAAGCTGACTGAAGGATTGTAATGACCAATTATGTATGTATTACTATTGTCATGCTCGTGAGTTAATAAACGACAGTAGTAAGCTCCCTGCGATCATTTTTTTCTGTAATAAACCAAATATTTTTCAAAATGTGTTCCACTCTGGGTATATTTTTTGAAAAATAGATACTTTTTATTAATAATAAAATTTCTTTCTAAAAAAATTGTTAACATTAAATATTAGATACTAATAAATATTTAATATTTTAAAAGAAAACAAACAAAATATAAAACAATAACTATAATTGATAAAAAAAATTTCTCTTTTAGATTTAGTTGCTGAATTCATACCATTCAATGAATTTCTTATATTGAAACTTATAAAAATAATATGAAGTTATTTAAAAAACTTTCAAATATTGTATTTGCATTCAAATAGCCATGAAATATAGTATGTATATCTACTATACATAAATATTTAGTAAATAAATATAAAACCATAGAATATTTCCATTTTGAATATTGTACATGGCTCTTTCTCTCTCCATGTGTTAAGAAAACCAAATATTTCGTTTCTTCTCAAAACTTCAAAAGAAAATAAATATTTTAGATGCAAACAAAGTAATGTGTATGTGAGGGTATTTACATTACCACAAGGTCGGTAGAGTCAACATAACCCACTTCACCCAGAGTCAACTTCATATAACTGTTTCTCAAGAAGAGTGGAAATTGGAGATCAATGACTCTGTTGTTTGTATGTCGTACTTAAACTCGTTTATGGAAAACATTAGATTCCAAACATTCGAACTTTCACATAAAATTTGAGGATAATTCGGAACATAATAATCTTTAGATATATCTTTAGAGAATATCTTTAGAGAGTAACTATCTTTAGTTAATAATTTAAAATAAAATAAAAATGAATTGCCCACCACTGGCAGCTTTACTCGTAGATCATAACACAAATATTTTCCTTCTCTAACCTAGCTATCTTATGTTTTCCAAAACTCATGCGTCGTAACATAACCTCAATGCGTTAAAATGTATGTTCGCAGGTGCCAATAATCTATATATCTTCAGAACTGTCCTTTTCATTCCTATTAAAACCTAGCAATACCAAATTAGCCTCTAGTCCAATAAGCGACGAGACTATCCACAGAGATATTAATCCCTTTGCATATCAGATCCCTTATAACACAGATTTCCTTCAGAAACATAGTAGGATAGAAATACCCAAGCCTTATATTCAAGCTACTCTCACTCACCGACTTTCAAATATAAGGCGTTTCTGAACATAGACTTTGAATATGTTTTCCTATTCTTCATGACATACGTCAACATAGCTATTATCATACGCTAAGAATTGCAGCTACCGTAGTGTAGTAGGTGGCGTGGTCTTACTAGACGAGTACCTCTGATTAACACCCCAGCTTAAATATCTCGAACAAAACGAAATAGTATGAATAAAATATTTCTTTCGGCGACTTCCTCTCAAAACACTTCTAGCAAAATCTCAGAGTAAATAAAATTGTCATGAAAAGCATTTTAAATCCGTCGTTCGAGGATGACATTAAACTGTAAGTCTCGTCACTCATGGATAAAATTAATACACACAACATGGGTGGCGTAAGAAGCTAAGATTTTACTAATTAAATTATCATGAAAATTTTAGAGTTTGGAGTCTAGTAGGTAGTGTGTTGGCTTATTGAACGTTAGGCCAGGGTTCAAAGCCCAGGTCAGATATCTCCAACAAAACGAAATATGAAAAAATATTCTTTCGGCGACTTCCTCTCTGCAGATTTCTGATTAAAACTCTGAGAGTAAATAAAATTGCTATGTAAAGTTTCTTTAGAATATGTCGTTCAAAATAGACTTTAAACTGTAGTTGCCGCCACTCATGTATAAAATTAACACAGACTACATAAGTGATGTGAGAGGCTAGGTCGTAATCCTAACTGTAATGACCAATTATGTTATGTAAAGTTTGTTTACAAAGTTTGATTGCTATTAGAAAAACAACCCTGAATAAATTAAAAAGGAATTACGTTCGCATAACTTCACTCCTTGCTTATTGTTATCGAAGATTATTTGGTATTATAACATGTTTATGTTCTTGAAATAATTCTGAAATGTTTTCGATAACCTTTCAGCAAAATACTTTTATTCTAACTCTAAGGTCAAGTGGGATGTATTGTGGGAAAAATCTCGTTAAATGCTTGACTAAATATGCTGAAATAACAATAATAGTAACAAAAACGAAAACATAGAATTGAAAATAAAATATTTCTGGTAATGGTCGTGGTAGAATTTTAAGAATACTTAACATATGATTTTGAATGAATTAAACTTATTGACATAGGAAAATGGAACTATAAGGGTCATTATTACAACTTGCTGTTAAAGTTGGGTTTAGTTAAAAGTGACTTTAAGGTTCACTTTAAGTAAAGTTACCTTTAACCTATTTTCGTTATTACAACATAATGACAACATTTTAGCTAAAATCGCCTTTAACTTATTTTCGTTATTACAACCTAATGATAAAATAAAGTTAACTTTTTCAAAAATATGGCAATGCCGGAGCAATGTTGATAACACTGCTCATTTAAACAAATTTTTATTTCAACGCAGTGGCAATGACACGTTCTCCTTTTTTGTTGTATTTGCTGATTTAGTTTATATTTGAAGTTGCCGTATTGAAAATAATATATAATATGGCAAGTTCAGACATAAACTTAATTTTAAGAGTTACCGGTAGGATGATCCTCCCTTCAGCTTAACGCTCACTTCTACCTTATTGTCCACTTATAATAATGAAAAACAATTTATCTACCCCTTAAAATCCTCCCTTTAGTTTACGGCAAGTTGTAATAATGGCCCTAAACCTATTTAGGAAAAATGTAATCTTTTAATCGAAAGTATTAATAGCAATGATAAATTTGTATTTATGAATAGCTGCCGTTTCTGATGTTTCCTGGATAGCAATACCTTACCTTCAATAAATTCCATCTACAATGAACATGTAGTCACCTGGTCTAGTAGGTAGTGTGTTGACTTGTCATAAGTGAGGCTATGGTTCAAACCCTAGATCAGAAATCTCCAACAAAACGAAATATGAAAAAATATTTCTTCAGCGACTTCCTCTCATCAGATTTGGGACAAAAACTCTGACAGCAAATAAAATTGCCGTGAAAAGTTTCTCAAAAATCTGTCATCCCAAGTCGACTTTCAGCTTTAGATTTCGTCACTCTCGTATAAAATTAACACACACAACATAAGTGATGTGAGAAGCTAAGTTGTAATCCTGACTGAAGGGTTGTAATGACTAATTATGTATGTATGTATGAACAATTTTCAATAATAAGAGATAAATATATTGACGTTTTAAGTTTCTTTTGCATGCTTATTTCTTTTTAATTAAGAATTGTTTTGAGTCATTTGTAGCTGTAACAAAGTTCGTATAGAACTTAATAAATTTGTCCGAAGTGTTATTTACTTTAAGATGAAATATAAAAATAAATATTCAAAGGACATTACTCTCCCTTACTTTAAGAATAAACATGCATTTCTTTGGTATTTTAATTTTCTCAATATAAAATAAATAAAAAAGTAAATATTTTAAAGTACTTGTACTTATACATACTTTTTTTTGTTTTTTTTTTTTGTACTAAAATAATTGTCAATATACAACCAAACGTTAAAAAATTGTTTTTACACATGCATTCCTTTAAAAGTGTTTGAAACTTTGAAATAAGATGGTCCAAAATAAGTGATATATGTATACTCCTGTGCTTTCCAAGAACTAAACATTCACATAAAAGAAGTCCCATTTACTACAGCAGTAGTTAGAAATAAATGCCATGCACGCAGTCATTCACTTGTTAGTGCCTGTATAGCAGTAACTGTCATATCAGTCTAAAGCTTAGGACTTATTCGACTTTCCAAAACTCATTGCCATTCCCTCTGGCAAGTCGTATTAAGAACTAATGTACAATCAATGGATTTCCCATGCATTTGCAATTATTACAGCTTTAGTTTCATAAAAAAATATCTCATATCCACATATAGCCGATTACCTAATACCGAATATGTACGACTGTTCTCACTTTAATTATGTTTTACATGACAAGCTTCTTTCTGAATCTATCTACCTTGAGTAGGTCTCTACCCAATAAATAATGTAGAACTGCATCTGCTAGTCTTTAAATAGTTTATTGATTATAAATATTTACAGATCAAATGCGAATCAATTTAGAAAAGTTTAAAATTAAATTGGAACCTTGAACCTTTTTTGCGAAATATTATCTTAGATTAGAACGATTCTTTTAATAAAAATTTGTTTAAAGCAATAAATTTTTGGGAAATTAACAATCAAGTTTTCTCTGCTGCAGCAACTACTAGTATGATAGGGTCTGTCATTGCCTAGATACAATATGAGATGTGAAAACGCGATAGCGTTCTTGCACTATTTTTATTGATGTTTGATTTTGAATTTATACTGTCTGTACATGAATGGACTATTTAGAAGGTAATTATAGTCTCTTCCTTTATAAAATTGAAATCATGAAGAAAATTCACTCAAATTCAATTAACCAGATTCCTAATTATGCCTGCACGAGTACCCGAACTAGCGCTGGTAATAACAACCACTTTATTTTGCCAAATTTCCGTGCTTTTTGTTTTCTATCAATTTAGGGCCATTATTACAACTTGCCGCTAAATTTGGGTTTAGTGAAAGGTAACTTTAGTTAAAGTGAACTACAAAGTCAACTTTAACTTAATTTCGTTACTATATTTTTGAAAAATATGGCATCAATTAAACAACAACGGACTTAAACAATTTATTTTGTTTTGATTCTCAATAACTATCACTGTAACAATGAATTCAATTGTCTGTAGTTAACAATACAATGTTAATGAAGTGCTACAGGGTACTACAAATTTAAATACTTTTTTGTCAAAGAAAAAGTATTAAATAGTATAGTACTGTTAACGCCGACAGTAAAATATCAAAAAATAAATTTAAAACATATCAAATATGTTTTCTATGTAATTGTTAACATTAATTATAATTACAAGGATTTACAAAAGTACTTTCCCGATATGGGTGCATTACAAAGTACAACAACTATTTTCATATTTACAGTTTAATTGTTTGAACAAAAAAATAAAAAAAAACGTACCAATTGGCAATAAAAGTACCTTGAAAAATTTAGATTTTATTACAAAATATTGCAAAAAAAGGAAATACAACAATAAACTTAAAACATTTCACCCACTGGCTTAATAGTCATTTCATGAATTTGAACATGGGGAGGAGTAGAAATGGCAAAAAGAACACCCTGAGATATATCCTCCGCTTTTAAAATAGCATCACCAATCATAGGTTTATATTTTTCAGGAACAATTTCAGTATCCACAGCACCAGGACTAATACTCTGCAGAAGATAAAAACGGAAAACAATTTCATAAAACGAAAGACAACAAAGGATAATATCAATCAATGTACCGTGATTTTAACTTTTGTACCCAAGCCCTTAAATTCTTGTCGGTAAATTTCAGTCATAGCAGTAACGGCAAATTTGGAAGGTGAATATAAATTGTTGTCAGGTGCGGCATCTCCTAATGTAATTACCTTGTGACCTGCAATACTATTGATCACTATAACATGACCATCAAATTTACGTTCTTTCATGGACTTAAAAGCACGTTGAGTACAGTATACCACACCCATAACATTTGTTTGCAGCACTTGTTGTAAGGCTTCAACATTTCCTTCAACTAAAGTTGCTTCGGTTATGCAGCCGGCATTATTCACCAGGATATCTACAGCACCAAATTTGGCCTCAATTTTATCGAAGGCCTCATTAACCGATTCTAATTTGGAGACATCACACTTAATAGCCGTTAATTTGGATTGTAATGCTGCAGGTAACTGGGATTTAATTTCTTCAACACGTTCCACACGCCTAGCCAAACCCACGACTTTTAAACCACTTTTAACAAGATCCTTTGCAATGGCTGCTCCAATACCCGAACTAGCACCGGTAACAACAGCCACTTTATTTTGCCAACGTTCCATATTTTATTTGATTGAATTTATTTTTTGTTAAATAAACGCTTTGACTGCTTTTTAAATACTATTTCAACTAAATTGAAGTATTGAAAATGGTTGTTATTAGAAAAAACTGAACCGATTAGATAAATAAAAACAGTCACAATGACCACACATTATTATAAACAAATAGATTTAAATTTTTTCTAACAATTTCTAATAATAGTTACGAATACAACAAATGTTCAAGTAGTATTCTACGTCATACATAGATTTCATTTATCTATTGATACCGTAGTAGGGTGGTACCATACATCATAATAATTTTAGTTTAAGAACTATTTGTTAAGGCACAGTTGTGAGAATAATAATATTTTGCTTGTAATGAATTGTTATAAAGAGATTTGCATTATTTAATCTAAACTTATTAGTTAATAAATATTAAAAAATGTTGCTTTCGCCGATCAACTCTCAGCAGTTAGAAGACTGCTGATAGTGCATTAACTTTGATGAAATGCTGATCAAAGTCTTCCTCCTTACAATGTCATGTTGTATATCTTTATTGAGTACAACAAGTTTGATTTGAATTAATGAAAGCAATTCTATTGTGCATCTGGGCTCTCAGGGCCACTATTACGATAACTACAGACGTTAGTCTTAGGGTTATCAATTTTATTAAAGTGGTTACAATTTCAGGTACATAGTTCCACCTACCGCTGCTTAAGAACAAAATTCTGTTTCCTTCTAACAGATAGTCCCTTATAGCTTACATAGTTAAAGTTTCCTTACGTTTTGAGAAGGGCTAGGTTTTAATATAGTATTTCCCGGCTGATCATAGTCGATTAATGGACTACTTGACTGCCCTAGTAGTTGTCGTAGTCTAGTAGATAGTATGTTTTCTAATTAGACATTAGGCCACGGTTCAAACCAACAAAATGAAATGTGAAAAAATGGGGCTTCCCCATAAAATAAAATTGTATTGAAAAGTTTCTCAAAAATCTGTCGTTCGGAATCGACTTTAAGCTGAAGATCCAGCCACTCATGTATAAAATTTAAACACACAGCATAAGTGGTGTGAGAAAATAAGTCGTAATCCTGACTGGAGGGTTGTAATTTACAATTGTATGTACATATATATTGACTATCCGAAAGTTTATAGATGCGATTAACTTTCACGGTAACATTCCCCCGTACATATTTCAATGGCATTAAGTTCTGCCTGGAAAATTGTAAAATGGACACCCATGACAATCAATTCCCTAAATCTGGGCCTATTGATTCCTTATTTACCATCTTCTAATACTGGAGAGCTCAACTCGAACATAATGTACTAGATTCTAATATGTACCCAAACAACCAAGTACATTAGAGGTTGATTCTATTTTTCCGAAACTAATATGGTGGACGGAAAGACCCTTTAAAAACACCATTTATATTAAAATATGCATAGGAAATGACATTTCTTTGGCAATTTCTTAATAACACTACAAGATTATTAACTATAGCTTTAAGTGCGATGGCGTTCAACTTTTGAAGTATTTCCAATACTACGAGAACTCTTATAATAGAAGTTAGACCATCTCTCTACATTATTGTGGTTTTGATAGATCTGTTCACACTTTAACACTGGTGCTTCTAGATCTGCATAAAAACCATGCCAGATACAGTATTCCATCGCAGAGCAATACCAATTGCCTCAATAGCTCCTGAAATGTTGATAGACTTTTCAGTAACAGCAACAAGGCTATGTATAGCAGGTACAGTAGATTTATCCCACTGGACATCAAAACGAAAATATGAAAAATAAAATAATTCTTCGGCGACTTCATCTGGCAAAAACTCTGAGTGTAAAATTGCCATGAAAAGTTTCTCAAAGATCTGTCGTTCGGAGCCCACTTTGAACTGTAGGTCCCGCCACTCATGTATAAAATTAACACACACAACAGGAGTGGTGTGAGAAGATAGGCCGTAATTCTGACTTAAGAGTTGTAATGACCAATTACGATTGCAGTTATATTGTATCTTAACTTGTGCAACCTTAAAATCTACGACTATAAATATAGTTTAAGGGCCATTATTACAACTTGTCGTTAACTAAAGGGAGGATTTTAACGGGCCGATAAATTGTTTTTCATTATTATAAGTAGACGATAAGGTAGAAGTGAGCGTTAAGCTAAAGGGAAGATCATCCTACTGGTAACTTTTAAAGTTAAGTTTATGTTTGAACTTGCCATATTATATATTATTTTCAATACGGCAACTTCAAATATAAACAAGGTAAGCAAATACAACAATAAAAAGAAGCCCGTCTTTGCCACTACGTTTAAATAAAACGTATTTAATTTGAGCAGTGTTATCGACATTGCTCCGCCACTGCCATATTTTTTAAAAATTTTATCTGTAAGTTGTAATAACGAAAATAAGTTAAAGGTAACTTTACAGATCCCTTTAGCTAAAGTTACGTTTAACTAAACCCAAGTTCAACGGCAAGTTGTAATAATGGCCCTTAGTCTTTGAAGGCCTGATATTTTTCATTCTACAGTGAAGCTTAATTACTTTAGCGGCTTTGATTTTGTCGTTTGACAAAAAGCTATTTAGATTAGATAAACATGTTCACGTAGATGTAGTTGCACTGTGAAATGAATTATTATAAACAAAGAGACATTTTTAGTTAATTTTTTTAAATAATTCATTTTGTTTTGATTTTCAATAACTATCACTGTTACAATGAAATTTTTCAAGTGGTTTTCAGTAGCCTACATAGGTTTCAATTATCTGTAGATAACAATACAATGTCAGTAAAGTACCACTAGGTACTAATAAATTTTGTTTATAAATTTAAGTACTTTTTTATCATAGAAAACGTATTAAATAGAATAGTACTTAACTCCATCCGTAAAGTATTAAAAATTAAATAAAAAAACGTACCAAATATGGTTTCTGTGCAATTTTTGACGTTAATTATACAACGATTTGAAAAGGTACTAAATTGATATATTATAAAGTACGAATACTTATTTCCGTATTAATAAAAAATGGCAATAAACGTACCTTGATAAATTTAAATTTTATTAGAAAATATTGCAAAAAAAGAAAATACAACAATAAACTTAAAACATTTCACCCACTGGCTTAATAGTCATTTCATGAATTTGAACATGGGGAGGAGTAGAAATGGCAAAAAGAACACCCTGAGATATATCATCCGATTTTAAAATAGCATTACCAAGCATAGGTTTATATCTTTCGGGTATAATTTCAGTATCCACAGCACCAGGACTAATACTCTGCAGAAGATAAAAATGGAAAATAATTTCATAAAACGAAAGACAACAAATGATAAAATATTTATCAATATACCGTAATTTTAACTTTTGTATTCAAGCCCTGAAATTCTTGTCGGTAAATTTCTGTCATGGCAGTAACGGCAAACTTGGAAGGTGAATATAAATTGCTGTCAGGTGCGCCACCACCTAATGTAATCACCTTGTGACCCACAACACTATTGATCACTATAACATGACCATCAAATTTACGTTCTTTCATGGATTTAAAAGCACGCTGAGTGCAGTATACCACACCCATAACATTTGTTTGCAGCACTTGTTGTAAGGCCTCAATATTTCCTTCAACTAATGTTGCTTCGGTCATGCAGCCGGCATTATTCACCAGGATATCTACAGCACCAAATTGGGCCTCAATTTTATCAAAAGCCTCATTAACCGATTCTAATTTGGAGACATCACACTTAATAGCTGTTAATTTGGATTGTAATGCTGCAGGTAACTGGGATTTAATTTCTTCAACACGTTCCACACGTCTAGCCAAACCCACGACTTTTAATCCACTATTAACAAGATCCTTTACAATGGCTGCTCCAATACCCGAACTAGCACCGGTAACAACAGCCACTTTATTTTGCCAACGTTCCATATTTTATTTTATTGAATTTATTTTTTGTTAAATAATGAAATCTAAACGCTTTGACTGCTTTTTAAATACTATTTCAACTAAATTGAAATATTGAAAATAGTTGTTATTAGAAAACACAAAACCGATTAGATAAATAAAACCAATCACAATAACCACACATTATTATAAACAAATAAAAAAATACCTTTGGTTGTTCGAATAATTTTTTTCTAACAATTTCTAATAATAATTACGAATACAACAAATGTTTTCAAGTAGTATTCTACGACATACATAGATTGCATTTATCTATTGATACCGTAGTAGGGTGGTACCGTGCATCGTAATAATTTTAGTTTAAAAACTATTTATTAAGGCATAGTTGTGAGAATAATAATATTTTGTATGAAGAGAGTTGCGTTATTCATTTGCGTATTATATTTGCTTATCAGTTAATAAATTTTAAAAAATATATTTCTTTCGGCAGCCGACTCACAGCAGTTTCCTAGCCAAAACTTCTGATAGCGCACTTAAGAAGATTTCATACCCCTTATGATACATACGTACATGACACCATGATGTTGCACATCTTTATTGAGTATAATAAGTTTGCTTTGGATCCATATTATTCGACTAGAAAGCACACTAATTATGTTGTGTGCGTTAATTTTATACAAGAGTGCGGGACCTACAGTTAAAAGTCGAATCCGAACGACAGATTTTTGATAGACTCTTCATGACAATTTTATTTACTCTCAGAGTTTTTGCCAGAAATCTGCTGAGAGGAAGTCGCCGAAAAAATATTTTTTTCATATTTTCGTTTTAATGTCTGACCTGGAGTTTGAACCGTGGCCTTACGTCTAGTAAGCCGACACACTACCTACTAGACTACGGCGACTACAGATAGTCCTTTATTCAGCATTTCTTTTCGTTTTGAGAAGGGCAAAGCTCTAACACAATATTTCCCAGCTGATCGTAATTGATTAAATGGCTGCTTGTATATCTGAAAGATGAGAGATGGGGTTAACTATCACTTTTCTACCGAGATTTTCCCTCGTACTTATTTCAAGGACATAACATTCTATCTGTAAAATTAGTAGGGTAGACACCCGCTGTAATTGATGTCTTAGCCAATTCATTCTATCAATTTCTAGTTTTTATTTGCTGTTACACCTTACCAGAGAGCCCAGCTTAAACTAAATAGATTCTAGCACGTACCCAATCAAGCAAAGACATCTCCAATTGATTCTCCTTCTCCCAAAATTAATATAGTTCACGGAAAGACACCATTTATCTATTAAATTTGGGTTCTACCCTGCGGTACAAAATAGTTTTCCTTTGGCAACTTCTTAAAAACACTACAGAATCATTAACAAGTGCTTTAAGTGCGATGACGTTCAGCTTTTGAAGTACCTCATGTAGTACAAGAGTTTTCATAATAGAAGTTAGACCCCCTCGCTACATACTAAGATTGATCTGTTCACACTCCCTAGCTTAATACACACTGTTCTCGATCCGCATAATAATCAAGTTACCAATTGTCTCAATAACTCCTGAAATGTCAATAAACGCACTGGCAGATATTTATTTACATTCGACAGCAACAAGGCTGTGTATAGCAAACACATTAGAATTATCCCGCTGGCATGCATATGGTAGCCAGTTCAATGGAAATTTACCAGGATATGTTCTTTTAAATGTACAATCATGGCAGTGGTAGTAGTCGCTGTAGTCTAATAGATATTATTTTGGCTTGTTGAACGAGAGCCGTTTGAAGTTCAATCACTGGCTCAGACATCTTGAACAAAACGAAATATGAAACATATTTCTTTTTTCGATTTTTGCTCAACAGTATTCGGGCAAAAACTGGGAGAGTAAAATAAAATTCGCATGAAAAGTTTCTCACACCTATCGTTAAAAGTCGCCACTGTTGGTCCCGCCACTCATGGCAAAAAATTAACACAATGCTGTGAGAACCTAGGTTGTAATCATGACTAAAGGTTGTAATATCCAATTAAGTAAGTAAACAGTAGACTATCATTATATAGACAGATCCTTGAGTAAGGGCGATATGATCCACCACTTATTGTATAAGACATCGAAATATCCCGTCAGGTTGAGATCAGGTCAGATTCGTATGGACTAAGTCTATATTAAATTTTTGCAATTAAATTGGAAATTTTTTTCTGTACCACCCTAATACAAATTTTTTAAGTAATTCATTATATTAGATTACAGTTATTCTATTAAGTTGTACTAATTTACTACAATCTATTTTGTCAAGTCATTGAACATTACGTTTTAACAATTTAATTTTCAATTAATACCACATAAATACGGTTGCTCTCCCATTGCAAACATTATTTCCATTATTTTAAATTTAATTAAATTGTGAAATTAAATCAAAATGTAACTGACCTACAGTTAAGAAATTTTTAAGTTAGATTAAGTTAGAATGTAAATATGTTTGCATGTAAATATGTAGCTATTGGATTAATTTCAATTGAATTTCAACTGAAAAATTTAGTGAATTTCGTTGTGACAGTACAAGCATAGAAAATGTCGAAAACTGTTTATGTTTATAAGTGTTGATCGATCGGAGATTAAAGTGTGAGAGTCTCTCAATGGTATCAATTATTTATCAACACTTGGATATAAGAAATATTTCCCCAAGAACATATGGTTTTTGCTCAAAATCGTGCTGTTTGACGACAGTAGGCGAATTGTAGATCCACCACTATATAGCAGATCCAACAACAGGCAAAACAAAATGTTTTTCTGGACGAATCGGAGACAAAGAAATTGGATTTGTCAGCCAATATAGTCATGAGATATGATGTACATGTAGAGCAACGCATATTTCTGCCAGCATATGATATTGGCATAACAGCCCTTAAGTAAAGATTACGACCTAGCTTAACATACGCACATACATACATAATTGGCTATTACAAACCTTCAGTCAGGATTACGGCCTAACTACTCACACCCCTCATGTTGTGTGCGTTAATTTTATACGTGAGTGGCGGGGCCTACAGTTTAACGTCGACTCCGAACGACAGATTTTTGAGAAACTTTTTCATGGCAGGTTTATTTACTCTCGGAGTTTTTGCCAGAAATCTGCTGAGAGGAAGACGCCGAAGAAATATTTTTTTTCAAATTTCGTTTTAATGTCTGATCTGGGATACAAACCCGTGCTGTACGTCTAATAAGCCAACACACTAACTAGACTACGGTGACCTAACTTAACACACCACCCATATAGTGTGTGTTAATTTTTTTCAAAAGTTCTACAACCTGAGGTTTCATGTCGACTTCGGATGGCAGATTTAAGATTCTTTCTTATAACCTTAACTAGAAGACTGCTAACACAACATAGCACCGTTTAGTGTTTCACGAACAAAAAGAAATACCAAAAAATATTTCTTTCAGCGACTTGTCCTCAGCAGTCTTCAAACAAAAACTGTAAGAGTAAATAAAATTGTCATGAAAAATATCTCAAATCTGTCGATCGGAGTTGACGTTGAACATTAGGTCCCACCACTCATTGATTAATTAGGTTGTAATCCTGGCTAAATCGAGGAAGCCCTGTCATCGATTGTTGTGACCAACTGCCGTAGGCGCGCAAGAAGCAAAGGCGCCTGGAAAGATGTGTTGCGGCAGGACGAAATCCGCTAATCGGGTTGTTATGGCCAATTAAGTAAGTAAGTAATCCTGGCTAAATTTCAACGATCCAATCATCTCACAGACAAATCCATTTTTTTGACAAAACTTACATTGTGAGCGACTAAACAATTAAAACAGCATTAAGAAAAGTGTTTAGAGTTTAAAGAGTAAAAAACCTGTGAATCATTGATGAAGTCATGGAATCGAAACGCTGCCTTATTTTTTGGCAAATCTCGAAAATTTTAATTTTTCTATTGAACTTGTGTAGCATGGTGTAGCATAAATTTGAAATGATGTCTCAGTGCTATTAAGATAATTGCTGATTCGAAATGATTTATATTTGCTACACCATTTCCAAAGAAAATTTAAAAAAAAATTTTTCAATTGCAATTGTTATCTAAAATTTTAATAAAAAAAAGAGTATTTATTAAAAGCTTCTTTAAATTGAAATTAAAACAACAATGGAAATGGTGTTCATAATAAAAAAAAACGTATATTTTTTGCAAATCATAAAATTGATTGATAATTGCTTCACCATATTAGGAAAGGGGTATGGCAAAAATATCAATAAAAAATACTATTTAGTCCATGTAATTATAGTCAGTCCAAGTTACTAATAACATTTACTATCTAATCGGTATTATGCGTTTAAAAGCGTTAAAACGTTTCAGTGAGTGGTAGCCCCTTTATAATAAATAAACAATTTATATGAATAAAGCAGTCATTAACGCATAATCTTAAAGAATGGAACGTTGGCAAAATAAAATTGCCGTTGTAACCGGTGCCAGTGCTGGTATAGGCTCGGCCATTGTTAAGGATCTCATTAAGGCTGGTGTACAAGTGGTTGGCTTGGCCAGACGTAAGGAACGTGTAGAGGAAATAAAAACAGTCTAACGCCTGAACAGCAACCATTACTTACAGCCATCCAATGTGATGTTTCTAATCAGCTGTCGGTTAATGAAGCGTTCGATGAAATTATTGCCAAATTTGGTGGTGTCGACATACTTGTCAACAATGCTGGCTGTGTCAAGATGGGACAATTAGTTTCAATGGACGTTCAAGATATTCAAAGTGTTTTACAAACAAACGTCATGGGCATTGTCTACTGTACACAGAGAGCTTTCAAATCTATGAAAGAACGTAACATTGATGGTCATGTGGTATTGATTAATAGTATTGCGGGGCATAAAGTTCTAGCCGGCGCAGAGGGTGGTGTGCCAATAACGAATATCTATTCACCTTCGAAATTTGCTGTAACCGCAATCACAGAAATCTATCGTCAAGAGTTCAAGGGTCTGGGCACTAAAGTCAAGATTACAGTATGTTTGTTTGTTTTTTTGTTTTCAATTTCAAAATAGTTTCATGTGTTTATTATTGTTTTCTCTTTTTTTTTGCTTTTATTTATTTAATAGAGTATTAGTCCCGGTTTAGTTGCTACGGAAATTTTAACTGATGATGTGAAGCAGGCCATGAAACATTGTATACTCAGTGCTCACGATATATCAAATGCTGTGCTATTCACACTCTCAACACCGCCTCATGTTCAAATTCACAAATTAACTATTAAACCAGTTGGTGAAATGTTGTAATTACGACACGATTATTTGCGTTGGTTGTTGTTTGTAAAAATGGAAATTAAATAATTAATAATTTTATAATTTTTTTTAATTACCCTAATTAAGTTATTATTAGAATAAAGGCATCTTAATTAAGGTTTATTATGCAAACAAGTCTTTTAAGCTAGAATGTATACAGTCTATACACCCTGTTAACATATTACCCTATAATATCAGAAAGAATTACCCTGATGCGAATCAGAGTTCTTCCTAGAGTCGAATCAATTCTGTGCAGTACATGTGCAAACTAAGATGTTTGCTTTTAGAACAACTAAGATTGGTTTTCTGATAATCCTACCAAGCACACTTCAAAACCTTCCTGACTATCAATTCATGCTTGGCCACGGTCTGTGTCGATTTATCGTTATACGCCTACGACGATTTTTGTATAACATTGTTTTGTCAACAACCGCTTTAGTAATAGATTGATTTGAATGCGTTTTAAGAAGTATTTGCCAATTTAAATTTCGAAAATCAGAAAATCATGAAATCAACATCGAAATCATTTGTGTATCCAGCATTAAAAATGCGGTTTTTAGGCAGAGATTAGTGTTGGAGGCAATCGAAACAATGCTCATATTAAGCTGTCCGTTTGTCTGATTTTCTTCTGCCTTAGCACAATTTTCCAAACGTCTTTATTCCGCTTATGCCAATACAAATTGGTTATGACAGAGCTTCTCAAATTGGTCCGTACAATACAAGATCGCTATCTACGTCGATGACCTTCAATCTTCTTGTGAAACAACCATAGCACCACCATAAGCTCTTCAATTCAAACCTAATGGCTAAGAAAACATACTGGCCAAACAAAGCCCATGTCGCTGAGTTGCTCATTTAATGAGTTAATGATGGACATGCACAAATCACCGCTTACTGCCACAGGAACGTACATCTTTGTTGAACTCTGTGTTCAACTATCATGTATGAAAATAGTGTCTATATTTTCGTACATAGAGAAGCGTAGAGAGAATGAGATTATAAGATTACTTATTGACAAGAGCGATTCTATGCTTGATTTCCATGGCTAACATTATATACCCTGGTAACAATCGATCCAAGGGTAAATAAATTCTTTGACGACATCAAATGCGCAGTTGTCGGCGGTAATATCTTTGTTGCCAGCATGTAGTTCATACATACATACATGCATAATTGGTCATTACAGCCCTTCAGTCAGGATTACAACCTAGTTTCTCACACGACTTATGTTGTGAGTGTTAATTTTATACATAAGTGGTGGGACCTACTGTTTAAAGTCGACTCCGAACTACAGATGTTTGAAAAACTTTTTCATGGCAATTTTATTTACCCTCAGACTTTTTGCCAGAAATCTGCTGAGAGGAAGACACCGAAGAAATATTTTTTATATTTTCGTTTTGATGTCTGACCTGGTGTTTGAATCAAGGCCTTATGTCTGATAAGCCAACACATTATCTACTAGACTACGGCAACTTCCAGCATGTAGTTCATTTGCTCTAATATGCTGAAGGCTGCCGTCCTGTAACACTGGAGAGGTCGTTTCCTACATGGAAGGTGCTGATGAAAATATTATTCTCAACTTAATTGATCATTTCGATCCTTTAGTTCGGATTACGTCCCAGCTTTTTACATCACCCATGTTGTGAGTGTTTATTTTAAAAATAGATTATTGTCGAATTTCATTTACTATCAGTGTTTTGGCCAGAAGACTACTGAGAGGAAGTCGCCGAAGAAATATTTGTTTTTCATGTTTCGTGATGTTTGAGATGTCCGAGCTAGGGGTTGAACCTCGGCCTCTTTTCTAATAAGCCAACACACTACCTACTAAACTACGACGATTTCAATACTGTTACAAAAGTGAAGAATCTAGATACTGGTGTTTTGCTTTTACATCACTTAACATTAAAATGGTAATCAAGTAAACAAAAATACAACAATAAATACCACGAGAATAAATGTAAACAAAATGCACAAACAACAATAATGAAACAACGATGTTTACATTATAGAGATTTCGAAAAGGCATTCGCCACGAACAGTCGTCTTCAAGAATATTCATGGGACTGTTTACTCTGCCATATAAAAGGCAAGGCAAAGCAGACGAGTGAAGTTGAGTCAGTCTTGTGTAAAGACGCGGTGCGTATGAAGAGAGTAAACGTGATTTGAAGGTCTGTCGTATAAATGCTTAGGGATTGTTATTGTTTATGCAAAGGTATAAACCGAGGAATAACAAAGAAGAGCAATTGTTGTTGTTTACATCAAGTTGTGAACAGTGGCACACAGAATTGTGCGAATAATAATTAATTTTCATTAAAACTAAACACAACTAAATTTTTATTTTATTTGCAATCTACGAACTGATATTTTAAACGTTTTTAAAAGGTAGAAACGTAACAATATCATTTTGTATTCTACCGATGCCTAATTTAATAATATGATCTTCTTAGGCTCCCAATAATGGAGTTTATAGTCACTTGATAATTGTTTGTAATGACAGGAACTCAGTTAATAGACCTCCGATTTAATAAATCGGATATTAAATTACAATGTCTGTGACAGCACTTGACATGATTAGACTTGCTGGGCTAACATCTATGTGTTACTAACAATTATAGCCAGACTTTCGAAAATGTTTTCGAATCAAGCTTTGTGTAAATAAAAATTGTTTTTAAATGTTGAGTAAGGTTTTTGTAATTACGTTGTACAATCTATTGATTCTGTTTATTTTTTTTTTTTTGTTTATAGAGGTCGTAACATCAAACGTAATTATTAAATAAATTAAATTATAATTACACTTATACTACTAACACTACAATAACAAATGAAAACAAATCATTTTCGACTTGACTATAAGCGGGGTAAAGAGCTTCACTTGATGTAGTTTCACTTGATGTAGTTTTATTATCTTGAGTATCAATTAACAAGTCATGCATGTACTAATGTACACTTTAGAATATAAAAACTAGCAATTTCAAGATATTTTTTGTCATTATTTTTATTACATTAAAAAAAACCAAAAAAAAGTTGGAAACAATGGAAAATGTTTACATATTTTCACCCACAGGTTTAATGGTCATCTCATGAATTTGTACATGAGGAGGCGTTGAAATGGCATACAATACACCTGAAGCAATATCTTCTGGATTTAAAATACAATCTTTTAAATAATTTTTAATATCACTGTTTAAAATTTCAGTATTAACAGCACCAGGACTAATGCTCTACAAAACAGAACAAAAAAAGGACACGAAATTAAAACGAAAAAAAAAACACACATAAAAAACGATTTCATTACTTACAGTCACTTTGATTTTTGTACCCAAACCCTTAAACTCCTGACGATATATTTCAGTTATAGCTGTGATGGCAAATTTACTGGCAGGATATATATTAAATTCAGGAGCACTGCCACCTACACTGGACACCACCTGATGACCGGCAATACTATTGATAAGCACTACATGACCATCAAATTTACGTTCTTTCATCGATTTAAAAGCACGTTGAGTACAATAAATCACACCCATAACATTAGTCTGTAAGACCTGTTCTACATCCGTTACATTCATGGTGACCAACTGGCCTAGTTTCAGACAGCCAGCATTATTAATTAAAATATCAACACCGCCAAAGTGGGCAATAATCTTATCGAATGCTTCATTAACCGACTTAACATCGGCAACATCACATTTTAAAGCCGTCAGCTTTGAATGTAAATTCTTGGGTAAATCCTTTTTAATATCCTCCACACGATCAAGACGTCGAGCCAAACCAACAACCCGTAAACCATTGTGCAGTAGAGTTTTTACAATGGCAACACCAATGCCAGAACTGGCGCCGGTAACCACAGCAACTTTGTTATTCCAACGTTCCATTTTGTTGTTATTTTTTCCGTTACCAAAATAATTCACGTTTTTACTACTCAAAGATGTTTTCTAAACTAATTTAGAAAATCATTTTGTATCTCTCGTTTCTAGTTGTTAAAATATTTTTTTATTTTTTTATTTATTGTTATTTTTGATTTGTTGTTGTTGTAAATGCAATTACTACAAGTAGTTCTACTATAATTATTTTCTTAATATTATAGGCGCATTGCATTTACGCTATTTTTAGAATATTTTTAATCAATTAAAATGTTAATCAAACGTTTGTTCAAGTCATTGTAAAAATTGTAAAACTTGCGCTGTAATTATTATGCATGCATAACACAAATATGACACTAGAGTCGGTCAAGTACGTTCAAGCACCCACGAAATCTAAGTATTTGAAGAGAAAATAATTATTGCTGGCAATATGAATTCTGCATAATATTAACGAAAGTTTCTATAACTTTGAAGTAAAAGTACCCGATTTATGTGCAATTTTAACCAAAAAAGTACTTTTTCTGAATTTTTTTAAAATAATGCTTTCTACTGCAGTGTCAAATCCAATGTATTGTTTGTAAGCATGTGCACTTTCCAAAAAAGGAAAAAAATCCAAAGCATCAGACTTTGTCAATAGATTTTGTTCTATACGCACACAGTACTGACCATAACATAAATACTTACATACATAATTGGTCATTACAACCCTTCAATCAGGTTTACAACCTAGCTTCTTACATCACCCATGCTATGTGTGTTAATTTTATCCATGAGTGGCTATATCTACAGTTTAAAGTCGACTTCCAACGACAGATGTTTTTGAGAACCTTTTCATGGCAATTTTTTTACTCTCAGAATTTTTGCCAGAAGACTGAGACTGCTGAGATGAAGTCGCCGAAGGAATATTTTTTCATATTTTGTTTTGTTGGAGATGTCTGACCTGTGGTTTGAACCGAGGCCTCATGTCTAATAAGCCAACACACTATCTACTAAACTACAGCAGCTTCTTACTTACTGGCTATAACACAATGCTTTATTCTGAAATACAGTCACACCACCCGTGTTGTATGTATTATTTTGTTTTGTAACTGATCGAACCTATAGTTCAACATCGACTCCAATAGAATTGAAGAGGTTATTTTTGATCAAAGTTTTTGTCAAAAGACTTTTAAGAGGGTGCCAACAGAAGAAATATTTTTTTTCTTTCAAGATGTCCCGTCAGATTTTAAGCCAACTTAATATCCATTATATTACGGCAGACTGTAGTTATCTGTTTTACATCTTGGATTATCATATATTTTCAGATATTCTCTGATGCAGGCGCTGCCATTATTTCTTTTTTAAAAACTTTTCATTCCTGGGAAAAATACTTTTTTTTACCAAAAAAAACTTGTTTTCTACAAAAGTTCTAAACACCGTAGTCCGGTGGCCTCTGTTGGTGTTTCTTTGCTACTTTTGCCCGGGACTAATAAAATACACAATATTTTATTTAGAAATATACAATATACGAATATTTTCACTATAGCCGTTTAATGTACATATGTAATGACACATGGCAATCCTATCAACCCAGAACTTAAGACTGAAGTATATTGTGTATGGTGTTAAGCAGAATAATTCCTTTGTAGTAGTGGAAAACGTTGGTTCTTGTTGCGACCCATCGATATGAAATATAATAAGATTAGTGTACCTGGGGATCAAGATATTTTATAAGCCATTTTATTGTTCATCTTCGTACTTTTAAGTAGCATACGAATGTTATAAAACAACTTCGACATCTTCTAATTACTTATTTTCTTAATTCTTTATTCCATTAAGTCAACCATAACAAGTCCCAGAAAGATAGGGTTGTCACAGAATCTGCTCCGCTACTTTTCCTAAATATTTTAAAAATATGTAATTTTTAATATTTTCTTAATTTTCCAATCGAAAAACATTACTTTTCATTGAGCTTTACGTTTTCTATAAATTAATTTTATAATAAGTACCTGTGGTTTGGTACTTTTTTTGTTAAAGCTTTGCAAATATTTAATTTATATTCTTTTATTTATTTTTTCAATCGAATGAATTTATTTTCACCGTTTAGCTTTAAGTTTTTTCAAAAAGTACCTTTACGAAAGGTACCTTTAGTATGACACATTTCTTAAATTGTTTGACATATATATAATTTTTATATTTACTTCATATTTTCACATAGAATATGTAGAATATATATAAAACATGAGCTCGTAGATTGCAAATAAAATAAAAATAAATTTTGTGTTAAGTTTTAATTAAAATTCTTTGTTATTCGCACAATTCTGTGTGCCACTGTTCACAACTTTATGTATACAACAACAATTGCTTTGTTTGTTATTCCTCTGTTTATACCTTTTGCATAAACAATAACAATTACTAGGCAATTATTCGACAGATCTTTGTAACAGAGATTTTCAAACCACGATTACTCTCTTCAAACACACCGCGTCTTCACACAAGCTTAAGTGAACTTTACTAACTAATTCGCCTGCTTTAGCTTGCCTTTTATATGGCAGGGTAAACAATCTGATGAATGTTCTCCCTAGATGTAAATGTAAACAGCGTTTTTCCATTACTGTTGTTTGTGTATTTTGTTAACATTTATTCTTTTAGTGTTTTTAGTTGTATTTTTGTTTACTTGTTTACCATTTTTTATGCTGGTGTTTGTTGTTATATTACACAGAGCGATAATTTTTAAACAGGTTTGTTTACTGCATTGTTTTTGTTTTTGTAGCTTTTGTTTATAATTTTAATGTTAAATGATGTAAAAGCAAAACACCAGTATCTAGATTTTTTCATTTTCGTAACAATAGTATATAATTATGTTTATTACAATTACCACTTAATGAGTATTGCTTATTATGTATATTCCTCAAGTACTTTTCTTAAAAAGTACCCATTCAAATAATTAATTTTATTTTTTTTTTATTATATTTTACAATACAAATAGAAACTATAATTTACTCATAATTCTATAGTTTTTTTTATTAAAAGTTTAAATAACACAAAACTTATTTAATTATGTATTCTCCGTTTTCATTAAATTTTTAACAGAATTCCATATAAATTCTCTTCTTACGCATTATGGCGATGTGCGTATAATTTTTGTGTTTTTAAAATGAAATTTCAAAATTAAAATTAAAAACTTGAAGTTGTTTAGTAATTCATTTTTCCGTTATTAAATTAATTTCAAAAATTCAAAAACCCTCATACATACAGAACTGGGAATTGCAGTAGTTTTCAAAGAAATAATTTCTCTTGCATTTAATAATCACTCTATCACTCACATAAGTTTAGCAACAAATTCTACGCAATCATTCACACTCAATCGAAAAGAAAAGGAAAAGAAAACATTAAAATGAAAATGAAATGGAAAATGCGTACATATAAGAGAAACAATTGAAATGATGCTTATCATTGCGAAAATCTGTTAAAAATTAGTTTCATTTTAGAAGTATATTTAAAAAGAAAATGAAGAAGAAGAAAAAAAGTACTTTTTTACTACATAAGAGAATGTTGTTGTTGGTGTTGGTATTTGTATACTTTTTAATTTTAAATTGAAGGTTCTTTCTTTCTCGCCATTTATATAAACCAAGAAGTGAGTGCATGAGTGTGCCAGTTGCATTTCTTTTTGTTGCACAAATATTGCTCTTTTGAAATTTCCTGTAAAAAAATCTCTTTCAACATAAAAGTACTAACGGTTACGGCAACACTTTTACTTCCATTATTTACACAAGTATTGTCGTTTTTTTTTCTTTCGCCGTTTCTTTCCTTTTCAGGTCCATTCTAGTTGTTCGCCTTTTTTTTCTTTAAAGTTTTTTGTTCATTTGATTCGTTATTTTCTTTTCGTTTTCAAGAAACTGAACAATAATTTCCGTTTTTTTATTTTCTATATTAAGCACCTCAGAGTACAATTGGTTTTTATGACATGCTGCATATTTTGAATTCCTTTTTCTAAACCACTGCATAATACTTTCTTAAAAAATTGAAGCTTTTTTTACACTTTTTCTCTTAAAGGGGCAGAAAATAAATTTTTAAATTGTCTATAATGTGCACTACAAATTGGGTTTCCTTAGTAAGCAGTAGTATAAAAGGTGCTCCAAAAATTTGTGATAATGAATTTTGGGCATTTAATTGGGTCGCTGTATTCTAGTAGGTAGTGTGTTGGCTTATTAGACATGAGGCCTAGCTGCAAACCCTATGTCAGACATCAAAATGAAAATAAGAAATAATATTTCTTCAGCTTCTTCCTCTCAGCAGATTTCTGGCAAAAACTCTGAGTGGAAATAAAATTGCCATGAAAAGTTTCTCAATAATCTGTTGTTCGAAGTCGATTTTAAACTGTGGGTCCCTCCACTTATGGATAAAATAAACACACACAACATAAGTGATTTGAGAGGCTAGGTCGTAGTCCCGACTAAAGGGTTGTAATGACCAATTATGTATGTACATATGTGTAATAAGTCGTAGAAAATGTCAATGAGTCAAGAACATATAATCCGATTAGATAAGACTTGGCGTAAGACCGACTATAGGCAAATTTACTTACTTACTTAATTGGCCATTAACAACCAGATTAAAGGATTTCGGCCTGCCGCAACATATCCCTCCAGGCGCCTCTGCTTCTTGCTAGCCTACGCCAATTGGTCACACCAATCGATGACAGGGCTTGCTCGATTTGGTCCTTCCAACACATACAAGGTTGTCCTCTTCGTCGACTTCCACAGAACCTCGCATCAAATTCCCCTGTCGCCTGAGCATCCTCCTCCATTCGAAGGACATGGCCGAGCCAGCGCAACCGCTGGATGTTAATACGCTGCACAACGTCTATGTCGTTGAGGAGCTCATACAGCTCACGCTTGGATCGGATGCGAAAATCATCGCCAACTCGCACTGGACCGAAGATCTTACGTAGGACTTTTCCCTCGAATACTCTTAAGGTTGCTGCATCAGTGCTTAATAGGGTCCAAGCCTATGTGCCATATAGAAGCACGGGTAGAATGAGAGATGTAGAGTAATAGTTTTGTCGTACGAGAGAGGCCTCTGCTAATCAGTTGCCTATTGAGACCATAGTAGCACCTGTTGGCAAGAGTGATCCTGCGCTTAATATAGGCAAATTTCATTCTCATGACATTCTTACATCATACTGATCTGTACTTAATTAAGATATTCAGTTCGAAACTGTACTCATAAAACAGACTTCATATTGAAACGTTTTATAATCAAAAGAGTTTGAATCTGTGACTGTGACTGTAACTGAAAACACACAAGGAATATAATCCGTAGATGTAGTTAAAGACGACCTGCCGATTCTATTAATACCATTATACCACGATATTCCTATTAAAAAAGTCCCATACACAACCAACCAACCTAGTGCCTTTACAAACATCAAATTAAATCTCAGACATCAGATAATCCTCGTAAGTATGTTATCCCATCTTCGCTAGGCATCTATCAACAAGAATAACTCGGTGATCATTATATCCGCAGCTGTTATAGTAGCAGTAAAATCTTATGCCCAAGAGCTGAGATAAACTCCAGTAATTACAGACACATTGCTCCTATGTGTTATCATCAGAGAACTCAAGCGCCCCTCTCAAGATGTTGTCATAACAGACTACCTATCCGGCAGTTATTCCCAGCCTCCCATCTAATATTCGTAATTTACACAGTATCATGCATAAGTTTGAGTATACAGGAGAGCATGGCTTCCCCTACGGCTTCTAAGTTTGATAGAACGTAAAATACTCCCATCCTTAGCATGATCTGAGGCATACATATTTTGTTCCAACTCATTAGGAGACTAGCGACAGTAGAGAACAGTGTTCGTCAAGGTTTCAAGAACATTCTTATCTACTTGGTAGAACAGATTTCTGCCTTTTTATTCCACAACTATCCGGAAAATCCTAGACGTGTTTATCCCTAATTTACTTCGTGTGAAATTTATCATTCGCCTCTTTCTACCAAAAATACTGTTCCCCCCTCGAACTCAACCTTTCTTACAAACTGAATGTCCCATTAAAAATGTAACATTTTCGGGTGCAGTTTTGAGCTTCAGACATAGTCCTCCTAAGTCACTTTATTTACCGTTTTAGGAATCACCTTTAACACCACTTTTCAAAAAACTCTTTCCTTTCGCCCGTATTCACTAAAATTGGCCTACTATTACCAGTTATACATAAGCAATCTAAGGCTTAACAAGTAACCGTAACCTTTACGGCCATGCCTTTAATATTAGCTTCCAAGCAAAAGTCTATTTGTCTATCTGTGTGTGTGTGTTCGAATGCCTATCTTACACTCCGATTTCATGACTGTATTGTCTGCACTTTTTCAAGTTACACTCGCATTGGCTTAATTTCCTTCCTTCCTTCCGAATTTTCGTATTACACACGTATACATGCATACATACATACATATGTAGATACTCTCTGAGCATGAGTATCCTATCTGTAAATGATGGTGTTTTCAAGTGTAAGTGCATGTATTTGTGAGTGACTGTATTTACGTTCGATTGTGCAAGTGCTTTTGGTACTGGAGGCTAGCTAGTGCTCGAGACTGCAATTTACAATTTGAAGTGACTTTTCTTTTGACTTTTTACCACATCACCGTCTTTAGCATGTGCATGTTTGTACATTTGAGTCCCCAGTAAAAAAAAGCCAAAAATCCTGAAGTTAATAAAATCACTTGTACTACTTATTAGAGATGCCAAACGAGCTGAAACTGGTTATTATCGGATTTTTAGCGAGGGACTATTTATGAGAGGATGAAACTAAGAAAACCTTTTAAAAGTTACTTAAAACTACTGTTGATGGAATGGATATAAAAAACCTACCAGCCAAACATTTAATTCGATCTTTAATTAATGATTGAAAAACGTTTCCTGTCAAATGAAGCTTTCTTTTTAATCTGATGAGCTTCTGGTACTGAATTTTACTGAGTAAAGTATAAAGTAATGTCTACATTGTCTGTAGGTATTATTATAAACGGTGAGATAGTCGAAGTCGCCGCAGTCTAGTAAGTAGTGTTCTGGCTTATTAGACATGAGGCCTCTGTTTAAACACCAGGTCAGACATCTCCAACAAAACGAATTATGAAAAAATATTTCTTCGGCAATTTCCGCTCAGCAGATTTCTGGCAAAAACTCTGGAAGTAAAAAAAAATTTGCCATGAAAAGTTTCTCAAAAATTTGTCGTGTGGAAACGATTTTAAACTGGAAGTCCCACCCCTCAAGTATAAAATTAACACACACAACATAATGCTGGTTTTAATTTCGAATTATGTATGTATGTATGAGATAGTTATCCCTTTCAGATTCAACCCAGAGACGTATAATTAGTCGTGTGTAGTCATTGCATGCTAACACTACATAATGAGTCGAAATCTTTGCGTACTTCCTACAAACAGACAACAACAAAGAAGTCGCCGTGGTCTAGTATGTAGTGTGTTGGCTTATTAGACGTGACGCTTCGGTTCAAACCCCAGATCAGGCATCTCCAACTAAACGAAATATGGAAAAATATTTCTTCGGCGACTTCCTCTCAGCAGATTTCTGGCAAAAACTCTGAGAGTAAATAAAATTGCCATGAAAAGATTCTCAAAAATCTGTCGTTCGGAGTCTACTTTAAACTGACTACGCTCATGTATAAGAAATTAACGCACACAACATAGATGGTGTGAGAAACTAGGTCGTAATCCTGACTAAAGGGTTGTAATGACCAATTATGTATGACAACAACAAAAACAAACATAACTGCCAAAGTAACAAGACTAAACAATACTTCTTTAGAAATTATACAGTGGCGGTTCTGCCCATTTATTGTATTGTATTTACAATGATTACAGCCTAGGAAATATGGGGAATATATTCTAATGTAGTATAGTGGTTAAAGCACTTAGCTATAAAACCTAGCAACCCAGGTTGAAAGCCAGAAGAAGACAAAACAAAGTTTTATGATTTTAAAAGTGGAAGAGTAAGATGCTTTGTTAGAGTTTTAGACTGCATTAAGGAACGCAGATGATTAAAAAACCGATTATGTCATGACTTAATTTCAGAAACCATACGTTAACTTTATTTCAATTCATTGACTGTACCATAATCACTTCTTTGTTCTCGGAGACCTGTACACAACTATTTTACTTCTTCGCGTAATCAAAGTAGGTAAGGGTCGCCACTTATATTGTAAGTTGTAACGGATTTTACGCGTTCTTAGGTTGTTAAACAGTCCACATTCGTAAATGACAAACCTTTCTTCGAATAATTGACATTTTAGATGATAGCCTTGATAGATCAGAGGTTTTCTAAAACGCTGAATGAATATTAACATAACAAAACATGATTGATGACATTACGATCTGACTTCTCACACCACTTATGTATGTTGTGTGTATTACTTTTATACATGAGTGACAGGACTTACAATTTAAAGTGGACTCCAACCGACAGATTTTTAAGAAACTTTTCATATCAATTTTATTTACTTTCAGAGTTTTTTGCCAAAAATTTACCGAGAGGTAGTAGCGGAAGAATATTTTTTATACTTCGTTTTGCTGGAGATGTATCTGACCTGGGGTGTGAACTGTGACCTCACGTCTAATAAGCCTACACCCTACCTTCTAGGCTATGGCGACCAGAATTTTTACCAGATATTCATACATAATTGGTCATTACAACCCTTCAGTCAGTCGAGTCCGAACGACAGATTTTTGAGAAACTTTTCATGGCAATTTTTATTTACTATCAGAGTTTTTTGCCAGAAATTTACCGAGAGGTAGTAGCGGAAGAATATTTTTTATATTTCGTTTTGCTGGAGATGTATCTGACCTGGGGTTTAAACCGTGACCTCACGTCTAATAAGCCTACACCCTACCTGCTAGGCTATGGCGACCAGAATTATTACCAGATATTATGTGGCATATTAACAAGGGATTTCAATAATCAACATTCTCAACAACAGGATGTTAAGAGCACAAAAGGAAAATACAAATCCATCTAACTTTTTAAAAATTGCAAAAATTGTCCTCTCTGAAGGAGCATAGATACGATCTTAATCTATAGAAGTGAGTGAATTTTTTATTTCATTTGGAATAATTGTTCTATGATAGCAAGTGGAAGATAGAAAGTCACTATCAATGTGTATAATAAAGAAGAGCTTAAATGATTATCACTTTACTATACTAAAGGCCAATTTATACGATAAGCGTTTATGTACTTAAAGCTAAAGAGAAAATATTAAATATCTTACGACAAATATTTTTTTTTAAACTGCCAATCTTCGCTTTTCCTTTTAAGCAAATATTTGGCATCTCTACTTTGCGCATTACCAAATCGTTTAAAATTTTTATTTAAAGATTTTCACTTTAAGATTAAATATTGAAAAAAAAAATAAAAGTCGTCTTAATATTTGGCTTTAAAGAAAAAAAATCTATAAAATCGTTAAATAAATATTTTCAAATAATCTTCTGAAGAAAATCTTTTTCAAATTGAATTTCAATTTGTAACAGTAAAAAAAGGATAATTTAATTTTATAACCCCAAAAATATTATGAAATCAAATCATAAACAACCATCCCAAAAACAATAACAAAAACCTGTCATTTTGTCCTTAATTTTCCATTCTTTTTTTTTTGTTCTTTTCTTAAGTGAAGTGTAAAATTTTTAAGGGAAATTTATACCGAACACATGTCGGAAATCGTATTCACTAAATAAAACAAACACTCTTACATACATACACACATACACACATACATTATGTGTTGAAAACTTTTGGCAAAACTACTGGCGAAATAGCAGTTTGCATTAGCACTTGGAATACAATATTTATTCTATAGAAGTAGTCCCCACCCTCCCCTCACTCTTTCTAAAATTAAAATAAAAGCATATGCTGCACCGCATTCATTATAAGCGGAAATTAAAGGTGTGAATACACGCTCGTTTAGAGGACATGTATACAATATAAAATTAAAAATACAACAACAACAATAACTGCAACAACACATTCTATATAAGTTAGACAAACAATAGCAAAATTGCATTTTTAAAGTGCACAACAACATGCTAAATAAAACGCACCAGAACTTAAAACTCATAAATAAAACGGCAGTGAAATATACAATACATACGTATGTACATACATACATACGTATAATGTAAAAAAATTTTGGTGGTATTGCACAGTGCCACGATAAAGGACAAAAAGTGTTCAGAAATTTCAGAGATTTTTAATTTTTGTTTAATGCAGTTAAAACGCCAGTGAGGTGACCATGCTGACAAATCGCTTGTGCATTAACTGTGTGGCACGTAACGCCATTCTGTTGAAACCACATGTCTTTGGAACCCAGACTATCCAATTCAGGCCAAAAGAAATTGTTAATCATTGATCTACAGTATATACATACATGTATACATAATTGATTATTACAACCCTTTAGTCAAGATTACGACCTAGCTTCGTAAACCACTTATGTTGTGTGAGTGACGGGACCTACAATTTAAAATCGACTTCGAACGACAGATTTTTGAGAAACTTTTTCTTGGCAATTTTATTTATTCTTAGAATTTTTGCCAGAAGTCTGCATGATCTACAGTTCATTCTGCTGAAATCGATCATCAGATGACGCTGTCAGCCTAAAGTCAACTCCAAATAGAGACTTTTTTGGATTTTATAGGATGCTATTGGATTTCAAGTGCATTGGTATCGTTCCAAATTTGATAATTTTCTATGTTCACCTTCGCATTTATTCAGAAATGGGCCTCATCGCTGAAGATGATTTTTCGATGAAAATTAGGATCAGTTACTGACGCATTCAGCGAAGACACGTCGTTGTCTATGGTCGTCCACGGTGATTTGGCAATAACTTACTTTGAGATTGTCTTTACAAACTCTTTAGTCGGTCAAAAAGAAGTTGGTACATAAGTCTAATAATTGGTCATTACAAACCTTTAGTAAGGATTACAATCTAGCTTCTTAAACCATCCATGTTGTGTGTTCTAATTTTACTCATTAGTTGAGGTGCCTGCTGGTGAATGTCAACTGGCAATTTTGTTTTACTCTCACAGTTTTTACCAGCAGACTCCTGAGAGGAAGTCACCGAAGGAAATTTTTTTTTCATTTTTCGTTTTTGTTTGAGATGCCTGAGCCAGAAATTGAACCACGGGCTCTCATCTAAATAAGCCGATACACTATCTACATGACTACACTGACTTGGCAGTTAATGACAACTCATTACACAGAGCCTATCTTGATGTACTAGCTTCAAGAAGATGGCGGTTATTAACTGATACAGTTAAGAAGTTTCTGTTGGAAGGCCCTGTAGATAATGTCTTAGCCAAAAGCATTTTTGTTTTTACTTGGCTACGATTAGACTGGAAATGAGGGATAAATTCAACTCCTTGGCTAACACTTCCTAGATCCTGTTAAAAAGCTAGATTGGATAAAGAAGACCAAAACAGCTCATTTCTCTCTTGGCTAAACGTTTACTATGTGGTCTCTTTTATCACGGTATATCAGCCGTCAGCTAAGTGCCCGCTTGCTTCATTTTTTGCAGAAGTTGTGACTCGGGGGCAGAGTTCAGCACTTGCGCGAACAGGTGCGAAAAAACTGGAAACACTATTCTTAACATTAAGTTAAGTTTAAGGAGGATAAAAGTTAGGATAAAAGAGTTTCTAATTGCTTGGCCACACGCAACTGCATGTGATGACGTCCACTAACCTAACTTATTTTATTCTTTTTTTTTACTAATTTACTACGAATAATACCACTGTGCTGCTGATGTAAATTCAAGCGTAAAATACAGTAAGAAGAGCAAAATTCTTTTCAGTTTTCAAATAAAGGAAATTAATTCGATACTAACAAAAGAGCACGTTTAATAAATTAAAAATTTGCTTTTTTTTGTACCATTATATGGTAGACTTATTTCGTACTGCATTATTAAAGGAGGAAATTTAATAAATTCCGCTCAAAATATTCAAAGTTGCCTGTGACCGTCTGATGTATTGTTATTGTTGCTCGTAACAATTATGTTTTGCACCCACTCAAGATGTACTTGATATGAAATAAATATTTCCCAAAAGTTTTGACACTTTCACCTCAAGGGCCAACAAGATATTTTACTGCTCGTACCTCGTAAAATGCTATAAAAATGTCGCATAAAAATAAAAACTTGAACTTACTTTGCATACTTAATGAGAATGGGATGCAGTACACGATACAAGCAGGCGGTAGTAAGTATAAAACTGTAGCCATGAAATTGAGATGATGTGACTAAAGAAGAGTGTGTGTGAAGGTTAAGTTACCTATGTTAGCCTTAAAGGCAAGCAAATGTTTAAGATTACAAAAGCCTACCTCAACGTTTGTCTTCTTTTTTTTTTGCACAAACATTTGTTCCTGATGTTGTACTCCGTACCGTATAATGAAAAGACGACTTTTTGAGCTCAACTGTTAGTGTGATAGAAGGTTAATAACGCGCAGTTCATTATTTTTTGTGTTTCTTTTTGAGTTAAAAAACGAGAAAGTGTATTAAATTATCAAGATTATATTTTAAATCATTCCCTATTATAATGAAAGGTTCACCTGCTATGCACGATTCTTTTGTGTGAATATGGAACAAAGCAATGAAGCATTACCAGCTAAACAATCCGAGCCAGACAGCCGTTTACAATAGAAAAGCCAAGTTAGGGATTTTTCTTTTATTTTCTCATTTTATGCATACGTAATAATCTTCTTTTTTTGGTACCGTACATTACCAAGTGAATGTTTTCAGTTACTGCTGAAGTTTGTAGAGAATACATTTTAACTACGCCTTTTGTAAGCAGATATCAATTAAACTACAGTGCATTGAAGTGCTGTCTAACATTATTAGACAAATATTTGTGGATCCTATAAGAAAACGCGAAGTCGCCGTAGTCTAGTAGGTAGAGTGTTGGCTTATTAGACGTAAGGCCACGGTTCAAACCGTAAGTCAGACATCAAAACGAAAATATGAAAAAATATTTCTTCGGCGACTGCCTCTCAGCAGATTTCTGGTAAAAACTCCGATAGTAAATAAAATTGCCATGAAAAGTTTCTCAAAAATCTATCGTTCGGAGTCGACTTTAAACTGTAGGTCCCGCCACTCACGTATAAAATTAACACAGACAACATGAGCAAGGCCGTAATCCTGACTGAAGGTTATAATGGGCAATTTTATATGCATAAGTAAAACGCTTAATTATTAGTGTCACAGTCTTTAACCATGTGGTATGAAGATGCTACAATACTGCGAACAAAATCGTACCTCTCTGTAATGCCTGACGAAATTTATAATGCTATTCGATGTCAGTAGAGATAACCCCATGTGCCTAGTACTTGATAAGCACCCAGATGTTTCTTTCGAACATGCATTAACACCACACAAATTTTAAGTATGGTCTGGTGATTCATTTTCTTCGTCACTCATTGGGATTGAAGTGAACAGGTATTCCTTGAATCAGCAGCACTCAATCTGAAGGCCTATTATTATCCTCATTCTACTTCTGAATAGTCTGATACTCAAACCCATTTAGCTAGGGAAGATTCTTTGTCACTGTCTAACTCCCCTATCGCCGTGTATTCCCATTGAAACTTCACTTCCCATTCAACAAAAACGTTCTGCCTTTCTCAGCAATCTCTCTCATTTGCCATTCTCTGCCATTACTCTGAACAAATCCTTCGGGAAGCAATTAGCAAAGGGGACGTAGGCATAACACTCAATAAATGCAGATAACCTAAATAGGTTATAAATGCTAACAAAGTTAGTGGTAGCTGATAATGGCAATTATGGTCTTAAATGTAATATCGGAAACCCGAAATGCATGTTGGCGAACCGAAAGAATACTTATACCAAATGTACGCTAATGCTTCTAACACTTGGAAAGCTGTATCAAGGAATAATGGTATGCCTCAAAGAAATTGGATGCAGCAAGATGACCGTTTTTTGAAATATAGATTGATAGATACATATGTAGATAGTTTGAAGGATAGTAGACCAACATAAGCTCTCATGCCTATCGGCATTCATTGGAAATCGTTTCCACTACAGCTCTTGTGAGGACGCTCATAAGTGTATTCAAGTCATCTTTATACAGTTTCAATATACTGATGTTTTCTTCCAATCAGGATCACTCCAGAGAATTTTCTCAATTCTTCCTACTACCATATGTCATTGTTCCATAATATTCGCTGTGATGTTTCCATCTATTTTGTAGTTTTGTTTTTAATGTACTAGAAGGCATTATGGATGTTATTGCCCTAATTGACATTTTACTACCAGTGGGGATATTCAAGCCCTATTTTGTCAAGTTTTTCCAATTCCTAATCGCTCGTATCTAAGCTTGAAAAACCGAATTATGAGTGGGTAAACGTAAGCATAGCTTGATTTATGGTTCTTCATGTATAGAGAAGTCCTCACGGGCACTAAAATATATGAAAATTTCTAAGGTGGAGTTAATAAACTCTGAAGCTTAGCAAAGCACTGGACATGATTAAGAACTTCATACTGCCATCAAAAAAAGAACAACATATTGTTACGTTTTTAAATTTTAAAAACATTTAAAATATGAGCTCGTAGATTGCAAATAAAATTAAATTTGTGTTTAGTTTTAATTAAAATTCTTTATTATTCGCACAATTCTGTGTGCCACAGTAGTATGTTTATGGCGTTTCTAGCTCAATTATTTCATACAAAATTTGGAATTGTGTGCGATCGGTCTTTAGGTTTGTAACATGTATTATGAAAAGGTAATGCTTTTTAATGTGTATGTGTGTTTGTGTGTGTTAAAATTTGGGAGAATGCATATCTGGAAAAGAATTAAATCATTTTTATTTCCAATTTTTCCCTACAAATTTGGAATCATACCTGCTTATTCTTGTTCATTTTATTTGTATTGCTTTTCAAACGAATGGTTGGACGGACAGAATGAGTGTGTGCACGTTTCCTCATCTACATCTCAGAGTACAAGTAGACTGTAATGTGAAAATGTATGTACGTATGTACGAATGTTTGGACGGACAGAATGAGTGTGTGCGTAACATGTAATGTGGATCTACACCTATATAGTTGTTGTGTGTTTTTTATTTTTTTTTTTGTATATTTAATTAGAAGGATCTTTAATTTTAAATGTGATAAGAAAGAGTAGGTTGGTTGTGCGGTTGTTTTTTATTTTTTTTTTGTGTGATTTAATTAGAAGGATCTGTAATTTTAAGATGATAACAAATTCTTGACACGCACTGCTCATGATCACAGGTAGAAGAAATAGAAATATAAACTAATAAGAAAGGGTAGGTTGGTTGTGCGGTTGTTTTTAATTTGATGAGAAAGAAATGTATAGTTGTGCCTGTGCGTTTTTTTTCACGTATAAGTATAAATAGAATTGTTTTTAAGGATTTAGAATTTTTTAGTTTTACTGTTTTAAATAAATGAAATTATAGAATAAAGGGATTAATTAAAACAAATTAGTTTTTTATTTTTTGAAAATTTTATTACATATTTCTTTTTTTCAGATTTTTACAGATTAAATAACTTAAGTGTTAACAAATATTGTGTATAGAATGTTTGACATCGACAAATGTTGAAAGATTGCGAATAAGTATTTTCACAATAATACAAACGTATGCCATATTAATACATACAAATGGATTACTTATTTTACTAATGTTACATATTCTTAGTTCATTTATAAGTTTCATAAATAAATCTATATGTCTCATTAATAGTTCTTCCAATACAGCTGATGTTACCATTTTTGTTCCCCTTCTTTAAAAATTTAATAGTAGGTTGTGTTAGTGCGGGACGATGTACTCTAAATTATTTCATTTTAATTTATATTTATTGAATAAAAATTTTAAACACAAGTGCCCACAATTAAATGTATTAAATCTTTGGTTTCGTTCATAATTATATTCAATAGGAAATTTTAAGTAGTTGACAATCTCAAGTGGTGGTTGTAAGTTTCCAAAGCTATCAAAGTATTCCTTATAGTTGTGATTTTTATAATATGCTACCCAATGTGTTCCTATACCATTTGAATCATCTAAATTAACAATGCCGCATTCTTGTTTGAATGGTTTTTCAGGTAAAGAATCACGCATGAAAACACCCCTAAAATGTTTGAGATGTCTTCCATATTTATTCAAATCCAAATCTGTTAATGGGCGATTGGGAAGGTTATCTAATAGTTTTTTGGAGCTGGACTATAGTAGAGACCATATCCAGTTTTATATGGTTTGAGGTACAACCCTTTACCCATTGCAATTGATTCCATATATCTATTATGACGGTTAGCTTCAGCCAATTGTTCTTTTCCATTTTTGATAGCATTTACTGCTTTGACAATAGCGGATCCTCCACTTGCCAAACCACCAAGCGCTGACAATGCTGTTAGTACGGGAATAAGTGGAAGAAATCCTCCAATTTTCGGTACAGGTATAACTCTCGGTATTATAATGTCTGCTCGCTTTTTCCCTTTAAAATTTGAATGAATAGCCTTTTGAGCTATTTTAACAGCATCATTTATATCAAGGGGTTTCTGTTCTTTCAATTGTTTTAAAGTTTTTCTCACAGTAGCTGTGAATAATTTCTTATTACACTTATTCATTTTTCCTTTTCTTTTCTTATGTCTCTGCTCCTTCAAACCTAATCCAAATTTCACTTTAGCTTTCATAGCGTTTGTCACAAACCACGCGTTAGCACGTTCTTTAATATCACTATCTTTAGATTTAACTCGTTGCCAGGCTTTTTCAGCTAATATTTGATCTGCTTGATGTCTTGTGTCTATATCTTTTGATTGTGAATATGCAATATCGTGCTCTCTACAAGCTGCGTCTAATAAATTTATACCCTTATATCCTCTTGCTAAACGTTTTTCAAGTTTTGTACCAGGTCCACAAAACTGATAACCAGGTAGATGTAATTCAACAGGTACTTTATTTATTAAGTTGTTTACAAATCCTCTTCTCATCTTACACTGGCTGGGGTTTTGTTTTGACTGTAGATTATAACAAATTTTTTCGTTACCAGGTTTTAGGTATACATGTTCTACCTCAATGTTTAAATTGTTTATTTGATCAGCTAGATCATCATGTATTTGTGTTATATGTTTTTCGATTACGATATTTTTGTTTTTATGGTTATATTTATTAAAACCTTCTCCAAATTTATTAATATAAGACATTTCTTTCACTCTTCTAATAAATTATGTTAGCTTCTTTAAGTTCTTCGATAATAGAGATTATTTCGTTTTGATGATTGTTGTGACCAGAACCTTCCGATGAAAGAAGTACACGTAGTCTGTCAACTAGTTCATTAGGATCATCCCAATGTATGTTATTTGATCTCAGATTATTTTGTAATTTTAGCATTAAACCACTGCCTTTTGTTAAAATGTTTGTTGTTGTTTCGAATAAACGTTTAATTATTCGTATATATTTGAAGGCTCGTGTTCCTTTCACTTGTTCATTAGGTTCATAGCGACGTTTATGTGCATTGGTATTAATTAAAATCTCTTTATATTTTTTCAAATCATTTTTAGAATAATGGATAGGTTTTTTATGAAATACTAGTTCAAATAATCCAGGCGTCATTTTCAATTTCATATTCCCTATCTGCATAGTATTATCTCTATTAAATATTAATTTTTCCTTGCCATATCTCCAACTACCGTCTACATCTTGATTAAAACCATAAATTTTATCCAATTGCTTATTATTAATAAGGGTTTGTATATTTTCAAATAATGGAGAGCTTTTCGTCAGCTTTAAACATTGTTTTCTTTCCAAGTTCTTGATACATGTACTTGATACAGGTCTATTATGGTCATAGTTTTTTTCACCATCATTATCATCAGTTGAAATATTTTCATACTGAAAATCGTTATTATCACCGTTTACATCATCATAATCATCGTCATCATCAATAGTGTTGTCTATATCTTTATGCTTATTTTCAAGTTTTCCGATGATTTCATTACCACCATTTACGTCATAATAATCATCATCATCATCAATAGTGTTGTCTGTATCCTTATGCTTATCTTCGAGTTTTCCAATGATTTCATTATCACCATTTACGTCATAATAATCTTCGTCATCATCTATAGTGTTGTCTACATCCTTATGCTTATATTCAGGTTTTGGGATGTTTTCATTATCATCATTTACATCATCATGATCATCGTCATCATTAATAGTGTTGTCTATATCCTTATATTTATCTTTAAGTTTTCCAATGATTTTTTTAAGTGGTTTTGTTATTGGTTGAAAGGTATCTTCTAATAAATTAACTCTATCTATTTGATTCAGTTTAATATTTTTTAACTTTTTCTTTAGAACAGCCCTTGTCTTTACAAGATCTTCCAACACTTTATTATGGTAATTTTTAGACATTATAATAATTTTTTTATTGAATTTGATCTGATTATGATCTGCTCGCTATCTGATTATGATCTGCTTTGTATCTGATTACAATCTGCTTTATATCTGATCACGAACTGCTTGCTATCTGGTCACGATCTGATTTATACCTGATCACGATCTGCTTGATGGCTTGTGTCTATATCCATTGATTTTGAGTACGCTATATCGTGCTTTCTACAATCTACATCCAATAAATTATTCCTTTATTTCCTTTATTCTTGCTATTCGTTTTGAAGTTTTGTATCAGGTCCACAAAACTGATAAACAGGTGGATGTAATTCAACATATAATTTGTTTATTAAGTTGTCTACAAATCTTCTTCCAATCTTACACTGATTAGGTGTTTTTCTTTTGACTGTAGTTTATAACCATTTTTTTCATTACTTTCATACCTCTTCGCATGAAACACTACACCAGCTATACCTGCTATACCAGCTATACCAGCTATATCAGCTATACTAGCAAGCTGTACAATCTGTACTAGCTATACTAGCAAGCTGTACTAGCTATACTAGCAAGCTATACAATCTGTACTAGCTATACTAGCAAGCTGTACAATCTGTACTAGCTATACTAGCAAGCTGTACTAGCTATACTAGCAAGCTGTACTAGCTATACTAGCAAGCTATACAATCTGTACTAGCTATACTAGCAAGCTGTACTTGCTATACTAGCAAGCTATACAATCTGTACTAGCTATACTAGCAAGCTGTACTAGCTATACTAGCAAGCTATACAATCTGTACTAGCTATACTAGCAAGCTGTACTAGCTATACTAGCAAGCTATACAATCTGTACTAGCTATACTAGCAAGCTGTACTAGCTATACTAGCAAGCTATACAATCTGTACTAGCTATACTAGCAAGCTGTACAAGCTATACTAGCAAGCTATACAATCTGTACTAGCTATACTAGCAAGCTATACAATCTGTACTAGCTATACTAGCAAGCTGTACAATCTGTACTAGCTATACTAGCAAGCTGTACTAGCTATACTAGCAAGCTATACAATCTGTACTAGCTATACTAGCAAGCTGTACTAGCTATACTAGCAAGCTATACAATCTGTACTAGCTATACTAGCAAGCTGTAGTAGCTATATCAGCTATACCTGCTATACCAGCTATACCAGCTATATCAGCTATACCAGCTATATCAGCTATTCCAGCTATACCTGCAAGCTATATCAGCTATTCCAGCTATACCTGCTGTACCAGCTATACCTGCTATACCTGCTATACCAGCTATACCAGCTATATCAGCTATACCAGCTATATCAGCTATTCCAGCTATACCTGCTGTACCAGCTATACCTGCAAGCTATATAGCTGGTATAGCTGGTATAGCTGATATAGCTGGTATAGCTGATATAGCTGGTATAGCTGGTATAGCTGATATAGCTGGTATAGCAGGTATAGCAGGTATAGCAGGTATAGCTGGTACAGCAGGTATAGCTGGAATAGCTGATATAGCTGGTATAGCTGATATAGCTGGTATAGCTGGTATAGCTGATATAGCTGGTATAGCAGGTATAGCAGGTATAGCTGGTATAGCTGGTATAGCTGATATAGCTGATATAGCTGGTATAGCAGGTATAGCTGGTATAGCAGGTATAGCAGGTATAGCTGGTATAGCAGGTATAGCTGGTATAGCTGGTATAGCAGGTATAGCAGGTATAGCTGATATAGCTGATATAGCTGATATAGCTGGTATAGCAGGTATAGCAGGTATAGCTGGTATAGCAGGTATAGCTGATATAGCTACTACAGCTTGCTAGTATAGCTAGTACAGATTGTATAGCTTGCTAGTATAGCTAGTACAGCTTGCTAGTATAGCTAGTACAGATTGTATAGCTTGCTAGTATAGCTAGTACAGCTTGCTAGTATAGCTAGTACAGATTGTACAGCTTGCTAGTATAGCTAGTACAGATTGTATAGCTTGCTAGTATAGCTAGTACAGATTGTATAGCTTGCTAGTATAGCTAGTACAGCTTGCTAGTATAGCTAGTACAGATTGTATAGCTTGCTAGTATAACTAGTACAGCTTGCTAGTATAGCTAGTACAGATTGTATAGCTTGCTAGTATAGCTAGTACAGCTTGCTAGTATAGCTAGTACAGATTGTATAGCTTGCTAGTATAGCTAGTACAGCTTGCTAGTATAGCTAGTACAGCTTGCTAGTATAGCTAGTACAGATTGTATAGCTTGCTAGTATAGCTAGTACAGCTTGCTAGTATAGCTAGTACAGATTGTATAGCTTGCTAGTATAGCTAGTACAGCTTGCTAGTATAGCTAGTACAGATTGTATAGCTTGCTAGTATAGCAAGTACAGCTTGCTAGTATAGCTAGTACAGATTGTATAGCTTGCTAGTATAGCTAGTACAGCTTGCTAGTATAGCTAGTACAGCTTGCTAGTATAGCTAGTACAGATTGTACAGCTTGCTAGTATAGCTAGTACAGATTGTATAGCTTGCTAGTATAGCTAGTACAGCTTGCTAGTATAGCTAGTACAGATTGTACAGCTTGCTAGTATAGCTGATATAGCTGGTATAGCTGGTATAGCAGGTATAGCTGGTGTAGTGTTTCATGCGAAGAGGTATGAAAGTAATGAAAAAAATGGTTATAAACTACAGTCAAAAGAAAAACACCTAATCAGTGTAAGATTGGAAGAAGATTTGTAGACAACTTAATAAACAAATTATATGTTGAATTACATCCACCTGTTTATCAGTTTTGTGGACCTGATACAAAACTTCAAAACGAATAGCAAGAATAAAGGAAATAAAGGAATAATTTATTGGATGTAGATTGTAGAAAGCACGATATAGCGTACTCAAAATCAATGGATATAGACACAAGCCATCAAGCAGATCGTGATCAGGTATAAATCAGATCGTGACCAGATAGCAAGCAGTTCGTGATCAGATATAAAGCAGATTGTAATCAGATACAAAGCAGATCATAATCAGATAGCGAGCAGATCATAATCAGATCAAATTCAATAAAAAAATTATTATAATGTCTAAAAATTACCATAATAAAGTGTTGGAAGATCTTGTAAAGACAAGGGCTGTTCTAAAGAAAAAGTTAAAAAATATTAAACTGAATCAAATAGATAGAGTTAATTTATTAGAAGATACCTTTCAACCAATAACAAAACCACTTAAAAAAATCATTGGAAAACTTAAAGATAAATATAAGGATATAGACAACACTATTAATGATGACGATGATCATGATGATGTAAATGATGATAATGAAAACATCCCAAAACCTGAATATAAGCATAAGGATGTAGACAACACTATAGATGATGACGAAGATTATTATGACGTAAATGGTGATAATGAAATCATTGGAAAACTCGAAGATAAGCATAAGGATACAGACAACACTATTGATGATGATGATGATTATTATGACGTAAATGGTGGTAATGAAATCATCGGAAAACTTGAAAATAAGCATAAAGATATAGACAACACTATTGATGATGACGATGATTATGATGATGTAAACGGTGATAATAACGATTTTCAGTATGAAAATATTTCAACTGATGATAATGATGGTGAAAAAAACTATGACCATAATAGACCTGTATCAAGTACATGTATCAAGAACTTGGAAAGAAAACAATGTTTAAAGCTGACGAAAAGCTCTCCATTATTTGAAAATATACAAACCCTTATTAATAATAAGCAATTGGATAAAATTTATGGTTTTAATCAAGATGTAGACGGTAGTTGGAGATATGGCAAGGAAAAATTAATATTTAATAGAGATAATACTATGCAGATAGGGAATATGAAATTGAAAATGACGCCTGGATTATTTGAACTAGTATTTCATAAAAAACCTATCCATTATTCTAAAAATGATTTGAAAAAATATAAAGAGATTTTAATTAATACCAATGCACATAAACGTCGCTATGAACCTAATGAACAAGTGAAAGGAACACGAGCCTTCAAATATATACGAATAATTAAACGTTTATTCGAAACAACAACAAACATTTTAACAGAAGGCAGTGGTTTAATGCTAAAATTACAAAATAATCTGAGATCAAATTACATACATTGGGATGATCCTAATGAACTAGTTGACAGACTACGTGTACTTCTTTCATCGGAAGGTTCTGGTCACAACAATCATCAAAACGAAATAATCTCTATTATCGAAGAACTTAAAGAAGCTAACATAATTTATTAGAAGAGTGAAAGAAATGTCTTATATTAATAAATTTGGAGAAGGTTTTAATAAATATAACCATAAAAACAAACATATCGTAATCGAAAAACATATAACACAAATACATGATGATCTAGCTGATCAAATAAACAATTTAAACATTGAGGTAGAACATGTATACCTAAAACCTGGTAACGAAAAAATTTGTTATAATCTACAGTCAAAACAAAACCCCAGCCAGTGTAAGATGAGAAGAGGATTTGTAAACAACTTAATAAATAAAGTACCTGTTGAATTACATCTACCTGGTTATCAGTTTTGTGGACCTGGTACAAAACTTGAAAAACGTTTAGCAAGAGGAGATAAGGGTATAAATTTATTAGACGCAGCTTGTAGAGAGCACGATATTGCATATTCACAATCAAAAGATATAGACACAAGACATCAAGCAGATCAAATATTAGCTGAAAAAGCCTGGCAACGAGTTAAATCTAAAGATAGTGATATTAAAGAACGTGCTAACGCGTGGTTTGTGACAAACGCTATGAAAGCTAAAGTGAAATTTGGATTAGGTTTGAAGGAGCAGAGACATAAGAAAAGAAAAGGAAAAATGAATAAGTGTAATAAGAAATTATTCACAGCTACTGTGAGAAAAACTTTAAAACAATTGAAAGAACAGAAACCCCTTGATATAAATGATGCTGTTAAAATAGCTCAAAAGGCTATTCATTCAAATTTTAAAGGGAAAAAGCGAGCAGACATTATAATACCGAGAGTTATACCTGTACCGAAAATTGGAGGATTTCTTCCACTTATTCCCGTACTAACAGCATTGTCAGCGCTTGGTGGTTTGGCAAGTGGAGGATCCGCTATTGTCAAAGCAGTAAATGCTATCAAAAATGGAAAAGAACAATTGGCTGAAGCTAACCGTCATAATAGATATATGGAATCAATTGCAATGGGTAAAGGGTTGTACCTCAAACCATATAAAACTGGATATGGTCTCTACTATAGTCCAGCTCCAAAAAACTATTAGATAACCTTCCCAATCGCCCATTAACAGATTTGGATTTGAATAAATATGGAAGACATCTCAAACATTTTAGGGGTGTTTTCATGCGTGATTCTTTACCTGAAAAACCATTCAAACAAGAATGCGGCATTGTTAATTTAGATGATTCAAATGGTATAGGAACACATTGGGTAGCATATTATAAAAATCACAACTATAAGGAATACTTTGATAGCTTTGGAAACTTACAACCACCACTTGAGATTGTCAACTACTTAAAATTTCCTATTGAATATAATTATGAACGAAACCAAAGATTTAATACATTTAATTGTGGGCACTTGTGTTTAAAATTTTTATTCAATAAATATAAATTAAAATGAAATAATTTAGAGTACATCGTCCCGCACTAACACAACCTACTATTAAATTTTTAAAGAAGGGGAACAAAAATGGTAACATCAGCTGTATTGGAAGAACTATTAATGAGACATATAGATTTATTTATGAAACTTATAAATGAACTAAGAATATGTAACATTAGTAAAATAAGTAATCCATTTGTATGTATTAATATGGCATACGTTTGTATTATTGTGAAAATACTTATTCGCAATCTTTCAACATTTGTCGATGTCAAACATTCTATACACAATATTTGTTAACACTTAAGTTATTTAATCTGTAAAAATCTGAAAAAAAGAAATATGTAATAAAATTTTCAAAAAATAAAAAACTAATTTGTTTTAATTAATCCCTTTATTCTATAATTTCATTTATTTAAAACAGTAAAACTAAAAAATTCTAAATCCTTAAAAACAAGTCTATTTATACTTTGGGGTGTTGTAGATCAATCAGTAAATTCAATTAGTGAAAACAGATATTACTTATACTTATACGTGAAAAAAAACGCACAGGCACAACTATACATTTCTTTCTCATCAAATTAAAAACAACCGCACAACCAACCTACCCTTTCTTATTAGTTTATATTTCTATTTCTTCTACCTGTGATCATGAGCAGTGCGTGTCAAGAATTTGTTATCATCTTAAAATTACAGATCCTTCTAATTAAATCACACAAAAAATATAAAAAACAACCGCACAACCAACCTACTCTTTCTTATCACATTTAAAATTAAAGATCCTTCTAATTAAATATACAAAAAAAAATAAAAAACACACAACAACTATATAGGTGTAGATCCACATTACATGTTACGCACACACTCATTCTGTCCGTCCAAACATTCGTACATACGTACATACATTTTCACATTACAGTCTACTTGTACTCTGAGATGTAGATGAGGAAACGTGCACACACTCATTCTGTCCGTCCAACCATTCGTTTGAAAAGCAATACAAATAAAATGAACAAGAATAAGCAGGTATGATCCCAAATTTGTAGGGAAAAATTGGAAATAAAAATGATTTAATTCTTTTCCAGATATGCATTCTCCCAAATTTTAACACACACAAACACACATACACATTAAAAAGCATTACCTTTTCATAATACATGTTACAAACCTAAAGACCGATCGCACACAATTCATTTAACAATTCTACAATGTTCTTACTCTTTTACAGATATGCATGAGCCAAATTTTGTATGAAATAATTGAGCTAGAAACGCCATAAACATACTACTTGCCACTGTACACAACTTGATGTAAACAACAACAATTGCTCTTCTTTATTGTTCCTCTGTTTACACCTTTTGCATAAATAATAACAATTACTAGACAATTATTCGACAGATCTTTGTATCGGAGATCTCTTCAAACCACGATTACTCTCTTCAAGCACGCCGCGTCTTCACACAAGACTGACTGACTTTGCCTTGCCTTTTACATGGCAGGGTAAACAGTCTGATGAATGTTCTTCACCTTGTTTACCATTTTTTTGTGCTGGTGTTTGTTGTTATATTCAGCAGTACGATAATTTGTAAACAGGTATGTTTACTGCATTGTTTTGTTTTTGTAGCTTTCGTTTATAATTTTAAGCTTAAGCGATGTAAAAGCAAAACACCAGTATCTAGATTTTTTCCATTATCGTATCAATCTTGATTCTACATGAAAACAGAACACAGAAAAAGGACATTAAATTTTTAAGTAAATAGTCTGTCTTTAAAATCGTTCAAAAGCCATATTTTTAATGGATATCTCCTAGTCGTCTTATACCGTAAATAATTTATTATTCAAATTGACTTCTTCTTCCCCCTCCAAGATGTGTGAATAAATTAACATATGGTTGAATTATGATGATAGGCATACAATCATACATAGTATATCCTGTACAATCCTTGGCGTGATGATAAATTACTTTTACGATTAATTTTGATGTGATTTTCATTTTCTTTAATTTTTCATACCGCCATCATCTTTTAACTTAACCCCCTAAAACGGAACATTTATCATTTCGTAAAAAGAAGGGGACTTAAGGCAGATACCAAGTTTACTGGTAATCACAATACCGTTGACATTTGATTGGCTATGGTTTATTTTACCCAAAAAAACAACGACTCTACACAATAAAACATCTAAGAATACAAACAGATAAGAATGAAAAACTCATAAAACTACACACAGAAAAACCTTACACACCTAAAGTTGCTGGCATTACGTTACACTTGATAACAGACGTTGGCACTATTGTATGAGGCTCTAGTAAATTATTATCCTTGAGCTATCATACATACGTGTACATAAAATACATAAATAAGGGAAAAAAGTCATCACTTTTATTGCTTATTTGTTGTGTTAAAGCATGCCATGCCACCAGAATACTTTTAGGCTATCCAGGATGAATTACCAGCTGTGCCATTCAAGGTGTCTTGTCTTCTGTTGCAAAACAATAGCCACCAGCCTTGAAATTGATTTGGTCATATGCAGTATTGAGAAAAAAAAAGAAGAATAAAAACTCTACTAGAAGACACAAATGAAAAGACAATGGCAGCGCAGTGGTGTGAAATACTACTCACGAAAACTAGACAATAAACTTGGGACAACAGCTGAATAAATGAATGGATTGGATTGGAATGGAATGGATTGGTTATTTTTCTAGTTTCAAGTTGATTAAAGAAATGAAGATGTGCATCAGTACATACACACAGACACACACACACATTCAGTTACAAGTACAATGGAAAGCCTGAAAGACAATAGAATAGCTTTTCACTTGTTCACACTGATTGAATGAAAACTAAACAATAACAAGTTTTAAATGAAGTTTTTCGAAAACTTTAATTTGTTGCTTTAAAGAAGACAGTAATTTTTGAATTTAAAGGAACTTTAATAATTTAATTTTCAAAATATCTGGTAGGTAGGAAAGACACGTTAGCCCATGCGTTTTCAATACTAGGGCTGGTCAATAAGTCCATGCTTTAAATTTAATTTATCATTTAAAATAATGAATTCATTTTATTTTCTATCATTTATTCCATTAAATCATTTTTTTTAGTCTCCATTGAGCACTATACACTGTCCTCAACGCTTCCTCGAATTACCAAAAAATAAGGTTTGCCGTGATCATCAAATCAAAAAGGATTTGTTTGCAATAAGTGTTCATATACGAGTATGTGGTAAAATTTCTTTCCTTCGAGCCATTTTTCTAGGTTTGAAAACAAAAAAATATTCACTAAGGGCAGCTTGTAGCCTAAATCACGGATGATTGCCATGGAAAGGGCACATGAGAGCATTCTTCTTTTTTGCAACAGTACCTCTTTCTTTGATCAAATGCGTTCGTTTTTTCCAAATCGTCATTAATAAGCCAATTGTGGATGGCAAACGATTTTTAATTGAAATTCGACTCGAGAAACTTACAGTTTTGACTGCTATTATATCAAAGGTGTTTTGAGGTAGGTTCAGCATACGTTACGAAACGATAAAAACACTCGCTTATTGAATAACAATTGAACAACGCCAAACACTCATGCTAACCATTACGTTTGAGCCACTCATCTTGCGCAAAGCTTTAATAGTCATGCCACAATTTATGGTTACATACATACATACATACATAACTGGTCGTTGCAACCCTTCAGTCAGGATTATGGACTTAGTTTCTCACACCACTTATGTTGTGTGTGTTAATTTTTATTAATGAGTGGCGGGACCTACAGTTTAAAGTCGATTCCGAACTTCAGATTTTTGAGAATATTTTCATGCCAGTTTCATTTACTCTCAGAATTTTGGCAGAAATCTGCTGAGAGGAAGTCACCGAAGAATTATTTTTTTCATATTTTCGTTTTGATGTCGGACCTGGGGTTTAAACCCGGGCCTTACGTCTAATAAGCGATCACACTACCTACTAGACTACTACCAATTTATGGTTGCCATTGGTAAATTGCCGATTTTCTCCTCAAATGGCTGCCGAACATACATTAAACACTGGCGCTTATTCAAATTTTGTTGGAAGACAACTGACATGAGGCTGTTGATAGGAACAGTAATACCTCTTGCACGATTTTCTAGGTTTTCTTGTTGTTCTCCGTATGAAACAAGCAAACACTAATACAACAAACAGAAATACCATTGATTGGAACTATTCAGGAAATTGTTGGCTGATGCAGATCATCCACCTCGTCTACGCTAAGCGAAAGCAAATGGACAATGAAAAAAAGAAAATGCAACAGACATGGATTGAATAATAAAAGATTTCCTAAAAACTAAACATTGCACGGGACCAGTTTAAAAACTTATGGGCAAAATTGTGTTTAAAATGAAGAGTAATACGAGTGCAACAAACGAATTAACGCAAAAATATCTCATGGACAGAATTTTAAATCCGCGAATCGAAGGGAATACTATATAGATTTTCATTTCGTTTGTACAATGGGTCAATTCGACCTCCGGGTACTGTACTTGTCTTAATTGACAAGTACACGTCCTCTAACCTAACCTTCATTTCGTTTTCATTTTTAAAGGAAAAAAGGGATAAAAGCATTATATTGTTAATATTAAAGATGATATCATTAAGCACGATTGACATATGAAGTTTGCAAGAAATTATGAAACATTTGTATAATCCAAGCGTTCATTTTACGCTCACTGACTATGTACAATTTAAATACTCCACCCATTAAGTAATCCAGAAATATTTCAAATAGTTTTCTTTGTTTTTTATATTGAAAAAGCTTAAAATAAAACGAAATACAGATTATTTCTTGCCATAATCACAAAGGATATGGTGGCGACATAAATTTACAACAGTATTGCTTAAGGATCGATTTAAAATATAATTTTTTGTTTTGTTTTGTTTTTCATTTCGTTTCGCAATAATATAAACTTTACAAACAAGCATTAGTACTAAAATAAAATCTTTTGGAGATATTATTTGGTATTTTTGTATATTCGCGCAGTTAATTCGTTTTAGTTAATGTTGCTAATATTAATAATACTTAAATTAAGTTGTTTTCCTCTAATGAACTATTGTCAATTTGCACAAGGACATCTTCTTCTACATGCGTAGGTTGACGACGACGTGAGCTAATGCGTGGTGTACTTTCTCGGCTAGAACTGTGCTGGTTATCGGCAAGTTTACGTTGTTGTTTCTTCTCTTCAACGGCACGCTGTTTTTCTTTCTCAATCAGCAGGACATTGGGATCCTGTGACGGACATTCCAAGTGGACGCAGTGAAAGATTTCATTGGCTGTATTACGTGTACCCACAATACGTATAAATACTACGGGTAAGGGATTAAACGAAAAGTTTTGCCAAGATCTGGCTTGTTCGTTACGTTTATCCACCACCATTACCCAATCCTTTTGGTTGTACGACGTTTCAATGTAAAAACTATAGTTGCGATCATCACAATCCCATAGTAATAGGCGCATGGAACCAATAATATAGGGTTGTCCTTAGAATAAAAGAAAAATGAAAAGTCAATACAAATTAAAACTCAAGTAAAAAAAAACTTCAACTTACCTAAACGCACCAAAATCTCACCGCTATCCAACTGATGGCAAGTGTAGCCTGAATCCCAATCATAGTCAATATAGTTGCCATTGATTAAAGCATTTCTAGTGCGACTAACACCATCCACAACAACTGCACTCATTTCAATGGTGGCTACGTTAGCGGTGGGTACCACAATACCGTTTACAACTTTCGGCATATTTGTGGTATACATGGCTTCCAATGCCACCACATGGAATACCTTATTAACTGTATTATGTGTGCCTACCAGTTTTATGTAACGCACCGGTCTAGCGGGAAAATATAAAAATTGCCAAGAACGACAGTGATATTGTGAGTAATCGATAACACGATCCCAGTGTATTTGATTGGCAGAAACTTCTATGAAATATGAATATGCACGATTATCACGATCCCATAGTAAAATTTTTATGTGATTTATTATGCAAGCTGTCCCCAACTCTACGATAATACCACTGTCATTAGTATCTGTAATGCAATGTCGTGTATAGCCTTTTTCCATATCGTAAGAGGTAACATCACCATTTAATAGTTCGGCTCGACATTCACCCTGTATGGTACGTGAAACAAATTTTGCAGTGGCTACGTTTTCTTCAGGCCATAAAGCGGCGCGATATGGTAAATATTTTGATGTACTCTGTTCTTCGATAGCATCTAAAAGTTTGTCCGGTTCTAAAATACCAGATGGACGTACCACTTGCAATAAATTTTCGAGGTTCATGAGCGGCAAACGAACATATGAAACGACGGACTGTAAAATAAAGTGAAATTTATAAATATGGGTTAAAAAAATAAAAAAGGTTATAATAGAAAAGGTGAAAACAAGCTTGTTTAGTGAAGGCACGTTGTAAAACTGAAATGCATCTGGTGGTATAGATTCATTCTATTCATAAAAATACAACAACAAATGCAGTCAGAGCTTTACTAGTTGCAACAAGAATCGTCAAGCATTACTTTAAGCAACTTTATGCAACGCTTCGCACTTGCTTTCCACCATCATGACTTCAAGCAATCACAACTACTTCCCTAAACTTTATCGCCTACCACATATAGCAAACGTTTTTAACAAACGCAAAGAACAACGCATCGTTAAGGCTGCATGTGACATTCTGAGGGTGTAAATGACATCTTGAACTGCACACACATCAGAGGCGAGAACTATCACCCTCAAACTACTTCTCAAAATCTCGTCCAACTTCCAGACCCTTATACGGCAAACTAATAACTACCACACGACCACTAAACTTAAAATTAGTTCCGCAACCTGGTAAAACTGCAGTCGTTTACGAAATACGGGTAAGAAAGTACGGATAGATAAGCTACTACGTAACCCTTATTATGGTTTATCACGTGCAGACCTAATTTGGAATTCGCAAATAACACAAAGTCGCCGTAGTCTAATAGGTAGTGTCAGCAGATTTCTGGCAAAAATAAATACAATTGCCTTGAAAAGTTCCTCAAAAATCTGTCGTTCAGAATCGACTTTCAACTGTAGGCCCTGCCACTCATGTATAAAATTGACGCACATAACATAAGTGGTGTAAGAAGCTAGGTCATAATCCTATCTGAAAGGTTGTAATGACCAATTATGTATGTATGCAGAGACAGACCAACTATAACTTGGAAAAGCCGTAGGCACTTACAATATAACTGAGGTGTTTAAAATCAAAAACATATTCTTTGTTTACCTGTATGTCAACATTTGTATTGTATTTGCACCATTCCCATACGGCTATAAATATTTGAACTTCAGGGGCATAGAACGAATCACGTCTTAATACTTCTTCAAGGGACTCCTAGAATAGAAGTCATTACATTATTGTCCTCAAGATGAATTGATAAGCAATTGCAATATACTTTTGATAGACTTTTGAACGAATCATGTTGCAATAAATCGACAGCATTACGATCCATAAATGTTAGGCAGACTTTTGTTAAATTCTCTAAATTATAGAGGCGTGCAGCATCAAGTATGGCGCAAACATTTGATAAAGCCAAATGTTGTCGCAGATAATCGGATATGGCCAATTCCAATTCCGAAAGTCCATATTGGTTGGCCAAACCCAAGGTATCCAATATATTGTCTTCATCCATTTGGGCCAAAGACAAGTGACCAGAATAAATATAACGTAGCAGAGCTTTAAAAGCATCAACGGGCACCTTTAAATGGATTTCATTTTGTTTCGATTCAGAAAGTCCACCATACAGCAGTGCTCGAAAATATTCACTTCGTGCCGCCAGCATTACACGGTGAGCGGGCAGCCTTTGGTTCTCTACAATAAACGCCACATCCGAGTAGTCGTCGTTTAAACAAAGTTGTGCCATTTGGGCGGAAAATAATTCTAGAATATAAAACAAACCATTCAATACAAAAGTTTATAAAGAAAATAATAAATTTTCAATAACTGTAAACATTTATTTTACCTGTCAATTCAATTTCATCAGATCGAGGTTTGTTTGGCAATCGGATGCCAGACATTTTACGATGACTTTGGCTACTCATTTCCACCAAATTTTCAATATTTTATTAAATTTAACATGCAAATTAATAATTTTTATTCCAATTTCGATTAGCTTTATATGATCCAATTGTTTTTTAAACCGATTTTCTTTTTTATACGTTTCCTACGTGACTGAAAATTTTATTTATTTTTTAATGGCGTCGTTTCGTTTTTTCACACTCTCTTTTTCTCTTAGTTTTCCGTTATGTTTCAATTATTTTATTTATTATAATTCGTGCTTTTCTTGTAAGTATGATTTGTTATTTTCTTCAACTGTTTTTCTTCAAATTTTGCATCAAAATATTTCCGGTAAAACGTAAAACAGTTCACTATTCTAAACTAAAAAGTTTGCATTGGAATGGAATTCATAGAATTTTTTTGCATTTTGTTTTCATTGGAAAGTAAACAATGCTGCCATAGCAGTGCTCATGAGTGGCAGGCTGCCAGACTATATTGAACGTTCTGATTACACTTTGAGGCAATAATATAAAATATATTTTTTAGCATACAGAAATGAAAATTATTATAAATGTTAAAAATAAATGAAATCATGCAAAAGTGATAACACCATCGCTAGGATGTTGAGTTCCAGTGTGTTTTTATTGCCACCGTTGTCATTGTTGTTGGAGATGTTGCTATTAAGCACAATAAACAATATGATACTACACCACGTGTGAATTAAGTTCACACTGAACCAAAGGTTCCCTCTGAAAATTAGTTCATAACGTAATGTCGTAGGCAGATTTTTAAACTGCATAATCCTTTGAGAATAGAACCCATGGCATACGAATAGGTTAAGGACAAAGAGTGGGCCATGAAAGCTTTCGATTCGTCTTCTAAGCCACGTATATGTATTCCAAGCAGAAATTTCCCCTATAGAAAGATATGCTCATCTCAGAAACAAGAAATAAGATGGAACTGTCTGGGCAAGTTGCTAGATCAGCTAGATAAGGGAAATAGGGTTTATGGATTTTACGGTACATGGTAATTCATGGTAACAAGTTTGTCAGGAGGTATTTCATACCCCTAATGTAACCAAAACTCACCTGCTTAATGAAAGGAACAGTTTGGAAATGTATTCCGGTCGTAGGAAAGAGATATACAGCTGAAAACTCTTTCTAACCAATTATAGTGACAAGGGACTTAAGCTTAATATTAGACTATACAAAAGTGACCTAAGAATACTAACCGCCCTTTTCACCAGGTACAGTCGACTCAAAGAACATTTATTTATAATAGAAATATTTGATTCGTAACCGTTCATCATTTTAAATAATTTAATGTCAAAATTTTTTACAGTGTATATATAGCGTATTTTCAATTGGTAACGTTATCACGGAACAACAACTGAGAACAGCTGTCTTTTGTTTTCATAAAAACGTTCTTTCTCTTTCCTTCGTATGTATATACACGAACAAAAGAATAACATTCAAAAATGATAAACACAAATACGACTAACAAAACAAAGAATTATAATAAGAAAGGGAATAAACAGAAAACAATAATAAATGAATTGATGAATACAAAATCAACTAGTTTGATTTGATACTTTTTCATCAACAACGCGATGGTCATTATGCTAAACAGAATTGATTTGAAACGAAGTGTGTGTTGAGAAAAAAAAAACAAGCGAACAAGAAGACTAACTGAATAAAACAAAAAATTGTTAAAAAATAAACATTTATTGTGTTTTTACGTAGTTCTTGGCGTCTTGTGTAATGTGCGAGTGTCGAAAAAAAGCAGGAAATGTAAAGAAAAATCAACTGAAAAAAGTATACAAAACGAGACAATAATGAAGTGTAAGAAATTCTAGAAGGATACCAAAAATACTAAAGAAAATTCACACAGTCAACTGCGTAATTTCTGTTAAGGAGAGGGAGAAAACAAATCAATTTTAATGAAAATTCCAAGTGGAAAACTATTGAATAAAAAGAAAAAAAATTTAAATTATTAAAAAAGAAAGAAAAAAATTCCAAAACAAATTTCGGTATAACAGTAACAAAAATAATACATTTTTTACATTCTTTTATATGCTTGTGTTGATGCCATCTTTCCCTGTGTGAGCTTGCTTGCATTGGTGAAAAATCGAATTGTTTTTTATGAGAGAGAGGAAGAGAATTGCAACAAAAGGTGCTGCATAACAACAGCAACAACCTTTAATGAAAGCCACAATCATGTGCAAAAGTAATAAAAAAAAAATCGACTTTTGCCAGCTGCAAATGCAATTTTGACAGTGTTGTCAACTAGAAAATTTTAAGTGATTTTTTAATTGTAATAGATTTCAAATATTTTGGCTGCTGTGCCTATAACTTTGTTCTAAAAATCTGTATCCACAAAGTGAATGCACTTGGGGATTAAGCTTTGTTTGACTTCGACATTTTTAAATACTTTTATTCATTCCACAGTTGACAACACTGCTGGCTGCAATTTTGCCCTTCATACTGTATATAGAAACAAAAATATTATTCTATTTGTAGTTGTTGCTTTTTTCTCTCAACTTGTTCTTTATTTTCTTTTTTTTCCACATTCAGTCATCATATGGTGTTGTTTATTAAATCAAGTGTGGCTTAAAAAAAAAATAACTGAAAAGAAGAAACGAATGATAATAAAAAAGAGAAAAATAATTAGAAAAAATATTGAGAAATTGGCTCAAGACAGTAGAATTACATGAAATTTTCAAATAATTTTAATAAAAGTAATCCAAGAGTTATTGTGTTGCCCTCTAATTCTCTCTTTCTTTTACCATATTTTTTTTAATACAAATCTTGTGTACATGTGTGTATTTTTATACAGGTGAAGTGATAATGTGTGGGATTTAATTAATAAAAAAGTACGTTAATAATAATAATAAAAAAAAATTCTAACGGTTTATAAAAGAGCTTAAGAAAAAGTAAAAAAATTAGCAAAAAAAGAAAAAAATAAAAAACTGGTTTATGCAGAACTGTTGTTGGTTTCTCTTCATTATAAATAGCAGCTAAGCTTTTAGACGAAAAAGTGTACAAGACAAAAACAACAACTTTAGAACAACAAAAATCAGTTCAAGGTCTTTTTTGGTAAGTTTTGTTGTTGCGATAGTTTTGTAAGAATTTTGTTGTTGGCGAGTGTGTGTGTGGTCTTTTATTTATTTATTTACATATACCTACACATGCCCTTTACTGTAATTAATTTAAAAGCAGATTTATTGCAATTTTTTCTTTATGCACACATTTTGTAGTTTTGTTCTTGTTTTTGTATATTTGTTTACTTTCAAAGGTGCAGAGAGCCAATGCATGAATCGATACCCGTTCACGCATTAGTACAGTGATTTAATTAAAAATGTTCAATTAATTAAAAGACTGTTTTGCTAAAGGTTACCTACACTAATAGCAATTCACTAATAGCTAGTATGGATGGAAAATGAATATTTTCTTTTCATAATTCTAAAATATTTTTCTTCTCTGTCTCTTTTAATTTATTCTAATATTTATTCTTTATTTGTGTAATAAAAATATTTAATTTACCTCCTCTCTTTCATTTAATTTTGTTTTGTTTATGTCTATTTTCATAGAATCATAAATCAAAATATTCATGTTCTTTTATTTGATTTTTCCCCTTTCCTGCTCACTTACTCCGTCATTCACTGGTTCTCTGTTATTTTCTGTTTGTATCTCTTAAAACCTTGTACACATACGGTAGTGCTAATTTAGCCGTTTTTGTCCCGTATTGATTTATTCTCCGCACTGTGGCGGTACAAAATTCAGACACACACTAATTTTCAAAGTTTTGCATTTACTTTTTGGCCTTATGAGGCATGGGTATCATCGCAATGTACGCATTGTCGAACAGATCGTGTATTTTGGAGAAAGACGGCGCATAATCTGAATTTGTCAATTCTACGGCGTTTTCTTCGGGCTCATAATGGCCCTTTTGCGTTTATATTTGCTCCCCCTTTTATTTGAAATACTAATCACGTCACAATTAAAGTCGATTGACTACTCACAACGCCCAAGATACGCTGACTGGCTGTTGGAGCAATAGGCTTTCAATGTTAATATTTCGATCAACATTTTCTTCAGTGATTGCATTTGCTGAAAGTGACCGTTCGGGTGCATTATGATTTTAAAGTGTTGGGCTGTAACGAAAAAAACTTTGGACGAACGATTACGATATCACGATATGAAAACAGATATTTTCTTCTCTTACAACAAGAAAATCTTTACAAACAGTAGGGCATCCGCTTAGATTAAGGCTCTTTTGGAGCGCTTTCTTTCTTTTACTTTAGATAAATCAAGCTGAATTTGACTCATGGCAGGGGTTAGGTTGGCTTTAAGGGCCGCTGAAGTTTGTGGCTTATTAAGATACACCTGTGACTTAAAAGAAGAAGTTGGTAATCATCGTCCTACAGTGGTCGCCGTTGACTGTGATGACTTGGCCGATGTTGTTCTTAAAGAAATATTAACTGAAGGCGCGGTAGCGTCATTTTCGGTATACATTGGACTCTCTTGGATCTCATGTGCATTGGAATAATACCAAATTCGAAATTTTGTTTGCTCACTCATCCAGAAATGAAGTTCATCTCTGAAGATAATTATTTAATTAAAGTTAAGGTCAGAGTTCTCCATGGTAACTTGGGCAAAAAGACTAAAAGAATAATTGACAGATGTACGAACTGTCAAAGTACGGAAATCCTTGTTGGGAGACCCTATTTTATATTATTATTATTTTATTTAACATTTGCTTAATGTAAACATTACCTTAACGTTTATGCCTGACAGAATAGAAAAATCTTTATAATTAAACAGCAAACATAAGTTGTCGTACCTCTTGAACACAAATCGCACGTTAATATAAAACTTAAATGCACGCAAATGATAGGCGTAGATATGCGTTAAAGTTAATTAAGAATTCTATTTGATTTACCTTAAAAGTTTTCAAAGTATACATTGTAACAAATTACTTAATAGCCATAAACATTCCATTCTCAAAGTATTAAAAGAAATAAATTATTCATAAAATTAAATATTACGCGCAACAGTCGTTAAAATTACAACAATGTTTGTCGAAACACAATAAAAGAATTTAATCGTCAGGGTCATATAAATTTAAAAGCCTATTCTTAAGACTGGCTGTAGGGCGACCTTAAACATAAACATGATACACATACGAATGAATAAATACGAAAAGAGAAATCAAAACAAAACAAAACAAATTGATAAAATTTGTTTTTGTTCTGCAATATATGTATATATTTAAGCAACAACGAAAGCGCTCTACAAGATTTACAAGAGCTGTGCTGCCCACTTTAGCGCTTTTAAAATTTAGGAATTACGAAATAATGGATTGTTCACACGAAACTATTACTCATATTGATCGCTTTTAAGAAAGATTTCAATGCGATGTGGATGGTATTGAAAAGTAAAGATAATAGTAAATTTGATTAAAACACTATATGAGGCGACAGACGTTTTTTATCTGCGAAGCATCGTCTGGCATTCAAACAAATTTTTTCCAACAGTATGACATTAATTGCCAAATACGGCATAAAAAGCTGACATAACTGTATTCTCAGGGTGTGATGCACTTATGAATGCTTTCGGAAATGTTATCGTCCTGGTGTGCAAATTGAATCAAATCAACAATAAAACATATTTTGCACGTTCATATTTTGTTCAAAATTCTCTACGGATCTAGGTTAGTTTTCCTTTTAGAAAATAATAAATTAAAGAGAAAGAGAATAAATTTGACGTACAGTGATATATGATTAGCCTGTACTATTTACCATTCTCTTTTCTGTCTCGTCTGAAAACTCAAGACTTGAAGAGGCGGACTAAACGCGTGTGATAATTTGTTATTGTGTGTACAATTATCTATAAACAATGAACGATGGTTTTTCTCACAAATTCAAAACTTTGCAAAGTAAAGTCAGAACTTGGAAAACTTGAAGAAATTTAAAAAATCGCTTGTTTTGCTTTGCTATTTCTTTCTCTATATTTTGCATCACTTTAAAAGTATTGACATTCGTTTGTTTTTGTTAGTTTCTTTATGTGATAAATTCTTTTGCATAAAAGGAGAATAGATTGGGAGAATAGACCAAACAAGATAGTTCTTGTTTTTTCTGCTATTTCTTTACAGTTGAAAGTTTTTATTTATTTAATGTGTTATGTATTTATTAAAGTTTGTAAAAAAATGTAAATACTTCCGTGCTTTTAACCCAATTAACACTGCGTATTTTGTTATTGCTTAAAAACCTGTTTCTTCGTATGTTGGTAAAGGTTTTCCATATACCCTTGAAAATGTAGGACACAAAAGCAATAAAAATTAAATGAAATGCGAAATTTCATACTTTCTCTCTAAAAGGTTCTTTTGTTTATGGTCATCAAACAAAACACAACAAACGTAGCAGTATTGCTTTGTTTATAAATTTGTTTTTGCGCACTTAAAAAATATCAATTAACACTCTCTTTTTAATAACACAGCGAAAATCTAAAGAAAAATATAAACAAAACAAACACACACAAGCATAAATACAGGCAACTACTTTACAAAAAAAGAAGAAAAAGAAAATAGCACAACATAAACAAAAGATAAGAGTGCCATTCAAAACAAACTTTGTTTACATACTTACTATGTATGTTGTTGGCTAGATGAGTGTGCATGTGTGTGTAATATTTAATAATGATACCGCCATTAAGAAAAGTAAATATTGTTTTTTATATAGATTTATTAATCTTTAAAATATTTTATAATATAACATTATCAAAATAAAATAAATAATATGCATGCGCACACTGTAATACGTCCATACTTATGGAGGCATGTGTGTGTGAGTGTTATTTGCTAGAGCTTGTATAAGATAAAAGAAAACTGAGAAACAATTATGATTTGCTCTTTGTTCCTGATAACAGTTGAATGAAATTAGTGTTGCCATTGCAGCTATGTATTCTTATTAAAAGTGTTTTTCCAAATCATAACAGATATGCCTCTTTATTGCTTTTCGATGGCGTTCCGTTGTCGTGTGATAAGGCTGAATGTAATTGCCTTGAAAAAGACTCAGTTCTGTAAATCAAAGTTCACATTAAACTGTAGGCCTAGCCATTCTTGAATCAAATCAACACACATCACATCGCGTTCAGGGCAGAGTAAGAAAGCAACTCGTATTACCTACCAGCTAATGAGTTGTAATGTCCAAGAAGATATATATGTAGGCCTGCACAGAGTAAACTAAACTTGTTAACCAAAGAAGAAAAAAATCTGAGTGTATTTTTCGATTCAATAAATGTGGAGATATTTCTTACCTTTTTCTTTCTGCAATTATTTGCTTTAGGAATTTTAGTTGAAACGATATTGAAACAGCTGCTGGCAACACTGTTTATATTTGATAAAAGAGAGAAAATAAAAGAGAGTTGAGTGCCCTAATTATAGTGTTACTAAAAGTTTGTTGCTCTTTTTTTGTTTCCATATTTTTTTAAAGCGAATTTTCAAAAAATTATTGTGCTGGTCAGAATTCCAGAAATTGGCAAAAATTAATTTAAAAAAAGCACACGCAGCAGTAGCGTTTCGACAAGTTAATGACCGAAGGTCTTTCCCCCCTTTTATTATTCATTTTATTTTCTCTGAAGTTCGTATTATTTTTTATACCTACAACAGAACAAAAGTGCTGCTGCTGATGGAATATGAGTTGTTGCTGCTGCGTATAATAAAAACATAAACAAAGTAAACGAAAATTAACCAATTCACCAGAGAACTGCTGTGGTTTAATTTTTTTATTTTTTTTTTTATTTATTTGGACACATGTTTAATTTCCCATTTATGTAAACGGGAACTCACATTCCCAATATTTTTTTTTGCGGTTTTACAAATGAGGAAATAATGCCAAATTTTTTACCATAACAAACTGAAAATTGAATTTATTTTTAACAAAAGAAACCTAGTACCTATATTTGTTTTTTTATTTTAAATCTTAACAAAACAATTAAAAAATTCTTAATAAAAAAAACCACAGATTTAAACTCACTTGAAGCTGAGTTTATTGACATTTTAATTACAATTAATGTTTTAAAAATAAAACGAAATTAAAATCATCAGATTACTTCATATTTATTTTTGTATTCCTCCTAACCTTGTTTTTTTTTTTGATTACTTTTCTTTGTATTGCCTCACGGCCCTCAAAAATAATTTCCATCAGATTATTTGCAGGAAGGGAGTGTAAAGAGTGGAGGGGAAACCATCTGTAAATGCCATTTAATAAGCAACAATTTACTTAACAAAATAAAAAAAATCATTGTCCACAATAGATTTGTAATTTGAAATGAGGAATAATTCGAGTGAAAAGTGGTAAATAATCGTGCCAACAAATAATTATTAGAAAAATTATTCCTTGTGAATCATAGTTTGTCAGGGGAGTTTTTATATAAAAAATTACGCGTTACAGATGTTCCCGCGCATTATCCGTTAGAGAAAATGTAGCCCAAATTTTGTCGTATTCACGATCATCACAGTCATTGTGCCTACTTGGCAGCAGCGATATACTATGTAGGCGCCTAAGCTAATTGTTTACTTCAAATGAGCAAAAAAAGTGCTTTGTGTAAATGGCTATGACTTACGTTTTTTGGTCTATGACTTGGATTTTTGGCCAATGACTTGCATTTCTTGGATGTTGACTTAAAATCAAATCTCGCAGTTTTTGGTCGATAACTTGCATTTTTTGATTTTTGTCAATGAGAAACATATTGCCTTCGTCACCTCTATTATTTTCGAAGCTAATATTTCCGGTCCCAAATGACGCCCGACCGTAACGAAACCTCTTTTGAAATCATTGACACCATGGCTATCTACCCCACTAGATTCATTTCCGCCACAAGTGCATTTTTTATCCGAATAATATGGAGCCCTTTTTTTGCTTCTTTGAAGAAAACAATTATGTTCGTCGTCTATATCTCCAGTCCCATGTAACGTCCGATCGCAACGGAAACTGTTTTGGAATCCTTGATAACATGGATACCTTCAGCAAGTCCCATTTTTCCACAATATCGATCATTCTCCCCAAACAATGTTTAAACAAATAATTGTATTTTGTTTTAGTTTTTCAATTTTCAAAACAATTTTTGAATCACCAGAGGAGTTGTTCCACACAGAAACGGGTTGGGGTATACTTTTTATACCCCACACAGGTCTTAGGTCAGTCAGTCATTCTTATTCCACCAGCAACTGCCTAGTCAGTAGTTTATTAAGCTTTCTGATGACCGCTAGCATATGAATCTCCTCATGAAGATTGTTTTATATTCGTCATTTTCAATTTTCCGTTGGAAAGTTTATTTTTGAAATCCTGTTTAAGACATTAAAATTAAAACCAATAAATACTGCGTTAATGATATATGTATGTATGTATGGTTCTGCGATTATTGTTATTTATTTTATTTTTTAAGATTTAATTGTTAAACTTAAAAAAAGTATTTCTGTGACGAATTTTCCAAATTCTATGTATTTTTCATTATTACAACCAGAAAGAACAATGAACTTTGTTGTGGTGCTCGTGATGTCCGGAGCACGCCATATAAAGAGGAAGGTGAAAAGAAAATAAAACAACAATGACTGAGCAAACAAAGATTTGTAAAACAAGTTTGAAAACTTCTTTTTTCTTTCTGTTGCCTTTTTAATGTTTTTCTTTCTGTTTTTCTGTCTGTTAATGATGGTGTGTACCTCACTCAAAGTCTATTGTCTATCGTTAGAAATACAATATTCTTTACAACACAGTCGGCGAATTGTGCATTCTTTAATGCAATTATTTCTTATAAAAGGCTCTGCCATTAAGTGCTTTCATTCGTATTCATTCCTTCGTATACATACATACCTAACAATTGAGGTGTAATTGGTCGATCGTCAATCAGATGAAAGTTCAGAGGCGTCGGGCTTATGCGCTTTTCCTCACATCCAATTTCAAAAGACCTGGTGTTTGTAACAACATTTTGGTTGTCCTTTTTTACACCGAGTTCCGTATCAAACGTATTATTCTAATGAGAATTTTCAATCATGCGTGAGCTATGTTGCAGCCAACACAACTGTTGTACTTTGTTGCTATTAACCACGAGAATTTTGGAATAAAGCGCAGATTAGAAATTATACAGTAGGTTGCTAGGTTGCTGGAGATAGCTGTGTACCCAAGAACATTGGATAGAGCGCTTTGTACACATAAGACCCATTGTGATCATCCATTACCATAATCCTGGAATCCTTAATGAAGCCTCTTAGACTCCTAACATCTATTAGCGAACCCTATCAAGCTTTGACCAAATTTACTGTGCTGTCTTGCCTGTAACCGAAAGCGTCCTCGTGACGTTAATTGAATACATAACTTCATTGTCAGTCATAAGCTCGCAAAGCTTCTGAGGCGTTCTCAATATTCACAACCCATCTGAATAGTTTGGTGGTTGTGCCACTTAAGAACAGCTCATCTGCTTTGTACTTTACATAGGCATGTATAAGACTTAAAAAAAAATATGAGTAAAGTGTACACCCTTCAAATTTTTCTTTAACTCATAAACTTTTGGTTTTGATGCAAGTGAATGGTACAACAAAACCACATTTATTCGTATTGTGCTGGTTGGTTGGTGCCATGGCATATTTATAAGAGGTAACCGCAAGATTACAACAATGCAAAAACAACAGGCATTTTGTTTTTGTTAAAAAGCACTCAGTATGTCAAAAAAATTAACTCTCAAACCTCCATAGGAAATTAGTTAAAGCAATTAAAAAAAACTAAATAAATTTTATACATTGAAAATTCTTATGATTTTTATGTTAAGCTAAATTACACAATAGAGCAGCACCTGTAAATTAAAAAAAATGTCAGCTGCAAACGTTATTTCTTATTTATTATTGTACCAATTAAAATTTGTACCTAATTTATATGTATTTTATGACTGAATTTTGAAATTGAATACTTATTTAAACTATTTTCTCTTGAATTATATAAAAACATATTTTCAACAGAAGATTGGCCCAATCTGTTTTAATCCCTATATCCCAATCTTCTGAAAGAGAATTTGTTTTAAAAATATCACACAAGTTATTTCAGTCATAGTTTAGGCACCTAGTTGGAGACATGGAATTCTATTTTTATATATAAATATAGTAAATCTAGGTTGTAGTTTAAAAGATATATGTATTTAACGTTAAAGGTTTAAATATTGTTAATCATCTTGCAAAAATTTTAATATAATTGGCTTTTAAAATAGTAATCCTAAAGAATTTCTAGAGTGCGTATCGTTAAGGATACATGCTGTACATATGAGGGTTTATGACTAATATAAATACGAAATTGAATATCGAAACAAAATACACAAAAAACAAACAATTTTTTTGACAGTCCAAATGTCGTCAGCTGTTGACTTAAGGCTACCTTATATGAATATGCCATGGTTGGTGCCTTTGTTTCCAATTTTTTTTTTACACCAATAAATCGGTAATTGTTGCCCACAAAGAATAACCCAAAAAAAAAGAAGAACATCTTGCTCGTCATTATCACCCGAACGCGTCATCATCTCACTTTGCGGAATCCATTTTTTCTTCTCATCCATCAACAGATTCTTGTATCATTGCAGAGTTCATTGTTAAAGAGAGATTCTTTAAATTTTCATCCATCCATTCGCTTTAAACGGAACTGAACTGAACTAAAATGCTGCTTCTGTTCACTTTGCGTGTTTCTGGTTTTTGTTTGTCTCTGCTTCTTGTAAATCATATTTATGTGAGTAAATATTTATTATGTGTACCATGAATGTGTTTGTATGTATGCGAAATATTTATGTGTATGCATCTCGTATATAGGAAATGTATTCTTATTCATATTCTCTTTGTTTACCGTTATTTTTCGGGGGAAATTCCTCCAATTCCTCATATTTTATGTGTCTGCTGATAGTCATACTCATACGTACGTTCGTTTCTTGGTAAGTTTGTGGGTTTTTTTCTTGTATTTTTCAACAATATTTCAATGACTGGCTATTAACCTTTTAACGTGAAGGGGCAAGGAGGGGGGTTGGGGGTTAAAGATTCTTTTCCTTTTCCTTTATTTTTTTTTTGTTGAGACCAAATTATTAAAAACTTTTGTTAAAGACGACAATCCTCGAACTAACAAACAAACAAAGAACGTAATAAAATGGCAAAGAACGCTTTTGTATCGTCCGTTATTTTCATTTTGTCATGCAAAAATATTTTCAATGTTCGATAATGTTTCGAACTTGTAGGAAACCCACCAACAACATCGAAACGAGACAAAAAAATATTCTTTGGGAATATTATAAAGGTAAAGCAGATGTTTCATAAGTTTTTAAGTGGCGGAAGTATTTACGGGATGTCTTTTATGTTTAACCCTTGCTGAAGCAAAGGGAAAATCAGAAAAATTTCAACAAAAACCTCTTATAATAGAGGCTTGGGATTAGGAATGCAGTTCAGATACGTAGGACACATTAGAACATTTTTAAGGAATAGCCAGAAAATAGCTGCCCGTTATAAACCCCCAATATGTGTATACAGAGATATAAAAATCAGGGAATTATTGTCATAAATGTGTTTAATGGCCAGTATATGCGTTCAAAATTGTATCGACTTAGACAGGGTTCCTATTAAGTCTGATTTAACCCCTGATCTGGTATTTTGTAGTTACCCCTGGGAGTGTCTCTCTACAGATTCCGGTTGAATGATTATGCAGTTTATGCCGAATCCAGTTCCATTTCTTCATTAATTAGTTATTACAACCCTTTAGTCAAGATTGCAACCTAGCTTCTCACACCATTCATGTTGTATGCGTCTCCATATGTGGCGGAACCTACTTTTCACGGCAATTTTTGTTTTATTGGCAGAGTTTTTACCAGAAGACTGCTGAGAGATAGTCGTCGAAACAAATATTTTTCCGTATTTCATTTTGTTTAAGGTCACTGAGGGGTTAAACCACGGCCTCTTGTCTATTCAGCCAACACATTACCTACTAGACTGCGACAGCTTCAATCCATATATACTGGAATATATTTACATTTTTTCCCTAGTCCTTCGATAAATATTGTATTCGGTCGGAAGCTTTTGCTAATAAACGTTTGGAATTTCTTAGCAAGTGTCTTCGTAATCTCTCTGCTGTACTAAAATGTTTACTTAATGAAAAATTAATAAAAGCGTACTTTCGTACATAACGATATGGTTGACGATCTCCATACCTTTCCAAAGTAAGAGAAATCCCTTGAGTTTTACATTGGATAGCAGCTGTTATGGTTGTGCAAATTCATCTTCCATGCCTTTGTGTTGTCAGTGTTAATCTCCTAGCCAACAACATTCGGCAATACTGTCATTGATCTTTCCTTGCCTGTCGCAGTGTCGGGAGATATTAACCATATTTCGTCCACATGTGCCGGACGCTCCAAATGTTGTTGGAAGTTTCATCGAATTCCGTGATTATCCCTTGCATAAATTGTTGTTAACACAAAATTTTGGCAGAATAAGAAATGGTACGGATGACATAAGACAATCTTGGCGAACATCAGAAAACATGTCAAATTCCATTAAGAAGTACTCTTCAACGGAAACTTTTGTGTTTATTAGCCTTATCAGTTTTGGTGCTATGCCCCCAGAGTGCAGCCAGTGCTGCACTGTGGTCAATATATGTACAAACATATGTACATACATTATTTGTCATTACAATCCTTCAGTCAGGATTACGACCTAGCTTCTCACACCACTCATGTTGTGTGTGTTAATTTTTTTCAAACATGACTGGCGGGACCTACAGCTTAAACCGATTCCGAACGACAGATTTTTGAGAAACTTTTCATGGAAATTTTATTTGCTCTCAGAATTTTTGCAAGAAATCTGCTGAGAGGAAGCCGCCGACAAAAATAATTTTTTCCATATTTCGTTTTATTGTCCCGCCTGGGGTTTGAACCGTGGCCTTATAAGCCATCACACTACCTACTAGAGTAAGGCGACTTCGTTTTATTCAGCTACAGCCAATTGGCAATTGGCATCTTTAACAAACATTTTAGAGTTTCTTATTACTGTATCAATCCCTACAATACATTCGGAAGAGGTCCATATATGAGAAAGATCATGATCTTGTTAGGTCTAAATAAAAGTGATTCGAACAGAATGATAGGCATACTTAACGAACACATTACACCGCAGGATGTGTAAAGATAAAATTAAAACGATGAAATGTTGCTCAGTTTTGAAGTTTGAAAAAAATTTAACAGATAAAGCCCCGGTTAACAAAACGTCCACGAAACGTGCGTTCGTCTTTAGAATACGAACTGCAATGAGAGCGATTACCGAACCGTTATGTAATTTCGGTAAGAATTTACATTGCCCTTATTATGCTAGAAACGAACATATGTCCGGTGGAAGTTTGGCAAACCGGGGCTTAATACTTTACCAGACAGTATTCATCTTAGTATTCATTTAAGAAATTTTACTTGCTGTTCTATGCATTTATGTAATCGCGTCTTCCCTTTTGTAAGCGCACACCAATCTGACAAAGCGGCTAAGGTTATGCCGATAACAAATTATGATCTTATGATCTGCCCTATCGTGACAGTCTGCTAGTGTAAATTTTTTATACATAAATTCAGGTCTTATTACACGATAGATTTTTGGAGAATGTCACAACAATTGAATCGTTTGTTAGCGCTTCAGATTAATTAATTTGGAAATGAAATTCTTATTTTATATTTTCATGAGCATTTTGTTAATCAATGTAACTCGTTCCAACTTTAATGGATGCATTTTAAATTTGTTTTATTAATTTCGTTGTAAAAAGCTGTGGGTAGACGTTCATCGTTTGTTACAGAACGATTCCAACTGAAAGTTTATGAAATTTTTATTTTTTGCATTAATTTTGACCTTTTTTAACCCCTTCGAGAAAGTCTTCGCTCTTTCTATAGATTCTCTTGTTTCAACGCATTCACTCTTTGTGTGCTTAATGTCTGCCTTTAAAGTAAATGCATTCTGTTGTTTAAAGACACTGCTGCCAAGAGAATATTGTCTTCTTTATGTCCTGCCTGACCTTGTGATTGGTGTATTCATTTCATCATAAACAAGGGAATAAAAGTAAGAGAAGTGCCTCGATTGAATGTCATCATATTGCAACAGTGCCCGCGCATAATTCTTAAGTAAACATATTGTAAACGATTGAATAGACAGATTGGCAAAGACATACATACGTTCGTGCTATATAGACGCTGTATAATTGTTGTGCAAACATACAGACAGACAGACACATAGACAGACGACAAATCATTAACATTTGTGTCACTTTACGACTACCAGACAAGTAGTACGAGTATCTCTACTTTATTTGGTGTTATTTGCAATAACATTGTATTTTTTTATTGTTGTTGTTGTTGTTGTTGTTGCTGTTTCTTTTATACTTGTTGGTTTATCATCACATTATTTGATGTGTATGGTACGCTACAGCAGGCATTTAATATTTCTTTAAAATTCAAAAAAATTTTAGGAATTTTCATTCATAAAATTGATAAACGATTCACTTTTGATTAAACGAATCCATTTAATCAACACCTGTTTTAAGGATACCGTACATATCCACTTATTTATTGGATCTTCTTCATAGTTATTCTAAATTTTCTAACCATATTACGATATTTAATTTTCTTTTTATCAGAGGAAAAAAGAACAAAAAACAAAAACAATAGAAATAACGAAACCAAACCATACTGAACAAACAATCTATTATTGTCGCTGCCACAACACCACAGTTGTCGTCTTGGTGAAGGCGACGGACAATGTTGATGAACGGCTATGATTTAGACAAACAACTGCAACAACAACAATAATAACAATAACGCCTTCTACATTTACTTCTTTCAAGTTATTGCAGTTTCATACCGTTGCTTTAGTAGTAGTTGTTGATGTTGTTGTTATTGGTACTGTTGTCGTTACTATAGCTGACAACTTCTTTTTATACGGGTTGAATATGTTGTAATATACCACCCAGTGAACATTTCATCAGTTTCATTCATTCACTCTGTTATTCTTTCATACCTTTTATATTCCTGTGGTGTTCAATCTAGAAGTTTTCTATGGCCGTAACCCCAACATTTAATCAGAACTTTATTGGCTGACAAACGTATGTACCAGAGATCAGCAATGAGTATTCAGAGAAATGAGTAGATTCGAATCATACTCATAATTTCTGATACTTTACGCATTCATACTTATTTTAATGTCATACTCATACTACTCATATTCGAAGTTTGAAGTACTTATCGTACTAATACTTAACAATACGCATGATGTTGTCGATTTCGACTCTCCCTTACTCAACATTTACAAGAATCACAAAATAAGTATGTTTCGCATACTAACAGTACAATACTCACTAGAATGTTGTGTGTTTGCCTTACTTGCTGATCTGTTTTTTTGCTTATGTCTTTTTTTTTGTAAATGAACAACATTTATAAGTATTATAAGTATTTTTCTAAAGTTATGAATCTGAATGAGTAGGCTTATGAGTCAAACATATTTCGAATGTTATGAGTTTGATGTCAACATTGTACTCATACTCATTGCAACCTGTACTTATAAATCAATGTTGTAAGTACGAATGAATCAGAGTAGTTGAATTTCAATACTGTAGACTCACTCATCATTAAAATTTCATGAGTACTTATGAGTAGCGAAAATACAATTCATTGTTGATCTCTGGCATGTGCTTTGGTCCCTCTGACGTCATTTCGCACAGAGGACTCCACTGATTACAGTGATATTAGACGTCTGGTGTGTTTATGATAGATTCAAGATTTATCCACCATTACAAAAACTGATCATTTATAATTGAAACCACCGAACTATGTGAGTTGGCTCATGTTTCTGCAATCTTACACAGTTCATTCTCCCATCCACAAACTCCTTATCGTGAATTTTTTCAATTGTAAAGATGCTAACTGGACATCCAAACGTTTGACATTCCCTGAACGTACTTGTACTTTTTGACTGTTATAGTTTGATGCTGGATTTCCCATAATATTTACTAAGCTTACATACATACATAAGTGGCCATTACAACCCATTAGTCAGGATTACGGCCTAGCTTCTCACACCACTCATGTTGTGTGCGTTAATTTTATACATGAGTGGCGGGACCTCTGAAGGACAGATTTTTGAAAAACTTTTCATGGCAATTTTATTTACTCTCAGAATTTTTGCCAGAAATCTGTTGAGAGGAAGTCGCCGAAGAAATATTTTTCATATTTCGTCTTGATGTCTGACCTGAGATTTGAACCGTGGACTTGTGTCTAATAACCCAACACACTACCTATCAGACTACGGAGAATTCTTTATTAAGCTTAGCTTGGCTTAAATCTTGGTTTTTCTGAAAAAAATTTATTCAGAAAATTAACTTTTTTGCCATTTCTTCCAGCTTGTTTACATTCTGACAGCAATCGACTGACAGATGCTCGCAATAAAGCCCCTTCAAATGAAACACTGTTCCCAATTGGCAAAAGTTAAGCGCGATTTAGTATTATTAACATTCCAATTACTTGTTACTTGCATATTGATTACTTGGCTTGTCAAACTATGGCTCTGTCTTATTACGGTTAGAGACCACTTCTATTTTCTCTTTGTAATCACTAATATACTCTGAAAATATGTCAAATTTATTTTAATTTAGCATTTATGAATTGGAAATACGTTCTATATTTTTACTTTTCAAAAAAAAAAACAAATCTTTCTTAAACTTTTTCAAAATTGTTTGCTGGGATCTTTTGGTGCTGTTGCCACTTATAATATTTTTGTAAATATTGTTGTTGCTCTTAGTGTTGGTTGCTGTATTATGTTGCTGATTTCTTTATATACCAGTTGCTTTACTTCTTGTTGATTTTTATATTCCTTGTTTTGTTTTCTGTTTTTTTTTTATTACTGTGAAGGGGTTTTTTTTCTGCATGCCTTGGAACACTTTGTGTCTGTTAGTAGTATTCGGGTGTACAACATTATAATGTTGCCTGTAAAAAAACCAAACCAACCGACAACTTTTACAAAAGCAAAAAAATATTAAAAAATAAAATAAAAAGAAAATCTGAAATAATAAAGAAACGAAACGAAAAACCAACCAAGCGATCCAACAATTGTAATCCAAACACAGTACCAGTTGAAACGTTCTCGAGTGCAGTTGTCGATTGAACAAAACAAGAAAAGTGAATTTTTGGCATTATTGTCTAAGAAAAATTTTTGTTTTTCCATAAATACGCGTGAAAACGCTTAGGAAAACAACAATAGTTTTTCTTCAAGTCTATTAAAAATTAATGGGAAAAAGAATTTCTCAATTGTTTTGTTTTTGTTCTACTATTTGAACACCACAAAGAGTTTTGTTGGTCTGTTTGTGCTTGTGTAAGATTTCCAGTTTCTAAAAGGTAATTAATTAAATTATTTAATTTCTTTTCTTTTTTTTCGTCCTCTGTGCCTTGGGGCACTAATTGTTTTTATGGTTTTCATTAAAGACTTGATTACATCTTTTAATTCGTTCTTTGTTTTTATTATTTCTATTTCTATTTTTGTTTTTGTTGTTGTTGTGGCCTGTGGCTTAATTACTTGTGCAAGATTTGATATTTAAATTAATTAATTCTCAGCTGTTTCTTTGCTCAATTCTCCCACTCGGTTTGTTTGTGTTTATTATTAGACAGTGTTGCCATTTGGTTGTCATTTCATTTCGTCATTAGATTTATATTTGAAATGTAAAATGTGTTCTGTGTCTTATACAGAAGACGCTTAATGTAGTGTAAATTCTTGTGTCGGGTCTAAAATTAAGCGCTTCCCATATTTAAATAAAACAAAATGTGTGTGATGAGATATCATCGAAATTTTTTATTTTTTTGAAAGATCTCTTCTCTGATGTTATGATAATATTGGCCAATTTCATGATAATATTCGCTCTGAAAACCGCTATAGTTCAGGGCTTATTCGCATGCACGTGATTTAAGAAAATCCCACAAGAAAAAGTCTAACAGGTCATCACCAATACCTGACATGACCATGTCCTCTTACTGGTCGTGCCGAATATCCATTGTGGTTGATCTCCACCCTGTTCTGGTCCAGATTTTAGGCTAAAAGAAGTTGGTGATTATCCACCTCTAGTGTTTGTTCGCGTATCTATTCATCAAGAAATGAGCCTCATCCTTGAAGATGATTCTATGGTCGTTCACTTTCAGTTTCTGGGTCAGTTAAATTTTGTATGGGTACAGGCCCTAGTCCTAAAAATTCGCTAAGTTGTAGTCTGCGAAAGGCCGAGTATTTGTGAGCGATGCGAAATCGACAATTTTATTATTTTCGTGTGTTGTTAATTGGTATATGCGTCCATGGTGGTTTGACAAAACACCTGAACAAACGACAACCAATTAGACAGTTGTAGCTTAAACAAGATGCCCAGGTTCAATATTTTGAGGGATTGATATAAAAAATTCATAGACTACCGAAGTACCCAATACAAATGGTAACATTATTTGGCATTACAATCTCATTATTATGTAATGAGTACGCCCTAGGTAGCCTTTTGTATGTTGATTGTACACATGGGCGCATCTGCAGTCTAACGTCTACAACAAACGGCAGATTAAACAATACTTTTCATGACAAATAATTATTTCCAGGACTTATGCCAAAAGAAGAAGTTCATCTCATAAATATTTTCGACAGAGTTGAGGTTTGAATTTGGTGCTCTCTTTTAGTAAATAAACATACTACCCACTATACGTCGGTGACAAGCTGTTCTTATGATACGAATTAAAATTGTAGAACCAAGTAGAAGTTGCGCGTCCCAAACTGGACGTCTCAACTATCTTTTACATAATTTATAATAACTGCATCCTGGCAACTCTGTTATTAATTCTAACATTTGAAGCGGGTTTTTCCATTTTTCTCGTGTTTGTGTACATGTATGTGTATACATTATGATTTAAGAGAGAAGTAAAACAAGGAATTTGTTTTTTTTTTTGGAATGTCAAAGAACTTTTTGTGTATGGATTTGTCTTTGTATTACTTTTTATCCTTTATAAACTAAACAATTAATAACAACAAATAGTTTAGTTTGTTTTTCCGTCATTAGTGGCAAACACAACAACAACAAACATTAATTTAGTCTTTTTTTAGTGTCTCATATTAGCATTAAAACCAAGCAAAAGGCTGCCGTTAAACAGTTGTGATTGGCGCCATTTTCTATAATTTTTTTTGTTATACAGGAGTCTTCTATAGTTAATGAATTAATAGCCACACAGACGCCAATCATCCAATTATTTTAGTAATTTAGGCTGAACAAAACAGAAATTTTGATTTTTGTCACACAGTGATTTAAATACGAACATTTTTTTGTGGTAGACAACGTCAAGGATAAATAGTTAATGGGGAAATTAAAGTGAGGTTAAGGTCAAATTAAATTTTTGTTTAGTTTTCAATTTTCTGACAATAAAATTGCCAAATTCTTTCAATTTGTAAGTATGTATTATAGCATATTTAGACGGTAATATGAAACAGTTATTTCATTACAGAAACATGATTGAGAATTCTCCAATTCCTAGGACTCAGTCGTATTTCGATCCTCAAAATTATATAGTTGACGCGATTGTATTATCTTTAAATAAATACTACTATATGCAAATAAAAAAGGAATTGTAAGAAAATGTAATATTTTATTTTTTGTAACATAATAAGCTTTATCTATTATTTTTTTAAATATTACAACGTACTTTAACCCGGACCCTGATAAATTTTGTTTTGTTGTTGCGATTTCCTTTTCGTATGCTGTGTTAATAGTCTATTTACATATTTATATACAATATATCTACATATGTTAATAAATAAAGGTATGTAAAGATTCTGGATTTTCAACCTTTTTGCTTTCATATACCTACTCAGTGTTGCCAATTTAACTTCTTTTATGCTAAAAAAAAATTGGGTTCCTCTGAAAGAAAAACTCCTTTGTCATTTTATGTTAAAGAACTTTAAAATTGTACACATTTATAGCTTTAATTTAATCAATCTTAAATCAAAAAATCATAATTTGATACAATAAAAACCATATTTTGGCTAATTTTTGCATTTAACGTGGTTAAATTTCTTATATGTATTTCATTTAACTCATGATATTGACTTGTTCTAGCTTCTTTTTTAATTCACGCGTTTCGAATACAAAGAGTTGGCATTACTGCTTTCATTCGTTTCTTTTGTTTACAAACATATGTAAACATTCTTAAAGTGTTGTTGTTTCATAAACAGTGAGAGCAAGAGAATATATTTACTCATTCGCATATAAAAGTTCATTAAACGTTTGTTGTTGTCGCTGTAAAAGGCAAACTAACCGAACAACACATTTCGAAATCATAACAAAGAGCAACAGCTGTTTTATAAAAAGAAAAACAAAAACAAAATAACAATAAAGCAAACATGAAAAAGAAAAACAGAACAAATACAAACTCGTTTGTGTTTTTGTAAGTATGTACATACACATGTATTTATTTTCTCATATAAATAAGAATTGTATATAAACACAGGTACATACAAATTTATTGTGGGGGGATTGTCTTCTCTGATTTTTTGTTTTGTTTTTTACTTTTTCCATTGCTTTTGCAAAAGCAGTGTTATTTACAATTTGTTTTTCACTTGTGACAAAGAGAATGAAATGAAAACTCATGGGTTTTTTTTCGTGATTTTGTATTTTCCAAATACATACGTCACTTCTTTCTAAATTTAAAATTTCATTTTCTGTCTATTGTTAAAATAGGAATTAAAATATTTATAAAAAGACATGTTTTTCCCTTTCTTTTTTATATAAAAAAAGGGTTTTCCTATATTTTATTTTAATTTTTCGATTTTGTATTGAAAGTATGTACAGTGGCTACAACGTATAATCGGACAGTAAGACTGTCTGATCTAAATACACTCTGAAATTAAGGAAATACTGCCTAATAAATATAGGTTTCTCGGGAAAGTTCATAAACTGAAGAAGTGTTCTGAAATCCGGTCTATATATTTGACGCTTCAGCACTTTCCAGCCAAGCATATTCAGTTGGTGTCTTCTTATCAGAAATGTATCTAAGTATGCGGTTTGGCGTTATCTTGATGGAACACAACCCCTTTTCGGTTGACCGTAGAGATCAGAATCAGTAGTTTTACGAGATTGGAGAAGTTTATTATGGACAATTACCTTTCAATTGCACTAGACACACAGCACGCCACTCACGTCTGCGAAACTTAGCCTTGCTTTAACCAAGATCTTTTTCGCTCTTTATTGTCGCACGTTATCCATTTGTTAAAAAATTTAAATAACTAAGATGCCTATGGTTTCCACAATCTCTCGATTTTTAAATATCCAATCAGCTATTCGGTGTAGAGATTTTAACTGGTCGTTCTGAGTGTTCGGTATCTTGCGTTCTTGCATAGTGCAATTCAGAAAACTTCTTTTTACCGTTGAAATTGGTGGTGCAGACTCCCCTTAGTATCACATTTAGCCTCGGTGGATCATATGAAATCCACATTTTCCATTTCCACCTTAAAACGACTCAGTGGTCTGATTTCAATGGCTGTTAAATAGAAAGCAAATGACGCATTTTATACAAATTTTTGGGCTAATATTATAAAGAAAGTCACGTACCTACTCACTCGATTCATTAATTGAGTTCATTTTATGAGGGCAGATCTCCAGTCAATAATGTAACGGTATTGTACTTAATCATGAGCAATCTTAAATTTAGCAGCACATTTTAATTGATAACATCGCCCTATCAATTTTAGTACACAGTACAATGCATTTTTATACTCCAAGTTATACTTCATTTATTTTCGATGTGGCAACTTCTAGAACTTTACTGATGATTTGTTATTGTTATTTTTTCCTTTGTGTGTATATTATTTTCTTGTTTAGTTATTGTTTGTTTTTCTTATTCTTTTTGTAGATACATACATACATACATATGTATTTAGTTTTTGTAAAATTAAAATTCTTTGAAAATCACAGAAGCAACTATTTATCACCTTTGCACTATTTTACATGCTGCTCTCCTACGTAGTGTGCTGTAATATCGTAGGTAAATATTTTATATATGAACATATGTACATACATATGCATGTATCCACATACTAATATGTGTATGTTTGGGTTTAACTTTGTACGTGTGTAGTTCTTATTTTTTTTTCTACCATTAAACGAGTCTATCAAGGCATATTCATAAGAGGTAACCGCAAGAATACAACAAGTACAACAATGCAAAAACAACAGGCATTTTGTTTTTGTTAAAGAGTACACGGAATGTCAAAAACAGCTTCATAACTGACTGACGAATAACAATAGAAAGAGAAATGTTAAAAAAATTTATAAAAATGGTTACAAAACACTAAAAAAACAACAAAATTTTGACATTCTAAGACTCGTCAGCTGTTGAATTACTCCTACCTGATATAAATATGCCATGGAGTCTATTATGAATGTTTTTACATCTACACTTGAGAATATTTTTTCCTCTTATGTTCCTTGTCGATTTGATATTCTTGTCTACGTATTCATATTTCTTGTTTTTTTATTTTTGTTTTTCTGTTTTTCATTTTTACAATTTTTCTGTGTTTATTTATGTTTTTCTTCATTTTCTCAGATTTCTAGATATTTTTTTAAGAAAATAAAAAATTTTTTTCCCTTTTTATTTTTCGTATACGTTTTCCGCCATTATGTCTGCTTGCTTGCAATCCGTTCAAAATGCATTTCAATTCGTTTGTTTGTTTTATTCGTTTACACGCTGCATTTAGACGCCACCACAAATTCAGAGTCTGTTTTATAACAAATTGAAATTTATACGATATTTTTCGGTATTTTGGTTTTTGGACAGGAGAAAAAACAACAACGAAGTGGCTAAAAATCTGTTTCTGATATACGTACATACATACTTATATATTTTGAATTATTTCCCAATAGGTTTTTAGCCAAAATAGAATGTATTTGCCAGACATGTTTGTTGTTTTTCCAGTTTTCGTTGATATATTACAAATTAAGGATGTTTATTTTCTTTAAAAGATTTTCAAATTGCAATTTATAAGAAAATATTTTGAATTTATGAACAAAAAAACTTTTGTAAGGAAGAGTTTTTTTAATTTTAATTTTATTCGAAATACTAGTAATTTATTGAAATTTAATGGACAAGAATATAATTTATTTAAAAATCTACTGCTAAAGCAAAAAAAAAATATTGTTCTCATAAATATGGAAATAAAAAAATTTATTAATCATCGTAATGCGGTAGCAGTCTAAACTTTAGACTCTAAAGCTGCATGTGCAGCCTTTCTAAACTTCAATTAAAAATTATTAGAGAATTTGCCTATACACACCCCGTACCTCATTAAGTTGGTTTAATTTTGGTTTCGGGTGCAGTGATTGTAGCTATGCATTAATTAATACATACACATGCATAGCACATACTTGGCCATTACAATCGTTCAGTCAGGATTACGAACTAGCTTGTTACATTACTTATGTTGTGTGTGTTAATTTTATACTTGAGTGGCGGGACCTACAGTTTTAGAGTCGACTCCGAACGACAGATTATTGAGAAACTTTTCATGGCAATTTTATTCGCTCACAAAGTATTTGCCAGAAATCCTTTAAGAGGCAGTCGCCGAAGAAATATTTTTTTATATTTTTCGTTTTAATGTCTGTGCTGGAGTTTGAACCATGGCGTAACGTCTATTAAGTCAACACATTACCAACTACACTACGGCGACTCCAATTATTCGGTACCACCTAATCAGCGGAATGAAAATTGACCCCTATAGTTTCATTAACTTTTTCAACCGTCTAACTGTGGTGGCTTATGCTCTTTGCTCTTTACTGTACACAGACGAGAAGTATTTTAATAAACATAATCCAAGACTTTTAAAACGAAAGGCAGGTTTTTGAATAAAAAAAGCATTATTTTTCATTTCAAACTTCCTCTACACGTAGCTCTATAACGCCATGAATACGTGAAATTGAATTTTTTATCGAATAAAGCCAAAATTGGTCTTATTGTGCAGCTCGTGACACATTGTGTTATTGAAACCACCACCATAATCTATACAGTAACCTTTTCTGTATGCTGCATGGCTTTTCTACAATCACTTCTAGGTTCTCTGTGTCCCATTTGAAACCGTGTTGTTTGTTTACGTTACCACCGAGTGAGAAATGTGGTTCATCGCTGAAGAACATTTTGTTCATAAAGTCAGCATTGAAAAGTGCGTGATTTTTTCTTTTTAGTTGGAGGAGCAAATCCAAATGTGAATTAATTCAAAATAAGCTAAATTGCTGAGGTCATCTTGAAATCATCAATTTCGGTTTATCTGCCAAACATTCTCTAACAAAAGCGTTATTCTTGGCAGTGTGTTGATTGAAATGATGCACTGGTCTGATCTCATTTGAATGCTTGCGATCTTTTTTTGGATCTTATAAGATACAATAGACAAATAACTATAATATAACAGCTGCCAACACTGGCAGTCTAGTGATTATAAAACCGCATCACATGTTCGCATCAAATTTAAAACTAAATATTCTCCAAATTATGACCGGAAATTGGAAACTTTTCGAAATAGACGTGCGAGTATCTTACTAAAAACGTATTGAATCGCGGTTTTTAGTTATTATAAAGATGAAGATTTTAGGAATTATGAAGATGAAGATATTGAGACGATTTAATACAGCTTTCGTAACCTCGATATGACAAGTTTTTTATGGAAAGACTTTATATCAGACAGTCGCCGCAGTCTAGTAGGTAGTGTGTTGGCTTATTAGACGTTAGTCCACGGTTCAAAGACCAGGTCAGACGTCAAAGCAAAATATGAAAAAATATTTCTTCGGCGACTTCCTCTCAGCAGATTTCGGGCAAAATCTCTGAGAGTAAATAAAATTGCCATGAAAAGTTTCTCAAAAATCCGCCAGACATGTACAAAATTAACAAAGACAACATAAGTGGTGTGAGAATTTAGGTCGTAATCCTGACTGCAGGGTTGTAATGTAATGTATGTTTATATCAGATATTACTGATATCAAAGGAGTGAAATGAAAGAAACTAAGGATGTCCGTACATGATATATATAAAGGTGAACGCACAAGAAGCCTATTTGATGGTATATACGTATGGCAATAGGCTTGTTTTGACAGTCTCCATTTCTTCAATCTCCCTTTATAATTATAACTAGCACTGTTGCATATTTTCAAATTTTCTGCCGCAGTGTTGTTATTTATTTTCACTTGCATCCAGCCGCCACAATATTATCTTAAAATTAAATTTTCCCAAAGATTATTTTCTTACTGTCGTCTTTTTCTCAAGAAATATTGTGGTTATTGATGGCAAAATATTTTTTTTGTAACAGTTGCCACAGTCATAGAAACCGCAATCGATTTCTTTGGCACTTTCAATCTATTATGGGATGTTGGTTACACCAAACCACATAGCTCAACGAAAGAGCAGTCACCATCATCTTCATTCGTCTAGCTTTAAGGCTTTAAACAAAAGCATTTAATCAGTTTTATTGTCATATAAGTGCTTCGTCGTGAGATGTTTGCTAATCTGCTGTTAGTCATTGTCTGACGTTTTCGGTTTCATACATACACACATAATTGGTCATTACAACCCTTCAGTCAGGATTACGGCCTAGCCACACCACTCATGTTGTGTGCGTAAATTTTATAAATTTTTTATTTTTAAATTCGGCTCCGAACGACAGAAAAACTCTCAGAGTTTTTGCCAGAAATCTTCTGAGAGGAAGTTGCCAAAGAAATATTTTCATATTTTCGTTTTGATATCTGACTTGTGGTTTGAACAGTGGCCTTACGTCTAATAAGCCAACACACTACCTACTAGACTACGGCGACATTTTCGGTTACAGGATTATGTTTTCAGTTATACATATAACCCTTTTTTGAAACCTTATTCGTTACTTTATTCTCTGTGCTGAGTTGGTAGAATTTGTTTTCTTTGAACATTCGAAATTTCTTAAAATTATTGGTAATCCAATAATAACGAAAGGATAATCGCTTTGTATTGTTGATGGGTATAAGTATCCTTAACAAGGATATTATTATTTTTATTAATAATAATGAGTTTATCGCCAGCCTCTTCTTCTTCTATCAGCATTTTAAATGATCCATTTGTGTCATCCATCGTTGGATTATTCAATTGAATTTATTAAAATATGCTTTTCATCGAAAATAGTTTCAATGCGCGATGAAAAATAAAGAATTATGGTTCGATTGTTATAAGCGCGGCGGCGTATTCATAAATAAATCACAAGTCAAGTTTTCTTAAGTGCTTTTCTTTGTTATTTCATATTTGGTGGCGTATGAAGCGCTATTTTTTTCCATTTATGTATGTATGTTCGTTCACCAGTTCGTCCGCTGTGTCATGTTTAAAATGCAAACAGGGTCTTTGATTTTTTTCAATGTTCAATAGGTTCGCATTTTTCGTTTTCTTGCTTTTCAGCTTTTGTGTTCTATTCACTCACTATTATTATCATGATTATTATTATTATTATTGCTATTATTTTGTATATCTTTTTGTACACACACACAACGCTTCTCGTGTTTTTTTTTTCGTTCTCAAGCCTCATAGAATAATAGCAACGACAGTGACAACGACGGCATCGGTAAATATCTTAACATTGACAGCGTATAAATTTAGACTGGGGGTAATCAATTATGCATATCATTTGTTGTAAGTTGTTGTAGATATGTATTGTCTGTTGTACGTATGCGAGATTTTATTTTTTTTGTTGTCTTTTCATTTTTTTTGTTACGAACAAAATCCGATTAAACAAATTGCACTTTAGACTATGTGTGCATATTGACGATGTGCACAATGGCGTGGTCTTTGTTTTCCTGATCTTTTAGTCAGTCAGACAACATTAAAACATAAGTCTAAAAGCTATGTAATCGTCTGCTATTATTTCTTGTGTTTCTGTCTTCTTATTCTTTGCCTGTTTTCTATTTTTAGTTGTCAATTTTTTGCATCTAAACTGAGATTTACTGTAGTAGCTCCTAGGATGGTAGGCATTTGTTGTTGCCTAGAAACAATACCCTCTGTTATAATGTTTTAAATTGTTGTGTAGGGTGCAGTGCTAAGAGGACGCTGCCCTACCTTCCTATATAGTTTTTTTAACATTATACTACCTGGAAGGTCTTTTTTAAATTCGAACATTTTCAGATTAAACCGTTGTTTGCTTTTTGCTGTACCCGAACCCTGTATAGTTTCGCGCCTCATCTGATTGTCAATGTTCTTTTTTACACACATACATACATAATTGGTCATTACAAGCCTTCAGTCAGGACTACGACCTACGATTCTCAAACCACTTATGTTGCTTGTGTTAATTTTATAAATGAATGGCGGGACCTACAGTTTAAAGTCGACTTCAAACGACAGACTTTTTGAGAAACTTTTCATGGCAATTTTATTTAATTTCAGAGTTTTTCCCAGAAATCTGCTGAGAGGAAGTCGTCGGAAAAATATTTTTTTCATATTTCGTTCTGTTGAAGATGTCTGACCTGGGGTTCGAACCGTGGAAATATGAATTGGTGAAAAAGCTAGCTAAATTGCGTCGTGTGTTTAACAACTTCATATACTCTCCTTTTTGTCAGGAATGCGACGTAGTTCCTTTCACGCTTATTGTGTGTGTTAATTTTTATCCATGATATGCCGGACCTGCAATTTGAAGCGTTGATACCAAACAGCAGATTTCTGAGAGGCTTTTCCGGCAGTTTTATCTACACTCAGAGTTTGTGACAGAAAATTGCGTAAAGGAAGTCTCCGAAACTGAATTTTATTTTATATTTCGTTTTCTTGAAGATGTCAGGCCTGGGTATTGCCTCACGCCTAATAAGCTAACATACTACTACTGTATAAACGCTGCACTGCAAACCCGCTTATCTAAAAATGAGAAAATTTGATTGATATTGATCATAAAGTAGCTATCTAGGAATCTATTGCATTAACGTATAATACAGAAAACTAACAGATTGGATAAACCCTATCCCATCTAGTCTGTTTCAACTTACAATCTATCATTAGCAAGTATATTTGCTAGCCTGCATCAGACACATGTATTTAAACCTTTTCCAGCAGACTTAATTGTATCTTTTGCCCTGAAGACGGCTACATCGAATAAAAAAACATTTTTTTAATATATTTATTTATTATATTATCTTAACATGCAAAACTGTTAAAATAAATCTAGAGCTTACGTTTCATCTGAACAGCAAACCTATTAAAAATGTCAGCTGTTATTTTTTGCCACAGTTAGCCACAATAAACCGATAGTGGTATTCTGACGTACTTTCTCCTAAAGCAACAAGGACCACAATTGGTAAATAAGTACATCAAGTACAAACTGCGAGTCTTCACCAAAAAAACGTCATTTTGAAAGCCTACTTCTCAAGGGGTATAACACAAGAACAACATTTACAAATGGCTTAGTTGGAGGCTTTTACCACAAAGGACTGTGCTCTGCAACACTTTAATGGAATCCACAGCGGACAGACAATAGAGGAAGACTAAACATCACATGGAAAAATCTGACGCAAGTTGGGATAAAGTTCGTCAAGTTAGGGTACGTCACTGCAGCTGATAGAAAAAAATGTAGTATTTATATAAATTTATGTAATACGCTAGTAAACCATTTATGCTGCATACAAATTTGTAGGACTATCCATTTTAGTTTAAATATATTTGTTGTTACTTTATCAAGCCTTCAACCTTGAATAGGTCATTTAACGAGTGCATTTGCTTCCCATACATAGCACAATAGAATAATAAACTCAATGTGTAATTAATACTACTGCCGCGTATCAACAGAAAAGAAAAACAAACAGAAGAAGAGAATTTCATTCATCCTTTACAGAACCAATTAAAAAACGCTTTTGCCAAGACAAAAGAAAACTCTGATGCAATTTTTATAAACATTTTAACTGATTATTATTATTATTTTTATTTATTATTATTATTATTTTTTTTTTATCAATATTCATTGTTGTTATCAATGTTGTTGTTGCTGTTATTGTTATTGTTATCAACTACAAACAAAGTATGGAATCAATTTCAATAAAGAAACATTTAAAAAGAAGAATTACTGACAACAAAGGCTGGCTTTAGAATGCCCTGCAATATTTTGTTCAGAGGGAAAAAGTATACAGTTTTCGGTTTTATACAACACCCGTTTAAGCTATAATTGTGATGTAACTTTTAATTCTTTATAATGCTTGGCCAAGTCATTTAAATGATCCATTCTAGACTAGTTGCAATACTTGATCATTTTAAGATAGTTTTCGATCGCTTTTTCTAATATTTCGGACAATATGTCGCTGATGACTCGACGAATGTATGTTTTCAAATAATCGGACATTTGGAGTTTATCCACATAGATGTGGTTTTTATGAAAACGTCGAACAGCATTAAATTTCGTGATCCACTTTATATCACCAAAAACTTAAAATTACTTTTTCAGAACATTTCTAACGCAACAAAGGCTAAATCTGTAGTGTAGTGTGGCTCATGGCACTGTCTTTTTAATAACACATACCCTCCAGTCATAATAATTAATTGCAGGCCTGCGAAAATCTGCTGGAGCCTTCTGAATTGATGATAACAGCCCAATATTAATTCCAGACCATATTGCGCATTAAACAGTTACTTTATGCAGACGCAATGACTTCTTCACCATCACTTCTGGGTTTATCGAGCCACATATTTTGCATGTTTATTTATCCTACTTACGTCATTGATCGTTACAACTATGACTGTAACCTAGCTTCTCACACCACCCATATTGTTTGTTGTGGTAAGACGTACAGTTTAAAGTCGTCTCCGAACGAGAGATCTGAAAAATTTTTAATGGAAATTTCTGTCACAAGACTACTTGCAGATAGTCACCGAAAAAAATTCTTTTTTTTTAATATTTCGTTGTGTTTGCCTTAACTGCGGTTTAAACCACGGGCTTTCGTCTAATATATAAATAACTTCAATTGCTGTATGAAAAATTCAAATTGAAGGCTCTGGCATATGTGCCAAGTCTGTAATTGTTTCAGTGTCTGTAATTTTCTTTGTAATTTTGTCAACTCCTTGCATATTTTTTTTTACGCCGAGGAGGGGTAAATGTACCTAACCGCACCATAAAGGAAGTCGTCACATCCTTCGTGTGTGGAGCCCTGACCCACTAAATCCCCCCTCGTCTCCTGTGGACTTGTATGTGCCCACTCCGGAACTACGGTGGTATTACTTCGGAGTGGAGTCCTTTTGGCCCTTTGGCCTCTCCATGTTTATATCCGCGTCCGGATTGCGTATCGAAAGTTGAGGAGACATCTAAGCGTCTCCACTATTCCTTTCGTCTAAATCATCATTTCGGTTTCGCTTGACACGTGTGACAGTATCACCTAGCTCCTTGCATATTGGATTGCCTATAGCTCAAAAAGTATCGTCATTTGACCCACTATATTATCCATATTTGGAAGTGGCAAAACTTTCACTAGGTAGGTAGGTATAAGTGGCCGTCCCCCAAGGAATCGGATAGACGCACTTAGGCCCCCTGGGGCCCATTGTGATACCATAGTTCATGTTAACTATCCCCTAATCCTGGAACCACTTAGAGCTTACAATGAAGCGACGAAAACTGCCGACGCCAATGTTGGACAAATCACCCAGATCATCGATGTAATAGACACCAAGATGCCTGATTCTCCTTTGGCATAGGGCCGGGCATGTTCCTAGTAGATGAAGAACTGTCTCTTCTTCCTCCTCGTCCGTGCAGGTTCTACAGAAATCATTTGCGAGGTGTCCCAGACCAATGCGCCTCGCGTGGCCAACCATAATGCAATGCCCCGTCACGACTCCAATCACCGTACTGAGCACGCTTCTAAAAACCTTTCAAGGTACTAAGTGAATGACATTTCAGACGGAAGATAGCAGCTGACTGTCATTCTAATTGGGTGGTTTTGAAACTAATAAATGAATAACCCGTAGATAACAAAATCTCTTGTTATACATAGTTTACTGTAGTATTAAGAAACAAATTTTAATTAACACTTAAACAAACATGCTTGATAGCACTTTAAAGTGATTTTAATTCAATCAGCGTAATTGCTTTTCTTATACATATATTGATTCCAGCCTAAAACTTAGTTATGTATGTATGTACAACGATAGTGTAGGGTATTAAAAAAATACACGATGACCATAATGAATTGAGTGTGTAGAATAAGCGTATGAATATCAATATTCAATGGTTGCATACGTTTAAGCCCCCATAGCGTTCCTCTTGTTGTTGGCATTTTATAAATATATTTATAATTTATTTCACATTTCATGTTGGTGTTGTTGTTGTTGTTATTAATATTGTCTTTGGCATATATTGATTATTTAAAAAAAAAAAATAAATAAAACGTTATTATATAGAATATATGTGTACATACCATATATATTTACATATACCGAGTACAACCAATTCACAATTGTAATCTCTTTGTCTTGTTGTGTGTGTTTTACTGTTTCGTTTCAGGAAATTCAATATTTTAAGCGGTGAAGGAGAGCGAGCCATAACCATTAAATACAACAAGAGAGATAGCAAGCGAGCAAGCAATACAAAACGAAGTAAAACAATTTCAATACAAAAAATCTATCTATCAGTTGTTGTTGGAGTATAGTAAAAATATATTTAAAAAAAATAGGAAAAAAATTACAAATCAACTATAAAAAAAAAAGAAAAAGAGGCAACCTTTTTTCATGTTTAAGGAGTTACTTTTTACAATACACCAGCATTACAAAAATTTATGGAAGACGACAAAAGCAAATAAATCGTGTTAAGCAAACCAACCAGACCAGACATATTTCACATTTGATTAACACTATCCACGGAGCACTCTCATCATCATACACAGCAACAACCAACAACTCATCATCTTCTTTGATTGTTGTTACGAAAATTGAAAAACTCAACACAATCAGCGTCAGACAGACACACATTCGGTTATTTACCCTTAAGCTGGAAAAATCAAAATACAAAAATAAACAATAACGCAGAGCAATAAAACGCAACGATCACTTTTGCTGAACATATGTATGCATACAGTGAGGGAGAGAGAGAGAGAGAGAGAATAACACTAAAAGCGGAACAATAGGAAAATTTTGAGTAAGTTTTGAGTATTTATTACCCGTGCCTAACTTGCTGGTATAGTCTGGGGTCTAGGTTACACCATTTCCAAAGGTATTAGGGTGTTTTCTGGATAGGTAATTTGAATAGAGTTTGAAGCTCGTAATTTTAAAATTCCAAAATTAAAGCAAACATGTTTTTGACTTCACAAAAAGCATTATAAGACACTAGTTATGCAAATCTTGGTGCATGCCACCCCAATCTCTTACTAGTTTGAGTACATTCCAGGCAACTGCCGGGCCTACAAGTTTGTCAGAGCTGGAGCACTCCTTCCGGAACCCTCGTCAATCTAATCGGGTATGCCACTTACCTCGATTAAATTGGCCGTTGTGCGAAAATTCTTTCATGACACCAACCTAATCTGGGTCAATGAAGAATCTTACTTCACTGTCAGACTCACTTGACCCATAATGAATAGAAGGCATTCCAACTAACTACTCGGACTTGAACGCAATGTCATCTCGATCACAGTGGCTTACAGGTCATTGCGTTATGAGCTCCCATCTAGCGATTTCTGCTGTGAGTGTGGGTGTGGGTGTGGGTCTGTCTGCTGAAGAGGGGGAAACTGTTATCCTCTTCCTTTGCAATGCACATCTCTTGCGAGGTGCAAATTTAGATTATTTGGCTCCCCATCTATTGTAATTTTAACGGAGTAATCATCCATTGATATTAAGGATATATGCAGCTTCATTTATTCAACTGTGGCATCACAACGGGCCGCTATGCATGCTCAAGTGAGCTTTGGTAATCAAATCTACCACTTCGACGTACCTACCTGAAACTCCAAACTTTAAGTGGCAATTCCAGATCAACCTCCTCGCCACATCAGCCGTGACTTTCGACCAGACATCCATTGTTGATGTATACAAGTTATAATATCAGCAGACAATCTTATCAGTGATGTAATAAGGCTCTGAATAAACATGTACCTCAATTGCCGCAACTGAGCGGCTTTTACTTTGGCAGACGGAACCCATCCTGGCACTATTAAGATCCAGATGTTGCAATATTCTCTCAATCTATGTAGAGCCTGTTTCTAAAGCCCTCATAAAACAAAGCATATGTTCCATTATTCCAATAAACCAACGGTTTGTGCCCATTCGACCAATGGTTGAGATCAATCGATCTAATGGCGCCAAAATAATTTATTAAATCAAATTTTGTTTTCTTTACGAATCTTTAAAAAGGAGCTTTCGACATCAACAGTGCTATTACAACTATACCAAACTTAAGTAGAAGTTAATCAGACTTATTTAATATTTACAATACCTATTACGACTGAAAGTGGCGTATGTAGTACAAGCAAATTCACTATTTTTTCTGATAGAAGACTTTAATTCTCTTTGTTACCTATTTTCCATTTTTTGGGTGATAAACACGAAGCGATTTTGAGTTCACCATTTCCACTTGGTAATTGTTAAAGCTTAAAATATTGAAAATATTTGGATTGTGACCGTAATGTAAATACTATTACTGTCCTCTCCAAATTTTTATAAGTATTGCATAGGACAAGTGTGTATCTTTTTAATAGTCCTGTAAACAACGCAGACTTTTTTAAAAAAAATATTGAATTCAATACCAAGGGAAATGGTGTAAAAGTGAACAACAACACAAGTATTATGAGTAGAAATAAAATTTATTTACTTTATGCTTGGCGGGAGGTAAATAAAATGTTTCTGTTTCTTTACTTCTTTACTTTCAGATCTAATTTTACACTTGTCCGTGCGAATGGTTTGTTGGAGTTAAAAAAAAAACGGCTGCTATTGCTGGTATTTTGCAAATTTCTTGTTAAAAGCTTTTTTGTTGGATCAGTTTTCAGTGGCTAAGACAAAGAACAGTTGCTGCTACAACAACACAGGCATATACATACTTATAAAAGTGGATGCAGTTTGTTTTTTCTATACGACCAGACTCTATGATAAATTCGAAAAAAAAAGAAATTTATCCAGCAGAAGTAAAGAAAACAAGTATCAAGTCTATTTGTTTTGGTATACGCATTCTGAACTAAAAGATATAACCAACAATAACAACAAAACCAACAACAATAATATCACCAACTGATTGTGTGAGTAATAATATCTTAGTACAAAAGAAAACTCATTTTTGCTGCCATTCAATACACAGTTCACAACAAACAGCCAAACGACAACAAAAACAACGGGAATGGCTACGACAACAACAACAGTAACTACAATAAATAAATAAAAAAATAAACAATTCAACGTAATAAAAACCAACAATAATAACAAAATTAATTTCTAGTATAAAAAAAAACGTGCTGAAAAACAGCTGTTACTGCTGCTTTGAGTAAACCAACGCCATCGTCTCAGTCGTTTAGACGCCGTCGTCTCTATTCTATTTACATTGCGATAGGTGTGCATACATGTATGTACATACATTGGATTGGAGTCGATGTACGCTAGCTTTCCTGTAAAAAAGATCTCTGTTTCACATACAAACATACAAAAAAGACTCATCCGTCAAATACAAATACACACATTATATGATATTTTATGATTGTTCTTATTCTACAATACTATATATGTATATATATATATATATATGCCCCGATATCTACAATTTGTTTAAACCAAATTGAACTGCTGCTACTACAACAACAATAACTTTTGCTGCTGCGCCAGCCTGACTGACTGACTTAACTGGCTCTTCGGTTGCTTGCAATTCACTTTGCTACTCAGTCAGCTGCCAGCTGAAAACCCCAACCACAGAAAAGAAAAAACTGTTTAGTCTACCATCTGAGTTTGCGTTATTTAGTCTACTCCAAGAGTCGTCGTCGTCGTAGTCATTGTCTTTCGAACGAAGTCTATGGTCTGCAAAGTGTACTGAACTGAATGGCAGGCACTAAACTAAACTGAAAAGTGAAAGAAACAAAAAAAAGAAGTGTTTGTGTTTTAAATATCGCATAAAGAAATTTAATTTTTTTCCTTAAAAAAAAACAAATTTATCATCACCAAATCAAATCAAACAGCCGCCATAAGCTACACAATATTTTTTTTTGATTATCGTGCAGATTTTTATTTAAACAATTTTTAACAAAGTTTTGATTGGATTTTATGCTCTAATAATTATTTTTACGCGAAAGACTTGTTCATTTATTTCTTATTTTATCTTCATTTTTTATTTTTTTGTTTGTTTGTTTGTTTTTATTGCAATAAAATTGCTCAGAAAATTAAAAAAAAAAACAAGTAAAAACAAACTTTAATTACACCAATAAGCAAAAGTAGTTCGCTTTATTCATTCAAGTGCTAAATACATAAATTTAAAAAATAATTGTTGTTTTTTACTCAATTCTTTTCTACTCCACTTAAAAAAGTTGTTCTTGCAAGCAAAAAGTGAGTTGTAATTCAGTTTTTTTTTCCATACTGATTTTTTTCTTTTAATTCAATTAAAAAATTAGTCTTTAATTTGTATCAACAATATTTTTTTTTAATGTTTGACATGCTTTCTTAACACATTTTTTTTTAAATTTCCTTTTTTAGATTTTCATTTAAAAATCTTGAACGTGCTAAAACTTAATATTGCCAAGTGATAAAGCAAAGTTTCTTCAAAGCAGAGTGAGTATATTTCATTTTACAATTTATGTGTGCTTATTATTAAAAACATCTACATGCATAAGAACTAATTGTAATTTGTATTTTTGTTTACATTTGTTTACATTATTATTTTTTAAATAAAGAAAAAATTCCATATAATTTTAATTCTTAAGGAAAAATTAAGGAAAATATCATAAAAAATGTTTTTATATGTGAAGTAATTAATCGAATTCAAGGCTGTTTAGCCGCGATATCCAAATAATGTTGTGGTAGAGTTTATAAAAATAAATTTAGAACTTTTTTTTTATAAAAGAATTGTATATTTTATTTAGCTTATCGAAATGTAATTGTTTATTAATAAATAATTGTTTAAGAATTAAATTAAATTTATTAAGATGTAATAAATATATTCTATTCTAGTATTTTAATTTGCTTGACCTTGAATATATATTCGGGGGAAGATAAATAATTTTGAATAAATACTTCTTTGAATACTTTTAGTATTACATATTTATTTATTTAATTGTCTTATTTTACTTTAGATGTTATATATTCAGAGAATTACCCCACGACCATAATTTTTAAGAAATTTAACATTGAAATTAAAAATAATTATTATTTTCATTTGTTTTCGATATTTGTATCAAAAAACAATGGCAATAAAAAACATCTTAGGCCTACAAATAAAATTAACTAAATGATATCAAGATCGTATTACATTTAATATATAAAAAGATGGAACCTTAAATAATTATTTTTTACATCTTTGCTTTACATTTATTTGATTACTCCTAAACAAATTAAAAATTTATATATATGTACATACACCAGACTCTTTACTAACAATTGTGACAATAGTGACAATAGTTCAGAATGTACTGATGAACAATAATTCTCATATACCTGTGGTCCATGTCTAGCTACGAATCAATCAGTACATCTGAATTTAATAGAGTTTCTTATGCTAAACAACAACTATAGCCCGAAATGTCATATCCTAAATAATATACAGTAGCATAGTAGTATAGTCCTTAAATTTTTACAAGAAAATCATGATTATCGTGATAAATCATAATCAAAACATAAACCAGATATTCGACACATTAAGCATCACAAAATTTTCAATATTCTGCAATCTTTGATTGTTAATGAAAAGGATCTCAAAGAAATTAAATGCCTATGTTGTAGTTAGGGGCAAAAGTATGAGATATATTTCAATATCGAAAGGTATAAGAAAGCAGTGCATTGTTTTGCCACTTATCTTAAATACTTCTTCGAGTACGTTCTAGGAAAGTATCTTCAATAAAGCATAGAGAATAAAAATAATAAATCAGCATGACATGATTCTTCTGAGTCGAGTATTGTGTTTCGTTGCTATACTTCTCTTTTCGCTCATCACCCTTTCCATAGTGAGATATGAATAACTCTTTTACAAAAGCTCTTAACACTTTGATTTTTGCAACATATACATACGTATACGGTTTGGCTGGTTTGGCTATCATAATTTCAAAACAGAAAATTTATTATCTTCTTTGATTCGTGATTATTTACTGACTAAAATTTTAACTTAGTTCATTATATTATCGTTTAATTTATTTTATTTATAGAAAAATCGAGAGCTTTTATTATAGGAAAATTGATTCAATTTGTACAAGACATAAGCTTATGAAACAAAAGTAAAAATCGGTAGCAGAATGAGGAAGAAATGGCCCTACTGAGTGTTGCTTTGATTCATTTATAAATTTCTATATAGAGAATCGTTCTGAATGTTTTTTTTTTATTAAATAGTTTTTAAAAAAATTCGTTATGCGTATATAAAATTGTATCCTCAAGTCATACTTTATTTAAAAAACTCTTTCATGCACAAAAAAGAAAAAGTTTTTATTTTATTAAAGAATTTTATTTTATTTAAGAAGAATTACAGAAATCTCTCCATACTCTTGTAAATTATTAAATATTTTTTGCAATCAATAATTTTAATATTTTTCTATTACAGCTTTCAACTACAAACACTACCGCAACAACAACAACAACATAAACTAATACCACAACAAAAATGGTTAAAACATTTCAATCGTATTTACCGTCCACAAATCGGACTTACTCATGTGTTCACTGTCGAGCTCATTTGGCCTCACATGATGAGCTTATCTCAAAATCGTTTCAGGGTAGTCAAGGTCCAGCGTATCTTTTTAATTCTGTTGTCAATGTTGGATGTGGCCAGACAGAAGAAAGAGTCCTTTTAACGGGCCTACATGCAGTAGCCGATATATTTTGTGTTTGCTGTAAGACACCACTGGGTTGGAAGTATGAGCATGCCTATGAGTCGAGTCAGAAATACAAAGAGGGTAAATACATTATAGAATTGGCCCATATGATTAAGGAAAATGGCTGGGATTGAACGTGGCAATAAACACATGAGAATCTAATGAAGAAGAAGACGAATTTCAAAATCTTTGAAATGATTAAAGCGTAAACTTCTGTGAGATGTGATTTAAAATTTAAACACAAGAAACAGCTGGTCCAAAGGGAGAAATAGTGGCTGGGAGTTTAGTTAATAAATATCTTAAAAAAACAAAACAAATACAAAAACAACTACAACACAACAAAAAAAAACAAATTCAAAACAATAATATTTCTACAAAAATTATTAAAAAAAAAAAAGAAAAGAAAATAAAATAAAAACAAATCATAAAGGCATGACTGGAACAACTAAAGAGAAAAGAGCACAAACAAATGCATGGACTGTTAAAGGAAAATGTCATCAGCTGAAGTATGTAATGGCGTAGTAGGAGCTTTAATTTGAATGAATGAAGAATATGTGTGTTTCTACTTTATATATATGTATATGTATGTATTTATAAGTAGCTATTATATTATAAATTTTATTAATTAACAAAAACAACAAAAAAAAATGAAAAGAAATATGAAAATTTAATAAGAAATTCTTAGTTAATTTTTAAATTAAATTAATAATTCATTTTTACTAAATGTAGCCTAAAATCACAAAAACAACAAACACCATTCTATGATATACATTTAGATAAAACGAAAAAACAACAACATCACCCACCTACAAAATTAAAAAAAACGGAAAAAAATTATAGCAAAACAAATCACACAAAAACACACCCAAATTTGAAAAAGTTTTTGCTTTTTTTTTTAAGAACACGAAACCAAGGTTTTGTTTATTTTATTATGGTACTAAACATTCTGCCTCTAAGTCTCCCTATTTTTTTTTTTTCAAAACGTTTGTTTAAAAAAATCCTTTGGACCAAAAACACAAAAAAATAAAACAAAATCTGTTTCATGAAAAAGTCCTTAAAGCATATTTACATCTAAAAATATAAAAAATTTGAATATTTTTTATAAAACATTGAAAAAAGACGCAAAAAGACAGAAGGAAATGAAAACGATATACATATGCTTAAATGCTTTTTTAGCTTTAACTTTCAAAGCCTACAAAAGAAAAGTTTAAAAGCTTTGTTCAAATCTAAGCATACGAAAAAGCGTGAAATCTAAACTAAAAGATGTGAAATAAATTTTTCAAAATATTTGAATATCATACTGCATACAACAAAAACATAATTTTTATTTACTTTTTTTTAATATTTCTTTTTAATACTCAATTTAATGTTTTTTTTACTGTCTAATTGGCTTTGCTTTAATGGCAACAATCTGTTTTATGAATAATATTTATTGTACACAACTAGTTTTTTTTTTAATTTTCTTTTAATAAAACTCAAGTTTTTTAAGCCTTAATTTAATTGCTTTAATTATTCCTATTATTTTAATTCTTTTAGGTTTTTGTTTAAATTGAGTAAAGATTTTTGCAAAATTAAAATATGAATTACGATTAATTTTTGAAACAATTATTGTTTACTGAACTAAAGACAATATTGCTCAATTTATAAACAAACAAAAAGAAAAGTATTATTTTTTTGTACTAAATGGTGTTGAATTTAGTGCAATTTTTATGTATTATGACAGTCAATCACATCGAAAGTATTTCTTGGAGACTTTTGTGTAATTTATTAGAACGAAAATTATTGTTTTCTAATATCAGGGGCCATTCATTAAGAGCATTCGAAATTTGTTATTGCTCTACACACTAAATGTGACTTTTTTTCTTTGAATTTTCTAAAATAAACAAAATATGATTCTAAATGCAGACTTACTGGGGCATATATAGTATGTCGAAAAACTCTTTATTACAGAAACAGTAAACGGAATTCAGCACTGTAGTTCGGCGGTTTTATTCTCGAGCAAAGGCAATATCAAGTACTTTTCTTTAATCTTTTCCGAATCTGCAAATATTTGTTTTAAACCTCACTATACTTCTTTCTTTAATCTAACGAAGTTTCACTGCTATATTATTCGACATTTTTGTCCTAGCATAAGTATAATTTCCAGCAAATTTACGTTAATCTTTTCTAAAATTTTAAATATGTATCTGACGTTTTTGTTTTCAAATAGAAACTTCACTTTCAATTTCTATAAGAATAAGATAAAATAAGAATCAAAAATTGATTTCAACAGACAAGCAAGTCAAGTCAACACAAGTCGCCAAACGTTGTAATCTTAAATTCCCAAAATTATTTTATAATTTTTTGAATATGCTTATCGATATAATATATAGATAAGAATATGCACTGAAATCTGTTTAGTTTTAAAAGATTTCTCACACGGAATAAAACAAAAAGGTAAACGGTTTACTTTTAATTTTAATCGCTTGTGTTCAATTACTTTAATAAAGAGTTTCGATTGGACCCCCGTTAAAAGATAAAATGTGATATTGCATTCATACAATCTCTTTATTAAGGAAATGTTAGCAAATTTACATTTATTTTCAACCCCAATCCGATAAAGAAATATTTATTTTTAAATCTCGGAATTCTATCATGTTCAATATTTATTTAGAACATCGCCATTTCTTCTATCAAACTTTTAATGTTTCATTGTAAACAATTAAGCTGGTATTTCAATTTTCCTAAAAACGAATTTTACCAAACTTCAGTGGATTATTAAAAATATAAGTCTTAATAAAGTTGTAGTAGCGGGTCGGTTTTTGAAGTACAACGAACTATTTTTATTTTCACAAATTATTTTGTATAAAAATATATCCGAATTCGAAGACTTACAACTTAACAATATTTACAATTTAAGACGACATTTTTATGGATGCCTCTATTTATGCCACTTTTTGTACGAATTTTCACATCAAGTTTGCAAGAGATGTAGGATATTTTATCACATTCTAACGAAGAACTATTTTTTAAACCATCGACCGTTAGAACTAGTTATTCTAATAGCTTTAAGTCTGAAGAATATGAAGGTCACATTTGTTCCTAATGCTGAATTGTTAAATTCAGAAAACAATATTTTCAAACACACCACTAACGTAAAAGTATGTATGTTAACATCTTTAATTAGTTAAGGCCGGACTTCAATTGCATTTTTATTTATCCTTATTACATGCTATATAAGCTGAGAAATTATCATTTTTCACCGATTGTACTGAGCTTTACCGTGAATTACTTAAATTCTGGTATTCACCCTTCGTTCATATATGTTTCGTACTCACTAGAGCATGATTGCGATCTACCAGCAGTTTGCATTTGAAGTCTGTGCGAACTAAAAAGTAAGTTCTGTTGCGTTTGAACACCGTTTTCTGATAATTTTTTATATCGACAAGGGTCGTTTCCGATTTCGTTTTTTCAGAAGCAAGAAGCCGATTACATGCTTACTATTGACCTCTGTGAATTCAATAATCTTAAAATTTCTTTAAAAATTTAAAAAAAAATCTCAAAACAGTATTTGCTATGCAGGCAATTGACAATGAGTATGAAATTCGATTATTTATTAATTATTATATACAAATATTTATGTATGTGGGGGTATTCCGCCTTTAGTTTTGTAATTTATTTCAAACATGAAAAATTCGAAATTAAACACTTTCGATATGGAAATTTTTTAATTTTGCAAAGACCTTTTATTAATTTTTAACAAAACCGTTTTAATAAAACTTTATAGAATGCATACAATCAATAAACATTTCATTCATAATACACTACACAACTCAAACAGCCCATTAGTTATTTAAACAAGGAACTTAGCAATTTATTTAAAATGATTACATATTAAAAAAAAAAGAAAAATAATTAAGAAATTAGTTGAATCAAATTGGAAAAGTAATGTAAAAGAAAAGAAATATAAAACAACAACAAATTGTATTGTATAACTAGGAATTTTAATTAAAAAGAAAAAGCAGCAGTCTGTTAAATTATGAGAAGAGAGTTTTCAAAAACAAAACTAAAGAAAATTCCAAATTGTTTAAAATTGAAATTTTAAAAAAATGTACTTATTTACTACTAACACAGAGAAAATATCTCTGATTTTACAAAATGCCATAAAACAAATAATTACAAATTATGTGTATATTTTAAGAAAACATAATAAAATGTTGAGTGCTAATGCTTAGAAAGTGTTATAAGAACTATAAAATTTATATTGGCATTGCAATAGAGAGTAAAAAATTAAAGTTTAAGGCTAAAACTGAAAGATCATAAATTGCTGGTTATTATTTAGTTTTGTTCTACAAGACTTCTGTATCAAACTAATCATAATAATCCTTTAGCAGTATAAATATTTAAAATGTACTTTGGAAAGTATTTTAAAATCTTTTTTAAATTTGATTAATTGGCTTCTTTTAAGTATTTTGATCTCTGTAGACAAACCTTTTATGGTAGTTCTTATTAAAGAGAATTAAATTAAAAACTCATTTATTCCCTTATCCTGCAAATTCAATTTACCTTGAGTTTTTTTTCTGATACTACATTATTTAATTCATATCGTTATGTTTTACTGAATATTTCTTATGGGTGTTGGATTTTAAACATTTGTTTTGCTATATCAAATGAAAAACTTAAAAAACTGTAGATTGTTAACGAATCTTCAATATTTAATTTTAATATTGGCAATACATTGCTCATATATATATCCTTTTGCTTCCATTTATTAAAGAAAAAAAAACAAACAAAAAAATAATATTTGATCTCATTTTATTTTTTATGCATTATAAACATAAATGTATTATTCTTTTGATTTAACCTTAAACTTTAATTTTAAGTTTGCAAAATTATTTACATACATAATTACAATACGTATGTATACGTATGTATGTGAATGAAATGATTACTAACAGGCTGCTAGCTTGAAAGGCTGGAACAGCTTTAAAGCAGTAAAATTTATAATAAATGTATAAATTTTCTAAAAGATCAAGAAAATAAACATAATAATTTTATAAAAACAATTAATTTCATGATTTATAAATGTTTAAAAGAGTGGTTTATTTTATAAATTATTATTTAACTGGGTCAAATTAAGTCATTTGATATTAAAAGTAATTTCATAAAATTGTAGTCCATTGTATAAACAAATGTAGTTGAAATTATTGAATATCGAATTTCATTCACAGATTTTAATTACAAAAAATTGAACAAGTCTGCATAATTTATTGTAATATGTTAAGTGTTCTTGTATTTGTTTTGAAAGTATTACTTTTTTATTCCAAAATATAGGACATATCCTATTTAGTGTGAAACTTAAAATTGAAAGAATTCAGTAGGGAAACGAATATTTCTGAAACTAAGAAAACTATGTTGATATCTTCCACTTATTTGCGATCTGTGTAAGCAATTTATGCTTATCTGCCATTCTTTTCAAATCCGTCAATTTGGCCAGGAATTTTATTAGAATTTTTAACTTAAACTCTAGATGTGCCATTATCTAGAGGTTGAGAAACAACATCATCCTGCTTTGAAACTGAATCAATCTAGCGTTTTAAGAGTTTTAATGCAAATTCAAATATCTAATATTCGAATACAACAGAGTTAAACAATTTTCTTCATGGTACTACCAAATTTTTTTTTACAATTTTAAATTATGTTTACACCCCTTGAAACAATCTATTTGGTAGCTCCTGAGCCTTTTGAGAATTTAACAACAACGTTGTGGGAAGGTCAGGCAACACCATGTGGTGTAAAAAGTCGGTTTTCAATCTCATATTCCAACATATATTTTTACAGAGACTTAATGTATGAGACAACAAGACAAAGAAGAAAATTATATCGAAATACTATTGTCGAATTGCAAATACACTTCGAAAGTTTAGTAATGAATTAAAGAAAAATTTCACATTGTCTTTAATCTATTACAAAATACCCAAACGTTATTAGCAAATCGGAAATCATAATAAGGCTAAATACAGGCTTATAGTTTGCCCTGTTTGAAAATGGCTTTAAAAATTTGAAAATCACGCATGAAACTGCCAAAGGCAACAATACCTAAATCATTATTCTGTAATAAATTTCACTTAGAAAAGTAAACACAATTTAAAATGTAATTCTTTTCCAAACGAATTATTTATTTAAATAACCACTCTTTTTAAAAATTCTTTTGATTCTTCTTTATTCTTTGATACACTGCTTAATATGTATGTTCCGTGTCTTTAATGCAAATAGGAAAACAAGAAATAAATTTAAATTGATATTCAAGCAAATAATTAAAATAAGAAAATCTTATTTAAAAATAAAAAGCATAATAACTGCCAAGAACTTTAAAAATATTTAATGTTCTCTAAATGTTAGTTAAAATATTTAATACTAAAGAAAAAAAAATTAATTAAAAATTATGAAAACGAAATTATTTAAAGCGAAATAAAAAACAAATTATTTTGTAACAAAATTTGTATAAATGAAATAAAATAAAAAAGAATGTTCAAAATAGTTCAGATTTGAATTTTGATTAAAACATTTGCAATTAGTTTTTCATTCATTTCTAAAAAATTTTATTTTAATTAAGTTTTCGTTTATTTTGCTGAAAAAAAGAAATATAAACATTAATTAAATCACATACATGAGCTTAATATGAAATAAAAAAATAAAAAAAAAATTAAAAAAATTAAATAGAATAGAATTTAATTTATATTGTATTACAAGAACAACTAAATACATTTTAAAATCAAAATTGTAACACCATTAGCTAAAGAGAAAAAAAAACAATTAAAATATAATTCCATTTTTTTTTGTTTGCTGTGATATAAAGCAAATTAAAGTGTTAACTCAGCAAAACTGAATACATATGTATTTAAAGGAAATATAAAAAATAAACTTATGAACAAAAATAAAAAAAACAAATACCAACTGTGTTAAATCTGAAACCTAACAGACGTTTTCATATTTTGAATTAAAATCTAAAAAAAACATTAATACATATGTACATACACTCTGTATAAATAAACATAATAAACTGCCCAAAGTGTATGAGAAGAAAAAAATTCATTTAAAAATATTTTTTAATTTATATTTATGAATTTATGTATATGAATGTAACAAAAATCTTTTGCTCAGTCAAAGGTTTTAAAATTCTATGTTAAATAAAATCTTATATTTTATAATTGCTGTTTTAAATTCTCGAATACAGATCAAAAGACAAATCAAAAAGGGTTTAGGGCTTTTCCAAAGGTCAATTGGTAGCCTAAAATAGAAGTTACTGTGATCTCAAGATTACTGGTTGTCTACTAGTATATTTAAAATTCGAATGATTTTTGGGTCTTTAAAAATCTTAAAAATCCTTCATTGCAATCGGTATTCTTAAATAAAAGTTACTGTGTCTTCAAATAAGATTTCAGTTTTTATTTAAGAATTTTAAAGTCTTTACAAAATTTAAAATTTTTTCGAAATAAAACGAAAGCAAATATTACAAAATAGATGGATTTTCAAATGGAAAAGAACATTTTTAAATTGCATTCGGTATCTGAAATAAAAGTAACTGTGATATGAAATACACTTTTGGGTATTTACTTTTGTGAAAGTTGAACGAAATTCAATAGTAACTGTCTCTTTGTACTTCCAACCGGCATTTCGTTCGATATTATATGTTTTCTAAACATATTTGTCACCAACAAAGCAGCAAAAGTAAAAGTAACTTTTTTGACTGCTATCTTTCAGAATTGTTTGGTAATTTCTCTTCTTAATATATTTTTTTAAACAATTTCTTATCCTAACTGAGAAAGTAATGTGTTTGGATTTCTCGGAATTTACTTTAAGAGGACCAATATCGTTTTGAAGATACAAAGGAACTTCAATTTGAGACTGGTTTGATGCTGTTACTGCAGTATCATGTATTTATGTCACCTGTAAATGACATTTTGCAGTCAAAATTTTACACACTACAAGTTGTAGCACTCTGCCCTGAATTATTGCTATTCAGAATTTATATAAACCTGATTTATCGAAGTTAAAGTTAAAGCCAAATATTATAATAATATGTATTGCTACTGGGAATTTATATAAACTTGATCTGTCGTTTTTAATTTTAACATACAAATTATAATAACATGCGTTTGAAGCTCTCTAAGTTTGTTTTCGTAAATTTCGATAACAAATCTTCGAAACTCTTTTATATTAAAAAGCAATTATAAGATTTTTGTATTACATTCGTTATAAAAGCTTCTAGCAATTATTCGTCACAGGATTTTTAATATATGAATTCATTTTAAAACAATTTATATTTTTATTTTTTAAAACCTTATATTTAAATCAAATTTTTCAGTTCTTGTTTTTCGAATTCCGAAAATGTCTGTTAAAATTGAATGCAGGTTTTTTTTATTCTCAAATAAAATATACCAAGTAATCAGGTATATAAAAAGATAAAAAAGAAAATAATTTATTAAAATACAAAATAAAAGAAACAGAGAAAATATTTACAAAAAAAAAAAACAACAACAAAAATACTTTTCATTTATAAAAAATGCCTAGAATTTATACTTCCCTTCACCAGCTAGAACTAAAAACAATTAAAGCCATGTCTGTGAAAAAAGCTCTTTTTATAACAAATATTATAAAAAATGGAAATTTCTTTAAATTTTAAAATAATTCAAACAATTTGACATTCCCTTTCAAATAAATTTCCATTAAAAGGTTATAAACTATTTTAATAGATTACACCATACTTGTTTGAATTATTGTAAAAAGGAAATTTAAATAAATTTTCATAATAACTTAAAGGAAAAATGGTATTCTAAGCATATAAAATGCAGTTTCGTTTTAAAAACTAAGAAATACAAAAAATATGAAACTTAATGATTTGAAATAAACCTATAAACCTTATTTTTTAATTCTTGTTTAGAAATTATTTAATTAATTAAATAAACTAAAATAAAATATAAATGTATTTTGAATTTAAAACAAACAAAATAACATCTCTCTATATATCGTATATACTATTTAAACCACAAGAAAATGAAAGATAAACATATTTTAAATAAAAATGTCTATTTTCTCTACGCTGAAATAAAAAATAACTTTAAAACTATAAAAATTAAAAATAAAAATTTAAATGAAAATTAAAGCAAACAAACACCCTGAAAATATATATATATATATTGTAATAGTTAATATTAGAAAGAAAGAAAGTATATATATTTTAGTATTAAAATAATAAATACAACAACAAATGCAACCTACCAATCAACAACAACAAAACCCACTTCATATTCATAATTAAAACTGCAAATGAAAAGAAAAAACCAACAATACATTCATTTAAAAAAATTTATTTTTTTAATTTTATTTTAAAACAATATTATTAGTTTTTAATTAATTTAAAAAAAAACAACTATAATTCTACATTATATCGTATATATGCATAAATACATATTTCATATACATTTATATACATATAAGCATACATACATACTTACATCAATCAATCATTATGTCTCTTAGATTATTATTATATTGTATTGTATACATACAAATAGATTGCAATTATTATTCATTTTAGATAACGAATTGCATTAAAATTAAAATAAAAAAAAACATTTTATTGCGCATATTTTTTATGTCGAAGAGAATATAAATAATGCGAAATTTAAAACAAAACAAAAATAAATGCAACATCCACAATATTAAATTTCATACAAAATACATTTTAAATTATAATTAAAACATAAATACTATATACATACATACGATATATTAACCATAAAAGAAATAACATTTTATGGCAAGTATATGTTATAAGAGCAAAGTGATATAAATTATAAATAAATAAATTAATTAATTAAATAAATAAATATTTAAAAGAAAAGAAATATAAAATACAATATCAATCCAATCCTGTTTCACTTAATAGGAGTCTTAAGCTATTAAAATTGTAATCGAGTTTATATTCTAAAAAATTTTCTCATACATACTTACTTAAAACATCAATGCTCTATGGACTTGGACTTTATATTTTAGCATTAATGTATAGTAACTCGCTTCTGCCTTTAAATTGCATAGCCTTCCAATGAACAACAGCGATCCTTACGGGCCACTGTCGACAGTCTCGGCATTTCAACTAATAACTTCTGCTGAAGCTCTCGATCTAAGGAGGCGTAAGAGACCGTCTTTCACCTCATGTGTCACTGCCCTGCTTTTGTTATGAAGAAAATGAGGTTTCTGACATTGACCGAACTCTCTAATATAAAGATTGCTGCAATAGCAATATTTATTTTGGAGTCTGGATGATTTTCTATAGAGAACGATTGACCCCTCCGGGTAGAATTGATTGTGGTATCACAATGGGCCTAAATGCTGGCCTAAGTCCTTCGAAGGGGTCCGCCATCTAATCGAACCTAACTTTCGAATGTCGATTTGTTTAAACTTACTTTAGATATAAAGATGAAACATTCTTGTTGATGAAACAATAAAAATTGTGGTACTAATTTGCTTCGTTCAACAGGCCAAAATTGGTGTCCCCAATACTAAGACTTGAATAGCTCCATACGAGCAGAGCCCTATGTACATATTCAAATCCAATTTTGTGCCCACAATGCTAAGGCTTTAAATAGCAGTATGCGAGCAGAGCCTTCTCTGTACATAGGGAGTTATAGAATTCCAAATTCCTGTCTAGAATACGTAGAAGTTAAATATTCGTACCCAAGAAGCGTTTAGCAATTACTCTTGAATAAATAAACAAACAAAACAAATAAATAAAATCCCTATAAAATGTAGGCATTCAATTATTTTTATTGTATGATTTCATACAATAAATAACATTTAAAATTTACCTTATTGTTAGTAGAACTCATTTTTAATATAATTTTTTATTTCATTTTATAAGCACCAACAATAAAAAGAACTGAAACGCAATTATATTAACATGTTGCATATAAATGCAAAACAAAAACACAAATAAAAGAAAATAATTCAGGTAAACAACTGATAAGATTTTGTTTAAATAATCAAAATGATAAAGACAAAGCTAGGAAGTCATTCAAATGGTGGATACAGTTCGACCATATCTTAGCCTACATCCTAAATTATTCATGTGTAAACAACTTTAATGCACTAAATTGTATACACGTTTCACTATGTATGTATGTATATAAGCTTCTTCATACATTTTTTTAAAAGAATTCTTCCTGATTAAGGTAATTTAGATAATTTATTTAGTTAATCATAGCATATATGTTAGTACTAGGCCGTTCTTTTAAAAAAATTCGAGTCTAATATTGAAATTTATACCTATATTGTTGGAGGAATAATTAAAACTTACTACAATAGTGGTAAATCAAAAGTGGCAATAGTTAAATCGATTTACTTGGTCGAACTTTACTTGAGGACGGAGATAAAGTCGAATGAACAACAAAAAATTTCTGTATAAATCGGGTAATATTGTCGAATTGCGTGGTTTTTTAGTGCTGGCTGGGGTTTTTGACCACCGAACACACAGAATAGAAACCATTGACGTTTAATAAACGCTCATAGCAGCAACATTACTGGCCAATTTAGAGGGAGAAAAAAAATGTTATAATGTTTTGCGAATCAAATGTGTTAGAAGCAACAGATATACAGAGTGAAAACTGGCGGATAAAGCAGAAAAATTAAATGTAAATAAACATTTATTTTGTGTTAAAAAAGGGAAAATTTGGAATATTTTTTAATTTCTTCAATGAAAAGTTTAAAGATTCTTAAATATTTAATTATTAATCGAAATGTGTGTAGTTTTTGGTCACAATGAATATAGTTTCTTGTGCAAAAGGTAAGTAAGAAGCTGAATATATCAAGATCAAAATAAGACGTACTGCTCATAAAAAATTTTTCTTGCTGAAAGTTGCCAATATTTTTTAATTTCTTAGAAGAAAAAGTTAAAATTTGTTATTGTTATTAGTTGTTTTTATTATTTATTAATAGTTTTACACAAAAATTAAATTTTTTATTAACTCTCGCCAATATGAAAAACCCACCCCAAAAACTAAAAAACGTAAATAAACAAAACATTGTTACAATCAGAGAAGGACAGAAGTACTTTTTGGTAATATTTGCTGTCCCTTTCATAATTCGCTGGTAAACGTCAAAATTGCGTTTCGATACTGGTTATACGGTGTTTTTGACTATGATGAATTGCAATTTTCGGTCGATGACTTTTGTTTTTTTGGTTGATCACCTGCAGTTTTGGTTGCATGACTTGCATTCTTTAGGTCGATGACTTGCAGTTTTTGGTCCTTGATTTTAATTTTTTTTAGTTGTTTACGGTGCATTTTTTGTCGATGGCTTACATTTTGTAGTCTTTATAAATATTTAACTGATTACAGGGCCTTATTGACTCAATCTTTTTTGTATTCCGTGTAGTTAGTCAATGTAATACTCACTACACTACGGCAATCGATACTCATCGATAAAATTAACATACAAAACATGAGTCTTTTGAGAAGCTAGGAAGTTTGCCTTATTAATAGTTTTGTAAACTCTAATAATATGTGTGTGTACATGTATGAGCGTACTTTTTATACATAAAAATGTTTAGAAGACTGAGTTAAGCTTTTCGAAAATATTTTAAAGACTTTTGTGTACTCAATTTGAGAAAAATGTCAATTATTATCTTTCAGTGTTATAATTTTTTTAATACGTATAAAGTGCGTGCCTAATACTATGTATTGCAGTGTCATATTAATCAAAAAATATTAAATATTTCTATTGCTCTTGTAATAGTTCTGGAGTGTAATAAACCCCCTGCCTAACAAACACTTCATAGATAAGATTCTCGTAAATCTTTGTGACAAATTCATTCAATTGTTTGCGCTGTGATACTCGCTCACTTACTCGCTATTTAAAATAATTTTCTTATTTTTATTGCTGTTTCGCATATGAATAGTAGTGGCTTAACCCGCTATTTATTGACAGTAAAATATTTTATGTTCATTGTTGTTATTATTGTTTTCTATTGTTGTAAACAATTTAATCTTTAATATTCATATGAGCCATATGGCAGTAACAGAAAAAAGTCACACATAACAAGCACTTACTAAAAGTGAAAATATACGGTTAAAAATTGTTTTTATTGTATGTAAATCTATTGCAAACAAACATTAATATACAAACATGCATACACACACGCTTAATCATATGGTTTATATATGAAATGTCAACAAATTAATACAACAATAAAGTCATCAAAAAAAAAAGAAAAAAAAATCAAAGAACATAATGAAAACAAAACAAAATAAAAAATAGAGCACTTTATCGTTGATAACAACTGTAACAACAAAAGGTAAACAATAAAAATAATAACAACAACGTATTCGTAAATAAAAACACACTCTCTTCTCTTTCTCCCGTTTTGAGTAGGTATTTATTTAATTTTTGTTGTTTTTTATGACTCTAGTTGTGTTATCATTGCCTTGTGTGTTTATTATTGTTGTTGGAGAAGTGTATTTAAATAAAACAAGAATAATAACAACATCATCTGTCTGTGTATCATGATAAAATATGCTTATGGGAAAATGTACACACACATACTATATCATAAAAAAAAGCCTGACTTTTAATTTAATTTCATATTTAGATCAACAGGTATGCTAGTTAAAATACTCTCTCTCTCTGTCTCTCGCTGTCTGAGAGCTTGAGAGTCAAAGTATTTAATCTCATATTTTTTTAATTTGTATGTGTTTTGGTTTTGTTTACATATTTTTTTTCCTTAAAATAGTTTAAAATTATGTTAAACCAGGTCAGTGACTGATAACAACACACTGTCTGTATGTGTGCGTTGTGGGATTTTATTTTGTCTTTTGTTTTTTGCTTTATTTTTAATTGTTTTGTTATTGTTTATAATTAATTCAAAAGAAATTGTGGTTTACAATAATTATTTTGCATTGTTATCGTCGTTTCGTAAATATCGTATTATTTTATCTCGCTTTGTTGCTAACAAAAAAAAAATAAAATAAATAAATAAAAAGAAAAAAGAAAAATTTTGCAAAAGACGCATTTAAAATCACGTATTACGCTTGGCTTTTGTGCAAAAGTTTTTTGTTTCCATTTAATTATAGACATACCGTTATTCTGCTAAAAATTATGATGAATTATTGAAGGCCCGGAACATTTGTTCAACCAATTTAGATTAGATAAATGCCGGTAATTTTTTTGTTAATAATTTATGGGGTTTTAAAGTTCGTTTGCAATTGCAATTGTTTATTAATTTTTGCAATGTTAAATTGTTTACAAATTAATGTGGCTATACTGTGCTAAGTACTTAGTGTTGGGTTTTTGAGACATATAATGCTTTCTTGTTTTGATCGATAATATTTTTGCGATTTCTATCACTCTAGACTTTTAGGGTTTTCTGCTCAAAAAAACGTATCCAATTACGTGTTTTAGGCCTCAACGAAATTTAAATTTACACCATCAAGACACAGTACTGCGATATTCAAAGTAATGATAAATTAAAGGTGCGTGGTCTAGGCTATTGTTGAATGCTCAATACTGATCAGTCAAGTATGTGAGGTTTTGCGCTGTCATAACATATAACAACCAACACCACTTCTATTCTGTACTTTTTAATTGGTTTCTTGCTGGTGGAGATCAGAGTTAATCGTTTGATCAGAGTTTGAACAATTCCCTTTCATAACCATAGGACATTCAGCATTATCTTTCTTGATGTAAATCGCAGATCTTTTCCACAATAATTTCTGGTTCCTCTTGCTCCAATTTTACTTGTTGGCAGTCAGTTGTTGGAAGTCAATATCGAAAGCTTACTGTTCTTGAACTCAATCAACATACTCGCGGTGTTTTTAATGGTCAGTTGACTTTAATTGTTATGTGAGTTGAACTTTATCTGAATGTAGACTCCATCGCTTTAATAACCATACGTACATAAGTACATACATAATTGGTCCTTACAACCCTTCAGTCAGGATTACGACCTAGTTTCATGTTGTGTGTGTTAATTATACACTTGAGCGGCAGGAGCTGCAGTTTAAAGTCGACTCCGAACGACAGCTTTTTGAGACACTTTTATTTTATTTTACTCTCGAAGTTTTTGCAAGAATTCTGCTGAGAGAAAGTCGCCGAAGAAATATTTTTTTTTCATATTTTCGTTTTGATGTCTGACCGTCCAATTGCTGAAAACACCGAGAGATCGACAATGTTGTGTTATCTGTAATAAATTTTGCTGTAAAAGTTAAAAAGTTTTAACAACAAAATTCCATAAAAATATTAAACATTTTCTGCAATAAAATGTAGTCTTTAGCATAGGTTTAGGCTGTTGAATTTGTTTACCTCAGCGCTATATTAACATTTACGTATGAATACGGCATTGCCATATACATATGTACGTCTCTATACTGTGCAAGAAAAGAGTACATCAGTGGCGATCTTCTTTATAAGCAATTATAATATAATAAAATAATATCAGATATATACACCATTTTACTTTCTTTCCATTTCATTCTTTTATTTCATTTATTTGCTTTCTTAGAGAAATTGTGAATAATTCAAAGGTACCTTTTATTTGGATTCCAGGACTGAGAGATAACATCTGAAAGAGTGTTGCTGATGAACTGTTTTATATGATATTGGTTTTCTCATTGCTTGAGTTAAACTGGGTGGCTTTGGTTGGAGGATTGATTGTCCTTTTTTCCTAAATCGTATGGTCATCTATTGCACTTATGCTAATGGTCTCGACACTCTCTTGAATGACTTCTGCAGACTCTTCTCTCATACGAGTCAAAGTTTCTTTATCTCATATTGCCAGTAACCTTTTAGAGAACTCTCCAAAATAAAGATTACTGCAACAGTGGAATTTATTTTGGTTCCGGTATAATATCCTAAAGGGATTATTCGATTCCAGGGTTGAATATTGGTTTGTGGTATCATAATGTGCCGCTGGCCTACGTGTGATCATCACCTAAACTGACTATCAATTACTTTAATCAAGTTTTTACACTTTAATAGATGATTGGTTTACTGTAGCAGAGCCTAGGACTTACGTCTGTCTTTGACTAGAAACAATGCAGCAGCAGGTATTGGTTTTAGCGGTGAGAAGGTGATTTGTCAATAGAGTTATACTCTTCCTCAAAAGGTTGTGTTATCTTTTCTGGGATGAACAGGGATCAGTGGCATTCTGGATGTGGAACCTTATTGGAAAAATTGGTCAAAAATAACTCAACATGTTGGTTTTGCGGAGTTGCATGACTTGAATAGTGATACCCAGAAGAATTGTGAGCATTGAATTCACTAGCATTCAAGGATTCTATATATGAAATTTAAGTATTTTTTTAATTTGTTCTGGTTTAAATTAGTTACGATTTAATTTTTAGTTTTCTTTTTTATTATCCTGTGATTAATCTGTTGTAATTGAATTGCTGTGGGGTATTGTAATAGAATTAAAACAATTAATAATTATTATTTTCTATTTACTTAGAAAACTTTGAATATCATAATTAGATTTCAATTATAAACACTCTTTAATGCGATTGTAGAAGCTCAAATAAAATTCTATGAAATTATGCCAAATTTCAAACATTAAAGACCCTCCAACATTTAAAATTCTCAGAATGTAAATAATTTTCTAACGTAAGCCAAAAAAATCGGGAACGAATAGAAAACAAATTGCGTTGGAAAAACCTAAAAAATTATTGTGAAAACTCAACTACATTTTCTAATTCTCACACTCTTTTGAACAGTTCTTTACGTCTAAGTGGGCAATACAAAAGCTTCAACTGTAAATGTGAAACGATTACAAAAAGCGAATGATGTTCATGGCCAGTGAATTGCATAATTTTACCCCAGAGATCTAAATAGAGATGTAAATGCTGTACTGTATGGATGTAAGAAGATGCTGGTTTTAGGTGTGAGGCAGAATGTTAGATTGGAATTACGGCGAACAAATTAAATATTTTTACTTTCTGCATAAACACCAGCCAACACAAACTACTCACTACCCACTCAGTATCTACACCACACGCCTTAACTTTTTAATCCTTTTCTTTTTCCGTTTTTTGTTTTTCTAAACTCCTACGCACCAAATTGCCTTGAAACTGGAGAACAACTATAACTACATACATGCATACATACATACATTGACTCTCTACAACATCCATTTAAATATTTCACAAGTTGTGTTGAGAGCACCATTTTGTTTTTATTCATTTCTACTTTAAGTTTTCTTACAACAAAAAACGGAGTAGAAAACAATTTCTGAAATGAACATTATTTATAACTTACGATGAAGAAGAAGAAGCAGAAGAAATACTTGCATGCTTCTTTATGTTGCAAGAATACAAAAATGTTGAAAACTATGCTAAATAGAGAAAACATTGAAGATGAATGAATAACAGTAAAAGGAACAGCGTGTGGGTAGATTGTAAATGAAAAGACCCCGAAGCATATAACAAGCTCAAGAATGAAAACTTTTAGTTTTTCTTCGTCTTCTTCTTCTGCTTCTGCTTCTTTTCAACTAAATACTCACTCACATTAAAGATATCAGATAGAACACTGAAATTCCTTAACGTTTTTCGTACACCAACGCAAGAAAATTTTGTCGAGTTTTATTGAAAGGGACGCTAGAGTTATTGGTTAGGAGTAAAAGCAGTTTACGATGATAGGTCGTTTAAAGTGGTCTTAGCCTTTTATTTTTATCTACTTAAGAGACAAGTACAATATGTATGTATATAGAGTTCATGTTTACTTTGTTATCAAAGAACAATTCAAAAACAAGAATCAAAGAAACGGATTATGAAATCGGATTTCTTTATGAAATTTAGAAGGGTTTCGGAAGAATTTTTCAAAAACTTGCCCGTTTTCAATGAAATCTTTGCTTAAATCTAAATCGGATTAAGGACATTTGGATTTAGAATTCTATTTAAGGATAGATCAGAAGATTCCCGGTGGTACTTCTGGTATGTTTATATCGGTGGTTTCGAAAAGCTGGACAGAGTAGTGATTATGGGTTTCAATATTAAACTTTCTATAGGCTGCTTCTATAGGAAAGCGGCGCAGTGCTTGTTGAATGGTCTAAAATTGCTTAATTTACTCGGAAAGCTAGTCCCTAACGAAATACATCACTGCGTCCGTTATTGCCCATTAATGCAGCGGATTTCTTACGGGAATTTAGGCTCATTTACCTATATGAGCTTCAAAATATAGGAATATCGTTAAGAATTGTTTTGTTGATGAACTGGCCAGAGCTAGAATGGGGCACATAATCTCCTACATGTTACAGCACATAGCTGTCCCAATTGCCTCTGTTAAAATAGGTATTCATCAAGAATTTGATCGGCTGATAACTGACTTATCTTCCGTCCTTAAATCGTATGATCATTCCTGGCACAATTCCGATTTTTACAGGCCATTGTCCCATTGGCATATCATGGCATTTCCCTAAATGACTTCTGCAGAGGGTGTAGGTCTAAGGAAGAAGAGATTATCTTCCACCTCAAGTCCACCTTGAGTGCTCTGCTCTTGCTATAAACAAGCAGATCTTCATCGCCTCTCTAATTTTTTGTGTCATTTTTGCTGAACAAGCAAGATTTATTTTGGGATCGGGATTGGTTCCTATTGAGAATGTTTAATTTTAATTAATTAATTGTGTTATTACAATAGCCCAGGTCAGACATTTCGATCAAAACGAAATAAAAAATATATTTCGATTTCCTCTCTCAGTAGATTTCTGGCAAAATTTCTGAGAGTAAATAATAATGCCTTGAAAGAATTTCTCAAAAATCTCATGCTTAATAAAAAACTTAACACACATAACATAAGTGGTGCGAAAAGCTAGGTCGTAATCCTGAAAATGGTTACAATGACAACTTATGTAATTACGTATGCATGTCCTTCTAAGAGTGACCATCATCTAACAAAAATTACAAAAACCGATACTTAATAGATCAATAGAACGTACTGTTACCACAAAGCATTTTTTCCATATTTTCAAATTTTTCTTTGATTTTCTTCATTTTCAACAATTAAGTGCTTCGAACTGAGTGGGTGGCTATATGTCTATTGTAGCAGGTTCTAGGTTAATAGGGTTGCCATCTCCTCTCCATCATTGTCCAGAAACAAGGTCTACTTGATTGTAGTTTTTCAAGAAGTAAAGCCACCTGACCATCCTAGCTTTGCCATCTGTTGTTGCCTAGTTGTTGTTATACCTACTGGTATTAGGTGTAGTATTGGTCATTGTGTCCAACTCTTTTCCTTATCCTTATCTGATCAGGGGTCTTAATCGATTTATTATTTGAATGGAATTTTTATTAAAAATAATTAAAAGTTTTCCCGTCTACCAAACCGGATATCTTGGTTTTGTAGTCATCACTTTACCTACTACACACCTCCCTATGTTTTTCATTTCGTTTAACTAAACTAAAAACTGTCGGCCATTGCTCTGCACTAATACTTGTTAAGCGTAATATTTACAAAATGCTATTTGTTGGCAATACGAAACACTACTAATTGCCTGACTAAGAAGCTGAGGAAGTAAAAGTGGAAAATGAAGAAGAAAAAGAAGAAGAAATAACAACGAAAACTTGTTGAAAATATTCAAAATCTTCAAATACTCACGCACTCTCGCATGCCAATACACCCACGTTAAATGAAACAATGAAAAAGAAACGAAATTTTGTTGTAAAAGTTAAAGGCGTGAATTTCATTGTCTGCATGAATTTTATGAACGATGTTTAAACGCACACATACACATACACATACACATATACATACACAAAAACATACGTAAATGCAGTCGTGAAAAATTAAAAACTTTTACTTATTTCAACATGAGCATTCAACATATATACACACATACATACATACATACATTTGGTTTCTATACGTACATACGCACATTCATACATACACATATAAATGCATGCATAATTGAAATAAATGTACGGTATTATTGTTGTTGTTGTTGCATAAACTTTAAGCAAAAGTTTTAACACCCACCATAAAAACTCTGTTTAGTACACCCACATACAGCAGTAGCCGTAGCAGTAGCAGCAACAACAGCTGTTGTACTACGGCAAGTATGAGAAACATCCAACGCACGTTCTAATATTACGTATACGCCCTCATCATACTCATCTTGTTTAAAATGTTGGAAAATTGTTTCAACATGTTTTATTTTTTCTCGTATTTTTTTTTGTTGGTTTGTTTCTGTTGCTTGTTGACCCGCACACACACACACATACACAGCCTCTACGAAATATTTTTTAAGACTCAACTTTGTTTTTTTTAAGCCATTTATGAAAGTTGTTGCTGCTGATGCATGTATTTAAAGCAAATCATCGTTTGCAGCCATAGCTGTTCTAGTATTGCCTAGTGGCGGTTGATGCCATTAAAGTCAACCTGACTAACACATTTGGTGACATTTGTGCAAGGCCAACATTTTGTTGGCCCCCAATTTAACTTGAGCAAAACAACAGCAAAAACAATCACCGAATTTTTGTGGGTTTGTATGCTTACGGTTAAATCATATGTATGCATGTAGTTAAAATAACAATAACAACAACAAAACAACGCACAATAGTACGTGTATCTCAAGGGTCCCTCACATAGAAAACAAAAATTTCGCAAAACTTTTCAATTTTTCTACAGGCGAAAAACTAATGACAGAAAAGTTTTTTTTTTGAATAGATTCGAATTAGTTTAACCGAAAAACGCTCGATAAACTCTTAAAGTTTAACGAAAATTTTAAATCCATTTTAATTCCCCAATGCAAAATAAATTGTGTAGAAATATTGGTTTTCAAAACACAGATAAAATGTTTAAAACTCATTTCCTTTTATATATTGTAGAGTACCCATTGTATTATTAGAAGCGAACAATTGCTGACAATTGTGTGAAAAAAATGAACTAAAGTTTGTAAATAAAATTTTTACTAAAATTTCAATAGATTTTGAATTATCATGTAAAAGTTCTTATAATTTTTCAACACATTTCAACAGAGATGGCTTAATGAATATTTATTTGAAAATATGTTTAATAACGTAGATAATTTTGTAGATAAGGCATATCAGCAAAGCGTTAAGAGATAAAATATTTTATTCACTATTTCCTCCACTACCAGTCCGTTTAGGTCCAATGACAGTAACATTACTGTAGTGTAAAAACAACAGTTACAGTAGTTTTATCATCATATTCTCTAATATTATTCCTTAATTGACCATTCATTTCTGGAATATTTTTTGCGACCACAAATATATACCAGAGGAAGGGAAGAATATTCGAAGAGTAATTTTCGTCAACTGGCCATCAACTTCATAGTGGCCCTCATATTTTTTATTACCTCTCTTGGCTTTACCCCTATAGGTTGGCTGCTATTGTTGCCATAATTTCCGGTTGGTTGTTATTCTGCCTTATATCCGTTTCGATAGTCTATTATTGTTCCAGCTATACGGATATTTGGTCGCTGTAGCAGGTCTAGGATAATGGTGCTGTCGTGGTGTGGAACCTTGCTAACCGTTGGTCCTCATTAAAACAGCTGAATATATTTCTCTGGAGCTATACCAACCAGTGTTTACGGACCAGGTGTTGGTAGTTTTCGATACTATAAAGAAATCTTACGAACTTCCTTCCTGTTGTAGCTTATACGTAAACAAGTCTAAACTAGTTTATCTCGATCTTTCTTTCTAATCGGGTAATAATAAAAATAAATGTACGCTAAACGATAGACTCTCACCAACCGTCCTTTTAATTTCTTTAAAGAATAAAAGACTGGCATAAAGCCCACCTTATAACCAATTTTTTTTCGAAATATAATGAACAAGGTTTCTCCTGAAAACGTTTACTACTACTTTACTACAGTCCGCCTAATAACTCAGGCACCTTCAGTTCCTTCTGACACGCACTACTACCATCTTTCCGTGATGAGTGTGAAGATAAATTCGAATTTAAAAACCAAATAAGTAAATCCACACTCTTAGCAGCGCCATTTCTCGCCTCTAACGGAGTAAACCTTGCTATTAGCAGAGTCCTATTAATTGTTTAACATTGACAAAAAGTAGATTAGTCTTCTTCATTGCAACTATCGCAGACTATTGACATAAAACATAATTCTTATTATGATCATTATTATTATTCAATTATTAACGCTACTACCACCGTTGGAAAGACCACCCTCTGGACTACCATTTGCATATAGTCTGTATGGTGTACTATGTCTTATATGTCCAAAAATGGTAACTTACAACTTACAACAACAACCGATTTTCTTAAAATTGAAAATCTCGACACACAAAATTAACATACAACTTACAACTTACAACTTACAAAATACAACTTACAACATACAACATACAACATACAACATACAAAATACAACTTACAACATACAACTTACAATGTACAAGATACAACATACAACATACGACTTACATACAGTTTGTATGGTGTATTATTTCTTTCTTCTAGAGAATTTTCATATATTTTGGCCAAAAATTGATTTTTTTAAAACTGAAAATCTGTACTCACAAAATTAGTTCAGCTATCCCATTTGCATAAAATTTGCTCTGTTAACGCAAAATGTGGCGCTGCTAAAATTTATGGATTGCATGATCATTGGCTATTGATTCTTACACTATATCACCGAGATATCATGTACATAAAGATCTTCTTATGTAACTCGATTTGGCGAAATGAATTTGAGTTGGATACAGTTTTGTACGGTTCGAACTAAATAACTTTCTGAGGGAAGAAAGTCTTCTGTATGTATTAGTTGGAAAGGGAACAAATAAATGATTGGAAACCGTTTTATTGTGTTCTCCGGTAAACTTCAATGCGAAAAATCTAAGACACTTGGAAATAATATTAAAAATTGGATATGTATTATTTGTAACGACTGAAATAAAATGATTATTGACCTCATTTCTTGTTCCACGCTTCCTTTTACTGAATTAAGTTTTCAAGTAACTGGCCTCACGTCACAAATATTGTTCTTGAGCGATTTGTGTTTCGAATTATTGTTAAGACTGGCGAAGATCCTAACAGGTTGTTCATTGATTCCTAAAAGTACTAAAAGTAAGTACGCACTTTTTAACAAAATAAGCGATTCATGTAAATAAATTGCTCTGTATACTGTTGTTTAGATATTCAACTCCCAAGACAGTTTCGATTCAAGTACCAGACTATAAAGCTTAGCCTTATAGGCTAGTGTATCTAAAAATTAATTTCCTTTCATGATTTTCTTATACAAAATCACATCACTTTTGTTTCCATATGAAAATGAAATAAAATCTAATAAATTTCGACATTTCGTGAGAAATGCCAAGAATATTTACTATTTAAGAAACAACACCCCCAAATAGAAAGCAAAAAAAAAAATGAAAAGAATTTCAGCCTTTATTTTATTTATTTCCAATTTTTCATTTTATTGCGATTTCGTATTCAATAAAAATTGTTGCCATTGCAATTGGAATTGATATCTGTTTACCCTTTTCTACTGTCAGTCATGGGATTTTTCATACAGTCGTCTCCTTCTGTTTTCTTCTTTCATCTTCATTATGGTATTCATAAACGAATGAAATGGCCAACTGATGTCAAGTTGAAGATTAAGAAATTGTAAAACGATACAAATAAAACCTTGAGCAAAAAAAAACTGAAATCAAATTGAAATGAAATGAAAACAACCAGAAGGGGAAAATCGAATGAAAGAAAGAAAGAAATCCAAAGACAATTTTTCAATTATTTGGTTGAATCAGTCATTCATTCAGACGCAGCTATCCAGCAACTTACTGTGAATAAAAGTTAAAGGCAGAGAGAGAGAGAACATATCACTCTACTATAGATGTCTTGCACTATAGATGTGCAAATGTGTTGACCTAGTGCAGGTACGGATGAGAATTTTGACTATGATACACATATTGTTTGTTGGCTAATTGGTTATGAAGTTATGAAGTGAATCATCATTCGAAACTCAAATTATTATTTCTGTCTCGCTTTTCGTTTGTTTGTGTAGCAAATCAGTTGCTTTCTGTGCCAGTCTCTGAATGCTTTGTTTCTGGGGCTGATTGCAAGTTCACATGCCCCCCTAAACTTTGACTTAAGAAGTCACAAATTGAAAATGAATTTCTGCATCGTACATCTTACCATGTGTCCAATGCTTACTGTTTAGAAGTTGTAAACGAGCATAGCTTCTGTTATCTTCCAGTATTTGTTACATACTTATTCTAGCACTAATAATATTCACCAGCCTAACATTTATCTGCTTTACCATGATTCTGAATTTCCATTCAACACGTACCCTTAAGAAAAATCTTCAAAAATTCCAAATATTTATTTGAGACATTTTTCTTGGTTTTCTACTTCAACAATATACAAAACGTTGTCCTTTACTTTACATTACATTTTTTGTAGGATATTTTTTTTTTATTTATTTCTTACCATAAAAATGTGATTCTTTTTTCTCTATTCATTGTACATAAGCCGGAGAGACGTAGAAGAAGACGAAGAAGAAAAAAATGTTTCAAATAAAGTTATTTAAATAAAAATTTTTTTAGAACATGATTTCAATGCCGTTGAAAGTACAAAAATGTATAAAAATGAGAGTAAATGTTGGTCAGGTTAAAAAGAGTATGAGAGAGAGGGAGAAATGAATAAAAAAAACAAAATCCTTAAGCTAATCTTAAGAAAAGTTTTACTTTTCTTTTCTTTCAAATGAAAATGAAAAATAGAGTGAGATTGTGGAGACACGGTGGTGGTGTGGCATAAATTATGAATAGCCCCCGTTTGTTTACAATGCCAAACGATTTTCTACAGCTTCTCTTTTTCTTTCTTCAGTAAAGGTCAAATAAAACAGAGGGGATTAAAATTTAAGCAAATCTATTTGGCATCTTGATAGTTGCCGTAGTTTAATAAGTAGTGTTTTGGCGAAAGGCCCTGGTTCAAACCCTGGCTCCGACATTTCGAGAAAAATATTTTTTTGGGCGTCTTCCTCTCAGCAGCATTCTGGCAAAGTCTCTGAGAGTAAAATAAAAATTTCCGTGAAAAGTTTGTCAAATCTGTCGGGCGGAGTTGTTAGTAAACTTTAGGTGGCGCGAGTCGTGGATATAATTATCGCACGCAACAAGAGTGGTGTAAGAAGCTAGGTTCGTAGTCCTGACTAAAGGGTTATAATGACAGTCAAGTAAGTAAGATATTTACCTTATTAGTCTTTCAGTAAAGGGGTAGTGTGGTCTACCTTACTTAATACATCTGTATCTTGTACAAACTGCCTTTCAGTCCCCACCTATAAGAGTAGTTATATGCGGTTTGGTGTTATTCCAAAAAATATTAGAATCTCGAGTTTATGAAAGCTAGGCAATGGCATAAAAAGTGTTCCATCGTTTCAAAGCCTTCATCACACGTCATACATTCAGTATTTGCCACCACGAAAATATAGTTCAGGCGTTCATGTAAGGCGGAGTATACAGTGAGTTCGCTCATTAGCGAAATAAAATAATCATGACTACATCCAGAGCAATTAAAAATTCCTCAAAATGGTATTAGTCGATCGGAGATTGAAAATGCGAGCGATTGTGAAAATCTTTATGGAAGGGATCTCACATGGCTAAATAATTTTAATTTTAGATAATCACTTGGGTACGTAGGACCTTTACGGAAATTGGATTCCGCGTTTGCAACCGTGTGATAACTTCGTAGGAGTGTTTGCCTTTGTTCAAACGAAATAGAGGTCAACTTTTGTGTCAGTTTCTTTGCATGGATCACTTAAACATGGATTTACTAAAACTCAATAGATTTATCAATGCTATAAAGGAAGTAAGAGAGTTTCTGAAGTTACAGTTTTTATGGAGCGTCCTGTGTAAGCCATATTAATCAGCTTCGAAAGGGTGAAACAATCAATGCAGAATAATGTGGCACTTATTTCGTACATTTAAAAAGGTTTTTGCATTTTTGCACTTACGTTAGTGAAGTTCAGTCAGTTTTGTGTGAAGACGCGCTGTGTTCGAAGAGAGCAATCGCGGTTTGAAGGTCTCCGTTACAAAGATCTGTCAAACGATTATCTAGTAATTGTTATTGTTTATGGAAAGTGTGTAAACAGAGGAATAACAAAGAAGAGCGATTGCTGTTGTTTACATCAAGTTGTGAACAGTGGCACACAGAATTGTGCGAATAATAAAGAATTTTAATTAAAACTAAACATAAATTTATTTTTATTTTATTTACAATCTACGAGCTCATACATATTTTAAACGGTTTTAAAAGGTAAAAACATATGACAAAACTTCATGATTTAGCCTACAAATTGCTTCCTAACCTGCTCTATACTCCAAATTTAGGCTCGAATAACTATTTCCTGTTTGTTGAGGAAATGGTTTGCTGGGAATAGATCTAATTCTAATGATAAGATCATTTCACCCAAAACAAAGTGTATGGACGGACAATGAGAAACCTGTATTTCATTCAAAATCACATCAGATCTGTTAGACCATTCTCGTAATAACTTTAATTAGAGTTGAGCCGCAATAGTCATTCACTAGAAATGCATTTCCTTTATTCCTTTAACGTCTTGAAACTTTAGAACAGAGTGTAAGTATGTAATCTCCAGTGCTAATTTTTTAACCTTTCCTGTTACGCCAATACAACTGACGACTGACAAGGGTCAAAAAAAATTCTATTTTAGACCGGGGCAGACATTTCAGAATATACAAATTGTATGTGAAGAAATCACCGTCATTCATCATTTCACAGAGTTTTTTTTCCGTTGACTCTTTTATTGGTTTTTTCCCGAGACTTATGCCTGTCAGGAAACCTTTTTTCCTTCACATTTAAAAAAAAAATTGTATTTAAATTGAAAAACATTTGCATGACCTGACCGGCAGTGGAATGGATGTGTGTTTAAACTTTCCCATACATCTTCTTGCACACCCGTAATTTGGTTTCCTGCTCATATTTAAAGGCTGTATCCTTAAATGCGTTTAAGTTTTATTTGTTTTAAAAGGCTTCGTTCGTATCATTGATATGGACAGGCTTATTAGACAGCCAAGACCTTCTTTAAGATTGATTTAAGAGGAGCATAGAAATGGAAATCATATTAAACGAAATAAATCTCTGGGGGATAAAAAGAAGCAAAAGTTTCCATACTTATTGCCAATACTTATAAGAAAAACTATTTTTTTTTCTTTCTCCTACTTCTCTATCGTTTTCAATCGCATCAAGTATTTTCTGTTTATGTTGGAGATGAAAAACTTTATGTTTTTCTTTTTGTTTCGAGAGAGAGGGAGAGAGAGGGAGAGGGAGAGAGCATTTTAAACAAAATCTACAAATTATGCAATTGAAATTGTTTGTTAAGGAAAAAATCGTATTTGATTTGATTTGCAAGAAGTATTGTTTAAGGATAACTTTGCATATTTTATGGCAAGAGTTTTGATTATGTTGTTATACATTTCTTTTATGTAGTCTTGATGTTGTTGTTGTTGTGATTCAATATTTCTTATTTAAGAAGAAAAACAATAAATTTATTCTATTTTTTGATTTATTCTATAATATTTTCTTATTTTTTTTATCAGATTTAAGACAGCCTAGACTATTTATTTCATTTGAAAATTTGAGTTAGAGCAACAATTTAATACAGAGTAGAGTAGAACTTTCATGTAGAATTCCAATTGTTGACTAAAAGTATTGTTACGTTTTTACCTTTTAAAAACGTTTGAAATATGACCTCGTAGATTACATAAAAATAAAAATAAAATTTCAGTTTTAATTAAATTCTTTATTGTTCGTACTATTGTGCCACTGTTCACAACTTGATGTAAATAACAACAATTTGCTTTGTTTACTATTATTCTTTACACTCTTCTGCGTAAACACTAACAATTGTTTGACAGATCTTTGTAACGGAGATATTCAAACCACGATTATTCACTTCACACGCAACGTGTCTCCACACAAGACTGTCTGAATTTTTACTGACTCGTTGCCTTCTTTGTCTTGTCTTTTATATGCCAAAGTAAACAGTCTGATGAATGTTCTTGAAGACGAATGTTCGTGACTTCGCCTTCTAGAGATCTTAAATATAAACATTGTTGTTTCATTGTTTTTTGTGTATTTTGTTTACATTGTTTGTTGTTGTTTACTTGTTTATTCCCTTTTTTAATCTGGTGTTGTTGGTATATTTTTGTTTACTTGCTTAGCATGTAAATAAGTTCATTGTTTTTGTAGTTTTTTTTTTTTTATTTCAATATTAAACGATGTAACACCATTTTCCATTTTCGTAACAGTATATAGTTTTCTAATATCATCTGCTTCTAATGTTATACATTTAGCTTTTAAGACGAAAAAGTAATGTCATCACTTTAGGCTTTAAATATTGCCACAATTTTAAAAATACACTGTCTCAGACTTTTAGGTTTCACTTCTCGGTTTACGATCCCTTTTGTATCTTCGTACATGGATGTGCCACTTTTAGATTCTCATCTTTTATTAACATTCCATAGTACTTGTGCCAACTAGGTTTTGAAAGTAAGCTGATTATTAAATTAGTACATAGAATTTCAATTTATGCAAAATGAACTGAATGAATGCTCTTATCTCCGTTATAATATAGGCAGACTTCCAATCATTACTTACCATGTCCGTTACCATATCAATGAAGTAAGGACCGACCTCCACGTTCATGAGGGAGATCCTGTATTTGTAAAGACCCCAGTATGCATTCGTGTATCAGATAATGTTTTGTCTATAACAGATTTAATTTCTAATTTATTTAAACGGATGCAATAGTACACAACGTATTCTATGACTGCATTAAAAGCATCTGTCATTCCCACAACAATATTATCAGAATTCCTATGATAATCATGTTGCTTTAGAAATTGAACTGATAGCAGTTCGCCTCTTTCTGACTTTGAATCTACTTGAAATTGATTTATACGTCCACAAACCATTAATCGTGTTTTGCTGTCTTATCTGTAATTTTCTTAGAGCACGTGGCGCTTTGATTATTATTTTTCTATTTTATCTATGGATATAGTTTGTACTAGGACACTGGCACCCTCCAAAATATATCCCGAAGAAGATTCAGGAACCTTATTTCTTTTTTGGCTGTATTTTTTAAGTATCCCGTACCATCAATGACATTGAGGTCTTTACTCCTTTTCTTTAATCCACCATCGTTTGAAATTATTTTAGACAAGGTGACTTGTAAAGGCTAGGCATCAGAAGAGTCAGATACCATTGCTAGACTACAAACAATTTAGTTTCACAATCTGAAGAAGGCTAAAAAGCATTAAAATTTGAAAAACTTCTTTACGACAAACGGGATGGTTATATGTCTAAAATTTTTGAGTATAAAACAGAGTTATACACGCTGTACGCACACAATTGGCCATTACAACCCTTCAGTCAGGATTACGGCCTAGCTTCTCACACTACTCATGTTGTGTGTGTTAATTTTATACATGAATGCTGGGACCTACAGTTTAACGTCGACTCCGAACGACATATTTTTGAGAAACTTTTCATGGCCATTTTATTTACTCTCTGAGTTTTTGCCCAAAATCTGCTGTGAGGAAGTCGACGAAGAAATATTTTTTCATATTTTCGTTTTGATGTCTGACCTTGGCTTTGAACCCGGGCCTTACGTCTAATAAGCCAACACACTACCTACTAGACTACGGCGACGTCAGTTTGTTAAATTAGGAGGCTTCAATAAAGTAAACTTCTTGAGCCCCCCAAGAAAGGATAACGTTAACAACAAATATCATAGGAAAGTTAAGCAGTGGCACCTCTTGAGAATGAATTTTGGACTCACTCAGCGAAAAGTTGCTCAGCATTACACCTACACTTGGAATATCCTGATTTAAACAGAAACTAAGCAAATAATAGAAAATAGGGGACATGCGTTACAGCAAGATTATGTTGTTTACAGAAACAATAAGAGACAAATGATCTATAAGGGAAGCGACCAGAGGGGATAAGATCAACAATGAATATCGTAGCAAGATCAGGCAGTGGGCTTGGAAAAGAACAAGACTTGTTTAAAAGTTTGTTACACATGTTCACATCTGCCAGTTTTTTCTAGGCTCTCTCAGATGCTAACTCTTTCATCCTGACATCACTAAAAGTAGGACCAATAAACCGCATAACTAGAACAGAAAAATAACACACAAAAATAAGTAAATGGGGGAAATAGGCAGCCTTATGTTTCTTAATGGAATAAGAGGGGGAGTAAAAAGCGTTATTAGTAGTTTAGTAGGTAGTGTGTTGTCTTATTAAACGTGATGCCACGGTTTAAACCTCCTGGTCACATATCTCGAGATATGATATAATATTCCCGCACCAATTTCCTCTCAGCAAATTTCTGGCAAGAACTCTAAAAGTAAATAAAATTGCCATGAAAAGTTTCCCAAAAATCTGTCGTTCGGAGTCGACTTTAAAATTAATTAATTAATTAACACACACACCATAAGTGGTGGGAGAAACTAGGCCGTAATCCTGACTGTAGGGTTGTAATGACCAACTCTGTATGTTACAGAGTATCCTTTCGAAACAGTAGTCTCTAAATCAACAACTCTACAACTGGAAAATAATGGGTAATAATGGTGCAAGAATTTCAAGTAATTGCTCTTAATTTTGTTTGCGAATGTGGCTATCGTTACAATAATAAACATATTGGATGTGTATTCATTGTGATCATATATTTACGTGACCTATACAAAGATATCTTCTAGATGATGAAGTCAAAATTACAAAAAAAAAACAATCGCGTTGCTTTTTAAAAACTTTGTGCATTAAAATCTAATTTTTGTTTTAATAAGACAAACAATCTTCTGCTGTTCATATCTCTTATACAATGGCAATAAAAAAATTTTAAATTTTAATTCAATTGCTGCTAAAAAGAAAACTTTTACTTTTTCCGTACAATGGAAATTTAAGAATTTCTACATTTTATCAATGCCAGCCGCCAACTTTACCCACCCACCACCACTACCTTCAAATCATAAAAATAAATTTTTTATTTATTTTGTTTTTGGGATTTAAATTGAAACTTCTATTAAAATCTGTGTGTAAATAAAATATAAAATATGCACTTTTTTGTTTCTACTCTTGTAGGTTTTTTTTTGTTATTTCGTTTTTATTTGATTTTAATTTTTATTTTCTTTACATACGAGTACATACAGTATGTAGCACTCGAGCTGCACAGTGGTCCAAATGCTCAATCTAGCCGGACAAAAATTATAACTCGCTTTTGCAAAGCCGTACCGACATGAAACTTGGTATGTTTATAGATTTCATCAATATAAACAATTAGAGAGAAAAAATCAAATGTATATGTGTGTGTATGAGGAGTGTGTGTATGTATGTAAATTTGTATTTTTTGGGGGTCTGTTTGAAGCCTAAAGACGACAAAACGACTGAACCGATTTTCCTAAAATTTTCACACCGTATTTCTGTATGTGTGGGTGGAATTATAGGCTAATTTTTATTCAAAAGTTTTAAATGGGTGAAGTGCCACGCCTACCTTAAGAATTAAGTATTAAAGTCTTATATCATGGAAACTGCAACAGCTAGAATCTTCGAATTCAGCACGGACAATTTTGATAGCCACATAAACATTTGTAGGAAAAATGGTTGAACTAGCTACAGTGGGCGTGTTACCTCCCATATAAATAAAATACTAAAATTCGTATATCTGGGAAAACTATAACAGTCAAAATCCCCAAATCATGTATGATGAAATTTAGTGTCGATATTAATATTTTGGTTAACAATAGGCGGACTTTATGGTGTGAGGGGTAAATATTAGCGTTATGATTTTTGGCACCTGCACGTAATAGATTATAAGTGTGTCTTGTATATCCACCATCGACATACAAAGCTAACGCCTCCTCATTTGTGTAAGGGATTGATTGTGGAGGAGAAAAGCTCATTTTTTTATTTCTAATGCTTTATAGGGAGAAGAATCTATAGTTTTGACTATGCCTGCAGCACTTCGTTTCCCGGACTTATAAAGACTTGTTCCAGCAGCAAAAGTCAGTTCTTCTGCCGACCAAGTCTCTAATAATGGAGCAACATTTCTACGCTTTGTTCACTCAGATTTACATAAAAATTCCGTAGAAAGCCTGCCATAATTGGAAGTCGAAGGTCCATCCAAGCATCCGTCAACACGAGATGATGAAGAACATTTAGGTGGAATATTAAAATACCCTTCTAACCAATATTTATTTTTATCTTCGAACGTGAGCCTTGTTCGACTGGCTTACGCCCACTTTTTCGTTAAAATGCATACAAACATTCGAGCAGATTGCCTTACTTTTCTGTAATAGCTATCCGTTTCATCATTCTTAATACCAATGTGAGCAACAACGTGTTTAACAACCGGATCAGTTTTCTTAGTTAGTTTCATTACGCCAAGTATTATACAGCTCTTTTCTTGTAATGGACATGTTAAACTCTAAATGAAATAAAAATCGTTAGGGCAAAATCCGGCAGCTAATTTTTTAAACATTAAAAAGCTATACAGATGACGACAACATAAAAACTAAAGCTTAAGTACGATAAATTACCATTTGAAATTCTAATTGAATTCGGACGTTAAACAAAAATTTCACATTTAAAACACTCATGTACACAATTGCATTTTATTTATAAACAAAACATATTTTATGAAAAATTTAAACAGTATTTGTTTTGCTCATACCTTTGTTATATTAATTACACGAACAAATTTTTTTTAATTGTTCTTATTATTTTTTCACGACAATTTCACTCGCGCTGTTTAATGTCACTTGAGATATTAATTTTTTAGCAACGAAGCAATTACTTGTATTTGAAGCAATATATCAAAGCTAGTGTAGCTGTTTAAAGAAAAAACAAAATATGCCGTTATGTACTTTAGACTCTTGTCAACATTGTATTACCATACAAAAAATTTACTTTTTAAATATTTTAAAAAATGACTTTTGTCCGGCTAGATTGGGGTTTTCGACCACAGTGAGCTGGTAGCGTTGGTTAACGTGCAGTATTTGTTTCAGTGGAATGTGAACATTTATTTTTATTTCCAAAATAGCGAAAAATTAAAACAAGGAGTAGAAAATAAAACTATTTCAAGCTGTGTCCAAAAAAAAAAAATTAGAAAATTATCAGGTTTTCCTACTGGTACGTATGTATGTACGTTCATCATACAATATTCGTATAAAAATATAGAAAATATTAGAAAATAAGAACTCTCTCTCGCTATTCGAATTCGTATTTCATGTTTAACAAAATTTTATTGCCATAGAAGTGGAAAGAAGGAACATTTAAATGCAACAGCAGTAGTGGCAGTAGCAGCCATGGCAAAATAGTAATGAAATACAGGATTGGCATTCGTTATTTTTGTTTTGCTTTTTGTTTTCTTTCGCTATTGAAGAGTTCAGCAGAAGAAACGAATAAAACACCAGTGTCTAGATGAATTTATATCCTGTAGGGATTTAGAGAATATTATTCTATTATTCTATTGTATACATTTATATTTATGATGTTTCTAGGACTAGGACTACTATGTACAGAACAGAATACAAGCGGGAATGCTTATATTATTTTTGTATACAACACTTGCGCCCCACACTACAACTGCACTGTCGTGAACGTCAGTCAGTTCGTCTGTCAGTCTATCAGTTTGTATCACTTTTTTTTGTTTTGTATAAAATCCAACTATAAAAACCAAAAGAAGAAAAAGAAAGAGTACCGCACCGTGTCTGACTTTATCAAAATCTTATTATTGTCTGCATCTGCAGTGACAATTCTTGAAATGCATTTATAACGTGTTCTATTCTATTTTTATCATAATTTTTTTTTTTATTTCTCTTTAGCTTCTTTTGAATCCTGTTCTTGTTTCTCTTTTTTATGCACACCATTTTATTATGACTTTTATTTAACCTACAGTGCCATATTCATTATCATGATGCTCATGACGATACAATAATAGCGATGTGGATGATGGTAATGGTCTAGGAAGTAGTAATTGTGATGACACCGATGATAATATTTTTGTTTGGCGTTGTAAACCTTTTAACTGGTATTTGTATCCTTATTTTCCATTTGAAAATAAAAGGCTGAAATTTGTTTTGTTAGTCTCTTGCAAGTCTTTTGAAAAACTTGGTTGGCATACCATACTTTGGCAACTGAAATTCTATTGAGTTGTAAGTAGTTTGAAAGATTTCCTTTATGGATAATAATTTTAAAATATAAGAAAAATGAACTTATTTTTAACAATCAAAGTTGCTTATCCAAATGATGATGCTATTGCGCTTCTGCTGGTATTTGCACTAATGAAGTTGAGTGGCAGGTGTGAGTAAAACAGGACTTGGCTTAAATCTGTCTAGATTTGACTTGTACTCTTTACGAGAAAATACAACGTTTTAAATTTTTTTATCTTTAGCATCTATACAATGATATCCTAAGCATCCAGTGCTATCTGTATAAATAAAGTCTTTGGATTATGATTTTTTACACACTTTTCAATGAGATGATCTAAGGCCTGTCAAGCTCAAAATGTCATTTATGGTAATTTGAAATTGGCTACTTATTCACTCAATGGAGCAACGCAGTACGGTGGCACTGGGGTAGTGTTTAAGTGCTTGGCTATAAAATCCACAAAATTTTGTTCGACGAAAACATTTTTTGAAAGCCTTCAAATTTAAAGTATGGCTTCAATTCTGATTCAAATAATCCATGCCGGTACCTCTGATAAAGAATAACAACAATAATAACGAACATCATATGAAAATCAGTTAACGCTATCTCTTTAGAAAGAGCGTTCTGAGCGTTCAAAGTTCCTTTCCAGAGAAAAATTAGGCAACTCCATCAGGCACTCCATACCAAATAGGACAAGATCAGAAAGCTTTTTACTCTTTTAGTCATAGATTCACCGATAATTAGTCCTCGCAGCTGGTTAAACCACAACAATCGAATGGAGTTTTATACATTTTAAATAAGGAATAGGAAGGAACGAAATTGTCGTTGTCCAGTAGGTAGTGTGTTGGACTATTAGACGAGAGCACGTGGTTTAGGCCTCTGCTCAGAAATCTCCAAACAAAACGAATTCTGGAAAGAAATATGTATTTCGGCGACATCCACTCATGAGTTTTCTGGCAAAAAGCTCTGAAAGTAAATAAAATTGCCATTAAAAGTTTCTCAAATCTGTCATTCGGAGTCGACATTAGGTCCCATCACTCATTGAAAAAATTAACACACACAACATGGATGGTGTGAGAAGCTGGGTTGTAATCCTGACTAAAGAGTTGTATTAAAAAGTCATCAGAGTAACAAAAAATGCAATTTTTCCATCCGGTCTATAAATTTTACAGTTCTAGAGTACTGAATATGTGACACATAATATTTTTGCTACTTCTAGTAGCTTAAAAGTAAAACTAAAGCAGATAACCTCCCACATACGTTGCCTTACACTTAATTGCATAGTTTATAAAGCTGAGACTACACTACATAGGATCTGCCAATCTAGTAAAGGTATTCATTTCAAATAAACAGAAATTTGGTATGGAAATTGATATGCCGAGAGCAACCAAGGCTTTGAGTTACAGTTCGTATAAGGCTGATATCCAACTGCATATAGTTATTGCAGACAATAGCTCTTAATTTAATAAATTAATTAAACTGAACTGTAATCTCTTCACTCTTTTCGGTTTGATCTATTAAATAAATTGTTGTTTGTGTTTTGTGGTTAAACAGTTTTTAGTGACATTCAACTCAAATTGATTTTTATTTACGCTTACTTTAGCAATTAAATTTTTAAACAAAAAAAAAACACATCTCTGCCACAGAATCTTTTTTAATTTCATCATTACGTTCACTTTTCAACCACATTTGGCCTCCACATTACAGCTACAACAACAACAACAAAAAGGCATTAAAAAACTAATGAAACCATCACAAAGTAAATATACACGGTCTTTACATATAGCAATTTTGCAAGCATTTTTCCATGAATCCTTTCCGCGGACAAGAAATGTCGATGACACAAAATTTCTTAAAAGATTGACTGCAAAATTTCATGGTGTAAAGGCGTCTATGGTTGAACTTTGCATAAATGACAACCGAAATGTACACATTATTTCGAAAATCATTTTTGTTTTTACATCACGTTCTGATTTTGGGCATATTTTTTTTGTTAATACTCCTCCTCTGTACCAGCAGTCAAGGATAGCTTTAATGAAAACCAAATAAATCTGGTACTTTTATGTGGTTGAGCCAAATAAAGATGAAAAAAGGACGATACAGCGTACAATTGACACACATATTAAGAGAACGGAAAGAAGCTTAAATAAGGCGGGCAACCAAATGACCAACTTAACGCCAAAAAAAAAAACTGACACACATTTTATATTGTGGAGCAAAAAGTGAAAAAAAAAATGAAAAGAGAAGAGAAATAATGAGGATGACACAAATAAGTAGAGAATGTAGAGAAGCAACAATAATGGTGAGTAACCGCAAGAAAAACTAAAATACTGAACTTCATTTGAAACCTCATAAAATCTGACATGCAAATAAGAAAGCATGATTAAAGACAGATTTAAAGACAGAAATAATTTTGTGGTGGCCTTTACATTTAACCGCGAAAATTGTTTAAAATAAATCAAAATGTCTCTACCTATAATAATAATTGTGTTATTAAAAGGAAAGAATATCCAAATAAGATGCTAAATGAGGAAATAATCAAATCAACGAAAATTTTGTACCGTAAAAAGGTCTATAATCGTATTTAATGCTAAAAAGGTTTTTTTTTATGCCATTAAAGGACTTAACTATAAGAGAAACGAATTTCCATATCCATCCATTTTATACTGTTAAGTCTACCCACTTCCTTCAAGACCATGATAATGATCACTGATGGTTACTTTTCGTTTTTCTTGTTGTCTTTAAATTACCGTTGAGTAGCCAGGTCATTTTAGATAGCATTTCAACCTTTAGTAGCTTAGATAGAACTCGAGATCTCCCATATCGAAGGTGTTTTAATTCTCCAGTCAATTATTTTTTACGCCGAGGAGTGGTAAATGTACCTAACCGCACCATAGAGGAAGTCGTCACATCCTCCGTGTGTGGGGCCCTCACCCACTAAATCCCCCCCTCGTCTCCTGTGGACTTGTTTGTGCCACCCCGGAACTACGGTGGTATTACTTCGGAGTGGAGTCCTTTTGGCCCTTTGGCCTCTCCATGTCCATATCCGCGTCCGGATTGCGTATCGGAAGTTGAGGAGACATCTAAGCGTCTCCACTATTCCTTTCGTCTAAATCATCGTTTCGGTTTCGCTTGGCACATGTGACAGTATCACCTATGCCGACATGCTTACTTGTTCTGCAGCCTCAATATCCCTCTTTTTCCGTCTCAGAATGCGCTCCACGTAATTCACCACCGAGGTCCAATTTCCACTACTCTCAATCATGACCCCGACAATATTAGCGGCTGTGATCGTTCCAACTATTGACGTCAGTACAGAGCATTATGCTTTAAGCGGGCAAACTCACTTGTATCGGTCCAGAGAACGGCTTAATTGCGTATCGCGTCGGCATATCGTACAGTGTCCGCTCCAGCGTTCTGGTGATTGCAGGTATAATCCCTGTGGATCTGCTGGCAGCGGAGCGGATGGAGACTTATAAGGCGAAATCGGCTGGAAATCACCGGTTACTTCAGGGAGAACACCATTTCAAAATGGCAACTACGATGGAACGAGGAAGATAGAGGAAGATGAACAGCGAGACTTATTCCGGACATAAGGCCATGGATTGGTCGGAAATTTGGAGAGATAAATTACTACGTTACACATATGTTATCGGGTCACGGATAATTTAGAGAATATCTGCACAGAATGGGCAAGACCGCATCCCCTTATTGTCTTTACGAGAAAGGGGAGGTAATTGATGACGCAGAGCTGTACTGACGAGTCTATGTATAGACATTTCACTTTATGAATCGAGTGAGAGACTATTGGAGACTATCACTACAAATGCGAAATTAGTTGGTCTTTGAAAACCACTAGACAATGTAATGTGTAATCTTAATATTAATGCTCCATTTATGGAAATAGATTTCATTTCAGATCTCTTATTGCCTTTCTAATTGCTTGTGCCAACTACAACGAGAAATTCAAAAGATTTTTATGTACAAAGCGGCAGTCCTAGTGTAAAATCTGTTGAAGTTTAAGTAGTTATGCCAATATGGGATATAGGCGTTCAGAACTTTTTGTATCAAATACAGGTTTTGAAAATAAATTTTATTTTTCAACATTGACACATGTGGTCTGTAGTTCTTGCCGAATTCAATAGTTTATAATTGTTAGTTTATATTATTGAAGCTACATCTGTCAAATTAGTTGTCATTTATTCAATTTGTTTTTCCAAATCACCAAGTATGGATATAACGTTCAATAGCATGTGCAAATAAAAAATATTTTCTGCAAAACAAGTGTTCTGTTTGGGCAACATACCTCACGCCTTCCTTCAAATAATCATCTTCAGCGATCATTCTTCTACATAAATAAACAAAATTGTCGATATTGTGACGACACTAATATACATGAGATCTAAGAGTATCCAATGCATCCCGGAAAAGTCATTATATGGGCTGACACTTCATCGGTCTATATTTCTTTGGCGAGCACAGTAGCTCTTTTGGTGTACGAGTGGGATAATCTGGAGACCAACAACGACATGTGGTTGTGACAGGACTCTGCTACGTGCCACACATCACATGTCATATTGCATATTTGCACGAGCGATTTGAGTGCATGGTCATCTCAAGTGAAGGTGATATGAGCTAAGCTCCAAGAACATGCGACTAGACCTCGTTATAGTTTTCCTTGTAAGTTTCCTCACACCACAGCGGTCCCCAAATTAACAAAACCCATGCCATCGCTTAAATTCAGCCTGATTTTTGCACCAGATTTATTGAAAATTAGACACTTTGGATGCGCTCCACCTAGAAAAGCCGGGGTGGACATTTGAACGATATTATATTCAATACCATCAACAGTTTTATCAACCAAATGAAACATTTCGATGATATCTTACACACAATTTCTTTAATTTAAGTTTGAAGATTGAAAGCGCTTAATTAAAGACCCGATGTATACTTTGCCCAACACTTCTTCAAAAGATTCTTTATCTGTTACTAAAAAGAAGATTTGATGAGTATATCAAAACAGCTAAGATGATATCATCGTCAATGTCAAATTTCTTACTGCCGAGCTATTTTTTCAATTTTTGTTTCAAACATAGAGCTTAATTTGGGGCATAGGTCGGATGAGCATACAATTCAAAGCCTAAATATTTTTGTATGTCCTGGTCCAAAGGAATTAATTTGTTGGCTAACTGCGATCGTTCTTTTAATACTAATTTAATTGATCCAATCAGCTCGTAAATATTTGCTAATGAATAACTGTGCTCGTATGATACCCCAGATTTTTTGATCTGCAACTGAAGATTAAGAACTGAAAGTTTCATTGAAAACATTGCGTTTGTGGGTTTTATTAAACTTTACATTTGAAACTGAAAATGGACAACCCCTTTAATTCGTTTTACTTGTCTTCCAATAATGAGAACGCAATGAGTGTACCTTTCGAAAAGGTACTTTATTGTGTAGGGTACATAAAGCCATATTTGTCGAAATTTTTTAAAGAAATTCCAGGAACATCTTCGTTCAGAAACGTTATACCCTCTTGTACAAAGGAACTTTCAATCGCATTCTTACATTCTCATAAATAGTTTGTCTTTCAATAAAATATTGTTCTTCGTCTTTCTTTTGAAAATATTTTCGATAAAATTTTTGTCTTTTGTGCGCTCTAATGGATTGGAAAAGGAATAGATTTATCTTTCCATATATCTTTCAGTAGTTTCTTGTCAATGACACATACACACTTTCACTTTACAAATACTTTGTCAGAGGGAACCAGCATTTTTTGCTATATTACGCTTTATGTCGTCAATTTTAACTTTTGACAGCCATAAAGACACTGTAATCAGACACATATTGCAGGAAAGATTTCCCTTTTCATTCTCTCTCTCTATTGTTTTAGAGTAGCAAAGCTGGCACTACTTTAAAGAAATTTTTAAATTTTATTTTCCTAGAAACATTATTGTTTTGTGATGCTAATTTGAAAATGTTTCATTTTTTTTGAATTGAAAATTGAATTTCCTATATAGACGGCGTAGTAATATTTAATGGCCATTTTGGGGAAGCATTTGATGATTGAAAATAACAATTAAATTAAATACAAATAAAAATAAAATAAGGGAAGGAAATAATAAAAAAAAAAAAAAAAAGAAACGAAAATAATAGTGGTGTTGATAATTTGTAAATTTGTTGTTTGATCTTCTAAGAAACCAGTAAATAGGATTGCGTGTGAATTTTTCAGTTTTTCTTTTTTTAAAAACCATTTTAAATTCTTTTTTTTTTGGAAATTTTTTCCTAAATGTTTTGAATATATTATGCAAATTAAATGACAATTTTGTCAGTTGTTTGTTTTTGGCTTTTCTGCTTTTAAAGCGACTGGAAGTCTTAGAGAAAATGAATTTAAATATTTTTACACTTCTTGTGCTTTTCTCTAACGCCATGAGACTTTTTATTTTAAATTCACATTAAGTGTTGCTCCTTTTTGTTCGTCAATGTTTGCACTATGGGTTGGTTAAAACGAAAATGAATCTAAAGAATTTTGCAGACACTAAAACAAATGGTAGAGAGACTTATCATGGTCAGGGCTTTACGGCGGGCATATCTTAAGAGCCATATGCAGTCAGTTTATGAAGGATATGTAGTCTAATAGAATATATTAGCTTTTTTTGAAAAGCAGTCCTCGCCGCTCTTTTTTGTTCGCTGTGCTTAAATTGTGTGCCCATGTTATCGATAAAAACGATCCTAAAGAATCATTCGAATGAAATCGGAAGCGGTTTTTATGGTTTCCGTTTTATAACCATTCTACGATAAAAGTTTTTTGATGATAAGTACGGTAAGGTAGAAAGCAGGTCGTCTACCACTGTTTCCATATATTCCCCTTAGAAACTTGTCGGGGTCTCGTGAACTGTCTAACACGATGTACCCGTTGATGGTTTTGAAAATGAAGAGTATTTGATGGATTGAATAATATAGGTAAGGAAAGTTAAATTCGTATGTTAGGAGGTTTAGGCTTGTAGATGCATACATAAATAATTGGTGGTCATTATAATCCTTTAGTTAAGATTACAACCTAGGTTCTCATAGCACTTATATTGTGTCTGTTAATATTATACATGAACGGCGGGATCTACAGCTTAAAGACCATTCCGAACGACAGATTTGTGAGAAACTTTTCATGGCAATTTTATTTACTCTCAAAGTTTTTGCCAGAAATCTGCTGGAAGGCAGTCGCCGAAGAAATATTTGCTCATATTTCGTTTTGCTGGAGATTGCCTAAAATGGAGTTTGAACCGTGGCTTAAGTCAACACACTACCTACTAAACTACAGCGACTTGGACCTGTAGATAGTTGGATTTAATTGGGAAACCAAACATGATTTGGGTAAATGGAGGTATTCAACGAAAAAATATAGCAAACATTCGATAAAGCTTTTGAAGATTAGAACTTTCATATGTTGCAACGAGAGTCTCGAAAAAAAATTCATGGCATAAAATACACCCGAAAATAGCTGAAATCACGATTTTACTACTTTTAGGTTACAATATCTCGAAAACCTAGAGTAATTCCGATTTAACACACCAAAAACCTCCAGAAAAATACGAAGTCTGGTTCCAATTTTTTTTTAAGTTTATCTACCTGTGTAATGGTTTAATTTGATATTTTCATCAAATTTTAAAGTTAATGTCAAATTTGTGTATCCACCTCTTTATTTCTTTTAAGCCCCATAGTGCCAAACAAATGTATTTTTTAGTCAATTTCCTTATTTTGTAAAATTTTTACGTTGTTTTCCTATTTTAGTCTTTTCACACAATTGCAAATATATGTATGTACGTACATAGTCATACAAGTCCTTTAATTTGTCCGCGTATGCTCTCTTGCACAAGTACACAGTCAAACACCCTCCCCCCACAACATTTTTTTGCAGTTTTATTTCCCAAATCACCCAACATGATATTCCCAGAAAGAATTTCTGTTTCTGTTTTCTGTTTTCGTTTCTGCCTTTAATGTTTTTCTTCTCTGTAGTAACTACTCAAGTATGTATTTAACTGTCATTACTAGCTTGTTGAGTAAAATCATTATTAGGATTTGGTGTCTCTAATGCCATACTATACTATACACACACACACACACAGTTGTTGTCTTTGCATTTTTGCTTCAACAATATTTTCTTGCTTTTTTTTTTGCCATTTTGTTGTTTTAATTCTCTTGTCAAGTCTTTGGCTTTTAATGCTAAATACGTCTAAATATTCTTTTAACTGTCTGTTAGCCCGAATGCTTGTCTGCCAGTCTGTCAAACATTTGGATTGTGTATCCTCTCACTCAGTCTAATTGTACTTGTCTGGTTTGAAGTGGTTTTCTTGCTATTTTTCGTTTTGCTTTCATTTTCTTTTTTTAAAATATTTTTTTTATTCGTAATTTAATTTTAATGGAATATATTTTTTATTATAAACACATACAGAAATAAATAAAATATAATTTAGTTTAAAATTTTTTAATATACATACATGGGGAAAATATTAAAAATATGATGATGTTTTTGGGTACCAAATTAAGTTAATCGTACCGGATCAATATGTAATGTAGACGTAAAGTTAGACAACATTTTAACAGGAATTCCAACGGGACACTGTGCCATTGGTAGTTTCGCTGACAAGCTGGGTGTGCCCCACCGGGATTAATGTAGAAGCTGCTGGGTGATAGCTGGTTGACAGAACGTTTAACAATCAGGTCATGGTAGCGAACGTGCCACTAAGGGAACTGGCCGGATTCATCCGGAGGTTGGGGTGGTTCAAACCCACCACTAACTGATCATAACATCATGAGGTTTACCTCACTCTGGGTAACTCAATGGGCCACCAATTGAACTTGTCTGTAGTCGGCAAGCTATCGGCTAACCTAACCTAACCTAAAATTAAAAAGCCTCGTGGTAATCTTGATCAAATGTTGCAATTTCTATACAATTGGTCAATGAGCACTCTGTGCTAGCCTGTAGGTACAGCCTGCTTAATGAATGCATTGCGAGTCACAATTAGAGACCTGTACATACATACATAATTCATCATTACAATCTTTCAGTCAGGACTACGACCTAGATTCTTACATCAACCATGTTTGGTGTGATAATTTTATCCTTAAAGTCGACTGTATACGACAGGTTGTTGACAAACTTTTCATGGCAACTTTTTTGCTCTGAGAATTTTTGCCAGAAAGCTGCTGAGAAAAAAATATTTTTCACACCTATAATTTTGCTTTGTTCAAGATGTGTAAACCGGGGTTTGAACCACAGTTTCTCGTCTCATAAACCAACTCACTATTAGGCGATAATAATTTAGGTTTCTAGTATAGGCGGAATAATCAAAAAATAGGATTCAAGACAGTAAGTGGCATGATCGTTGTCACCAGTTGAACTTCATAAATATTCACCAGAATAGCATGTTTAGTGAGCTCGAAATGTCTTGTGGATTTCACGATAATTGTATGTTACGAATAATTCTTAAAAAATATCTCAATGGGTCCATAACATTCTGAAAATACTTCTTAACTTTATCTGCTACTTCTTTTTATATTGTCATCCATTTATGAAATAAATTTTAGGAAAATGTTCTGGAATTTTGGTTTAATACCTTACTAATGTACGATATTAGGTTTTTGAACTTACTAAATAAGATACATTTTTAAAATAAAGTCTTCAGAATAATTTCAACTTGAAAGTTTGGTGTATTTGACATACAGTAAGACCCCGCTTAACGCGGGGGAAACGTTCCAATAATAACAGCGTTAAACGATGCAACTGATAAATCAACTGTGACGCAGGAAGGATGTGTTCGTAATGTGATTGCGACTTCGGAAAATAGAGTTGGAATCTTTATTCTAGACATACTAAGAAACGAGTTGTTGAAAAAGATACGTACGTAGATACCGTCGCTATATAGTGCATCGCTTTCGGTTGGTTGTATCAACACAGTGTGCGATTTAGGGGAATCCCAATACTACCGCGTAATACTGAAACAGCGTTAAGCAGAGCAGCGTTAAGCAGGGTCTTACTGTCATTTTATGCTGAAGTATGTATTTGAATATTTTCTTAAAGCATTTCTTATGTTTCTTTTTTCTTATGTTTCTTATTTTTATTATACAATTAACTGAATTAAGCTTTCATAATTATTTTAATCAATTTTCAAATTTATTCACTTTTAACTTCGTTTTTTTTCATTATAGATTCGCTTATCCTGACTGAGTATGGAGCTTAAGAATGTAAGTGTATTTTCATTGAAAATATTATTTTGTTTTTTGTTATTATTATTATTTCTAGCATCATAAATATCTTAAATTATTTCCAAGAAAAACTTGAAATACACTTTACTACTTAAAACAATATTTACAAGAAAATTATGAACATGAATTCAAGAGCATTATATTATTTTATTTATAAGACTCAATGGCATAAAAGCAGAATAATAACAAAAATAAGCGTTAAATAGCATTACGCCTACGTAAAATAATAAAAATCTAATTTTACCACGTTAATAATAAAATTAAGGCAGTAAATTTGGTAAAAAAAAAAAATCGTTTGCCTTATGCCCCCATGACTTAACTCAAAACATAAAAAATTTCGTTATCTTATCCGACATTTTTTTCAATATTGATCGACTCCCTTGTAAATAATAAAAAAAAACTCAATTGAAAACAATTTTTCCAATTTATAGTCCAGCTCCCTTAAGGGGCTTCCACATCTTAGGGTCATATAAAAAATATCCGTGGTATTCTATTATAAGGTAATGTTTATGCCCGTAAACATGTGTTTATGAAAAAATTCTACGGGTGAAGCGTTTTCATAGCAGATATTGCGACGGAAGGGCGAATTTTCCTACAGTTAATTATGCGATCTCGCCGTAGTAGTGGTAGTGTGTTGGCTTATTAGACGAAAAGTCAGGGTTCAAACCCAGGCCAGACATCAAAACAGACATCTTCGGCGACTTCCTCTCAGCAGATTTCTGGCAAAAACTCTGAGAGTAAATAAAATTGCCATGAAAAGTATCGCAAAAATCTGTCGTTCGAAGTCAACTTTAAACTGTAGGTCCCGCCACTGAAGTATAAAATTAACACACACAACATAAGTGGTGTGAGAAACTAGATCGTAATCCTGACTGAAGGATTGTAATGACCAATTATGTATGTACGTATGTATGTAATTATGCGATTCATTGTCCAATGTATCACGAAAGTAGTATATGTACACACGTATTGTAACTTCAAATACGCGGAACAAATCTCAATATTTCCCTCTACAACATTTCGTTGAAATACCGATAAATCAATGAACTTCAAGGCAACATTATGACATTGTTTTAATACATCAAAATAGTTGTATACCTTACTTTCTTTAATGAACATTTTCGACCTCATCTGTACAGCGAACGAGAAGACTCCAGAAAGAGTTAAGGCTGTGAACTCCAAGCAACGTTGTGGCGTTGTTTTAGTAAGTAAAAATAGTTGGTTACCCCATTCATTCTAATTAGCATTCTGACCTCTTTAGTATTGCAATTGAAAACACTCCAGGAAGAGTCAAGGCACTAACCCATACTTGAGGTCGTATAAATAATATGAAAAGGACTCTCCTAAGAAACCAGGCCAATGCTTCTTTCCACACTTAAAAAATACGTGATTTCAGCCAACATTACATGAATTTTCGTGCCAAGATCATCAAGGCTCTTCAGTATTTACCCCACTCATGATTGACAACAATGCAAACAGCATTGGGTATTTAGAGCATTAGAACCGATCTGATTCGAAGATTGTTTCTAGCTCTTCATATGCGATCTCTGACTCCAAAAGTATCAATTTTCTGCAAAAGTATTCTGTGCCACAGTCTGTTGTATACTGTTGGAATTTCTACAGTCACAACCAAGGTCTCTGTTACCAGCATGTCATTGCTAAATAAGGTTGGAGGAATATAGACAAGTTTATGGTTTATCATACTTTTCATAACCCTAGACAGAGCGGATTGGTATTGAACGATAGTTCTCGGGATTAGTAGTCTCACCTTTTTTTGTGTATTACATACATAATTGGCCATTACAACCCTTCACTCATGTTGTGTGTGTTAATTTTATGCATGAGTGGCGAGACCTATAGTTTAAAGTCGACACCGAACGACAGATTTTTGAGAAACTTTTCATGGCAATTTTATTTGCTCTCACAGTTTTTGCCAGAAATCGTCTGAACGGAAGTCGCCGAAGAAATTTTTTTTCATATTTCGTTTTGATATTTGACCTGCGGTTTGAACCGTGGCCTTACGTCTAATAAGCCAACACACTACCTACTAGACTACGGCGTCTTCTAACATTATAAACCTTCCAGCAAGATGGATCAGGATAAAGATCAGGCACTAAAGAGGTCAGTTAATGAATACGGCCAGTCTAAGAATACTTTTTTTTCTTTGAAATCCTTAGAACTATTTTAACCGCGAGAGCTTAAAAAAATTGAGTTCATTTTTAACCGAAGTGAAAGTTTTCATGCTCAGTCGTATAGGTTAGGTTAGGTTAGAGGACGTGTACTTGTCAATAAAGACAAGTACAGTACCCGGAGGTCGAATCAGCCAGTTTTTTGACAATTTAAAAATCCTGTGAATATACTTTTCATATGACCCAATGTTCATAGTAGTTCTAACCAACTTTTCTAAGCCCTCTTTTAAAAAGAGATAAAGAGATATGTATGCGGTTTGTTTTCTCCTCTATCAATTAACCATTTTCATAGAAAATTGTTTGCATTTTGCCCATCAAAAACTATTTGACATTTTTGCAAACAAAACACAAACACAAACACACACGAAATTCCTTAACGAAAAACTACAACTTCATTAGGGGAAAAGTTCATTAAAGTCAACCAACCACAAGAGTGTCTACATTATGTACACAACTACTAGTAACAGTAAAACATGACATAAGAAGAAGTGCCTACAACTACCGCAACATGTCTACATGATGCAAAAAACCAAAAGAGAAAAAAAATTCACAAATAGAGAGAACAAAAAATATTGCATGTGGATGATGATGAAGACTTGCCGGGTCTTTTTCTTGCTTTTGTATAGCACAGCATCATCCAAAACTAACATTATCGTAATGAGAAACAACGTATTTGTAATATGACTAAAGCAACAACTACAGTCTTCAACCCTTTCCGGCGCTCCACTAAATCCACTAGATTGTAGTCAACTCGTAAACTAAATTGTACATGCGACTCGAGCTTTTGTTGACAACAATGAAAACAATCTCAAGGTCTTTGCATTACACAAATATTTGAAATGCTAAAGTCAATACATGTATACAATCTACGTTTTTCTACGAGCATGTATATAAGAGTTTATGTTTGCAGTTGTTGTTGCTGTTGTGTGTGTGCATGAATACCCTGCCGCCAACCAAGAGATAATTTTTAATTTTTGTCATCCAAGAGACACTAATTTTGTGTTTCATTCAGAGTCAGCAATTGTTAACAAATATCTATTGCGGCCTATCCGTCTTTAATACAATCATTCCACAGGATTGGGGTAATAATTGCTTAGAAACGCACCTCTTTGCTTTCCTATTGTTGAAAATTTAAGCCTTGCTCGCGCATTTTATCTAATCTGAGTAAACTGAGCCTCGTATCAGGATTACGCTGAGGGTCGGTATTTCGTATTTCTTCTATAATTATCAGGTCAGGAGCATCTGTAATGATATGACGGTCTTAAGTTATGTGTTTCAAGAGTTATAGCCATGCAATGGTATTGAATTATTGTTTAGTAAGAATGGGTTAAGCCTTGTTTTTGTATAACTCCTTGTAATTCAGGTTCTAAGTTTTTTTTGTACAGTTTATATGTTCCAATCGATTCTATAAGGTACAGAGGGCCTTAAATGAATTTGTGGAAAATACTTCTGTGTCACACCTACTTCCTATGGCTAATGCTACATCAATTCATTTTCTTTACATATGAGCAAGACATCCCCTTCGTCGACTACTTGACAGGCTCAAACCTACGCTAGTTCTTGTGATGTTTATCCATAATCTTCTTAAAGTAGGGGCGAATTCACCACTATTTTCTTTTTAATTCCTATTTGGATTGTTTTCAAACTCGGCAAAGCGAACTGTATGTAAACATGTAAACTATATGTTCTGCAACTTACTTACTTAATTGATCATTACAACGCTTTAGTCAGGATTCCAACCTAGCTTCTCACACCACTTATGTTGTGTATGTTAATTTAATAAATGAGTGGCGAACAACAGATTTTAGAGAAGCTTTTCACGGCTATTTTATTTACCAAAAGACTGCTAAGACGAAGTCGTAAACATTATCTACTTGATTAGGGCGACGTCCCGTCACTTCATTAGTTCGTAACCCTGAACTAAACTAAACTGTTACCCAGAATTGACTTCCTCTTGCATTACTGGATTTGATAGGCGATTTGATAACGACAGTATCAGATTTGTTTGTTTTTATCTAAACAACGTGACGAAGAACTGATATCTTCGAACCAAAATGCTTGTATGGTGTACATTTGCAAACACTGACACACACAAATATAAACACCAGCTTCTCTCGTAATAATGATGTGTTTGACAAACAAAAAAAAAAGCGGAAAAAAAGTTGCACAAAAAAAATTGGAAGAGACAAAAAAGAAACGAAGAACTTGAATGAAGCGCTTACAGCTGCAATGCATTATATTAAGCCGTAGTGGTGTTCAAACATTCATTAAAGCCTTAAACACACATGCGGCTACATACATATTGTATTTAGGAAAAGTTACAAATATGGGAATAATTCATCTTAAACTCTAGAGTACACTCTAGTGTGTATCTACACACTCAAATGTTAACAAACAACATTGCAAATGTAGTTGTAGGTACTAGATACGGTTAAATGTGTATACATACATACATACATACGTACATTATTATGTTGTGTACACATACATATGTGTAGTGTAGTGTAGTGAATAGGAAAGCTTAAGAGTTACACAATTAAAACAGTCAAGTCAAGATTTTAATACAATAATGTTGTCGATAGGCTTAAAAACTGTCAACTGTACTTAGAATGTAAAACCGTTAGATATGCTTCTTTTTTCGAACTCTTTTTCTGTTGTTGTTGCTGTAGTTGTTAATGATGTTTGCTTAATGGAACCAACATATGAAAGAGAACCGGAATTTATTTCGAAAAATCATTTTTTTTTGTTCACTTAGTCCCAAAAAACCCTTTTAGAGGCCGAAGTAAAAACGATTAAACCAACGTTTAAGAGATTCAAAAACTTTTGGAACTACAGGGGGTATCAGAGCGAAAATTTGATGCCTCAGTTTCGCCAACATTGTATTAAAACTATATACTCCAGTTGTAGACAAATGTTCCACTCCTCTTTCTGTCTTGAGATTCCTAAGCCTGGTTCGATTTCAATTCTATGTTTGTGGTTTTGTTTGCACGATTGATAAATATTTGCAGAGAATTTATGTAATTAGGAACGCAATTCCTATAAAGGGTGAGATAAAACGGAGTACGAAAACCGGAGCCTTATTTTAAAATGCATTTCAATGAATTTACACAACCCCTGTAATGTTTCAAAGACCTTTTGATATACGGTTTGTAATATTCTGTTTTGAACAGCAAGTTGAAGTCCCTGTAGCCTAGTTAGTGGTATGTTGCCTTATTAGACTCGACCAGGGGTTTAAACCCCAACTCAAACATTTTGAACAAAACGAAATTTGAAAAAATATTTCTTCGGCGACTTTCTCTCAGTGATCTCTCGGCAAAAACTGTCGAGTGTATATAATAGATGCTAACGAGTTGTAGGTAAAGTCAGCAATGAAATATTTATGGCAACTTATTCACGCAGCATAATGAAACCACTGTTCAACGTTACCAATGGTCGATTTTGTTAAAACTTAATATCTGGTCTTATTGAACACAATTAACCTCAACATCAGTAAGCGGCAGAATTGAAGTCAAAGCCACCATCAACCAATACATGCATTTTAAACAGAATATGGCTTATGTACATTTAACCAATACATATGCGATGTGTGTGCTTAATACACACTGACTCACACACACAGCACTAACAATTATTTACAATGTTAGGCTCAATCCTTGTGCAATAATGATGAAGTCAGCTTTAATATTGTATTACAACAACAGCGACAATAGTGTAGTCGTGATGACAGTTTTTGTTTGTCAGTCAGTCACAGCGTTAACTTAAAAAAAATGCAGTTGCTGCCATTGCTACTACCACTACTACTACAGCTATTAAGATCAGTGTCGCATACAACAAACATAAAACTGCTACAAACTACTGCAACCATTGTAGTGGCAATTATAAAAACAACAATTCCATCATCAGCAACACAGCATCATGTTGCAACATGTTTGACTCGCATGACTTGTATGACTTTATTAAATGATGACATGTAAATTTTTAGAAAAAAAAAAAGAAAAACAATGAAAAGAAATCAAGAAAAAAAATTGGATAACATTTTTATATTTTGTGTCCTGACTTCTATTCAAACTAAATTGAATTGAATGAAAGAGGAATTTCGAATAGAAGTGTGAGACAAATTGATATAAAAAGTACGAAACTTTTTTTTTCATATTTTTTAAAGTTTTTTGAAGAGCTTTGTTTGGCATTTTTTTGTTTTTGTTATTTTCTTATGGTAATTTTTGCTCTGCTAAATTGTGGCTTTTGTTTCAACAGAGACAAGTGCACCAAGCATGAATGCAGTGTCAGCGTCTGAGTACAGAATAGGTGGTTTTTCTATAAACTTAGACTTTTGTAGTAATAAATATTGTTACATTAGGTGCGTTCCTGAAGCAAGGATGTGTAAAAAAGAATGTAAGAAACTTGAAAGTGGATGAAGGCATCCATTTTAAGTTGATTTGACATTCAGCATAAGACTTAGCCTTATACGGTGTTCAGATATGCACCTTTATTGCGTAAATCGCAATAAGCGCAATTATTGAGCTCAATATTTCATATAAAGTTTCAATTAATAATTGCAAAATAAATACGAAAATTGTTATAATATTGAGTAAAACTTAAAAAGCAGCACTGTCATCAGAGCTGCCAGATAAATAAGGCACCAAATCGTCAAATATTTGAGAAAAATCGTCAAAATCGTCAAAGACGTTTATTAAAATCGTAAAAAAATCGTCAGAAAATATAAATAAATAAATTAAAATTATTTAAAAACCAAATGTATCTACATATCTGAGTTCAAAAATAAAACATTTAACAAAGAATTTATTAGAAATTAAAAGCTAGCGTCCCTCATCTTAATTAAATTTTTTTTTCCAAAAATGGAGAAATTGGGATCAATTTCAGGAAAATATTGTTTTAGATTTAAACAATCTATGCCAACGTTGTTTATTTACACATAAGCGCAGCAATAATATTACATCATCTATATCTATGGGCGGTGTAGGTATTAGGGAGTCAGAAGCTTTTGATGTTCTCAGCATGAAAATTTAGTGTAATGCTGACACATTTTTCAGTTCCTTCTTAAGTTCTTATCATCCGATCATACTATTTACACCATTTATAGCTGACAGAGAATAGAATACAACTCTCATGTATGGGTTGGTGCCTCAACGTCTATTTTGCGGTTTCTCGACAGTGTACGGGAAAGGCCATAGTATCTCGTTAACGACGGTAGTGTATCCAACTCCATTGAATCATTGGAGCATCGTTGCAATGTGGTTTGTGTTTCACTGTTCTGTCGCTACTATAAAATGGTTTTGCTTGAACGAAATAAGGGGACTTTTTCCCGAAAATCATATATTCCTACATAACGCTCGTCTTTTTCGGCCAGCACATCCGTATGTGGTCGATTGGCCAGTGGATCGCACACTGCATTACAGTAAAAATACGGTTTTTAGACGGACTGTGTCGGTATGAAGTAGTAGAATTTGCCGTGGTCTAGTAGGTAGTGTGTTGGCTTATTAGACGAAAAGCCAGGGTTCGAGCTCCAGGCCAGACATCAAATAAAATACAAAAAGTATTTCTTCGTCAACTTCCTCTCAGCAGATTTCTGGCAAAAACTCTGGGAATAAATAAATTTGCCGTAAAAAGTTCCTCAAAAATCTGTCGCTCGGAATCGGCTTCCCACCACTCATGTATAAAATTAAGACATACAATATAAGTGCTGTGAGATGCTAGGTCGTAATCCTGATTGAAGAGTTGTAATGACATATTATATATGTATGTATGTATAGAACTCAAGAAACGGAAGTTTCAAAAATGCACAAGCCAAATAAGAAAAGTCTGCATCGAGCCAGAGGCGCACTTTGACATATAAAGTGGGCTGTACTATCTACTTGTTCGTCAGATTACTCACTAAGCAGTGTTACAGTGTCAAAGATATCGCTTATGTACTGTTCATATAATTGATGAATACGTTTTCTATTCAGTTTGAGAGATGAGTCTAAAAGTGAAAACGATCCTCAGTCCAGCATTTATCTGCGTTCATTAGATATTTTTGCTTTTATAAGAGGTTTGGTATAAGGAACCATTGTACATACTCTGACTAATTCATCGGCTACGTAATTATCTGTGATGAGGTGGAGGTGAAAACTTAACTAAAACAAGAGTAATTCTCAGTAATCATGATTGTTACTAATCAGGCTAGAATTGTTAGTTGCTGTTTGTTTTTGAGAGGAAATAGAAGATTACTAGTGTGATTAGTAGCCATTGCTTGAAAGAGACTGAAAGGCGAAGATATAAAGAGATACTTAAAATTACGCTTTTCAGGAAATTTTCTACCATTAATGTTATCAGGTCAAAGTGTTTGAAATCTCCGGAAGAAATCACATAAAAAAATTACTTCTGAAAATCGTTTGTTCCATATTTTTTTGTTTAAAGAGACATGGGCTTCTTAATTGATTATTTGAACTCAACAAAAATCATTTCTTTGGACCACCTTAATGAAAATTAATTGTAATGAATTTATACCACAATATTTTCCAGAAATGCTATATGCTTCTCTATTCTATTCCGAATAATTTCTTTCCATCTTCTATGTTCTTCTACTTTTCAATCTCAATAACTGCCGAGAGAATGAAGTAAATTTGTGGAAACGTATTTGATTGGGCCACAGATTCAATTGCCATAAACTATATTTTTCACATATTGTTGTCCTCTCTACAATGTTTCGTATTTTTTTTTTTAAATTTTTCTAATATTTTTCTGTACTCTTGGCCATACAATTTCAAGACAAATTGCTTACGTTTCATGTCTGGTGCTAAAAAAATTTCTAGAAATACTGTTACAAGCATTGCTCCATTAAACCAGTGGCAAAAGTTACTTTAATAGAGACAATCTATGGCAAGCTTTCTTTTTGTGTTATCATTCGTAGTTCTGTTAAAAAATATTTTTTCAAGTTTATATTTCAATGCAGTATTTTAGAAATTTTTAACAAACAAAAACAGAGACAAAATAAAAAAATTAAATAATATTACGAGAGGTGTCTTAAACATACCGGATCATAATTTCAATAATTTATTGAAGAAATTCCTTCTCTAGTCTCTATCGAAAACTATCTTATATTGTGGTCTAGAAAATAAGAAATTATTTTTTGAATATGAATTTGAGGTTTTTTAGAAGTAGTGAAGTAGCTAGTAAATTAAAATTTCACTTTCGACATGTCAAACAAATCGAAATATGCCGCGCTGCAATATGCTGCTGCATTTTGCTGCTCGATATTTTGCAACGCTGCTAGAGGATCATAAACCATTTCTCTGAAATATGGCTATGCTGTCGCATACATTTATATAAAAATGGTTGTCTAAGGCGTACATTAAAAAACCCCATTAGCCGTTTGGCTCAAGGGATTCCAAGAATATTTTCGTTGACGTCCGCTTAGCTGTCTTCTGGCAAAAACCTTGAGAGTAAATGAAATTGCCATGAAATCTTTTGTTCCTAGCCGAAGTTCAAACATGAGTGATGTGATAAGCTAAGTCGTAATCCTAACTAGAAGCTGATAATGGCCAAATAATTAAGTAAGTTGAAGTAAAAGATTCATTTTTGTATGTCTTTCAAATAGTATTCGGAACAGTTTCGGCAACCTTTTTCCATACCTCTGCCTACAACGCTCCGTGCAGAACTTCATTAAAAAAAAAATTCAAGTAAAGAAATAAATAAAGAGTATGAAATAAAAGAGACATACTCACAAATGTAACTGTCACATATAAATGGAGTTTTTTGTAAATATCCGTATGAAAAATTAAAAGAAAATAATAATAGAGAAAAAATAATGTTGTAAACAAATAGTGCAGCAAGAGAGTAAGTAACCTGCTGCAGCATTAGTTTCAACTACTGCGCCAGTGGTATTCTACTTCCTTTTTTTTGTTGTGTTTCAAAAAGAGTTTGCAACTTTGTCACCGGATAAACACTACGGATTTGTTGAGCTGGCTACAGATACATAAAAAAGTATAAAAAACTCTGCACGAATTTAGATTTTATTTTACGACAGCAGGAGCAAATGTTTAAGAAAAACTAGCACGGAAAATTGGTTGATGCCATATAAGTTATCGATAAAGTTAAATGAATAACCAAAATGGTTTTTAAAATAAGTAAAGTATTTTGAATAAAAAACTTATTTTTCGTGTTTCTTTATATGTTACAATGATCACAAGGAGCCTACCGAGTTTTCTGCCGATGACAAGTCCGCTCTGCCAATGGATTATTATTATTAATTGCTAGCGCATTATCACAATTAGTGTATTATCATTATTAATTTCTTTTGTGTCGCTTATGTGATGGTTGGTTGTCCCTGCAAAGTTTTCAAAATAATATTTGCTCCATTCTTTAGTTAGAAATTTGAAATAAAATTTAGATCTTCATTGGCAGCCTTTATCTTGTCCAACAAACTTCTTCTCCATGTTTCTTTTAGCCCGAAAGTTCTAGGCTTCCGCAAGACAATCTCCAAGACAATCTCTATTTGTCTGAAATCTTCAAAACTGAAATCGTTTGAAATCCAATTGCATGGCTCCTATTTATATACTCAGAATATTATCAGGCTATGGTTGGTTGGAAAGTTTGAAATTTTTTTGGCCCTATTTCATATATATGTGAAGTAATTATTCACATTTTTAGTATGGATTCCTCTTTGGTTACGTATCAGAGATACTTTTTATAATGGTGTATGAATAGAATATCATGCAATATGCTCTGAAATACTTATTGGAATGAATATTTTAAATTTTTTGTTCGCTATTGATGTCGTAATACAGCTTACATAACAGAAGCTATGCCTTGTAGTATTACGTTTCATGTACGCACGTTGTTGTATTCTCATGGCTTTAGTTTCTTAGATATTCATCTCAAGTTCAAATTGCTTATAGGTAGGAGTGTAGTCCAGTAATACTTTGCTGTTCACCAAGCAATAATTCGAAAGTTTAAATCTCAGCTCTGACGTCTTGAAAACAAAACGGAAAAATGAAAAAAAATTTATCGTTTCGGACACTATCCCCTCAGTAATCTTCCGGCAAACTTTCTGGGATAAATCAGTTACCATCAAAATGCTTCTCTTATATGTAAAAATGTGTAGCTAAATATTGTCCGCATAATCCAGATCTTTAAAATGGTAATTCCTTACAATTCGTTTTCTCCTGGAGCCATTTTTGGTTTATTATATCTTCCAGAATAATGATGAATAGATAAGAAACCGTACTTGTTTAACTTACTCCAGTCTTGTTGTGAAAACCTGTGAGTTCTGTAGCCCCGTATATATGTGATTGTACTTTTTTAATTATTTTTTTGGCGTATAACTTTTTATATCAGTATTGACCATATTGTTACGTTTTTACCTTTTAAAAACGTTTAAAATATGAGCTCGTAGATTGCAAATAAAATAAAAAATAAATTTGTGTTTAGTTTTAACGAAAATTCATTATTATTCGCACAATTCTGTGTGTAACTGTTCACAACTTGATGTAAACAACAATAACTAGTCTTCTTTGTTATTCCTCAGTTTACACCCTTTGCATAAATAATAACAATCACTAAGCAATTATACGACGGATCTTTGTAATGGAGATCTTCAAACCACAATTATTCCGCACAAGACTGGCAGAACTTCACTAACTCACTCGCATGCTTTGCCTTGCCTTTTTTATGGCAGGGTAAACAGTCTGATGAATGTTATTGAAGGCGAATGTTCTTCACTTCTCGAAATCTATATAAATGTAAACATCGTTGTATCATCATTGTTGTTTGTGTATTTTGTTTACATTTATTCTAGTAGTTTTTGTTTACTTTTTTATGCTGGTGTTTGTTGTCGTATTTTTGTTTACTTGTTTACCATTTTTTATGCTGGTGCTTGTTGTTTTATTTCAGTATCTAAATTCTTAATTTTCGTAACAATATGTTTCCATAGTCCATCTGAAGATATTAAAGGCTTTCTTGAAATGTATGAACACTGGATAAAGATTAGTACTCGTGATTGTCTAGAAACCTGCATGTCCATCTCCCTGATTGTTATCTCTTTCACTTTGAAATACTCTTTCTACTCTTATTTAAGTTAATTTTTTTCATTAAAACTTTTTCATACAAGAAGTATCAGTTATTATTCGTAATTAACATTGGAACTTTTCCTACGTGCTTATAAAGTCAATAACCAAAAACGTTTCTATTACTCTAATGTTGTGTTGATTGTAAATATACGTGAGTAAATATACCTCCCACTTATTTTGTTACTCATCTGGTATCTCAAGTAGCTTTAATTCATTATGAGAGGCCTGTGTAAAAAAGGATAATAATTGCTGTTGCATTGGTGAGGTTTAATTTTTCTGAAAGAAAATAATTTTTTTACACAATTTTTAAGTGAACATTTACTTGGCATTTGCAAAAGAAATGCTTGTATTTGTTATGATTTATGATAGTTTTAGAAAATTTGTTTCCTTTTTTGTTGTGCAACGTTTGTACACACAATTTTTGTATTTTTTTGGGTCAAAAATTTCATACTGAACTTAAAATGCGAGTGTTGTCCAGGAATTATGGTTCAGTAGTGCCAGCTCTGTCACTACTCTTGAATGGTATGTATATGACTTCATATTTATTGAATTATTTCTCTATAGAGGTTCAGTGTTAGGCAAGTTTGCTAAAAAGTTTTCTTACTTTCATTTTACATCCCTCGTATATACGTATCATATATAATATAAATTTATATACATACTTGAAATTACAATGATGACTACACATTTACAAAAAGGTTTTCAAAATATATCTTTTAAAAACTTCAAAACTTTTTTCTCATTCTTTCTATTTTGTATGTGAAGAATTACAATGTAAATGTTTATGTGCATGTATGTATAAATCTATGTATGTGGGCATTTCTTTCTCAGTCAGTTTGTTCGAGTGCTTTTTTGTGGCATTAAAGCAAAAAGAATTTCAAATATTTTCTTTTTAAATATTCCAGTTTTATTAAAAACTTGTAAAAATATATACAAATTTTTATATACATACATATGTATGTATACACGATGATATTTTAGTGATAATATGTGTGAATTTAAATTAGCAAAGACAAGAACCAAAAGTTCGAAGAGGGCAGCATTTGCAGCGAGGCATTTTTAGATTTGTGGCATTTATAGCGCGGCATTTGTAAACAAAGAATATAAATATTGAGTTTGAGACAATCCACCTTCTGAACAAAGGTTTTTTTACTCTACTGTGACCGACAGCGCAGCACATTCATACAACGCGGAGTTTGCAGCGCGGCATTTACTCACAAAGAATCTAAATATTGAGTTTGAAGCAATTCGCCTTCTGAACAAGGGTCCTTTAAGGCTACACTGCCCGGTCAAAAAGGTTGGTTACTACCTTTTGGCTACTTCTGGAGTAGATGAGTAGATGAATTACTGAAATCTCTTCTCGTTGTAGTTACCCAACAAAATTATAGATTGACTTTAAACGAGCTTCCGCTTCTTTTCATCCTTCTTTTCGTTGACCTTTGCACAGCTATCTTTTCAATCCATAGACAGTTTCTGGCTCTGGAAAATACTGAAAAGAATAAAAAGAAATTTTGAAGATGGAAAGTATTTTAGGTTGGGTCAGGCCTGCACATCATCGCAATATATGGACTGCTGAAAATATCGCTATTACTAGAGAAAGATGGATAATCAGGATTTGATGGTGTTCCATGGTGTTCCATGGTGTTCTACCTTATCTTACGGCTTAGTTTGATGCATTTTGCGAGTAGATATGCACATCCATTCATATAATGTTCTACTCACCAACAAACCATTCCTAATGCCGGAGATAGGCTGATTGAGTGCTTGGGAAATAGGCTGATTTTTCAAACTTTATTTCCTTTCACCGTGAATCTTATTTCCCCAGACAGTACGGCAACAAAACAAAGTGTCGCACATGATAACCCAGAAGTGTAAAGCCACTGCATTCGGAAAAATATCTTGGTTCATATTATAACCTGGAGGCGTCATAGGGCAGTATTTATTCAAACATTATTCGATAAGAACCGCTGCCATCAATTTAAAACTTTGTGCCGTATGATAGCCAAATTCTTTTTTCTTGCCAACCCTTATAAATTTGACGTTAATGTGATTTGATGATGCTGGCATGAGCTGTACAATAAATTTTTTGATTTTTTTGATTTGCATAAAATTTGCGGAAAGAATAATTTCACGTTTAGTCGATCAATATCATGATAAAAACCCTTATCTACGCAAATAATCCCTTAACTTTGAATCGTTTGAAAACAAAAAAATTCAAACTGAAACAAATGTGTGCCCTAAAATTACCACAAAAGGATCATTTACTGCAACTGATTCCCTGTCAATTTTTGTGTGTGTACCACACAATATTTGTTTATAATTTATAAAAACATGTTAAATGATCAAATTTTTTTAACCTATTTGTGGTTGATTGAAAGAAAAAAACGGATGTTCATCACAAACTTTTTCAAAGAAAAGCCTTTGTTTTTTATCAGCATGATCGGAAGTCAAATCCAAAAGAAAACATCAACCTTTTCCCATATCTCAAAAACTTAAATTGAAAAAGGGAAGAATAACTGAAATGCTCACATCATGTGTGACACAAAGTAGTTTTTTTTGGCAGTTCATAAGTTTTAAACACCATTTCTGCTGTGTATTTTTGTATCAAGTTTAAAATGAATTGTTAAAATTGTTTATTGGAGAATATTTAGGGAAAATAAATTACAATATTTGGTTTGCTTTTTATTCTTATAAATATGCTTGAAATGAATGCAAAAATTTTTTTAGAAATTTTTACAATCTTTTTTATTAGTCACTGTGAATTTGTTTGTCTTGTGGTAAATAAGGGTGTCTATAATATGAGTTTGTAGTTTTAAACAGCTATTTGGCTGATATTTGTTGCTTATGCTGCTGCTGCTTTTCTTATTTAAAATAATTTTCCTATTCTTATATCGTATGAGTGATAGCGACGTGATTAATTTCATAAAACTAAAGGAATCGTAAAGTTTTTGTTCTTCAGTAAGGCACAGAACATATTATAAAATTTTGCATTAAAAGTTAACCACGTTGAGGATGATATCCCAAACCCTTCTTTGTTATCTTCTTGACATTTTGATAAACGAGTATAAGCTTTTGTTTTTCTATCTGCTGCAATTATTAACTCATTCAGGCTATGGACCTTTTTCTGCATGTATTTTAGAATTGTTGCACTCTGCCTGTTTTATTTACACAAATTCAAATTAAGATTTATAGCAGTGTGTACAGTCTCTAAATTCTATTGCTTCTCGTACTTTTAAAGCCTGTATAATTCTATACAAATGCACTTATATTGCGCAATGAATTGTATTTGTTGAAAAATTGTTATGCTTGTCGAATCATTTTTGTTGGTGTTCTTTACTAAATAAACACAGAATAAAAATAAAATTTTGAAATAATTTTTAAGTCACGTAAAACATGTGATTTTTTTCTTCCACAACATTTGTCAAGCGTGTTTTGTTGTAACAAAACAAAAACAAAACAAAACAAAATATGGAAGAAGTAAGTTATAATAGTCTATCAAACTCGTTCAAATGTGACACTGCTTTACAGGATACTTTTGGAACAGCAACACCAAGAGAAAAGGCTGACGCACTAACGAAGGCAAGAGGATGGTTGTAGCTCCAGCAGCATCGTCATTAATCGTAAACTTTGAGGAAAAAAGGAGAGAGGTGGTCGATGGTCCATCTACATCCGACTACGCAGCATTAAACCAGAGACTGTGGATGAAGAAGCAACTAAAGAAAGTTTACTGCAACATAATAACCGTTGAGCAGCCGTTAGTCAATTGGCAAGGAATTGTTGGTCCAATGTTTGAGTGGAATAGTATAATTAAGTTGGGGTCGAGGTAATACTTTTTTATGGTTTTACAAACGTTAGCATAAATAGCATATACCTTCCCTATGTAGGGCATTAAAATTTATCGAACATGATTTCATAAAAAAAATGTTACACAATAAAAAAAGGTTACACAATACAGTGAGCCACACATTAGGGTGGTACTATAATCTAAGAAAAATAAAGAAAATAAAGATAAAATTAAACGCTTACACACGATTTATAAACATACACAAGTAGAAGTTTCTTCCACAGATATAGGGCTGGAAATTATAATTATGTTTTGGTATGTACCACCCTAATGCAAACATATTTATTTTGTTAATGTATTGTACATCATTTACATATTTACAAGTGTTATTACTCTGCATTTATTTAAATGCGTTTGCAATGGTTTGTTATTTTTTTTCTCAGATAGTTTATGGAGCTTGTATGTTAGTATGCATGTCTATGGCTACAATACAAGTCTCAATATGCTATTAAATGTAAATCTAGGCTATAATAATATAGTATTTTTGTTTTTTCTTTCGTTCTTTTTTTCTGTATCATGAAAAACAACAGCCAGAAAGAAAATATAGTTTTAGTAATAAGTACACGTCATTTATAAACGTTAAAATTCATTTGTATGGATTGTATAGAATAATTTCCATAAATTCAGATTTTCAGTTTGTTATTGGAAAAACAAGAGCGTTTGATATAAAAATATTGAAGTGGGATCAACGATTTCATTAATAATTCGTTGGCATTGGCCTTGAGACCCCTTCTTCCTAGTCATTGTTGATTCTGCAGAAGCTGTTATGAGGTATTCCCATTTTCCGGGTGTGAACTCCCAGAGGTCAGTAACTCGTTATCACTGTTATGAGGTTGTTTAGATGGCATCTTGATAGGTTCAATGCAAATTCGATTAATGTCGGTCTAGATATGTCTGGTGTCTCTACAAGTGGGTTCATTATCCCATCTTAACTTTACCAATCATTTGTATGCCTCCCTGCAGAGCGATGCCAATCTTATGTAGCAATTCAATTGAATTTTCCTTTGTCCTAGTTTTTGCAAGTGAGCCAACTTTATTATTATCTTCGATCTTCCTGCGTCCTATAACCCAATTGAGGGTAACCGCCGAATGTCTCGCTATCAGCGTTAGAGATACCCAGCATTCGTGAACAATCTTAGATGTGGTGAACACATTGTTTGGGGAAGTAATGGCCGCTTAACTGTCGATAACTATGCGTATATCACTACTCGAAAATCTTTAATACAGGATTCGAACGGCAGGCAATTTTAAAGTCATTATTTCAGCCTGAAAAGTACCATAATAATCTGGTATTTAGTTGTTCTCGAAAGATTTTACATTCGATTTTATTGCGTGATCTACATAATTGGTCATTGCAGCCATTCAGTTACGATTACGACACAGCTTCTGACCCCACTTATATTGTGTGCGTTATTTTTTTAATCGTGAGTGACGGGACCTACAGTTTAAAGTCGACTTCGAACGACAAATTTTTTTTAGAGAAACGTTTCATGGCAATTTCTATTCACTCTCAGAGTTTTTGCCAGAATTCTGCTGAGATAGTTCGTTTTGTTCAAGTTGTCTGACCTAGAATTTGAACCGTAGCCCCGACGTCGAATAAGCCAACACACTAACTACTGGACTACGGGGACTTTCTTGCTAAATCTGCATCAATGGAAGCTCGAATGACGTTTCCTGGCATGTGTAAACCACTATCATAAAATAGTCCCTCTGATATCTTCGTTGTAAAGCTACGATCGAAAGCAGGTTCAGGAATCGCGTATAGTCGGCAGATATATTCAGATGAACCATAATCAAGATTTTGCCATCTGTACTTCCATGGTGTTACGGTGCTCAGTCTCATTGCCTCGTTCGCAGCCTATTTGTTGCGCTTATATGTTTGGTGGTAGCCAGTTAGGAATAGTAAATATAAGCTAAGTTATAAGTAGTCATCATAGGGCCATAAGAAATTGGCTTGAATTATATATTTTCCAATGTTCTTTTATGCCAACAGTTCTGTACGAGGGAAGTAACTTCTCTACCTATTCTGCCTGATTTTCGAATTCTTCCAATTTTATTGTGAACTTCACCCTAAGTTCACTCTCTTGTAATATCGACTCTGGGTTTCAAAAAGTGTAACCAATTCATTTTTATTTACGCCCCATAATTTTCGTTTTAATTAGAGTTTGCCCGATTCTCCACCATAAGAAGCCATTGGAGATTCTTACTGAACTATTTACTGAATTAATTACTGAATAATTAAATTTCGATTACCAATCTGTTCTATTTAATTTCCACAACGTATTTAATTACCCATCACTCTCTTTCAATACGATTTAAGCCGATTTTACTGCATACGTTTTGTTTGGAAATCTGTTTTTGGTATGTGGAAAAATTCTTTTTTCTTCCGTTTTAGTTTTTGCCAGTGTGAGCACACACCTGTTTATTTTTTAAAGCGGAAAAAGAAGAGTGGAAATAAAATGCTTCTCGTAAAACTTTAGAATATAAAAACTGGCTTACAAGCAAACGAGCATGGGCTTATTTAAAAATACAGAAGCATTTTACACACACACACACACATTAAGTAAAAATTTGTACGTATTCACACTCACCTACATTTACCGCCACAAACATCTGTTTTAACTCATTTAAAGTTCTTTTTGGCACACGAACAACAACAGCAACAACAGAAAAAGTATTTCAAACTGATTTACTGGCAGTATTTTTACACACACACACACCCACACACACAATCACAGTTTCAACTAAATACACTCTCTTTTACGCTCATACACATCAATTTACTGCAGATATCGTATTTAGTACAGAACAAGTGGGCAAATTGCAAGGCCATAAGGATTCAGTCGTTTGCAAAATACTTTCTGGAGCTGTTTGTTGTCCTAATCTAAGGACAAGTTATTTGTAAAGTAGAACCGGGACCTACAGTTTAAAGTCGACTCCGAACGACAGATTTTTGAGAAACTTTTCATGATAATTTTATTTACTCTCAGAGTTTTTGCCAGAAAGGCCTTCTAAAAGGCCTCTTCAAAATTCCTAGTTTGCTTACGGCTTATTTAAAATTAAACACATACATTTATACTCTCTACCACCAAAGGATACGTGTATGTGTTCAGCTGTAGGGTAAATCAATTGTATGGCATCCATAATTTATGCAGTAATTACAGCTTTTATAGGTTTGTCTGTATGCCAGTGTATTAACGTGTTGGTGTCCTTTGTATGTGTATTTTTACAGGGAATAACAACGCATGTATAGTATATAAACAGCTTGAGTTAGTTATTTAGCACACATAACTTTAGTTTTAAATGACAAGAAAAACAAAAAGTTTTTAATACCACGGAAAAATTTGTTTTTTTTTGATTTGTATTTAATCTTATTCTTCTTAAGACTTAACGTTTCTAATTAGCCTTAATCAACTGTATCTGTATATGTGTTTCAGAATTTTATTTTATTTGTTAAATTTACTCGATGCATGAGAAAAAGTATAGAAATTTTGCATTTGAATTTTACCATCGCGTTACCAACCGATTTATTAACCCTAACACCCATACACCATTTGATTGTACTTGTAAATTTTTTAGGTTTGAAAAGAACTTTGAATGTTGTTTTATTTTTTATTGTTGTTCGTAATCATCATCAGATTTTTTTAAATGGCATTCAGGCAATTTCATTATTATTAACAAACACCAGTAACAATAATAATGAGCACACGATTGATAGCTGCAACAACAATCAAATGAAATTATCGACAAGTTTGACATGTAAAACACGAAACTCATGCGAAGATTTTGAAAATAAATTAAAATTTATAAAAATTTAACACTTTTTACTATTTCACAGGAGCCTTTGTGAAGTCGCAAAAGTGTAGTAGGCCGTGTATTGACTTATTAGATGACAGCCCGTGGTTCAATCCCTGGCTCAAATATATCGGAAAAAAAACGAAATATGAAAAACAATATTTCTGTCGGTCGACTTTCTCTCAGTAGTATTCTGGGCCAGAATTGGAGTTGAATAATTCAGTACTTTTGTAAATTTTTCAGTACTTTTTAATTTCAAAAATACCGCTTACCCCCGCTACGCTTTTAGTATTTTTTTATTTTTACATATTGTCTTGCGATTTTCAACTATAAATGCATTAGCAACACGTTCAACGCAATGGTTAGTTAGGGTATAGCCCCGGTTAGCCAAACGTCCGCGGAACGTACGTTCGTTTTTAGAATCGAAAGGCAATGAAAACGCTTGCCGAACAGTAATGTAAGTTCCTTAAGCATTTGCATTGCTCTTCATATACCAAAAACGAACGTAGTTACATTACGTTCCATCGACGTTATTACTAAACGTAGCTTTTAGCTTTTCCTGTATGTGTATTAAATATAAATAAATAAATAGTCTAGTAGGTAGTGTGCTGGCTTACTATACGTGAGCCCACGATTCAAACCCAATGGTAAAACGAAATATGAAAAAATATTTCTCCGGCGACTTCCTTCTGGCAAAAACTATAAGAGGAAATAAAATTGCCACGATAAACTCTCAAAAATCTGTCGTTCGAAGTCGACTTTAAACTGTAGGTCCCGCCACTCATGTATAAAATTCACACACAATATAAGTGCTGTGAGGAATCGTAATCCTGATTGAAGGGTTATAATGACCAATTATGTATGTATGTATGTATATTTTACAAAAGTACTAATTTATACAAAAAAGTCTTTTTCAGTTAAATTCAGTACCATTTCAAAATTTCAGTTTTGCAACACATATTGTGACTAAAACTCTGAGAGTAAATAAAATTGTCATGAAAACTTTCTTAAATCCTTCGTTAGGCATCGACATTAAACTGTAGGTCCTGTCACTTCACATGGGTGGTGTGGGAAGCTAGGTTGTATTCCTCACTAAAGGGTGTAGTGACCAATTAAGTAAAGCAAGTAACATCCTATTAAGTTGCCGTAGTCTAGTATGTAGTGTGTTGGCTTATTAGACGTAAGGCCATCAGACATCAAAACGAAAATATGAAAAAAATATTTCTTCGGTGATTCTGTTCACCAGATTTCTTGCAAAAACTCTGAGAGCAAATAGAATGAAAAAGTGAAAAGTTTCTCAAAAATCCATCGTTCGGAGTCGACTTTAAACTGTAGGTCCCGCCACTCATATATAAAATAAACACACACAACATAAGTGGTGTGAGAAACTATGTCCATAATCCTGACTGAACGGTTGTAATTACCAGTTATGTATGCATGTAAGTAACAGTCTATGTTTGTATGCATATTTATTGGCTTGATTGTTCGATACAGCATAGCGTCGTAATCTATTTGGGTCCATAAATGTAGATTTAATAAGAAGGTGATGCTTTGGGACGGCTGTTTATTTTTTAAGGAATGAATAGGAATAATAGTAAAAGATTACCTAGCCATATAGAAATCAAATATATTACGGCTACTCTAGACATAAAAATAATTCTAAAATATAATATAATAATTCTAAAATAAAAATTTCGGTTTGTTTTCACATCCATATTTTGTGAATTTTTGTTATCGATTACACAAAATTTAATCAAGAGTAGATTTCTATATTAATTATTAAATATGTAGAGCCTGTATAGAATCCATGGAGTGGCTATTGTTACTCAAGAATTTTATATTTTCTGCCATTGTGAATGTAAAACATCAAAATTACATTGTATTTCTCATTGTATAATCCCAATACATCTAACAATTGCCTCGTGCATACATACCATAAAACTTTCTTTATATTGCACTTGTACGATGCCGTTCACTTGTAAACTTTTGTAATTAAAAAGCGGATGTACTGTCGGACGAGGGACGAAGTGAGTATTGAGTTTGGTTTTTTTTGCACAATTTGTTGCAGTTGTAAACGTGTTTTTTTTGTGCAGCATAAAATTTCATTGATTTATGGAATTAAGTTTTCATTTGTTAGTAATTTTTAAATGTTACATATGTATTCTGCACAATAAATTAATTAACTATTAAAGTTACATTTGATATATCATACATATGTACATACATACAGCACACAAAAAAGTCTGTTTGTTTGTTTTTTCAACAAAATATTGAATGTTTTTGACTAGTGGCCATCAAAAATTAATCAAATACTACAAGAAAATAAATATTTTTAATTAAAATAGTTTCATTGGAAAACAAATAAAAAACGAAATTATAATAATCACATTGAAATTAAATAAAAAGGATTTTCAATTACAAATTATTTTAGATTTGTGTTTAATTAAATATGGGTCTGAGCTTTGATTATTGAATCCTTGATTCCATTACTAAATTATGAACTTAATGCCATGGAAATAATTCTATCCAATGTGCTCCATTTATTCGATGCAGAAACGTTGGCCAAAGGGTGTTGATGTGCTCTAAATATACCCAAATGTAAGCGTGTTCTATTCCAATAGTATTTTAAAAGGGTAGGATTTAATTCATTCCCTATATTATATAATTTGAGTTAATTGGTCCTTGGTACTTTATCAGCCAATTGTTAAAAAATTGTCAATTAAGCAAAGAGATAGTCTTCTAATCCCTGTTTACGCCTACAGAATTAAAAGTTTGCATAAATAGCAGTTTAAAGTATGGATCTCTTACAAGTTAACGTAAAGAAACCACATTAACTGAATCTGCTAGACTATGTAGAGCTAAAGACATCATAATTCAGTCAGAATAAGCCACTGTAAATGGCCAGAAATGATTTGGTATATGTTTTGTAGAATAGGCACAGAATCATATGCTAAATGTTAATCCCCTTTGGCCAAATTTATAATTCCAATCAGTTTAACCATACAAGACAAGTAAATTAAATGGAAAAGTGGCACTTTGTAGTAGCTAAACTATATGACTGCAAACTTCAGCAAGAATTTTTCATTGTCATTGTAAAAGTTAATAGATTTACTTCCTCTCCAAATAATTCGTATAGGGAGACCACTCATTACTGCTCTCGAAGAATGGATCGCATCAATGAGAACCATCATTGGAGGGTCTGTTAACTCCATTTCTTCTAAGAAATATGGTGTAATAAGTAAAGTTTTTTGAAGTCGCAGTAGTCTAGTAGGTAGTGTGTTGGCTTATTAGATGCAAAAGCCTGGGTTCGAGCCCCAGGCCAGGCATCAAAGACAAAATACAAAAAGTATTTTTTCGGCGACTTCCTCTCAGTAGATTTCTGGCAAAAACTCTGAGAGTAAATAAAAATTGCCATGAAAAGTTTCTCAATAAATAAAAATCTGTCGTTCAGAGTCGACTTTAAACTGTAGGTCCCACCACTCATTTATAAAAATTAACACACACAACATAAGTGGTGTGAGAAACTCGGACGTTGTACAATGGGTCAATTCGACCTCCGGGTACTGTACTAATCTTAATTGACAAGTACACGTCCTCTAACCTAACCTAACCTAAGTAAAGTTCCCCACCGCTATATTCAATGTAACAACCTATACAATACAATTCAATACAATTCAATTCAACACAATACAATTCAATACATTTTCTTAAAGGATACTATTGCTAGGCATTGCAAATGGCAATCCTATCAACTTAGGACATATCACAGCAAACCAATTATCCGTTTTTAATCGAAAAGATTTCATTAATGAAGCTGTAACAAAGCAAAGAAATAATGATTATATGGTGAGGTGATTCTAGGCCGCCCTAAATCTACAGATTTCGGTCTTTATAAGAGAAATTATATTTCTTTAGATCTACGCCAAGTAACTCACAGCAATTAGTATAGATTAAATACCTATTTCTCTGTGATGAATTATTTTGTTGATAACATAAAATTGTTTCCATAATAGCATGTGGAATTAATTTTTATGAACATAAAGGATCACAACATCTTTGTATACACTCTTACATAGAGTAAGTTAAAAAAGCTAGGGGTAACCTTTAACTTTCTTTTGGAAGAAATTGCGTTAAGGGCTGACTTAAGGTATATCAAAACCTGATTTAGTCGATGTAGTCTAATATGTAGTGTATTGGCTTATTAGACGTGAGGCCACGGTTCAAACCCCAGGTCCGACATCTCCAACTGAACAAAATATGAAAAAATATTTCTTCGGCGACTATCTCTCCGCTGATTTCCACCAAAAACTCCGAGAGTAAATAAAATTAACATGAAAATGTTTCTCATGAGTCGAGCTTGAACTACAGATGTCGGCACTCGTGTGTAATATTAACGAAGAAGCTAGGTTGTAGGGTTGTAATGACCAATTATGTATGTATGTACATATGATATGTTTACATATGATTTTTTTGTTTTTTATACTTTTTTCTACTGGCGGCTACCATAAAGCAGCATTCCCAAATTATGATTATTACTATGCTTTGTCTCAGTCTAATAAAAAGTGATTAGTTTACTATAGCAACTTCTAGTGTGATAGGGTTACCATGTGTTGTTACCTAGAAATACTGTCATCTGTGAAAATGTGTTAAGTGCAGTGGTGAGAAACATTTGTTCTTTCGCAAAGAGTAGTGATAGTAGCTCAAGCTCTTTTACGAAATAAAATTAAATTGAAATTCTTTACAGGAATCTTTCAGAAATTCTACCTTTTTCACCTCAAATATGTTGTTGTTGTCCATCGTATCTTATAATTGGTTTCGATCGCAGATGATTTTTCTTATTCAAGTTTCTGTCTTATAAAATGCATTTCAAATATTTAATGAACAATTGATGAAATATTTATGTTAAGAAAAACCATTACAAATTAATCATATAAAACGAAAATTGTTTTCAGCAATTATTATTTCATTCTTGTACCATATCTGGCTTTATTAAATATTCTTTAATTTATTTTCATTTTCTCTATCCATACCATAAATAACCCTTTTTTCTTTCTTTCTATTTTCATTCATTTATATTGTATTATTTTCTTGTGCAAGGCAAAAGCAAAAAGAAAAAAAAAGAATTTCTTAAAACACTTAAAATTATTTGATTACAAATTTATAAGATTAAATTAAAAGCCTACACAAATATCTTACAGATTAAGGGCACACACCAACACCAGCAGGCTGAGATTTATAAGAGGCTTACATTGTAGGCGGAGATGTAGTAATACAGCCCAGACATTATCATATAAAATTAAATTTAAATCTTTTTACACATAATAAAATACATACGTACATACATACGTATGTACCTACGTAGTATATATTTAAGACAAAATCCTCTAATGGTTACAACAAAATAATACCAAGATAAAAATCTTAGCAACAATGCCCATGCCAAAGAAAATTTTGTCAAAATCTCTAAGAGGTTCAGCACTCATACATATGAAAGCACAAGGATGGATTGATGGATGGCTTAGTAAAGGAAACTGCTGGGCAGAGGCAGGAAATAATTTTATTTTGTAAATGCCTGCTGAATAAATTTTTTTAGGCTCTTTTTTTTATTGAAAATCTGAAAGAAAATTTTCGATTTATTTTGTTTTTTTGCTCCAAATATGTGTGTCATGTAAAAAATTTACACTGGGTTGTAATACATAGTAAAACTGTGTGATGGTAGGCCACTGAGCATGTATTGTTGGTTTTTCTTGACTGCATTATTTAGTACCTGTTTCAATTAGTAAATGTAGAAGAGTTTTATTATTTAAAATACATATGTAAGGTTTTCTTTTTTTATACAAAATATATTTTAAATACAATTTGCAGTTCATGTCTTTAGGCCTGCATGCTAATTATATGGATATGCTGATGGAATTAAAACAAAATTATTTAGTTTCAGTTCTTCGTATAACAGCCACAACTACTTTGAAGGACAGTCGATGTAATCCCTCAGTGCCAATAAAAAGCATTATTACTGTTTGTCTTTTAAATCTTTGGGAAAGACAAGCACTTACAGATTATAACTATGTTGTCTCCTCTTCTTCACACACACGGCATTCCGTTGCTGTTAAGCAAAACATAAGTTTTCTTATGGTAGCCTTACATATGTGGCACAGACCTTCACTGTAGGTAAAAGATCTCATTAGCCTTTTCGGCTTCAATAGATTATTGTTTTGTACCCTATGTAATGAGTAGACATCATCACCCGTGAATTAGTTAATAATGCTCGGTGGACCAGAACCTACAAGTCTGGTTGGCGCGTGTTTTGCTTTGCCAACCATTTCAGCAAGGAGTTTAACTGTTCCACAATGACTGGATGAGGACTAATACCGAATCCATGCAATCTAAAGAAAAAGCCTTTAATTTCACTTAAAGGCTTACATAATAGGTCATTACAACCCTTCAGTCAGGATTGCGACCTAGCTGTTCACACCACCTATATTGTGTGCGTTAATTTTATGTATGAGTGGCTGGACCTAAAGTATAAAGTCGATTCCGTAAAACAGATTTTTTGGAAACTTTTCATAGCAATTTCAAATTTCACCGGAGAAATATTTTTCATATTTCGTTTTGTTGGAAATGTTAGACCAGGGTTTAAAAACGAGGTATATCGTCTACTACACATATATTGGATTCGAAAATTCCCTGCACCAGTATTTATCTTTCTTTAACTCTGGATGTGTTAGGTTAGGTGAGTTTTGATTTAGATGTCATAACCTATGCTGTGTCACTTTTTTGTATAACCTCCAGTACCTGAGCGATGCTTGACTGATGATTCCTTTGGTTAAGACCAAATGGTTTCTGAATATCGGAAAAAATTTGAAAACCCAAGTTGACCGATATACTCAACTCTTCAGTGTAATGCTGTGTAATTCATTACTTTCTTTGCTTTTTTAACGTTTTCCTATGCTGTTAATGGATTGAACTGTGCACGGCGAGTTTTCTTGAATCTTTTTTTAATATTTTTTCAAGCCTTAAATTCACTCTGGCCATATATACGTTATATTTAAATTTATTGTCTCTCATATATTATATTTATCGTTTCGTTTCTCTTGTTAATAAATTTTTTCAACATTTGCTTCATAATTTTGCATATTGCATTGTGTGCCTCCCTGTCGTTGTATAATTTAATAGTGTTACTAAGGAAATTTTCAGTTGATAATTTGTTTAAAAACTCTGCCAGTAACAACTCAAAACACCAACTCTTGCATTTGCAATATGTGGTGAGGTGTGTAGTAAAGAAACGAATTGTTTCTTTGGCTGGGCAATAGTTGCAACAGCACTAACCTCGTACATTGATTAGTAGAACAAACTACTCGACAACATGCATATGCTGGCAGTGACGCCTGCAATAACTAGAAACTTTATGGGTTTAGGTGGTAAGATTTGCTTTAGAATATCATTTTGATTACATGTCTAAAGTATGTACATACATATGTATGCTGTGTATGAACATGTTTGTTAACTATGAAATTAAAGCCACATATAGGGAGGCCCTGTTAAAACATTGGAAATCCTAGAATTTGGATTTTTTTGTAGAATAAAAATGGGTTTCTAAAGCATAATGGGTTTTCTTTTCTACGAATATAATTTTTTTTTAAATGTAATTTACCTGCCGCCTTAAGTGATCACCCTAAACGTTGGTAACAAAATTTAGTTTTTGTGTTCTATTAACTTGGCATATCGTTTGAATGTTATCGTTTGGATGTTGATTGCTGGGGTTAAATAATAGAATTTCTAAGTGAATTAAATTGAAACTTCTTGTTCTGTTTTAAAAACTTTAATAAGTGTCAATCTACTTAATAGTAGCCTTCCCTACACTACAGTGTTGACTAAATTTCCTTCACGCTAATAGAGAGAGACATGTGAAGTTATTGGAGTAACATATTGTGGTCACTAATGCTTCCAGACGCTGTTTAATTACAAATTTAATTACACTTCCTAAATGCTTATATAGATTCAAAATTTCACATGAAATCCAACATTTTGTTAGGTTTTAACCTTTTAAAAATATTTAAAATATGACCTCGTAGATTGCAAATAAAATAAAAATAAGTTTGTGTTTAGCTTTAATTAAAATTCTTTATTATTCGCACAATTCTGTGTGCCACTGTTCACAACTTGATGTAAACAACAACAATTGCTCTTCTTTGCTATTCTTCTGTTTACATCCTTCGCATAAACAATAACAATCATTAAGCAATTATACAGCTGATCTTTGTAACGAAGATCTTCAAACCACGAATACTCTCTTCAAACGCACCGCGTCTTCACACAATACTGACTGGATTTCACTAATTCGCCTAATTCGCCTGCTTTGCCTTGCCTTTTATATAGTAAATGGTTTCATGAATGTTCTTGAAGGCCAATGTTTGTGACTTCGTCTTCCCGAAATCTCTATAAATGTTAACATCATTCATTATTGTTGTGTTTGTGCATTTTGTTTAAATTTATTCTTGCAGTGTTGTTGGTATATTTCTATTTACTAGTTTACCATTTCTTTATGCTGGTGTTTGTTGTTGTATTTTTGTTTACTTGTTTACCATTTTTTTGGTGTTTTGTTTTTGTAGCTTTTGTTTACAATTTTAATATTAAGCGATGTAAAAGCGTAACAATATTCTTATAACTGAAGAAAATATTTCCAAGAACATAGTGAAAGGAATATATTTCATAAGTAAACTGCAAGTTGCATTAGCAAATACTCTTATCCTTATAAATATTGGTTCACCTTGTAGTTGTAGCAATTTGCAATATTTCATACTCTCTGGCATAAAAAAGTGTCACTAAATTCGAAGTTTTTATTTCAAATCCAAAATCAGTATTTTAATATTAAGTTCTAAACAAATATTTGAGAAAATAAGAAAATAATTCTTTGCTAGAAATTGAACTATGAACATTTGAAATATGAACAAACTTTTCAGCTTCTGGATAAACTCTAGACATATTAATCTCTGTACTCAATCACATGTTTGTACATGCTCACCATCGCATCGCTGAGTTTTTATTTCTATGAAATGTTCTCAAAATACTTTGTTTGTTTGGTTTTCAGATGAACTCGGTAGTGGTGGTAATAGTTGTTTGCATATCCGAATGGCTCCCCATAGTATGATATGGTATTACGTTTGGTTTTGTAATAAAATCCGTACAAAATATGATTTCTCACAATTTGTTTTCTTTGGGAAAAATAAAAAAAAAAATGAAAGTCCTTTTTTTTATTCTTACCGTGTATATACACATATTCATGTGCTGTATGAGGTTATACGGTTATATTTATAGAACACGCTATAAGTTCTTGCATGACTAAAATAAAATAAGCGACAAACTCTAACTCAAACTCATTCGGCACTTTGACCAAACGAATAGTCTGAAAGTGCTTATTAAACAATGTGTACAATGGCAGAATACAGTATATCTGCTGTTTGCAGACTTTCAAAGAAACATGTGCCGCAGAAAATAACACGTGTCTAATAAGAGAAATAACTCTTCAAGTCAGACTTAGCGAATATTAGGAAAAACAGTTTTTTCAGTATACCCACTATTTTTGGCAGTAACACTGGAAAATGCAATGAAAACTATTTTTTTTTTAAACCAGAGTCTGAATTCTTTCTTGTCATCTTAAGGGCTTTAGTAATAATGGTTTAGTAATGAGATTTTAATCATGTTACATACATTTAATGACTTGCAACGCAAGCTTCATTATTTGATTCTTGGGGCTAAAGACATTGGGTTCGAAATCAATAAGAAACAAATTATTTAAATAATGAGATAATACAGAACCATCTTATAACAGGCAACGAACCCTTAAAAGTTTATCAATTTGCAGAGTTTTACCGTATACGCTATTGGCTACTGCAGAGTTTACCAAGTAGTGATCATGGCTATTTTGAAAGCAGCACATTGCTTGCTGAATAGCGAGATTTTCCCTGAAAATTTCTTGATTTATTCGGACAGCGAGTTTGCGATAAAGTCCGTCTATTCACAGGAAATTTTCGGATTATTTGAAGATAATTCTTATATAGGTTCCGCAATATAGGGATATCGTTAGAAATTGCATTGAGGATGGGATGGCCATAGCTATTCCGGTTGCTTCAATTAGATTGGATATTATCCACACGTTTTGTAGGGAGTCAGCAAGAGGGTACATACAATATCGCTAGACTATTCACGATATGTATGGATAAGAAGAAGATCGACTTAGTTCGATCCATAAATCCTTTGGCTATACATCGCACAAAAGCAATTCCCAGGAGCTATGCGGAAGAAGGAAGCGACTGTCTTTCGCCTCATAGGTCAATGCCGTAATTTTGTCATGAAAAGAAGGTGGTTTTGCTAAATGCTATAACAATGCTAAATGTTATCACAATGCACTGCATGAGTGGGTGCCATCGCCTGAGTTCTCGTCTTATAAAAAAATGCTGACACTCCCTTCAAGAATATCGGCTGCCTTACTTTTTATAGTAATAGTAAGTGGTGTAAAAGGGGACCTAATATTGAATGTGTGAATATTATTCTAAAAAAGTGAAACTTGTCTTCTTTCAATCGTAATAGTGTTAAGCCTGCAGAAAATGTTTACGCATGTTCTTTGTATTTTCGCCAACTGTGTACTCCAGAATGCAACAAAAGAGGAGCTTGAAACTACAAATAAATAGAAAAAACTGTAAATCTATAGTACACACAATACCATAGAGTCCAATGGCTAAATTACGGTTGTGCTATTCATGGAGCCAAAAGTAAAAATGATTTGTAACAATAGAAAAAGATCTAAATTCCCAAGTGGTGTGACTAAAGGATATAAAATGTTTATTTTAAAGCAATTTTAAAGGAATTTTGAAGTAATTTTATTTGTTCTTGTTGCCACTGGCGGTGGCTGTTGAATCGAAGAGCGAATTTAACCACCAAATCAAAGACCGAATTGAATTTGGTTGGGACGTTTATTTCGCAGTGCTTTCCTTCGACAAACTAAATTTGTTTCCAAATATTTTTCATGTTGTGTCGTATACATACAAACTTAACGAAACAAAGAAAATACAAAGCCAACTTGATCATTTACATCAGGGTTCGTCAAAAAATTTTTGGTAATGTGTTAGTGAGTAAGAGAGAGAAAATAAGTTGAGAGAATTTATTTATTTACAGCCATAGAAAATTGTTAGTAATATACGCTATTTTTATTTTCATTTCATCAGCATACATATGCAAAGCTATATAACTTTGGCTTAATAATTTTAGATAAATAAAAATAAAATAAAAAATCCATTTTTTATTAAAAGAACACAAAGCTATCCATCTTTGGCTTAAAAATTAGACAATGTTTTTTAGAATAATAAAAATAAAAAGAATAAAAACCCTACTTTTTATTGAAATAAAAAAGCGAACATTCCAAAGCATTTAAAAAAAATATATTATGCGACAAAATAAAAAAATGAAATACGCCTAGCTAATAACATAGAACATTTTTAACATAAAATATTTTTTGAGTGTTATGCTGAAATAAAATGATAAAGCATACGCCGCACATGTGTTCTTGTCGCAGTCTGATCGACAACTAAATGAAAAAACACAAGAATGCGTGTGAGTTCTCTTTGCACAACTGTGCTATGAAATGGTAAACTATGATTTACATGTAATACATACATAGTAACTTAACGAAACAAAAGCACTGCAGCAGAAAGAAAAAACAAAGCCTACTTGATCATTTACATGTAAACGGATAGACAAAGAAGGGAAAACAAATACATAACATATGTAAATAATCAAGGGACAAATGAACATTTAGGCAATTCACAGATTAACGAATTAAATTAACAATTAAGTAAATAAATAATTAGAACAAATGAATAAAATTAAATTAAGCGACATTCCCACCCCCGTGGATCGGCCACGATTCACTACTCCAGGTCAAGGACAGCAAGTTTGGAAACTGGACGCATTAAAACACCAGCGTTAGTACGGACATCAGCTCGACGAATAACACCATCTTTGCCCTTGTATATCTCTTTCACTCGACCTCGTTTCCAATCTCTACGGGATACTGCTGGATCCCAAATCAGAACTAAGTCACCAACGGCAATTGGCTTCGAACGTTGGCACCATTTGGAACGTCTTGTCAATGTGGGCAAATATTCTCGGATCCAGCGATTCCAAAAGTGGTCACGTAATTGGCGAGATATGCGCCACTGTTTTTTCATCAAAATGGTCTTTTGTTCTTCTGCCCCCACGGGAGTTTGCGCTGTGTTTGGACAACCAAGCAAAAAATGATTAGGCGTTAGTGGTTCCTCGTCTTCGTGGCTCAAGGGCAAGTGTGTTAAGGGACGAGAATTGACAATATTTTCTGCTTCAATCAGGAAACTCTGTAGCGTATGTTCACGAGGGGCAGACTCTTTCAAAGTTGATTGTAGCACACGTTTGACACACTGGACCATACGTTCCCATACACCGCCTTCTGCAGGGTTATGTGGACAATTGAACTGCCAGTCAATACCTTTAGTTGACAGTTCATCTTCAATTCGGGCCACATCAAACACTTCACTGAACCTCTTCGCAACTTGATCAGCACCAACAAAATTTTTTCCATTGTCGCTTCTGAGCCTTGTAGGGACGCCACGTCTATTTATAAAATTACGTATGGCAAGGATGCACGCATCTGTGGACAAATCAAAGGCAACTTCTAAGTGGATGGCTCTCACGGTTAGGCATGTAAATAAAGCAACCCATCTCTTTTCATGGCGTCGACCAATGGTTATGGTTAGTGGCCCAAAATAATCCAAACCCGTGTAAGTAAAGGGCCGAATATATGGCGTCAGTCTGTCTTCTGGCAATGAACCCATAAGTGGTGGCACCGGCAACGTACTTCGAAATCTGCAAATGAGGCATTTAGAAACACACTTACGTAAAATTCTTCTAAGGCATGGGATCCAAAATGATCTTCTGATTTCACATATCGTGGCTTCGAAATTCTGGTGCTTCATCTTTTCGTGTACATGAGCCACAAACAACTCGGTAACGGGATGAGATGACGGCAATATAATCGGACGTCTCGTATCCATGGGCAACCAACTAGCTGCGTCCACGCGACCATAAATTCGAAGTAGTGAACTTTCATCCAAATATGGAGTCAACGTAAATAATTCACTACTTTTCGGCAAGCTTTCTCCAGATTTCAGAATTTCAATTTCTGCATTAAACTTTTCCCTCTGGATTTGGCGGCAAAGATATATCTCGGAAGTTTTCAGATCAGCAGCGGTCAGACCATTTCGTTTTTCAGGTTTAAATTTCCTTTGGCATCGATTTATAAAACGTAACATCCAGGCAACTGTTCGTTTCAGTCTTAGATAGGACGAAAATCTGCCGAAATCAATAAGAGGCGAAACATTAATTAACAGGGCAAATTTTGGGCGAAGTTCCTCAGTATCAAGGCAGGCGGGACCTATGTTGGCAGTTTTGGGCCATTCATCTTCACCACGATAAAGGAAACTAGGGCCACTAAACCAGTTCGATTCATTTGAAAGGTTGACTTGAGACTTCATCCGGGTGGTTTCATCAGCAACATTCAGATTGGTGGGCAGCCATCTCCAATCCGCTGGGCTAGTGGATTCTAGAATTTCCGTAATACGATGGGCTACAAAAGGTTTGTATCTCCGGCTCTCCGAGCCAATCCAATTAATTACCGTCGTCGAATCGCTCCAACAAACGATTCGAGACACCTTCATGGAATGCTCCTTCAAAATTGTATCCATCAATCGAGTGCCCAAAACGGCAGCAGTTCAAGCCTCGGGATACTCATCGTCTTTAGAGGAGCACAATTTTCGTGCATACCCCTTTGACAGATAATCCTTCATGATAGCCTTATATGCTTCACCAAATTCTGGAATTCTTTTCATCTTTCTTTCAATACTATTGAGTCTATTCAGAGCCATGGAGTAACTGGCAGGCAAGACAACATCATCAGCATGCCACAAGAGTCTGGTTTGGAACCTCCCTTCAACCCTCACTGTAGTATCTTTTAAGATTTGACGAGCTCGTGCCACCTCATTGGACTCTATGACCGGCAAAACCTTCACTCCAAAATTTTCGGTTTCAAAGTAACTTGCCACCAAGTCATAGACCTTCTGTTCCGGCTGGACTGACAACAAACATAGATGAGAATTTGATGACTTACCCTTCATTGGACCAAAAACCACCCAGCCTAATGGGGTGTTGGCTGCATAAGGACCACTTTCTTCCAAAGGCACGATTTCATCAGGAAGACCAAGGTGGCAGTGGTCTAATCCAATCAAAACCTTAGGTGTGACACCCTCGTAAAAATTAATAGGTAAACCAGGATGACCGCTTAAATCCATATTGAAAGTTTGAGCCGGTAATTTCAGATTTGGGACACCATAGACATTTTTCAGAGCATATTTCCTTTGCTTACCAACCCCACTTACTTGCAGATCAACCACAGATGTCATTTCCTCAGATGCTTTTCCAGCATACCAGTGTAAATTTAATTTACTTTGTTGCCCCCGGAGGCCCAGTTGCCTCACCAAAGAGCTGTCCACCATAGTAACCGAAGAACCTTCATCCAACAATGCATAAGTTTCAATCTTGTTACTAGGACCGTAAAGTACAATAGGCACAACTCGAAACAGCAACACTTTCTTATCTGCAGTACGGGACACACAGCTAAGGACAGACGCACTTCCATTTGTAGAACCACCTGAAGCTTCCGACTCACTAGACCCAGAATTATTTCCACCATTATTAAATTGACCATCATGTAATAATTTGTTATGTTTTCTCAGGCAACCATCAATGGGACACTCTTTTCGATTACGGCAATTTCTACTAGAATGTCCTGAACGAAGACATGAAAAACATAACCTCAATTTTTTCACATTAGTCCATCTGTCAGGCACTTTCATTGAACTAAATCGTTTACATTCAAATAATTTGTGATTACCCTGGCAGATAGGGCACTCTTGTTTGCGTTGACCATCAACGGCATGGAGGACAACTTTTCTTTTGGGTTCACTATAATTTTGATTAACACTCACCCCTTGAATAGTTTGCACCAAATCAGCAACATCTTTGAGCCACGTGTTGAAATCCAAAACCGTTGGATATGGCTTAATTGTTGAGGCATAACGGGCCCACTCCATTCGTTTACTCAAGGGAAGCTTGCTGACTAATTCATCCATCAGTGTGGGGTTCGCCAAATGCTGTTGTCCATTAGCAGATACCAAAAAACCGGCAAGGTTCTGCACCTTAACGGCAAAGGGCACAATACGATCAATACCACTCTCACTAATAGGCTGAATTTCCTTCACTTGTTGAAGCTGGCAACGGATGAGTATCTCTGGTCGACCATATCGAAAACGCAACTGTTCCATCACCACACTCACGTTATTCGGGTGTATGAGCAATGATTTAATACTTTCACGAGCATCACCCTTTAATGCCTTTTGGAGCCGAACACAATTCTCGAAATTACTATAATTATAAACAGCAGTTGAATTATCGTAGGCTGTTGAAAACATGGGCCAATCCTCAGGTGCACCACTAAATTCCGGCAAATCATAAATTTTCCTATGCACAGCCATCGAACCGCCATTTTGAGACACAAGACTATTAGGAGGCAATATTTGTTCTAAAGGCGGTTGGTTTGCGTACAAACCAGAATTATTTGCATTGCAGCTTACATAAGAAAATGGCGTACGACGATCAACGCAGTCGATGTTGGCTGAGGCAGGGTTGCCAACGATGGCATCACTGGTACCTGTAGCTGCTGTCGCCATATTGGATGACTGGGGCATGGTTGAGGATGACGCTGAACTGGTATTACGGGCGATGGACAAGGCTTTCTGTGCTGTCAGCAACTGAACCTGGAGCATATTGATTTGGCTTTGCAAATCTTCCAAATTAATGCCAGAAGTTAGCTGAGGCAATTGCTGCTGTCCCGTTGGGCCACCAAAATTTTGTTGGTTATGTTGAATCATATCGGTAGACATGATGGGCGCGGCAATGGGAGTGCTGGCTACGACACCTGCGGTTCCAGCGGCGGTGGAACCTGTCGACACTATATCAGAGGCAGAGGCGTATATATTTTGTTCAGCTGTACTTACGTTTGTGCTGGTTATTCCAGGGGCAGAAGTTACCACTGGCATCAGGGCCGATGTTCCGGCGGAATTGGGAGCCGATTGTTGTGGTAGTAAATTTGTTTCAGCAGATGGAAAATCATTATTCCGATTCAAAGCTGACTGCAACCTAGAGCTTTTTCTCGTTGGTGACCGTTGCATTTTGATTTTAGTGAATTACCAAAAAAAAAAAAAAAATTTCCTTTCTCGTTCCGGCAGGCAAGGAACTACTATAAAAATTTCTTCAAAAAACACAAATGTTCCGGCTTGTTGGAACCACAAGGATTTCCGCACAAAGCTTGCGAAATAAAATTTGTTGCCACTGGCGGTGGCTGTTGAATCGAAGAGCGAATTTAACCACCAAATCAAAGACCGAATTGAATTTGGTTGGGACGTTTATTTCGCAGTGCTTTCCTTCGACAAACTAAATTTGTTTCCAAATATTTTTCATGTTGTGTCGTATACATACAAACTTAACGAAACAAAGAAAATACAAAGCCAACTTGATCATTTACATGTAATACATACATAGTAACTTAACGAAACAAAAGCACTGCAGCAGAAAGAAAAAACAAAGCCTACTTGATCATTTACATGTAAACGGATAGACAAAAAAGGGAAAACAAATACATAACATATGTAAATAATCAAGGGACAAATGAACATTTAGGCAATTCACAGATTAACGAATTAAATTAACAATTAAGTAAATAAATAATTAGAACAAATGAATAAAATTAAATTAAGCGACAGTTCTATTTCCAAATTTAATCTCCACTTTTTTTCATAACTTATATGAATAACTTCTCCATGCAGTAGCATTGGACGGTGTCATTGACAACAATAATGGTTCATACTGATGACTGGGCATATATTTTTTCTGGTTTTAATATCAGTATTTTAAATATACTTTTCTTTTTTTTAGAAAAAAGAAAAACGTACTTGAACGAGAGGTGTCATTGGATGATTTAAAGTGCGAATAAATATTTTTGGAAAATTATATTCAATGCTTTTATGGGATGTTTTATATGGAATATATCTTGAATTAATTAAAAACTGAATGAGAATTGAAAGTAAAGCTTCTAAATATACAAGAACAAGTTACAATCAATATTTATGTGATCGATATATCTTTTCATATCTCTTTCTTAAGAATGGCCAATGTATTGATACATTTTATGCTATTATATTCCATTATATTAATAAAAAAAAGTGTTGCCTTAGCAATGTCGGTTTCACTTTGTAATTTTTAGTCTCCCTCCATTTGTCTACAACTTGAAATATCATTTTAAAAACTGTTCAATTACTCAGTGTTCGTTTTATTGGTGACTCAGGATATATTGCAAACTGTCATTGACACAATACATTGATATAAAAAAGAGGCCTCATAAATTTTATAATGCATGTGTGCGTTTGAAGGATATCCCTTGCAAAAACAGAAAAAGAAAATCGAAAGAGAAAAAATTGTATACTCGTATTCAATAAAAGCTTAGCGTTGGTTTTTATTTTAGGCTCTTTGAAATATGTCTATGTATGGCGTCATTTGTAACTACAAATATAAAATACGTATGCGAATCTGAATACGAGTAGATATTCAATCTTAGATATGGAGTATTGCAGTATAGCAGTATGCATGAATAGGAACACGAGTGCATGAGGCATTGGTTTTCTATACATTTTATTATTTTATTTTTTCTGTTCGAAGTATTGCACATTAATATAGGCTCCTGTTACCTTCTTCTTTTTCTTATTTCAGTGCCAATAGGCATTGAAATATTATGGTTGTTAAAATTTATATGTTGTAAGGCTTAAAAGAGAAAAATTTATATTCAATTGCTGCGTTAAGATTGAAAGGAGGCTTGTCGTATTAAAGGAAATGAATTAAAGAAAAATGTGAGAATCGAGATTAACTTTAGTATGTATTTGCATATAATTCGATTTTTATACAGAATTTATCACAATTATCATATAATGTAAGTAAACTAATGAGGAACTACTCAGCAAACCCTCTAGAAAGACGAACCCTCCAAGCAATAGAAGACATTGTTGTATGAAATAATCCTGGAGGATATTCTCTTTAGTTAGGATTGCAACTTAGCTTCTCACGCTAATGTTTACACCATTTGTATTCGACCGGAAATGGAGTACAATTCTCATGTATGGGCTGGTAACTCGGAAGTTTATTTTGATTGGTTTCGACTACGTACAAGAGGTGAAGGAAGTATGCTTTAACGACGAGGGTGTCTAATTCTATTGGTACCTTGAAGCACCGTCGTAATGCTGTTTGTTTTCACTGTTCTATTGCTACTACAAAGCATTTTACTCTAGCGAAATAAAGGGACTTGTTCCCGAAAATCATATATTCTTACGTAACACTTGCCTATCTCTCTCTCTTTCTAACAGAGCGCATTTGTTTTTGGTTAATTTGCTACTGAAATGCGTGCCAAATTACGGTTGGGATTCGTTATTTAGACCGACTGTCCGTATGTGAGAGGCCTGGCTTGTCACCTGCGTTGCCGTTTACAAATTTTTCCTTTTTTTTCAAGTTTGCAAAAAAGTTTTCATCAAATTTGTCTTTTAACATGAAATATTTACTCTCCTGCAAGTTAGCAAAGGAACATCAGTATGAAAAGTAAAAGAGGCACCAGACTTCGGTATTTTCTTTTTCACATTTTGGTACTTTCATAGAAAATAAGTTTTTTCCAGAAATAAAAAGTAAAAAAAAAAGAAAATTCTGGCAACGCTGCTTGTCACGTACAATATAAATTGATTGAAAGCTTATGTCCACAAACCCTACGTCGTCTTTTTTTGCTTCCCATAACATATTTTCCTAGTGCCAATAGAATGCTCTGCATAAGTAGAACCATCATCTGAATGTTGATCGTATATTAAAAAACATTACATCGCCACAAGTTCAATTTCTTTTTCCAAAGTCAATAAGGTTTTCTTTTTTTTCTTTTTTTGTTGATTGCCTTTTTCCCGAGTAGACTAAGAGAGGACATCGTTGATTTTTAAGAGAGTTCAAACTGTTTCAGATTGGATTAACCATGAAGTTATGAATTCTGCAATTTCCTTCACTTAATGCCATCTCAAGCAACTCATTACCGAATTCTTTTTGCTTACTTAATTTATCATTACAACCCTTTAGTTTGGATTACGACCTAGCTTTTCTCACCACTTTGTTCTAACTAAAATAGAAATAAACTGCTTTTCACACATGTTCAACATTTTGGAGAAGAAAGGACTGGGTCTTCTACCAGGGACGATCATTAAGAGGGCTTCGGCAATGGCTCTGAATAAATCCAGTACTAGAAGGAGATGGTCGCTCTGGTATCACACTTATGCATAGAGTGTTCATATTCTTTGGCCGTTTTACGGCCCTTTTAAACCAACTTCCAAACACTTAGAAAGTCTGCTGGTTTGCAATTCCCAACAAACTGAATAGGTTGTTATATTAAGAGATTTAGCATGTTTTGAATATTTGATAAAACTTTCTATAGTTTCTACCACTATCCACTTTATGTGTGTTAATTTTGTCCATCAGCGGTAGGACATACACTTTAAAGTTGACTACGAGCGAAAGGTGTTTTGGGAAACTTTTCATCTTAATTTTATTTACTCTTAGGGCTATTACAACTTGTCGTTAACTAAAAGGAGGATTTTAACGGGCCGATAAATTTCTTTCATTGTTATAAGTGGACGAAAAGGTAGAAGTGAGCGTTAAGCTAAAGGAAAGATCATCCTACTGGTAACTTTTAAAGTTAAGTTGATGTTAGAACTTGCCATATTATATATTATTTTCAATACGACAACTTCAAATATAAAGAAAGTGAGCGACTACAACAAAAAAAGAAGCCCGTCGCTGCGATTGTGTTTAAAAAAAACTTGTTTAATTTGAGCAGTGTTATCGACATTTTTCCGCCACTGCCATATTTTTGAAAAAGTTAACTTTATTTTGTTATTACCATTAGGTTGTAATAACGAAAATAAGTTGAAGCTGACTTTAAAGTTCCCTTTAGCTAACGGTACCTTTAACTTAACCCAAGTTTAAAGGGAAGTTGTAATAATGGCCCTTAGAGTCATAGTTTTCCCCAGAAGATTGGTGATCTTTTTGATAGATTCTCTACTAATTTTGGGCTTACTTTCTTAACCATTCGCCATCCAACTTTTAATTTCTCATTTTTTTCTTTCATGGCTTTATAATAATTTGAAATTCTTTGAAACTTATTTCTTTTCTTAGATAGATTTTAATTGTTTTGTGGGTGAGTACAAAGTAGTGTTGAATCTGTAGTAATGCTTAGATTTGTTTCTGCCTTTGAATGAACAATGTCTTTGACGTCTTATTGTAAATTCAAATTGTAAATAAAATAGAAAACAATTGCATTAAACTCTTTTCTAATTAAATAAATAAATATTATCCCGTTACGGTTATTTATTGTTTTGTAATTTTAAAATAAATTATTTAATAGCAATTATAATTTATTTTTCTCCACATTGTTCTTTATTTTTTTCCATGAAACCTGTAAACGATTATTGCAAAATTTTATGAATAATTATGACATAAAATGGTTTTATGGTGTTTGTTTATTACATTTGAAAAATGCATACAAATGACCACAGAATTATTTAAACTATGAAAATGCCATAATAAATAAAATGCAACATACATAATTATAGGCTTATACAACTGACATATTTGCATATTGATACACTAATACATATATACTAATTGTAAATTTATAAGCAAAACAAAATCAAAAAAATGTGTGTTTCCATTGGTCAAACAATTTACGAAAATTTAATATTTTACAAAGGCAGTGTTAATTAATGCAAATGCCCTTTGTGTCCGTCCGTCCACACAATCGGTTTGTAATTATTAAATGAATATTAATTTCGTCTCTTAGTTTATATTGTATTATTAAAATAAAATTAAATTAAATTCATATGGATTTATTTATTTTGTGGGCTTTTGCTACACACACTTACTAACAGAAAACGAAATTTGTTTATTGTGGTAAATTTTTGGAAAAGAAAACTTCATGTAAATCGATTTAATTGGTTTTATTTAGAAAAATAACAACAATTATAATAAAAACAAATTTCGAATACATAATAAATAATTAAAATATTTTATAATTGAAAATTCATTCGTTTGTAAGTGTTTCAAATTACGTATTACACAGGGAGAGAGCATCTTACAATAGCAACAAGCTTTTGTTGTGCCTACGACACTGACAAACCGTATACAAATCAAATTATATTCTCCTGCATTGTGAAACATTCTCATCGTTCACCATATTATTATCGCCTTTAAAATGAAAACAATAACGATTTCAATGGAATGGTAAAGCAGATTTTGTTGATAATGTTGATGATAATGATGATGTGTATGTGTGTGTATCATAAAAGTGTTAATGTTTTTATACGCACTCTTGCACTAACTTATGTAACTGCAGTGAATGTGCGTGTGTAAAAATGTGTACTAATAAGAGTGTGAGTGCATTAAGTTATTTAAGATCTCTGCTTCACTTCCATATCATCGTTATTCTTATGGTGCAGGTGTAAAGAGCACAAGTATTCAAGTGTTGAAAAAAATTTCTTTATACGTGAGAAAGCCCAGAAAACAATTTTGTTAAGTTTTAAATGGGAATTGTAATACAAATACCGCGTTGAAAGCTTAAAAAGACTTAAAATCATTTAAAGAAGGAATGAAGTGTAAACAAGTGCCATCAAAATTATAAAAAAAATCTGCTTTCATTTCGCCAAAGCCCCACTAATTTATATTAATTGATACAAAGAGTAAACAAAACCCTAACATCCAATTTTCTGGTTTGTATCATATGAATCTGAATTATTTACGGTTTCTAATTAAGCGGTTCCTATATTTAAATTTTAATAAAACAAAGTCTGTGTGCGATATATCATTGAATTTTTTTTATTCATTTAAGAACCTATTGATGGCATTAGATGTCTAATACAACCAAAAAGTTCTCCATGTCTTTTCCGGGTGGAGCACATCCATAAAGCATAAACATAAATTTTCATTTTCCATAAATTATGCGGCTGAATTTGACTGATGGTATGCGTTATGGTTTATTTGAGAACCATTGTGTCTTGTGTTTTATTCCCATTTATAAGAAAATCCCACAAGAACAACTCTACCTGGGTGAAATCGCACCATCTAGGTGGTCAGTTCACATCACCTCTACGTGAGATGACCATGTCCTCAAATCATGTTGTAGAATATTAATTGTAGAATGATTTCTGTGGCCGAAGTCGAGTAATACAAAAAGTATTTCTTCGGCGATTTCCTCTCAGCAGATTTCTGGCAAAAACTCTGAGGGTAAATAAAAATTGCCATGAAAAGTTTCTCAAAAATATTTCTTTCGGAGTCGACTTTAAACTGTAGGTCCCGCTACTCATGTATAAAAATTTGACGCACACAACATAAGTGGTGTGAGAAACTAGGTCGTAATCCTGACTGAAGGGTTGTAATGATTTATGTATGTATGTGATTTCTGTGGCACCTAACGCCATTCTATTGGAACCACCTCTCGCTGCTATCCAGATCATTCAATTCACGCCAAAAGAATTTAGTAATCATCAACCTATAGTGCTCGACTTAAGCAGTGATAGCCTGGCCAACGTTGTACTCGAAGAAGTGTGTTTCGATGAGGCTGCCAACTGAAAATCCATACCAAACAGTGACTTTTACGCGATGCATTGGACGTTGTTGAATCTCTTGTAGATAGGTTTCGTCGCAAGTTTCTGGCTTTGAATCTTATTCATTTTTTTAAATGCAAAAAACCATGGTGAATATTCTTTTGTCTTCTCCAGGTTAGTAGATAAGCGTTGTATTCATTTTTATTTTTTTTTAACCCACCTCTAATCGCAAACAAAAATGTTGTTTTTAAAATCGAATGAAAGAGAGATGCAGCTTGAATGCGGACAAACAATATTGGACACTCAAAATTACGGCGTAATTTTCTCATATCATTCATACTGTCTGTATTAATTTTATTCATGAGTGGCATGAATGGCTAAGGTTTGACGACAACTCCGAACGGGTTTGTTAGGCTTTTTTGCGGCCATAGTTTACCCTCTCTCATAGCTTTTGCTACAAGGCTATTCAAGGGGTTTACAGGAGGTATATTTTTTAAAATTTTTTTCGATTTGCTCGTGGTTTGTATTCTGAAGTCCTTGTCTAATAAGTGAACGTACGACTCAGTAGACTACGGTTACGTCTGCTAGGTTTTTTTCAACGCTTTGTAATTTAAGTTTCTTTCCATTTCAATGTTTTTATTTGTTGGGTATCATTTAACACTTGAAAAAGATATTTTACTTTGGAAAGTTAGATTTTAAATATGTATTATGATGATAACATTATTAAACTTTTTATGGAATGGATCACTATATCTCAACTTTTTAACACAGTGGAATTTAATTCAAAATAATTGAGGCTGGTTTACAGTGCAATCTTACACTTTAAGAAGATTGAAATTTAAGCCAGGGTTTACAGGAGGTATATTTTTTAAAATTTTTTTCGATTTGCTCGAGGTTTGCATTCTGAAGTCCTTGTCTAGTAAGTGAACGTACGACTCAGTAGACTACGGCTACGTCTGCTAGGTTTTTTTCAACGCTTTGTAATTTAAGTTTTTTTCCATTTCAATGTTTCAATTTGTTGGGTGTCATTTAACACTTGAAAAAAATATTTTACTTTGGAAAGTTAGATTTTAAATATGTATTATGATGATAACATTATTAAACTTTTTATAGAATGGATCACTATATCTCAACTTTTTAACACAGTGGAATTTAATTCAAAATAATTGAGGCTGGTTTACAGTGCAATCTTACACTTTAAGAAGTTTGAAATTTAAGACATAGAAAATCTTCAGGCATTTTCTTTGTAAAAATGTTTTCCTTAATTTGCAGAAATCTTGAAATTCATACAGCAATTAAATTAAAATTTTTTGTTAAATTTTGTATAAAAAATATATTTTAAAATTGATTGAAATTAAAATGCTTTAATAAATCCACTGTGTATGCTTAAAAAAAAAACTTTGGAAAAGCTTAATTCACTTGTCTTGCCAAAAAAAAAAAAAATAAACCCGAGCAAAGGGCATCTGATACCCCTTCACATACACGTTCATGTAAGATGTTAACTTTTAATAAAAAAAGTAAAAATTTAAATTGAATTCAATACCAAGAAGTAAAAAAAGTGAGCAGTACTAGCTCACACATACAGGAAAAAGTTTCTTAAAGAAAATAAAACAAAAAAAAAAAAAGCAGATGAAATCTACCGAAAAACGAAAGCAAAGAAAAGTAATGGAAAAAGTGAAGTGAAGTGAAGTGAAGTATAGAACAAGTTCTTCTATAAAGACAACTATAATGGAATTTTCATGTAATTTTCTTACAATTGTATTATGGTGTTGAATTTACAAATATACTCACATACACACACATATACAGTATGTAGGAATGTATGAATCTAAGGAAACTTTAAGGAAAAGTAAAAAAGAGAACATCAACGCCTGGCACTAAAAGTACAAACAACAACAACAATAAAATACCTAACACAGTATAAATAATTTATTAAAACAAAAGCAAAGAAAACGTAAAAAATAAAACTAAACATACAAGAAAGTGCAAGAAACTGCAAATAATTGAAAGTTATACAATAAAAAACAAAATTTTTTTTAAAGCTAAACAACATTGAGAAAATGGAACAGAAATACGAAACCATCTAAAAATAAAATAAAACGAAATAAAATAAACGAGAAGTAGTAGAAATAAAATTCTCTGTGCTAATTAAACAATAAGTTTAGCAGCAGTAGACTGACTGAATGAATGAAAAATATTATGCAGAATATGAGTTCAAATAATACGAGAACAAAGGCAAATAAAATGAATTGGAGCAAATTTAATTGAAGTGTATAGAGAACGTAAAGCAGTGCTCGGGGGGAGTATTATTATATTAAATTAAATCAGATTAATTAGAAGCAACATGTGCTACATCAGCATTTAGTCACGAAAAATAAAGGAAAAATGTAAATACACGAACCAATGCCCAAGTAAAGTCTTTAAAATCGTAACATTTAACAACGAACTTTATTTACTCTACAAACCTATTGTCTTAACAGTGGAAATGTGTTGGTATTAGTAGAGTCAAAAGAGTTTGAGTTTAATTTTTTTGGCTCTGATGTCAATTCGCATTGATTCCATGTTAAAGAAACGACAGATAAGTTGGCGTATCGAGCAGCAATACAGTTAAAAATTTATCAATGTTCTTAAGAGACAGAATTTTAATAGGGAAAGTTCTTGCTTTATTATTTTCATTCTTCTTGGAGTCTGAATGTGACAAAAGTTTTTGACTGAAAGGATATTTTTATAAAAACGTTGTTGAATAATGAAATTGAATGCAGATATTAAACGTCTACGGTTTGAATCCTACTGCCTACAGCATAAATTATTTGTAAATTACATTATTTCGTGCTAAACTACGATGTACTTAAAAACCCGCGTGGCACTCAACGAGATGACAGAGCGATGCACATTCAAATGGCTACCGAGACACAATGACAATCTGAAAAATGATTGAGTTCGCCAGATATCATGCAACCGCCAAAGTTCCGGGGAAATGTTCAATATTAGCTGCCCAGGTAGTCTACTGGATAGCGTTCTAACTTGTGAGTATCAGGATTATAGGTTCGATTCCCACAGTTTCTTAAAATTGTTAAAAAAAAGTACTTCGATGGTATAACACTGCTCATTAAAAAAACCAAACAATAATTCAACACCAATTTGTCTTACACTGCTTCCTATCTTTCTTACTCTCTTCCTTCCCCTGTTAGATACTTCAATAATATGCGAGATCTAATGGTCATTAACTTCTGCAGAAATTATAGAAATAAGGGAGAAAAGGAAACTGCTCATCACCTAATGGATACGTCTCCAGCATTTTGCCATGGGTGCACAAAGGACATGGTCATCTACCATGCAATTGAATACACTGATTTTTCAGGAAGACTTCGCAAGACTAAGCGGCTTCGGCAAAGGCTTTGAATAACTCCAGGACTCGAAGGAGAGGGGTACTGTGTTGTCACAATTGGCCATGCTTGAGGTCCGAGTGTATATGCTCCGTGGTTGATGGCAATTTTTAACCAACATTCAAACATTAAGAAAGTCTGCTAGTTTTGCACTTTCCATCAAACTGAATAGTTTGTTATATTAAGCGATTTAGACTTTGAATATTTTATACATTTTTTTATAATTTCATGTCGTTAATTGAGGAAATCTAGTGGTTATGTAGAACTGGATGACTTAATTATTAGTTTGACGGCGTTTACACATTTCTATTCAACTAAATTCGTGTGTATAAGGTGTATAAGGTCACATGTTCAATTTACCATCTGTAAAAGGAATATAGCAAAGGAAATATAAAGGAATATAGGAAGGAAATAAGGTGAAATGTGCCAGCGACTGGACCTTAGGCGTTCTTATTTACATTGTATTTTATTAGCAACCTTCAGTTCCTTCATATTGTAAAGCCGTTTCAAAAGTGTGTGAAATTTCGTATAAAAAGTTTAATAAAAATAAAATATTTGCTTTGGATCTTTGGAGGAGCGTCTTTATTCATGACTTGTTTACATTGAACATTTATGTTTCCTTCTGGATTTATTTCTATTGCCCTAGCTTTTCATTAATATTTCAAAAATTTTTATGACAAAAAAACCTGTTTATACAGCTGTTATCTTCGCAACTTCAAACTTTTACTTGTAACTTAAAACTTTAATGATTATATTCTACATATCATTTTTATTCTTGTTTGAAACAGTTTTTTTTAATTAATCAGTTTAATATAATATTTCGTGTATCAAAAACTTTTGTTTATAACTTAAAATTTCTTAAAATTTCTTTGCAACCATCACATTTCATTACCTTTTGTCTCTGTGGATTCTTGTGTAAATTATTGTGTCTCAAATTAATGGCATTGTTATGAGAATTAAACGATGCCATATAATTAATAAGTATTAAGCACTTAAGCGTTAAAATTCGTTGAAATTCATTTTCTTTGCTTATAAGCTCATTATCCTTTAAAATACAAGATAAACCCGATGAGATTAATTCATAATTATTTTCTTAATTGAATTGCTACAGATATGACAACGTATTGGCGGCAATTGTTTATATAAATGTGTAGTGTAGTGCGTTTGTCGACAGAACTAATAACATTTTGACTGAAAGTAATGCTACAAAATTTGAGCATTTTTATTTACATGTGAAGGCAGATTTTTTCAATATTATTAGGGTGTAGCATTAAATATTCGTTTGTTTTTTTTTATATAAATACACGTTATTATTTGTACTTATAATGATGGGCTTGTCGTTAATATCACAGAGGTAAAAGCGTTAAAAGATGTTTTTTAGCTGTCTTTAAGAACATTGTTTAATTTGTTGGTTAATTGTGTTCTTTCCCACAAATTCTGATAATCTTAAATATGTTTGTCGGTTTTAAATTAAACAGATTCGGTGTTTATTCCATTTTAGTTTTTCAATGATAATTGGCAACGTTTCAAGAAACTATTTAATGGTCATAATGCTTTAATTTCTTCAAATTTTTAACTGAATTAAATTTTGATTTTTTTTTTCTAAATTTCACTTTACTTCAACGTACATATGTTACCCTAATAGGTTTTTAAAGTAGGTATATACTATGGTGTGGTTCAATGCGTGACAATCTATAAAAAATTTTTTGTTTTTGTTTTCCCATACAGATTTCATAGTAGCACGTGCATATAATTGATTAAACAGCACAAATAATTTAATTAAAAATACTCATACGTGCTGTGGTCCTCAAATAAATACTGCAGCAATATCATTTATACGCACTCACTCACCCATACAACAATATGTATGTACGAGTATATGTACACACCCATATTGGCTCGAAATCTCGTCTATTCAATATTTACTTCGTTTTGTTTTCAATCACACTCTTTTACGCACTATTGATTACGTTCTCTCTTTCAATGGCCATGGTAACAGTATTTTCTCTCTCACTCTCTTTGATTTGTTTATCAATATCATTATTGTGTGAAATATTACTTTTGCCAACATTTTATTGTATTGTACTTGTACTTGTATTGGAGGGAAAGCATACGTATTTGTTGTATACATATATGCCATATATTGTTTTGAAATTTTGTTTTGTGTTGTTTTTCTTGTTTTGTTTTCTATTGAGAGTAATTGGCATTTGTTTTTAGTTTTGGTATGTTATTGTGGTAAATTCGCAATTAAATATTTATTTTAAAATTTTCATTTTATTAATTGCTTTTTTGTTGTTCTTGTTTTAAATTTTAGCAATTCGATAATTGTGGTTTTGTTTTTGCATGTTTTGCAAATTTTTTATTTTGTATACATCAATAAATTTTTTAAAGCGAAACATAACTTATTCAACGTATAATAAAAATGGAGTTTTTCAAAATTCAAATTAAAACCTAAAGGCAAATTTAATTTTTTCAATTGCGTAATTCTTTAATTACTTAATATAATTGTAAATAGTCTAGTTATATAAGCTAATTAACTCATATCTTACGCCTGCTGTAGTTCAAAAGGCTAAAGTCTCTGGTGGGATTCGAGCACACAACACACACATTATAGCTTCACATATTTTCTCTAGATTACAGAAATATAGGATACATCTTTGGTTTAATGTATGTATAAGGATTTTATTTAAAAATCAATTAACTTCTTCTTCTCAAAAATTTACTGGTACGTTTTTACCTTTTAAAAACGTTTAAAATATGAGTTCGTATATTGCAAATAAAAACAAAAATAAATTTGTGTTTAGTTTTAATTAAAGGCGTTATTGTATTGTTCTGTGTGCCACAACTTGATGTAAACAACAACAATTGCTTATTTGTTATTCCTCTTTACACTCTTTTGCGTAAATAATAACAATTGTTCGATAGATCTTTATAGCGGAGATCTTCAAACAACGATTATTCTCGTCACACGCAACGCATTTTCACACAGGACTGACTGAATTTTTACTCCTTCGTTGCCTGCTTTGCCTTGCCTTTTATATGCCAACGTAAACAGTCTGATGAATGTTCTTGAAGTCGAATGTTCGTGGCTTCGCCTTCTCGAGATTTCCATAAATGTAAACATCGTTGTTTCATTGTGGTTTGTGTACCTTGTTTACATTGTTTGTTGTTGCGTTTTTGTTTACATGTTTATCCCCTTTTTATACTGTGTTTTTGTTTACTTGTTTATCATGTAAACAAGTTCATTGTTTTTATTTTTATAACTTTTTTTTATCATTTTAATGTTAAACGATGTATCATCATATCCATTTTCATAATAATACCTTATAAATGTGTTAATATCTGGCATTTTTAAAATAGCCTTGGGTTCTTTTAAAAATCCCGTTTTTCTCGTCATTCATATATTGGAGTACAAGTAAAATCTATTGAATTCAAATTGTTGTAAAATACAAGAGTCATCAATAACCTCTGATTTTTTGAATTTCCTTTAACTTTACTGCCTCTATCTACTGATATTCGCCAGTTGGCTTATGTCAAAGCCTGAACATTCATTCAGTTTGTATTTGAGTCATTGACAGCAGGCTACCGCGCGTTTGGCGTTTTTCATCCAGAATATGGAGAGCTCTTTAACCGTCTCCCAACCATGAACTTAACCGTGCATCTAGCACGATATACCAACCACAGCAGTGGGTTTCTTCGATAATCGGCGACAAACTAAGTTTTTCATCCAATAATTTGCTATACTTTATGCTGCTTTCTTTAGAAGCCGACTTTAACAGACAATATTATGGTATTTTTTGTTTTCAAGTGGAATAATGTGCACTGACTCATCCCGATAGGCTAAAAGAATCAATGTCGAATATTCTATCAACGTATTGTCTACATATAATGATCATGAATTGCTTCCGTATTCACCTTAAATTCCGGATTTAATCCTGATTGACTATATCTTGTTTTTAAACCTTAAGACCACAATTTTATTCTATGCCAGTTCCCTTTTTTCATCACAAAAATTTAGAAAAAGTTTTACAAAAAGTGAAAAAATCTATTAGCCAAGTACTTGTATTTCAAGTAACGAATTTATTCTTCTGCTTTCTTAGTAAATTAACTTAGATTGGAACTCTGGATTCCTTCATATATTTCTCAAGGATAAAATTACACGGTAGCCTTTTTAAGTCTTTTATTTTTGTTCACATATTAAAAATCTTGTGTGATAGTAGGTAAACTCAAGGCTTTAAGTTGGCATAAGATATTCCTTAGCTCATGATAACATCCAGCAAGATGAAGTGCTGTTGAATAATAGAATGCGTCTTGGTTTAACTTTAGTTTTGATACGACTCTAGCATTGGTGTGAATGACTGCTTTCGTGATGTATAAATACGATTTCTGCATTGCTATATTGAGTCCTGTCCATATGATGATGAGATGTTATGTAAGGATATAAAAATTCTTGTGTAGACATCTATTCTTCTACATGAACATATAAGTTATTATTGTAATCCGCAAGAGTTAACAGTCTTAGGGCCATTATTACAACTTGCCGTTAACTAAAGGGAGGATTTTAACGGGCAGATAAATTATTTTCCATTATTATAAGTGGACAATAAGCTAGAAGAGAGCGTTAAGCTAAAGGGATGATCATCCTACCGGTAACTTTTAAAGTTAAGTTTATGTCTGAACTTGTCATATTATATATTATTTTCAAAACTTTTTCAATTATAGCAATGTTATCGACATTGTTCCGGCGCTGCCATATTCTTAAAAAAGTGTACTTTATTTTATCAATGATATAACGAAAACTAGTTAAAGCTGACTTTAAAGTTCACTTTAGCTAAAGTTACCTTTAACCGTACATCGAGCTTTGTATCAAAAATGATACATTTCAATTTTTGAGACGATATAACTTTAATTCAGAAAAAGTTAGATGTCTGATACTGTTTGAATTCGTAAGTATTATGATTGTCGTTATTTTAAACCAAATAAAAAAAATTTTGAGCAGGACTTAAAAAATTCAAAAACTTTATAATTCTATCTTATGTATCATATTTGATACATACGACTTTCTTAGGGATTCTTTGGTGTTGTGTATGTAATTTTTTTAAGTTTTAAATAGATTTTGTGAAGTTTTATCGGGTATAATATATAATATTTGATAAGGAATTGAAGTTAAGTGTTGGATGAAAGTGAAAAAGTTGAATTTTCTGTTCTTGATATTGATTGAAGTAGTCGTAGTCTAGTATGTACAATGTTATCTTATTAGACGTCAGACCAGGATTCAAACCTCAGGTCAGACATTTCTAGTTTACAACGAAAGGTTGTAATGACCGATTAAATATGTACATATATATGTAATATTCCTACTACTGAAGATTCTGAAGAAGAAGAAAACAGAAGCTTCTCTTATGAACTGACGCAAGTATTGACAACTGCAAACATGGCAATAGGACGTTAATCGAAAAAGATGGTACTCTTGGAATAGAGAACCATATTTGTAGTTTGGGAAGAAAAAATTTTACCACTTTTCACGCGGATTGCTAGCAGCTGTCACATGAAATGTTGTAGAGTCTTTCTTACTGCTCTTTTCATATTTATCTTCCGTGACAGACAAACATTAGAAAAAAGTGTTTCGTTCTATGTTTTATTTCATAAATATTACAGATGATAGTATTTTGGTCAAATATGTACGTATGTGATAACAGAATTTATTCGCTTTGATAAGGTGCTACTCGGAAGTGATGATAAATTTACACCTATTACGCCTCTTCGAAAACTAAGCTGAAAGTTTTTCAGCTTTTAATAATCAAAATAATTTTATCGCTATAGATTAGTAACTAATTGAATTTTATGGTCGTTATAAATTTCGTGGTCCACCGAAATCGAATTGGCAGTTTTAGATTCAAGTATATGCTGCGTGCGTAGCAACTACTTATAGCCGTATTTGGGGAAACTTGTATCCGGGACACCAGGGAGGAATGATAGAGAGAACATTGTTATTGATATAATCGATATTCTATTGCAACAGGAAACTTTTTTACCTCACATGACGTCGACAACAAATGTTTCTAGCGAAATATAACAATAGTTTGTGCTATCAGGTTTCCACTAGCCCTCGATTGGGAGCGTTACTGATGGGAGTGACAATAAGCTGCCCAATCTAAACATTTGGAAACTTATAAATCGCCACAAAGCAAGGGTGCTAGATGTCAAATTGTTACCATTTAGAAAGAAATAAAACCAAGCTGATATGAAGTGTCCAATTTTTACTTAAAAGGCTATACTGCAATGTACATCACGTCAAAAATTTTGACGTAAATTTCGTAAAAGTGATAATAAAATGTAATAATGTAAAATAGTTTTATTAAAATGAACTAAAATAAATAAAAACATTTAAATTTTGTAACAAAATCTATCAATAATTGCGAAAATTCTATGAAATACAAGTATGTATCAAAAGTGATACATAGCTAGAATTATTAAGTTTTTTTTAAGGCTCGATCTAAGGTTAACTAAACCCATCTTTAACGGCAAGTTGTAATAATGGCCCTTAAATAACTCTGTTTATATATAGGAATTTTAAGGGCAAGGCTTACAATGAGGCTTTAGTTTACTTGTGTTGTAAGGTTCTTCTAAGGAAAACATAGAGCTTTAGCAAAGTGACAATCAGTGCAAACCAGATCACTATCTTTATGATTCATTGATCAGTTAATTCATTTGTTGTGTTTGTACTCCTGTGACATTAAGTCATCAAGAACAATGTTTAAAAGCAGAGGCGCGTTTATATAAGCACATTTTGTAATAAATTAAAGATTTTTAAAGAAAAAAATTCACGAAAAAGGCATTTCGTATATAACGATCCGATATAAAAATAGAGAAATAAATAAAATTACTTTTTACTGAGACTCCCTTTTCTCTCTGTAATTTTTTACCCACGAAAGCTTACATTTCAAATTAAATGTGTTGGCATACTACAGAAAAGGGTAGATTACATGTGATGAATATTAATTAAGTAACCTGTTTTTATGTACAATGTTCAACGCAACTTGTTATGACTTTATTAATTTGCAATAATAGATCATCATAAAAATTAATTAATAAAATAATAAACATAATGCAGTTTTTTTTCTTCTGCCATATTAAATTAATTGCTACATAATCATCAATAAATAAATAACCTCAAATGTTGTTTTAAAATATTAAAATATTTTTTTTTTATTTTCAACTAATATTTTTTTTTAGTGAAATTAATGCTTACCTGTAAAGTAAATAATTTAATAAATAGTAAATAAATACAAATAATCTTTCATGCCTTCTTTTTTGTACAGTTTTTTTTATTTCATCTTTATTTAAACCACTTTATTAAATAAAACAATAATTAATAAACAAACATAAATGGCTGGAACAGAAACTAAATTAATAAAAATATTCTTGTATAGTATATACCAATTTTAATTTATTTTTCTTCTTTTCTTTTCGTTTTATATTACATTTCGTTTTAAAATTTTCTTTAAATTTCTTCTTTTCTTTTTTTTTTACAAAAAATATCGTCATCACGTTTCATTTTTATGGGTTTTTGTTTTTATTCGCTAATAAGTTTTCATTCTGCCTTTCATTTTTAATTTTTTATTTCTTTCTTTTTTATTTTGTTTTGTAATTTTACTAATCAATTATGTTTTTTTATTATTATATTTGTTTTTTTATTATGCTTTTTATTCTGTGTTTTTTTAATTTTTTTTTTATTAAAAATACAATAAAAATAATAAAAAAATTAATTTTAATTGAAAACACAAACTATAAAATAATTGATTGAATTAAATATTTAATACTTTTTACTCGTATGTGTATGTGTATGCGTATGAGTATGTGTATATGTTTGTATGTATTTGTTTTCATATATTTTCTTTTTAATTTAATTTGAGTTCAATGTATATATTTGCTGTTATTATTTATAACTCTATAACATTTTTTAAAGCATTTATTTTAAAATTTATTGTAAAAACAAGAAAAAAATAATCAATTTTAAATTCTCTAAAAGTTATTGCTATAGATTTAGAATAATTTAAATACAATAGTTTCTAATGTAATCAAATATTTAATTTATTAAATTTATTTATTTTATATTTGTTTTTCGCAAAATATTACAACTATTTTAAAACATGGAATTAAAGTGTTAAGTTTACTGGTATTGAGGCATTTAATTTATTTCATAAAATAAATCGTAAACAATTTTGATCGTCATTAAATTTAAACAATTTTTTATGCATTTAATTTTAATTGTTTTGATAATTAATTATTTAAAATTGAAACTAGTATTTTATTGTTGAAATACAACGATTTATATTGTTTTATGCCAAAGTCATAGATATGGACAGTCCTAATAAATATTCTCATACTCCCATTATCATATGATATCGAAAAAGAGACAAATTGTACAAAGAATCGCGAAAGATTAATTTCAGAAGAAATAAAATAAAAAAGATGCAGAATCTCTGCAAATTAAATACTTTAATATTCTATAGTCTCTGTAAACCGCAAGCACGTAGCTAATGACAACAGCTTCCATTTAGTTCCTCCAACTTAAAACAGCTAACCGGGACGTTCTAAGTTGCATTTACTAGGCTATGAAATGTAAGGAATGCATCAATTTTTATTGTGAATAGGTGCCCATACGGTCTATTGCGGTCCCATCAAACTTTATAGCATATGTCTCTAATGTCTCCTTCAAGCCTTGTGACAAATTTCGCCATGCTGCACGGTGTCAACAATGGCTATTCTCTCCCTATCACCTGATATGCACCCTGATATTTCTTTCAAACATCACTCAGATCTCTTCTTATTATAATTTCATAGCATAAGTTATAACTGTCTCAATCACACTTGGCTTGATAGGAGTTTTTGAATCTTTTTTTCGTTGAACATACCTTTCTGAAACTCCACTTCCACTCCATAGAAGAGTTCTGAACCCATCAACGGCGTGGAAGCTCCCCTTCAAGCAGGTTAGTCTGCTTTCTTACTGCCGAGAATTTCCGTAACCTTAACCCATTAATGCTCGAATGACTTTTTTTTTCTAACGGTTACCGTTTTGTTTTTTACACTTAATTTTCTCTTAGAGCATAAAAACTAAGGCTCCCTCTGCTGGCAACTTAAGTTGCCACTGGGCACTAATGGGTTAATTTCGAGAATAATTTTCAAGTGGGAATTTCAAAGAAGAAAGGCATGTGGGTAACATCAGCATTTCAACTAAATATCTGCTCTTGATTGGCGAAAGTAAAACTGTGAGAGTTCGAAATATTTTCCAATTTACATATATTTAATGAAAATTAACACTGAGAATTGGAGGAGTAAAAATAGCTAAATCGGGCACACTTTGTAAAAATCTTGCGACCAGTCTCCCCATTCTGTTCTAACATGGAACCTGCTGGTGTGCGCCATTGCAAACTATGTAAATAATCATAGTTCCATACAATCATAATAAACATACATGATAAGGCCATCATTACAAGATTATACGCCAAGTTTACGAGTTGTAAAATTTACGGAAATAAGGCTGACTTCCAAAATGTTAGTTGCTTTTGTCTGAACAAACTATAGGGTTTCATAAAGCCGCTCTACAAAATATTTACAATGTACAATATTTCAAAAATTCGTCCATGTGTATTTTTAACCCAGTCAAAATGCAATCAGGTATCAGATTTATAGTTGATGCATTGTTTGGTAACTTTTTTTATTTACATAATTTATATACCATAGTAGAACTGCATACAAACTTTGTATTGATACATTTTGAAAGTCAGCCTTACTTAACAATGGAGAGTACGATCACAAATTGAGAGTACGACAACAGTATGTTTTGTCAAACTTTTGGTGCACTGACTGTGGCACAACTTTGGCCCGAAATAAAAAATGTTAAGTATGCTGGCAACATCTGTCTCTTCCCATATATTCGCAAATATGCAAACCATACTGAACCGAGTCAGTAAAAAGTAGCGTGTCTGAGAATAAATCTTGGCTTTGTACTTAAATATATCAAATGAAATGCCGGAAAGCTTTGCAAGATGTAATGGATGGAGGACGTAAAAGGAGGACGTAGACACAAAAAAGCATAATCTAGAAGACGGATAGATTAAAAAAATTACATTTTTAATCTGAAAAATGAAAACATACTAGCATTTGATCTCATTAATTTTGGCCTGTAGAGCAAACTGTATATTTAGAGGAACAAATTAACCGTATTTAACTTCAATGTGAAGGAGTAAGAATAAATTTATATTATGTACATAATATAATTAGTTTCAGTATTAAACAAAAATTTAAATTTAATTAAAGAAGTTCTTGTCACAGAAATATTAAAAAAAGAAACGTTTCGAAATTTCCTACAGTTAAAACATGATATAGAGTCATTTAATAAAAGTTAATTAACTTTATCCAGCTGACAAACAATACATAATTATAATTATAATGTTCATGTGCTTCATATTTAATTTCAATACATTGTATATGATTTTTTTTAATTTTATTTTTTTTTTGAGTGTGTTTTTCTTTTTTTTGTTATTTTTTTGTTTTACTCTTGATATGTGTGTGTATTTTTGTTTGTTTATTAATTTTAATTAAATATTATACCATAATAATGACAATAACAACTATTAGCTGTTTTCAATATACATAATAAACCTATTGTTAAAGGCTGCTTAAGTGTATGTACGTGAGAGATAGTTCAACAAACTGTTGTCCAACTAATGCTGTTGAAAGGTGTAATGAAAGAAAAAAAACGAAAATTAAAGCATGTAGGGATATGTATACAAAACAGTTGTACTCTCTACTACTCTTTATATAACCACTAAGGGATCTATGTGGATGTGTACGTATATGTGTATGGATACGTGTAAATACTTATCAGAATACTGTTTCAAGAGAAAATTGTGAGAGTGGCAAGCGGAGTACTATTTTTGTTTTTTTTTTGGTGTATGTAGAGGTGTATTGTGTTTACATTCATTCAGTGTAATTAATATTCATTTAATAAATACAAACATAGATGAAATAATCAGGATCATGATAACGATTTAATTGTTTGGTATGCTTTTATTTGTTTTTTTTTAATATTAATTTTAATTTCTTTTTTTTTTTGTAATAAATTATTGCATTTTAAAAACATTATTTAAATGTTTATCATTTTAACGCTTTTTTCCACATTTCACTCATAATTATTTATAGGGGGATATACGTTTTATGTTTCCTTAAAATATTTGTAATTAAAAAATTATATTTTTAATGCAAAAAAATGAATTTAAAAAAATACTGTTTGTAGGTGTACTTGTTTGTGTGTGTGTGTACATATAATAATTGTTATAAATTTTTACTACATACACACTGTTGTTTTTTTTTAATTTATTTTCAGTTTATATAAATAATGGTTTTCATTAAGTTTTTTTTTTGCGTTTTCATGGAATACTTTTTTGCTCTTCTCTCGCAAATGTTAAAGTTTCTGTTTTTTAAATACATTTTTAAGTTTTTATTTATACGTATTTACGTATTTGTATGTTTGTATGTATGTACGTACGCGTAAGTTCATATTTGTTTATTGTTATTAATGCTTCTTCATATATTATCGTTTGTAAATGAAAATTATTTATCGGGTTTATAGTTTTTTGTTTTTCAATGTTAATTTTGCTTGTTTCTCCTGTTGTTTTTTTTTATTAGTTTGGGGTGTGTAAAACGAAAATCATCATTAACCTGTGCGTGTTCAATTTCAATAAAAATGATTTATTTTTTAAATTTTTTTCTGTTTATATTACAATATTTGTTCTTCTTCGTTCAATATTTCATTGTCATTAAATTGCAAAAAAATTGAGTATAGTTTTTTATTTTGTTTTGTTCATGATGATGATGATTCTATTAATTTTTTGTCCTCGATTCAAAAACGAATACAAATACAAATTCACTTGTATTGGGTTTTTGGTATTTAAATTTGGTATGTTGTAGCCATTTTTTCAGTTGATTGTGACAAAAAAAGCATATAAAAATGGTATTTAATGTTGTACACTGAAAATAAAAACTCTTTCATATATGTTTGCTACAGTTTTGTTAGGAATTTTATAAAGATTTTACGAAATATTATTTTGCTTTTAATATTGTCACATCAACTCGTAAGTCACCTAATAGAAAAAAATACTTTCCAACTTTTCTTGGTGCAGATATTGGAAATGGGAAATGTTAGTACGTCGTATATGAAGTATAGAATAGTCAAATAAAAAGAAAGCAGTTGAAAATAGTTGTTAACTGCCGTGCAAGATAGTATGAAATATCTTTATCGTATCAAAAAACTAGTGTTCATACCAAATCACACAGGAAATCTAATACCACCGGTAATAATTGCTGAGAGGACCGCAATTTTCTCTGTTGTCGATAGGGGCTAACGAGAATTTTGTGTCCGTAATCCTCAAACGTAATTCTATTAATTTCACCGATAAATTTTTCTAATTCTCTTGAAAACAATATTTAAGAAATTAAAAAAGATAAGTTTGGAAGCAAGTCCAACTCTTGGCTAACATCCCATTGCAGTGCTGGAATTTGAACCATTTAAGTAAGGGACTGAAGGAGGGAATGATTATAAATTTTCCGAAAAAGGGAAACCTGCTTTGGTTATTATTTGGTTTTTCTGAACAATCGTCTATGAACAAGCGAAATTTTGCCAGCTTTGGGATCGTTGAGTGCTGTACGCCACTTTAGTTTTCTATTCTGATTTTATAAAAACTCTGCGAAAATTATTGGCATATTTAAGATACTGAATATAAGAGAATGCCAGTCTACCGATCCCTATTACAGCTTGTGTTAGCTGGTATAGCATTCGCCTTCAACTTTTGTTTAATACTGCCCTCCACTGTTGCTCTACTGACACAAGACAAAAGAAATATCCTGGAGATTTAACACAACGCTGGTGCGGCAAGACTCTGCAGAATAAATCGATCTGTTGTTCTCACAAGTATTGCGACATGCAGCGAAAAGTGGATTCTGTACAACCAGAGAATACCGGATAAACCTCACTAAAACTAAAGTAATGCGAATCAACGCATGCAATCAATCAATCAAGCTTTTGTCCGAGAGGCTATAATATTTCGACAAATTATACAAGACTTTGTATGGAGGCAAGTAGTGAAACGCGTTTGTGACGGAAGTCAACTCTATCGAGACTTATTTTATAGCAAAGAACACATTAAGTGGCTATTATAAATCGTATAATACGAAGGAATTTGAATAGCTCAGGCTCAGATTGTATATGAGAATATGTTTGTGACCCTATTATACTGAATGGGTATATTTATTAGAAGCTTGTTTACTGCTATTTATTTAAGGTAGGACGTTGCTGCATATAAATACATTCATAAGAAAGAAGGAATAAAATAAATATCGCTTAGCCGAATTGAATAAGCAGTTTGCAAATAAAATCTGATTTTAAACGTGTTTCTAGTTTACGAAAAACGTAATTCTTCTTTCGATTAGCTCTCAAGGATGTCGTCCAATACCAAATCAATTATGATATTTATTGTTTTTACACTCTCTGTTTAAATGTCAATGTTTTGTAAAATATTTGTTGTTTATTTCTTTATTGCCTCTTTATTTTTATTTTATTGTATGCCGTTTAGCAAGCACAGAACCAAAAGGCTGGAAAGAAATAAAATAAATTTTGTCCAAATATTATAATAAAAAAAAACGTATACAAGTATACGTATAGATTTATTTATATAAGTATAAATATCAGTTAAAAAGAAAACTAAAATATTTTATTTAAATGGTGTTTTTTCGGGTTGATCGATACATTACTGGTCTGGTTTTATTTTGTGTCATTTTATCACCAAAAACTTAGACTGTTAACTCTGCCTACTTCAACCGTTTATTTTCGTAGATTATTTGAAAGTTTATGGTGAGTTTTTTCTTACACGAAATAATTAACTTTTAATCATCTTAAATTCAAAATTTTTTTCTTTGTAAATAAATTCAACGTGTAAATGCGTTACGCGTTACTTTACAATATTTTTCTGTGATCTCTGTCGTGTTCTTTTCATTGTTTCTTACACGGCTTCTTGTTTCTCTTTTTCTTTATATGTCAACTTTTAGGAAGTACATTCAACATTATTGCTGGAATCTGTACTAGTCCTCTGTATTCTCCGAGCATACATAAGTACATAGTATGGGCGACCTGTGAAACTTGGTCATCTAATCAAAGACTTTACAAAGAACATACAGAAATAAAAAAGAACTTGAGGACACGGTTCAAACCCCAGGGCAGGCAAATCTAACAAAACGAAATATGAATCAATATTTTTTGGGGGCATTCCTCTCAGCAGATTTCTGGAAATTGCAATGAAAAGTTTCTCAAAAATCTGTCGTTCGCAGTCGACTTTAAACTGTAGATTCCGCCTTTGATGTTTAAAATTAATACACACAACATAAATGGTGTGAAAAGCTACATCGTAATCCTAACTGGAGGGTTGTAATGACCTGGGCTTTCTACCATACTAACTAAACGGTCGAAGGTAGACGTTGTGAAACTCACTGGTTTTATCAAAATGTGTGATGATTCTAGCATTAAGGGGAATATTAGATTATGGCGTTACAATCTACTTGTATACATATTTAAGTTAATAGATGCAGCGACTTAAGTACATATTAGTAGGACAGATAAGCCGTAGAGCATTATTTTCTCGGTCACCTCATTCATTCTCTGTTTTACAATTAGTTTAGGCCCACTTTCCCCACAAAATTTTTCTGTGTTCCTGCCAGTGAAATTAATATCGTCAGGATATGCAAACAACAACTACATGTTACTCAACATTTTTTTCACCAAAATATTTAAAAGTCCTACAACAAAACAACGCCTTGCCTGAAATATGGATTGGATTTCATTGGATGTTTCCCGCACAGTTAGTTTTCGTATGTGCTTCAGATATTGAAGTATCTGAGACACATTTAGAGTATAGTTTGATGGACTCACCTTTTCCTTTTCCATACTTTCAATTGTCTCTCATAAAAATTCAAAGATTTAAATGTTACGAGTTGTTTAGAACACATTTTATGCTCATAACGCTGATAATTGCATTTGGCCACTTCGATGAATCGATGGACAAAAAATTAATAGTTTTTCTTTTAATGTAGGAAACATTCACTAACATATAAACTATATGTGTAATTATAATAGTATAGGTGTGTATGTAACTGGGTATAGGTGTGTGTAGGTACCTTTTATATACATCTATGTATGTGTTCCTAACAATTATATTAAATGGTTGTGTTGTATAAAATTTACTTCCTTTCTTATTTTCTTGGGTCATTTATAATCCTTAAAGCACATTTCATAAGTTTCTCTTCTTTAGTATTAAATTCTTCTTCTATTTCCAAATATTCCCCCCCCTACTTTATTTTGAAAGATTCTGTATTGGTTTCAATACCAAAAAATTAGTTTTTGATTGCATATTACGAGATTTGCAAGAGCAATTGTGTTTTGTTTAGAACGAATTTATTAATGATATTTTACATTATCATTGTCAAACATTGTTAAACGTTTTCTAAAATTTTATATGAATTTTTAATTACAGACCCCAGAGCTATTATTTTTGTTGTCTAAATCCAATTAAAACTCATTAAAAATGAACTCATGCCCGTGTATAATGGTTATTATTACTTGATGATGGCATTTCTGTTGATAATTTTATGAAAATTTCATTTTCGAATATCTTTTTAAACCATACGTAGACCATGTAGGTACGTATGTCTACCATATTGTGTTTGTTGGCAGCCTGTGACATGATATTATATTTATGCTCTAATGTAAATAAATTTTCTGAATGCAATTTCTAATTTATTTATGCTGCCTGTTTGCCTGCCATTGCCAAAAGCCATGCATAGGCTGTGTGTATGTACGTGGATGATTTCGAATGATAAAAATTATTTGAAATTTTGTAGGTGAAATAAATTCTATAAAATTAAGAATACTTATTATTATCGTCGCTTGTTTATTATTCAAATTTCTGCAGAGAATATTTTGGTAAATATTTTAAAAAGAGAGTGTATGCAATTGACAGTCAAATTATTGGAACTAAAAATTATTGTGTGTGTTGTTATTTGAAACTTGCAAAATTGGAATGTCAAAAAAACCAAACCAAGTAGAATAATTAATTATAACAGAGAACATTAGTCGCAGAATTATTGAATACAATATATGATGGGAGTTTCTGCAATCCTGATAAAAGTAATATATGGTGTTTCCAGGCTAAACAGAGAATAGATAATATTCGGACGACTAATATCATATGGAGAAGTTTATACAGCTTAGAATTTTCCAACGTGTGTAAAGTACACTTTGCTGAAAGGAATTGAAAAATGGCTGGCTTCTAACAGAGCTATGCGAAAGCTGCAGCTAATCGTAAACAAGTGTCTTAAAGTATGTTGCAGAATTTTCTGTTTTAACACCTTCGGAAACATGGATGTCTAAAGCAACCAAGAACCTATTGAACCAAATCGAATGGATAAGACATGCTATCGTTTGCAGATATATGAAAATATGATGATGTCTGCATACCGTGTATTCATACATTTTGAATGCATTTGCCTTGTTTTGTTTGTCTTATCTCTGGTCTATAAACATGAATTTGTTTCTAAATTTGAACAGTAGACATGAATTCGACCACCTTAGATTTGATATCTTAGTATACCGGGATACATCATTCTAAGATTCAAAGTTCTCGTTTTTATTGAATACGTTAAGTTTTACGATGGTGAAGATTTTTCAAACTCCAAATGTATGTCGGTTGTTCAAAAGCTTGTTTTAATCGAAGTTACATACAAAATCATTTAAAGTGGTGTATGCCTTATCCAGATAAAATCCATTTTAATTATTGTCCATTTTGTGGCAGAACTTTGGTAGCTTTAGATGATTCAGGTTAGGTTAGAGGACGTGTACTTGTCAATTGAGACAAGTGCAGTACCCGAAGGTCAAATTGAATTTATAGTGCTATGGCTTATAAACTGTTTCCATTATTTAAACGCACTCGAGCACTCGATCTAAAATAACTTTAATCTGCACATGGCATTCGCAGATTACGCGGAATGGTTCGATGCTCTAAATAAAAACTATACACGGAGAGTCCTTCCAATAAAGAGAATATCCAGTCCAATTGTATCGATACCGTATTTTAAAATCTTTACACTACTCCGTCTTGTCTAGATTGGGGAACAAACTCGGTAATCCAGAGTATTTAGACGACGTGGTTCTACAAGTTTATTTACCACTGCTGGTATGTACTCTAAACATTTCTAATGTGATTGACCTTTAGTGTAGATAATGCTCTTTAAATCGTATTTCAATCTACAGTCCAAGGGATTTAGTTCAGAGTTTTCGGAAAGGGAATAATTAAGTAAACGAAAATTGATTAAATTTTTTTTTTATTACATCATCCCTAAGGCTTTTGTTTTAAGTGCTGGCGCAGGGACTTATTGAATGGTTTGGGGTTGACTTTTAAACATAGTTTTATATAATGGCTTGACAACTTTTCCCAAAATGTCAGTATGGCGGAGAATTTCATATTTTTGTTTTGCAAATAATGAAGTTTTCTTTAGAACGATTTCTCAACAGTAGACATTTGAGTCATCTGGAAATATAATTATTTTGTTGTGGCACCATAATGCTCTTGATTGTACGCCAATGTTTTGTATGGCAAAGTCCCAAATTATGTTTAACGACGCGATAAACTATCAGTAAGTGAAAGTGTAGTTGGTATTCAAATTTTACAAACTCTTACTATAAACAGTTAAAGGAAGTGTAAATGTCGAAAGAGTATAAAAAAATTTAAATGGAAAAGAACATTTTCACACCGTTTCCAATTTTTTTTGCTAAACTTTACGTGTCGCGTCTAATAATTATAAAATATCCGGAGTGTGAATTAGTGAGAGAGTGTTTTTTCTTCTGTGAATTTGTGTGTGTGTGTGTGGATATGAGGAGTTTTGTGATTGTTTACTTTTATATTATTTTTTTTTCTTATTTATTGAATTAATTTAATTATTGTTTTATAATTTGTCTCATATAATTTTTGGTTTTTATATTGTATTGTATGTATATATAAGTATATGTTATATTCTGTATATCATACAAACTTATGCATAAATTTAATTAACATCTAAGCAGACAGAGATCGTTTATATTCTTTTAAATTTAAAGCCTATTTTTTAGAGATTTTCTTTTTTTTATATTTTTTTTTTATTTTTTTATATATTTTTCACTTTTTCACTTCCTTTCTTTTCATTTAATTTAATTTAATTTATTTTCAAATTGTGTACATAATTAAGTGTTGTTTATTATTATTAATTATTATTGTTATAATTGTATATGTATATACTTACAAATAAATATTTTATTTAATTTAATTTATTTATTGATTTATTGATTTATTTTACAATTTTTATTTTGGTTTTTAGATTTTTCTACTAAAAAAATTTTTTTTTTTTACGTAATACACCATACCACAGCATACCACCAAACGATTTTTGTTTAAATTTCGTTTTGTTTTAAAGTTTTTTATTTTCTTTTTTATTTATTTGTTATCTTTTTATTTTGTTTTTGTTTTTTTTTACAAATAGAAAAAAATTAAGCAGCTAAATAACAGAAAAATTTTTTTGTTTTTTTTTAAATTTTTTTTTTAATTTTTAAAAAATTATTGTTATTCCTTTATGTTTGATCGTTTAATGTTGTTTTTGTTGTATAATTGATTTTTATTGTTTTCAGGGGAGGGGTTTGGTTTATGTTGGTTATTCTTCAATTTAAATATTTTTTAAATTAATTTTTTTAATTTAAATTTAATTTTGTTTTTGTTTGTCAAGTTTAAGGCAACGGATAGTGATTTTGTTCAAAGTCTTTTTGATGATCGGTTAAGGATTTCTTTGAAGTTTCCAAACGTCTATCGGTGATGGCTACAAACGGTAGGCGCTGTTTACGTCCGGCTATAAAGCCGGCGCCCACTAAACGGGGCGAGGCATCGACTACCCGATGATAGATGAAAGAGTTTGTAACCGAAGATGGAGATGTTGAAGTGTTTGCCGTAGAAGAGGTGGTCGAAGAGGAATGATTGCTATTGCTGTTGCTACTGCTACTGCTGCTACTTTGTGTTTTAGCTAAATCCGTTGATGCAGAAGTTGTCGTGGTTATTATCGTTTGCTGTCGATTGTAATCGTTTGGTGTATTGGCTGAAAAGCGGCCATTTATTGTTTTACTTAAAACTGGTGCCTTGTTATTGTAGGCTACAAAGCCTCCAGCATTGATAAAATTATTGTGATTATTAATCATATTGTCATTGTTGTTGCTATTTAAATAGGGCAGCGGTGCCCTGCGGTATTCAGAACCCGAACTGGGTGCAAATTGGGCGCTTCTAGATCGTGGCCGATTCATGTAACCACCCGCTATAGAGGGATAAGAGGGCAATTTATGTATGGCTGACTTCTTAGTAGTGCCTCCACCTGTGCCCATTGCCGTGGGTGTTGATGTAATTAATTTTTCCATTTGCCAATTTGTTGCTGGTAAATTTCCGTTTGCCATATTGGCTGTTTTAGTTTCAATTTCCTTTTGCCAAATTTCTTGCTCATCATTGTCGCCATCTTCATCTCCGTTATTGCCTCCATCACTAACCCCATCTCCACCGACACTGCCAGCATTCTTAACAGCACTTAAACTGCCGCTTTGATGACTGCTGTAGTCATTATCGTGTTCTGTAGATTCTAGTGAAATACTAACATCTTCATCGGGTAAATGATTTCCAGTGTGTGTTATGTCATCGTTATCGCCCTTGGCATTGATGTACGGATATGGTGGTGGTGGCTGTGTGGTAGTGGAAGTTCTTTGTTGGGCAAATAAATCTTGTATTTGACGTTGACGTTGATGATAACGTTTACGTTTCTCCTTCAAATAGTCATCATCAATGCGCACCGACATGCTACCAACACTAGTGTCTCTTGATGGTGTCTGCAGTTTAGAGCCTGCCCATCTCAGCTGCTGGGATGGCTTAGTGGGCGGTGCGATGGTGCCTTCAAGTAAATCCAGCAATTGCTTATTGCGTCTATTGAACTTGCGTATGTAGGGTGGTAGATTGTCATCTTTATTGTCATTCTCTTCGAAATAGTCATCGTTATCGTACTCATAATCGGGATAATTTTCCAATTGCTGTTGTTCACGCATTTGCTCTTCATGCAACTGGGATTGAACCTTAGCCAAATGAGGCCATTTGGCATAGTAGCGATCTAAATCCTTAATATCGGTAATTTGGTGGCCCATTTCTCCAATGCCATTATGAATATCCATTTGCTTCCTGGAAGGCGGCGGTAGCGGTGTAGTGGTGGTTGTCAAACGTTTGGGTATCACTTTGCGTTGGTAGGCATGATGACGAGAATGCTTTATTATTTGATGATGATGCGGTTGATGATGGTGATGCTTCTCATGATAATGATGATTACGTGTCTGACCATGACCATGTTGCCGTGGCCTATAGTGGTGATAGGGCGCATACCCTGCTCTAGCTCTACCCATATTTGTGGCACTTCGCTCTTCGCCATTCGGACTCAATCTCTTATTGCCATTCCTTAAGACCGGACTCAGTTTGCGATACCAATCATTTGTATCCATTCTCTCACCTTTGGTTATAAATCGTACTTCATTAGCTCTTTCGCTATCATCATCGGGAGTCTCTAAAAAGTAATTAATTTGTCCCTCATAAAACGGTTTACCAGTCGATTGCTCCACTTTTTCCTGTTCCTTTAGCTGTTCTCCGTTTTCTTTTTCCTCGCGTGGCTTTAAGATAAAAATTGGTGCTGCAGGTATTAAAGATTTAATTTTTTCCAATTTCAACTTTTGCAAGTGTTTGTCTCTCAAAGCATTCAAGTCTTCAACAACATCACGATTGTCTTTAAAGGATTTCATTGTGGTTTCCTTAAATGGTGGGGCGATAGTGCTGGTGGAGGGAGGAGTTGTCATCATCATTATCTGCGAATAGCGCAAATAATCCTTGTATTTCTTTTTATGGGTTTTATGACCGTAACGTTTATTGTTGCGTCTCAAAATTTTCTCCATTTCAAATGCTGTCTGCTGTTGCTGCTGCTGCTGCTGTTGTTGTTGTTGTCGCTTTCTCATTTCATGTGTTGATTCTTCTTCTTCATCATCTGGTGTCCATTTAACGCGTTGTCGTGTTGCAATTAAAGTTGTACATGTGAAAGTGTACGAAATGAAAGAAAGAAGAAGAATAAATGGATATAAAATGAAGTAAGAAAAAAGTTGTAATAAAAATGAAATATTGTTTACAATTACATTTAATACCGAAAGTTAAAGTTAAAGTTTAATTTCTAAACTTCTTAAACTGCGATTACATTTTGATTAACGTCTTTAATATTTATTGTAAAATCATTTGTTGCGTAAGGAAACTAAACTGCAATCGTTCGAAGAAGTGGCAATGAAGAAGAAAGTGGAGAAATTTAAGCGTTATTTGATTGGTTTGTTACGATAAATTAAGAAGCATTTAAGTTTTAAAAGGGGGGTGAATAGTAATATTGTAATAAAGACAATTACATTTAAAGTCGTTCAAAGAACTAAATGTAATGCTATAACAGCTCAGAGTTAACTTATCTTTAAAGAATTTAAATAGTTTGAAATTATCATTGAAGCTGTTTAGGTAATGTGAACAATTATGCATTCATTCTAAAGGAAATAATAAGATTTGAAACTATTTGTTTAACTTTTCACACGTCTAAGGGGCGAGTGCTTATGTCATCGAGTTCCGAGTCTGTTTAATTTTAAGCAGTTTGCCTTATGCATCGTACAGAAACTATGTCTTGCAATAAGTATTTCCGAACAATGATAACCGCCATTTTGTCAAATTATTTGTTAGTTGCACAGTTACATACATACATAATTGGTCATTACAACCCTTCAGTCAGGATTACGACCTAGTTTCTCACACCACTCATGTTGTGTGTGTTAATTTTATACATGAGTGGCGGGACCTACAGTTTATAGTCGACTCCGAATGACAGATTTTTTGAGAAACTTTTCATAGCAATTTTATTTTCTCTCTGAGTTTTTGCCAAAAATCTGCTGAGGGGAAGTCGCCGTAGAAATATTCTTTTCATATTTTCATTTTGATATCTGACCTGGGGTTTAAACTTACAACACACCACCTAGTAGACTACGCCGACTTTACTTGCTCAGTTTCTTTTTTAAATCACCGTGAGTGATTGTACGCAACAACGAGTTCGTTGAATGGGTTCTGTGACAGTCGACAACTGAATTCTATTTTCGTCATCAGCGATGGAGCTCATTTCTGAATCAATGGGTACCTGTCTGAGCAAACAAAATTGTCGAATTTGAAATGATTCCAATCCATATGAGATCCAACAGCATCGAATTCATCCTTAAACAGTCACTCTTTGGTTTGGAATCTAGGCTGGCAATGTCAAAGATCTATATTTCTTTATGAAAGATATTGGCCAGACCATCATTATCATTATCAGCGAAGCCCCACATAATGCCATCGACAGGTTTTTCAAACGAATAAACAATGTTTAATTTAAATTCAAATTATAAGTATCTCTGGAGGGGACATAAGCATACTTTCTGATAACCAGGCGTCTGTCAGTGCACTGGATTCTTGCTTAACGAAATCTAAATTCAATAGAGAGTTTATAGCTTATGAATCTCTCAGCGAGATACCTAAACGTTGCAGTATTTCATAAAATTGCATAAACCGTCCACCCGGTTTAGACATGACAGTACTATTGAAAGAACTATTCTTCAGAAAATGTTATTCTTTTGCAGCTCCTTTAAAGTCTTGCAAACTTTTAATTTACAATACAGTTATGAGTTCTTTAAACACTTAAATTCTTGACCAGGAGTAGAAAGAAATTATTCTTTCGGAAGCTCTGGATAATTCCAAGGTCTACGGACAACTCTGGTATAATAATGGGCGGTTTGCAGTTTATTCCATTTTCTTGGTATAGTAATTACCGCTACGTACCTACCTGCTTAACTAGGGTTTTTCTCCATCAATCTTTAAAAGTTGTAACCCTTATTATATACTGTTCCAAAATCGCAGATTTCTAACTGAAATGGGTTGCAATATATCTTATGATTTTAGATCGAAGTGAAAAAGTCAAAAAAGATATCCGCTTTTGACATAAAGTCTAACATCACCACAAAGCCTTTACAATAGCATACACTTTCAGCAGATGCATTCGATATGAAATGACAACATCCAACACAACATTCCCTTCACAACAAATTTTGTCATATATTTGTAGTACAACCCCATAGTAAATATATTTAATACTTCTCAAGGGATTGACTATAGAGAAGGTTTGAACGTCAGGTCATTAGATCTTATTTATTTATCCCCTTTCGTTAATTTAGGGATAAAGCATCTGCTTCATCTCTTTACTTTAATTCACTTTCATGATTAAAGTTTTACCAATGAAGCAGGTGATTGGTCTACCGGAATATGGCCAAGGATGATAGCATGCTATGCTATTTGCTGGTGATGTTATTCCGTTTATGAGGCAGAAGACAGGGTGTTTGCTGGTTGGATTATTAGAAGGTGATCGATTTCTAATTTTTAAAATTAAAAAACCATGCTGAAGAAAACTTTTCGCACTTTCAGTATTTTATAGTAGGTTCCTTTTTTTAGGTGTTCAAAAACTTTAACCCCACATCGTTTTTAACCTGTACGCCTACAGTTTAGTTCTCATGTTGAAAGTTAATTTAAAATCACTGACACTTTTTATAAATCCTCGTTTTAATCGATTTATTTATGTTCCTGTTTCCTTAAACGTGAAAGCGACACTTAAAGCTTCTTAAACCCTTAAACATGATAAACAGTATTTGCTGCCACAATACAATGATTCATTTAGAAAGGTACTTTAAATAATACAAACCAATCAAATACATCATCATTGTTTAGCTCAATAAAACAAAAACAAAAAACAAGGTTAATAAAAATCTGTATAAAAAACATCGATTAATGAGTTCATCTATTTACTATGTGTTCTGTCAAATGCCTATTCCGATGTTCTACTCTAGGCAACATGACATTACAATTGGCAACACAATTCCCTACAATGAAATTACAAATGACACACACACACACACACACAAACACACATAATAAACTTTTTTTGTCAACGACAATAAAATGTCAACTGCTGTCGCTGTCATAAAATACCCGGACTAACCTAACGTGTACAGTTAAAAACAAGACACCGAAAACAGAGAAAATATGACCAGGAGCAATATAAAGCATATGAATTGACTTTAGCTGAGTTGAAGTGTAAAAGGGGGAAGACGGAACGACCCCCTCCTTGTTTAAATGGTTGACTATGAATGTTTAAATAGATTCTGCTGTAATCAGCATTAAATGACAACACAATGTAAATACAAAACAAACAATAAAAGTGAACTTCTATACTTATGTATGTATGTATGTATACGAGAAGAGGATATTAAGACAAATACAAAAGGATATGATGGGGAACAAAGTCAAAGTGAACATGAACATGAATTGAAATCAACGATGGGGATAAACAATTCAAAAACATAAAAAACGTACACAATGTAAATAACAATTGTCAATTTTATTATGTCAAGACAGGGAAGGACAGGGACGACCAAGTAGGTGAAATAAAAATAGGGAGAAAGTAACAACAATTAAAACAATATTTGCACATGTAATGAAGGCATTGGAAAAAAAATTTAATTAAGTTTGTAGAATTTTACAATGAAAGTAACAGAAGAAGTCTTATTGAGTTATTTTTTTTTTTGGAGGGAATACAAACGTGCTTGTTTTTGTATTTTGAATAAATGAAATGCGTGAAAAAAATTTGACAGAATGTTTCCTTTCAAGAGGTTAAACATCGCCTTGCTTCATTTTCATTAATTAAAATTTTCCCATTCAAGCAGGGGCACGCGTTACTGCAGAAGGTCTTAGAATAATAAGGCTGCCATATGAAGCAAGTCCTTACATTGATTATTATAACACGGGTATCAGGAGTTAATAAGAGGAGTTAATAAGAGTCGAGTTGTTGAAATGTCAAATTAGTTGCCATTTTCTCATTTCGCATTAGCCATGGATGGGTTAATCATTAAACATGACGCGCAAATAAAAATTTCAGTCTGACGCTAATTTTTATCTTCAGCGATAAGGGTCGTTTTTGCATGGATGGGTACGTGAATAAACAATCCACCTGAGATTCAATAGCATCCAATGCGTGCCTAAAAAGTAACTGTTTTCTGTGAACAACGGCTATAAGTTAAGTCGATAATTACATATGGATACCAAAAATCTGTGGTTTCAAGGGAACGGTGCTATCAGCCATACAGCTGATGCCACATTGGATATTCCGCACGAGCGATTTAAGGGTATATTATCTCAAGTAAAGATGATGTGAACTTTGCATTGAGTTCGTGCGATTACTAACGCGGTAAGTGTTCTTTTTTCGTGCGGTTTTTTGAGTCACAAGTGTAAGCAAAAAAGTCGGAAACCACAGTGGTTTTCAAAGCCAGCATAACCCTTGCCTTTTTTGTGCCCCATATTCATGGAAAATTGAACACTGCTGATGCACTCCATCCAGAGAAGATATTGCGGATATTTGAACATTATTATATGTCACATATATTGACATTAGTAAATCTGTCAAACGAATAAAAATTTTCGATGGTATTTCACTCAGATTTTGTTTTATTTTTATTTAATGATAAGGAAGCATTTAAGGAAAGACCCTATATATAAATTTATTACATCATCATTATCCTTCAGTCAGGATTACGATTTATCTTCTAAGACCACTTATGTTGCGTTATGTTAATTGATTTGCGGGACCTACAGCTTAAAATCGACCTCGAGCAAGCGACGAAATATTTTTTTAAAATTACGCGTCGCTGAAGATGTCTGACATGGGGTTTGAAGCGTGGCCTCACGTCTAATAAGCCAATACACTACCTACTAGACTACGGCTAGGATTATTTAATTCGGTGAGTGGAGACAAATCGTGCACAATGGCTTTTAATCTTGTGTCCTGTGTTATTCTCTCTGATGGGACAGGGGGAGCCATTTAAAATTTGTATTCAAGTGAGATTGAACCCGGAATGCTTAAGTTTTCAGTCAATAACTTTAAATACTTCGCCATATCCCATTTACACTTGAGCATCACAGAAATTCCGCTAAGAGCGTTTTCACTTTACACTATCGTAAGCTATCCACTTCATATGCTTTCGGTATAGATCTTAGAATAAAAATTCGTTCCATGAATAGATATATACATAAGTCCATTTTCAGTTTCTAACAAATGCTTGCATTAATATTTTTTAAAGACATTGTTGAAAAATGGGCTTCCGTAACTTGCTGAATATTTGAATAGAGGTTATGTTTATTCTAGATCTTGTCTTATAAAATTTTTGGAAATTTTTTTTTTCTATTTTCCTTCCCTAATATACGCGGACTTTCAAAGGACACCTACTGAATGACGCGACATGTTTAAATTTTAATTATAATCAAAAGTTGCTTAATGAGGGAAGCGGATTGGAATCTTACACTTTGACCCAACGGCTTATTACCGGTATTTGTGAAACCTATGTCACGGAACTACGACAGTACAAATTATTCAAATTTGCGGCCAACTGAATTGCATTTTAATTTATATCGAAATAAAACTGTTTTTAGTTGAAAAACTTTCGTATATCAAACACCTTTCTTATCATACATCTTCAACTGACTCAAAATGCTATTGAAACGCTTTAAGCAAATCTGGATACAATTGATTTACGGTATTAAAAGCATAACACAGCGACATTTCGTTCCTCCACAAGAAACTTTTTTATTATCAAAAATGGTCGTATGTTATATACGATAATAAAGTTATTAACTTCCATTAGTTTAACGTTAAATATTTTAAAGTGGTCTTTAATAAGTTGTAGTTTTTATTAAAATAATAAATTTTCATTTCATTTCGGGAATATAATTTAACGCTTTATATACTGGTAGATGCTTTAAATACTCCAAAGAAAATGTACTAAAAAATATAGTATTTAAGAGCTTAAATAAAAATTCACTACAATCTACTCAACATTTTATTACAATTTGTGTCAGTTTTACATCTTCATATTAAATTGGAACGTTTTTCGTTTCGTTTCGTTTCATTTTATAAAATCTCCTGTTCTTTAGAATCCTCTTGTCGGGCTTTCATATTGTCAGATGATTTTGTGTGGCAGCATACGATGATGGAGATGAAAATGAAGAAAAAGTCAAATAGAGAACGTGATTCGTTTTACTAACATTGTATACATACATACATATTTGTACGTACTTACGTACGTATGTATGTACATATATTTACTAATACCACTATAATACAAATAGGAAACGTTCACGTATGTATGTACATGTACTCTGTAATACTAACATATTAATATTTACAGTAAATGTATTTGTGTATTTACAACAGTGTTAGTATATATTTATTGTATGTATGTGTATATGTATACGTATTTAAGTTAAGAAATCCATATTAGTTTATTTAAGACGATGTTTTCTATTTGGTATTTGGAGCAGCAGCATCATTTCTCTGTATTTGGTTTAGTGTATGGCTAAGGCATTACTTTAAAGCGGAAGAAAAAAAAAATAATAACTTTGCGATCGCAGAAAATAGTAGGACAGAAACGTAGATAAAAAAAATATTCAAAGTATGAGAAATCTTATCGACTCAAGCGTTTCGTGCATCACATGCAGATGTATCTTCTCTGTTTAAATACTCTTAAAAACCATGAGAAATACTTTGGACGAATATAAAATATGAAGACGAACTTTTGCAGTTGATAACAGCCATTTTGTTAATGAAATTGCTTTATCGAAATGAGTGTTCTATTCGGGAAATCTACTGAGCAATTTAACGATCACCATAACCGTTCCACCCACAGAACTGTTCGCAATGTCGACTCTTACCCAACGAAAGGCAAGATCTGCCAAAACATTACATGACAGTATGCGGGATAATTCGCGGCAGTCTATTTCGTTTCGCTCACAAGACCTTAGCCTTTCGCAGACCACGTCTTCGAATTTTGCATCGTGACTGAACTGAAGGTAATCGACCATAGACAACAACGTGTGTTCACTAAATGGGCTTTGGAGTCCTTAACTTTCATAGAATAATCATCTTCAGCAGTAAGTCGCATTTCTGGATGAATGGATGTGAATAAACAAACTTGTCGAATTCAGTCGCCGGAGTATAGTTGATAGGTTCAGGTCAGACATCTCCAACTAAAGGAAATATGAATATTGACTGAAACCTCAATAATTGCCGTAGTGTAGTCGGTAGTCTGTTGGCTTATTAGCGTGTGTTTCAAACCATAGGTCAGGCATCTCCAACAATACGAAATATAAAAAAATATTTCTTCGGCGACTTCCTCTCAGCAGATTTCTGGCAAAAACTCTGAGAGTAAATTGCCAAGAAAAGTTTCTCAAAAATCTGTCGTTCGGAGACGACTTTAAGCTGTAGGTCCCATCACTCCTGCATGAAATTAACATACACAACATATGTAAGTGTTGTGAGAAACCAGGTCGTAATCCTGACTACAGGTATGTATGTTGAATTTAGGACGATACCAACTTACATGAAATTCAAGACGTACAATGCATTACGAAAAAGTCATTGTTTGGAGTGGAATTTGCGCTGGAGGCGTCATCCGTCTACATTTCGTTGAGGACATGCCATCACTATTAACAGCGAGCACTATGGGTCGTTGAAAACTAACCACTTTTCGCCTGAATTTGATGATCAAGATAACAACCACAGATGGACTGCGCTAAGGGCCATACAGCCCATGCTACATTGAATAGGTTGTACGATCGATCGATTTTTGAGGGAGATGACTCACGAGGAGGTGATGTGAACTGACCACATGGATTTTGCAATTTGACCCTCCTAGACTTTTTCCTATGCGGTCGATGCTCTACAGTTTTTTTTCAAAGTCTATATTACGCATGCCATCGGACAAATTTAATCCGATTTATGGGCCAGAATCATGGGATATTGTGTTGTACAAATACAAAATCTAGATTCTTGGAAACCCTGCTTGAAATTAAATGCACGTTTATCTAACTTTTTGCAAAAATATAGTGCAAGTCGATATTTTTAGTCTGGGTGGATAAAATTCCTTTTGATTATAAATCCTTAAAAGGACCATCTTTAGAGGGCTTATTAAACCATCACACTATGATTCGCAATTTTTGTGTTATTTCGTGGCTATTTTTAACAAAAAGCGGAACAATAATAATATCTTGAGAGAGTCCCTTCCATAACAGACGTCCCTGTTTTTAATCGAAATAAATAGACAACAATAAAAAACACATCATATTTCGTTCAAAATAATGAATTATTTTGAACCTCATCTTTGGGATTTACTTACGATGATTGATATTTATTGCGAAATACATAATAAATGAATGAATATGTTTAAAAAAATAATAAAAATTATTTATAATGCTTGTCGATAACGAGCAAATACATCATCACACCCAAGAAGAACATTTTAAATGAACAACAGAAACAATGATGGCGCACATAGAAATCAAGTTCAAAGTGGTGTATTCCCTCAACGTTACTCATTTTCTACGTGTTGTAATACAAAGAAAGAATACAAGAAAAAGTAATAAAAGTTTGATGCTCACCTTTGTCAGTGTTTTCATCATTAAAATTAAAATCCTTGGGATTTAAATCACCAGTTGGGCGATGATGTTGTAAGTGTAGATGGCCCACAGCAGACGATGTTGTTGAGTTCTCCTTTAGTATGTCGTAATATTTCTTCTTGAAATTTTCCTCTTGTGTTGACACTTTTGCCACGGCATCCGGATGATGGTTCAGTTCAATGCGTGCTATTTCATCAGTGTCAGTGGTAATTTGGGATTTTAGTGGCTGTTGTTGTTGCTCTTCTTGTTTAAGGCGGGTGTATCTATTGGTGGCGTCATCTAAACGTGCCGCACCATTGTGTCGTTTCATTTTACGTGGTATGAAAATATTTGCAAAATTTTTATTCATATTTTCATTGTTATTTTTGTTGTTGTTGTTGTTGTTGTTGTTGCTATTCATGTTGATGTTATTGTTATTATTGTCGTTGCTTGTTTTGAAATTATTGAAATTCTCATTTTCCTCAATATCACCAATGGCATCTACTTTTGGTTGTTGCTGTTGTTGCTGCTGCTGCTGTTGTAATTTTAATAGTTTTTGCTGTTCCTCCAGATGTTTACGAAATATTTCATAATCTCTTAGATTTCTTCTTCTATTGTTATTATTGTCACTTGCTGCTGCTGCTGCTGCTTCTGCTTCTGGATTATCGCCATTATGTTTTATTTTATCGTTATCCTCTCCACCATCATTATTGACCATTTCCTCATGGTAGTCTGGACTATTAAATGGTTTCTTATTTATTATTGTCTTTAATGTCATATGCTGCTGTTGTTGTTGTTGTTGTTGCTGTTGTTTTTGTTGTAACTCCCGTTGTTTTTTGAATCGTTCATATTCAGCACTGCCATCATCGTCATCATCTTCGTCCAGTTCAAATTTATCCTCTTCATCATTGTCTTCACTAATTTCTTGTGTTTCCATTTCATCTAAGCTACTGCTGCTGCTGCTCCTGCTGCTGCTGCCATATTGATTTGAATTGTCCTTAATATTGTTTTGCTTCAGAACTATTCCGGCCACCTGCTGGTTTTTATTGTCACTTTTGTTGTTGCTGTTTGAAGCTTTTAAGGATTTCCCAGCCTTAAATGTTTCCTTTTTATTAGTCGTTCGCTTAAAGTTCTTATTTTTCATATTTTTATCAATTTCGGCATTTTCTTCCGAATCCATCTCTTCGCTGTCATTATTGATATTTTTGTTGTTATTGTTTTTAAAGTTGTTGTTGTTTTTGCTGTTTTTGTTATCATCATTTCCCTCGCCAGACCTTTGTGACTCGAGTATCTGAAAAAGTACACAAGAAAGGACATTCAATGAAAAAGCAAACCTTTGCTGACAGGTTTCGAAAGTATGGAGAGAATGTGAAAAAGGCCTTAAGTCTGTTTTCTTTTTTTTTCTACAAATTAATAAGCACAGACACATATTCCATAGGTAATGCCCAAAAATTTAATAAAAATTTTATAATTAAACTTAAAAATTTGCCTTATAAGCCCTTTTTCATTAATATCCACCACAATCGTAAAACCTCGCATACAAAGCACACATAATAGATTTAAAGTTGATTAGTTTGTTCTTAAGAAAAGTAAACTTTGTTTTCTTAACTTAAGTTAAAGAAAGTCATAAAATTCATTGATCACTTATGAACGTACATACATTATTTCAAGTTTTTTATTCTTTTTTTCCTTCAATTGTTTGATGATAACCTACTTTAAACTTGAAAAGGAAAAGCAAAAAAAAGCTCTGCAGACACTTAGCTTAAGCAAATATTTGTTTCGAATGATTGAAAGAAGTAAGAAAGTTTGCCAGACAGAAAACACTCATCTACTATTGCAGCACTCAACTCTCACTTCTTATAGAAAATTTATAGAAATTGAATTTAATTTTAAGAAATTATTCTTGAAAAACAAAAACTTCAATACATTATCAATATTACAAAGAAGAAACATCAACAACACTGGGGCACATCAAGAAAGATGGTGCAATGAGGAGCGAGCCAATATATCTTTCTTGAGTGTAGGCTATAAATCACTTTCTTTTTATTGAGACTGCAGTGTTTTTAATAAAATAATTGATAAAAGAAAAATTGATTGAAACACTCGGGATATTATAGCCCTTATTCATGCAGTAGATTGTGTTGAAATTCGGCAAATAAATTCTACAACGTTTGTATTGAATTTCTGTTGATTTATTCTATTTTCTAACGGCCTTTTTTTATTAACCCACAAATTTACTAATTTGAATACAACCTAGCTTATCACACCAACCACGCTGTGTGTTTGAATTCCATCCATGAGAGCCGCCATCTACAATTTTAAGGTCAATTCCGACAAAGTATTGAAAAGCTTTTCATGACAATTTTATTTCCTCTCAGAGTTTTTGCCAGAAGACTGCTGAGGGGAAGTCGACGAAGAAATATGTTCTGACATTTCGTTTTATTCGTGATGTCTAAACTAGGGATTGAACTACGGGCTTTCGTCTAATAACCCTACACACTACTTGCTAGACTACAGCGTCCTGTGGCAACTCCAATGTAAACATCAAACGATACAGTTTGAGGGGGTGTTCTCATATCCACCGAGATGGCAATACTGCTCATTATTCATTTTACGTTTCGATAAAAAGTGCAGATACAGAATTTCTTGAACCACGATTAAATACGATTGACGGTCAATTTGTAGCAACTGATAAATTACTTTTACTTTGTAAGTGTACGTCTTCAAGTTTATCACTAATGTTCTCTGAAAAGGTCACGACTTACGATCGAATTAGGTGGCGCGTTGAAGTCGTCGTAGTCTAGTAGCTGCTATGTTGACTTATTAGATTCGAGACCGTATTTCAACCCTTGGCTTATATATATATCAAATAAAACGAAATATGAAATAATATTTCTTCGGCGACTTGCTATCTGCAGTCTTCTTATAAAAATTCTGAGAGTAAGAAAAATTGCCTTGAAATGTTATCAAAAAATCTGACGTTCGGAGTCGATATTAAACCGTAGGTCCCGTTACTCAAGAATAAAATTAACACACACGACTAGTGTGGTGTTAGAAGCTAGGTTGCAATCTTGGCTAAAGTGTTGTAATGACCAGTTAAGTAAGTAAGTTATATGGTCGATTCCCCGCGGTAATTTTCAGCATCAGTCCCTATGTCCTCAGAAGACAGTATCATCTGTTTTTTTCTGGAACATTTATTAAGTGTTCTTGAGAATTATGGCGCTAAAGGTCTTATTGTCGTAAAAGTTTGTTTTACAAATGATAAAGCAAAACCGCCATTTATCGCCGTTTGCTTACATTGTATCTCTCCCAATATCGTAATGAAATTTGGGCTACTTTGTTGTACTAGTCCAGAATTTTCTTGTCCTTTTGAAAATAAAATTTTGCATTTTTAAAACTTCATTTATTTGTTTTTCTTTTTAATTATCTTCGATTATACATAATAATTCAGCAATAACTTTTTATTTTAAGCACATTTTTACAATTTTTTTATGAAAACAAAAATAAGTCCTACTTAAAGAGTATTAACATACCCTAAATAAGATTTTTTTTGTTTTTATATTTTTTTTCTTGAGGAATAACTATAAATCATTATGTGTTATGTACCATCATGTTGAATTGTAAATACATAATTTCAACAAAAATTTATTGTTTGTTCTAAAAAAATTTTAAAATAAACTCAGTACGTACGTACTGAATGAACGTGTATTAAGTTTTCTCGATTGTAGAAATATTTTCTATTTATTTTGTTTGAAAACAAATTCTTTCTCTTGAAAAATAAACTGACCAAGTTAGTTTACTTCCGTAAACCCTGAGAGGATTTTTTATGATATTAAATTTTCTACATAAATATTTATGGTGAAGAAAAAAAAAATATACTTTTCCATATACTATACCATGTACTACTCGAATTCTCTCGTTCGTTTTTTACTTTTTATTTGTTTTCCTTTTTTGTATGTGCTTGTAAAGGACACAAAAGTGTATAAATTGTTGTAATGCCCCATACCGCAAAAACACATATGGCATGTATTTATTATTATTTTCAATGTGTTTTTGTTGTTGTAATAAAATAAAAAAAAACAAATATAATTTAAAAAATGCAGTAGTAGTAGTAGAAAGGACAAGTAATATTATAAACTGAGAAAGCGAGAGAAAGATAGAGAAAACAAATGAAATCCTCAAGATAATCGAACACTACCAGCAGCAAGTGTCTTTTATGGCACAATACAAATAATTTCAATAGAATTGTTAACCCGGTTTTTCATTTTATTTTTATTTCTTTCTCTCTTTTTTTTTCGAAAGCAGTTTGAATCTATAATACAGTCATTGAAGAAATTTTCATCTGCTGGCATACATTTGTTACCAAATAAATCCTCCACTCTGCAACCGCCCCATAACCATAATATTTTGACTTGAATCGTCTAACTCAATGACTGGGTAACTTGTTTGTATGAAGGAAACACATGTTTGGCTCTAAAAGATTTAACCTGCTTTGTGGGGGTCATGTCCATGCATGCGATGTCCACTAATTAGAAATGCATTTCGCAATTGCAGTTTCAAAAAATTAAACAAAAAAAGTTAGAATTCCTTGCATTTTATGATAATTTATCGTCAAATCTTTTGAAATCATTTATGTTGTGTGCCATTTATTGATCGATGCCGTACATATGCATTCAGAACTTCCTGAATTCAATAAAACTGCTGGCGTAAGAGGAAAAATTGCATTAATTTGGAAGATAACATTGATTCTATTATAGATTTGTCCGATCAGATATTGTTGAAGATTATCGCTTTAATATATAGATATCAGCATCAAAATGTTTGCCTTGAGCCGCAATGTCAGCAATGCCGTCAAAACTGCCGTACGCGGCAAACATACTTTGCCTCAACTTCCCTATGACTATGCTGCCTTGGAACCCATTGTTTGCCGTGAAATAATGGAACTCCATCACTGCAAACATCATCAAGCTTATATGAACAACTTGAATTAGCTGAGGCTCAAAATAAGAAAGTTGTCACCAAAATCATAAGTTTGGCGCCAGCTTTGCGTTTCAACGGGCGTGGTCATATTAACCACTCGATTTTCTGGCAAAATCTTTCACCAGAAAAAACCCAACCCTCAGCTGAATTGAAAAAAGCTATTGAAGATTAATTTAAGGGCTTTGATCAGTTAAAAAGGAAATTACTGCCTTGACTGTGGCCGTACAAGGTTCCGGTTGGGATGGATAATAATAAGATAACCCAAAAACTTCAAATTGTAGCCATGCCCAATCAAGATCCTCTTGAAGCTAGCACTGGTTTGGTACCTCTCTTTGGTATTGATGTTTGGGAACATGCCTACTATTTGCAATACAAAAACTTGCGCCCCTCTTATGTTGAAGCCGTTTGGGATATTGACAATTGGAATGATATCTCAAAACGTTTCGCTGATGCTCGTAAATAAACCACGAAAACGCAAGCGTTGTTTGTACGCCATTAAATGTAAAACAAACGTAAAAAATGAAAAGTAAGAACATCGGAAACATCGCAAACTGTGAATGGATAGAATATATCTTAAAGTAATTAAGTAGAGTTGTCTTCATAAAAGACAAAAAACTAATGAAGCCTATTTGAAGTCGTAATACTGTAGTACGTTTGTGGTTCAAATCACATCTCAGATATCTCGAACAAAACGAAATAAAAAAAATATATTACTTTGGGCGACTGCCTTTCAACAATCTTCTGACAAAAACTCTGAATCTGAGAAACAAAATTGACCTTGACCTTGATATTTCTTAAAAGGCTGTCATTCGCAGTCGACGTAAAATTACAAGTCCCAGTACTCATTAATTAAATTTACATGAGTGGTGTGAGAAGCTAGGTTGTTGTCCTGACTAATTTTGTTAGTTTCTTAGGAGACAGCAAAGAACAATATTTTTCTCCGACGATAGTCAATATGATCATCTTACTATTTAAGCTACTCACGTACATCTGAAAATAGAGTAGAACCCTTATCTATTAGGCGGAGATTTGATATCCATTCTGCAAGATCTGTACAAGATCTCCGTGGTAATAGTTGGATATCCAGCTCTAACGATTTTTTAGAACACCACCGCAATTTGGCTTGTGCTCGAGGTACTAAGTATTACATATGTGGAAAGTTCATCTTAAAGCTTCCCTGTCATATACAGTATTAAGAGATAAAAATATGGAATGCATGTTCCCTGGTATTCGATATTGCATGTGTATCTATTTCGATAAAATTTTAATGTGCTGTGTTACAAGAAAGGGTATTTAGGATACCATTATTGGATACTATGTGGGTTTATTGCAATATGTAACGGCTGCAGGTCTGTTCTGTTCTGTCTCTTGTTTGTGTTTATCGTTATTAGTTGAGGAATCTATGAATGTGACATTTCAACTTGAGGTCATATAATAACACTACAATACACTAAAATGAATCTCATGAAAACGGAACATCTAGGAGGTATAATATGTTTGATAATAATTTACATGGTATAGACGCTAGGTATAGCCATTTATGATGGTTTGGGAATGACTGAAGTCGTCGTAGTCTAGTAGGTAGTGTGTTGGCTTATTAGACGTGTTCAAACCTCAGGTCTAACATCAAAACGAAAATATGAAAAAATATTTCTTCGGCGACTTCAGCAGATTTCTGGCAAAAACTCTGAAAGCAAATAAAATTGCCATGTAAAGTTTCTCAAAAAATCTGTCGATCGGAATCGACTTAAAACTGTAGGTCCTGCCACTTATGTATAAAATTAACACACACAACATGAGTGATGTGAGAAGCTAGGCCGTAATTCTGACTGAAGGGTTGTAATGGCCAGTCATGTATGTAAGTATGTTGGGAATGACTGAATTTGCCGTAGTTTAGACAGTGGCGTACTGGCTACTTAGACGTGAGGCCGTGGTTCAAACCCCAACTTAGGCATCTCGAATAAAAGGTAATATGAAAAACAATTCTTCGTGACCTCCTCTCAGCAGATTTCTGGTAAAAACTCTGAAATTATGAATAAAAATTGTCATGAAATTTTTTTTGAAAAATTTGTCGTTCGGAGTCGAATTTAAACTGCAAGTCCCGCCACTCATGGATATAATTAGCACACACAACATTGGTGGTGTGAGAAACTAGGTCGTGATCCTGACTGAAGGGTTGTAATGACCAGTTATGTATATCATGTATATATGGGTGCTCCTTACTTATTCAGCAACTTTATTTTGTTTTAATTTTGTTAAAGTTTTGTTCAACAAACTTTTTATTAAAAATACAAAATCCGTTTCTAATTTCCTTCAAACTGTTATAACGTATACCAATGACATCGGAATTGCATGCAAATCCGTCCATCATAATCATTTGGCAACAAAAATAAAACGAACGACCTTAGACTACTTACAATATCGGCAGCATCTCCATCTCCATCATCAGCATCTGTATCTGCATCGTTAGAATCATCATAAGGCAGGTTAACATCAATAATATCATCATCACCATTGAGGACACCTGAGCCAGTAGCAGCACTGTTGTCACCAGCATATCTTTGTTGCAATTGTTGTTGCTGTTGCTGTTGTTGATTCTTTATATCTTGGTGCTGTTGTTTATCTATTATTTCTTGTAGATGTTGTTGGTCAATAATGTCCTCAGGTATTGAGGTCTCATCTTGAATATTGAAATCTGCAATAAACCATGAAAAGAAAAAAACAAAAATCAAAAAAATATACAAAAAAGATTGTAAATATTTAAGCAAACATGAAGAATAACAAGAGCATGTGTTTTATAAAGTTTGTTTGCAAAATGCAAGGAGAGGATAAAAATAACCCAACGAGTTTTTTTGTGTATGAATTTATTTTTTTTTTTTAAATGTTAAGTACATGGTGGGTATTGTTTTAAACTCACAGTTTTCTTCCCGTTTTTAAATAAATGGGGTTTGGTATTAAAAGATATTTTATATCAACATTAAGGTTGAGGACATTGGCCCACAATTTAGTGCCTTTCATTGAAGAAAATTATAAAATTTCCCAAATTTTTTGGTTTACTGGGTTCTTCAGCATATATATTTTTCTTTTGAATTGGTTGCATAAAATTTAACAATTTTGTTACTCAAATTTAAATTTTCATATTCAATATGTACAGTGCACAGCAAAAGTCTTAGTACGGCAATATATTTTGACAAAAAAAGTCCCCACAGGCTTAATACTCTTGCACAAAGTCCCGATATGACTTCAAGACCGTCTTTAGGACATCATTTGAAAGAACGGTTACGTAATCGCTAAACCTCAAACGAAAGTCAACCGAAAAACTTGCTCATGGTGCCACCAGAAAATACTAAACAGAATTTGTACATTCAATTCTAAATGGGGTAAATGGAGTGCTTGACCTTAAGGGATATTCTAATAAATACAAGGGATAACATTTTCAAATATTAGGCCTTTGAATTTTAAATTTACTCAGGGTTCTCCTTGGGGGTACCCATGGAGTCTTCTGTAACTTTTCCTTATTTTTCTCTTGTTTTATAAAAAACATTCAAAAATTTTTTGGTTTATTATAAAACAGAAATAAATTAATAAAATAAATATATATATAAATATATATATATATATATATATATATATATATATATATAAATTTTTAAATAATATATATATATATATATATATATAAATTTTTATACAAACTTTTGGCTAAAATTCATGAAATTGCTAAAATATATTGCCGTACTAAGACTATTGCTGTCCACTGTATATACTATATATGTACCTATGTATGTTTATATAAATATAAAATTTCTACATCTCTACTGTATATTTTCAAGTGTGTATGTGATTTCCTTTTGGCCTAGAAATTCCCAATTTTTTAAACATTTTCTCTCTCTCGATTTACAATTGAAGTTTGTTTGCCACCATTGAAGAATTTTGTATGTATTGATGTGTAAATGTTTCAATTGTTTTATTATTCATATTGGAAAACAAAATCTAACCACAGAAACACTCCCAAGTGAAAATAATAACACAGAGAAAAAGAAAGAAATAAAACAATATTGAAAATTTGGATTATTTTTTGGTTCGATTTGAAGCATAAAACAAATTGGTTTCTGTATTTGTATTTTTTGTTTTTTTTTTTTGTTCTTCATTATTACTAAATATTCTATTGTTAAGCCTTCAAGTATTGCAGTATTTTAAAATTTTGTTTGTAAGTACAAAAATGGAAAAAAGTACAATTATGAACAGTAGGATTTAATTTTTTGTTTCATACAGTATAACTTTGTAAATCAATATACACATGGTACCCCTTTACTAAGAAATTGTTAGTGTTTGTGATTATTAAAGAAATATGAATAAAAGTCAAATTCACAGTAATTTCTTCATAATAAAAGAAAGTCAGTGTTTTTTTAAATTAAAAGTAAAAAGTGATTTTTTTTTTTTATAAATTCTTAAATTTTTTTTTAATAAAAACGGATTTTTATAGGTTTTTTTACTTAACTTAAAAGCTGATTTTTACTTTACAATATTATATTATAATACGAAAATAAATGCTTATATAGAAAATCTACTTTATTGGACTTCCTAGACTAAAAAACTGAAAATTTTCTTTGACTTCTATCTTAAGTACAAAGGCTAGATTAGGTTAAATCAACAGTCATCATAAGAATAAAATAAGAATAAGGCCCTTTCACAGATTCTGTTGTAATAATATTTTGCTTATTTTACAATATGACTATACATACTTTAATAATAAAAAAAGCATTCCGACAAATTTTATGAAGATAAGGTTTTTATAGGGATATGTTGCAGACAGTAGTATATGAGTGTTTTGAATCCCAGATTACGATCAATAACTATATTTGGTAGTGAATTTGATTTTCTTGTCCTGTCGTCTGGAGATCAAACGTAGAATCACTCTTGCTAACATGGGCTACTATGGTTTAATAGGAAATTGAGTAGCAGCGACCTCTCTTGTACGAGACTTATACTCTACAATTTCGTGAAAAAAATTATATGCAAGATTTTCGGTCTAATACGATTTCGCGATGATTTGCGCATCGAATCCAATAATGAGCTGTAATGAAATGAACGTTTCGCAGCATATTAATATCCAGCGGTTGCCCTTGCTCGACAATTTGGATAAAAAGGAATATTCTAGCGAAACGTATATTTAATGCTGGAATAAGCGGCAGCTCTGTCATTCTAGAGTTAACGCCGGAACTATTTATTTAAAATTAATTTTAAGATAATCAGCCAACACATGGCTGGGAGTAATACCTAATGAGATATTCCTATCAATTACCGGGCTCAAGCAGTTTTACCCTATCTTACATACACAGAGCATTATCTTGAATAGCGCATATCTTTTGGTTGTCCATTTTAATTGCCGGTAATATTCCAATTCAAATGCGGCTAATTTTTTATCAGTTTTTCGTCTCAAATGTGTACGGTACAGAATTTTGGATGAATCCTGTTGCTTGCAAACGTTTTGCAATTTCTGTTTGCTTGATTTCTACATACATACATAATTGGTCATTACAACCCTTTAGTCAATGTAACGACTTAGCTTCTCACACCACTTATCTTGTATGCGTTAATTTTATATATGAATGGCGGAACGACAGTTTTTTGAGAAACTTTTCATGGCAATTTTATTTAATCTCAGAGTTTTTATCAGAAGTCTGCTGTAGGAGATGTCTGACCTGGGGTTTGAACCGTGGCCTGACGTCTAACCAGGCAACACTCTACCTATTAGTCTACGGAAACTATAAGTAGAATTGTTTTCTATTTAAGTTTGAAAACCAATTTTCATGCAGCTATGCATCATTTTCAAAAAGAAAGTCCTCAGCTTCCGAGCTTTCAGTTTATATAAAGGAAATCTTGTCCCAGGAATTCCTTAACGTATGTCAATACGTTGTTATTAATGTTTACTGATATTTTACATATTTTTCTTAAATTCTTCTCCATGTAATTGATGTATTTATTTAATATTTTTATTACCATTGCTTTTTAATTTCATCCAATTCGATTACTTCTTTAGGTAGGTACCATTAAAAGCCTTGTTCTGTTTTTCTTTTCAAATATCTTATATACGCTTAATATTAAAATTAATTTTTTTTGTTGTTCCATATCACTTTAATACTATTCAAAGTAATTGCCTTGAGATTAAAATTGAAAGAAATAAGTATCAAAAGAAAGAAAGAAAGAAAGAAACGAGGACAGTAATAACCATTTAATAAATAAAAAATTTTCTTATTTCACACATATTTCACACACACACATTTTTATTGTATTTTCAAATTATGGAATATGCAGTAAAAAGAACATGAAAATTGGATAGGAAAGTAAAAAAAGAAAATGGAGAGAATACGATAATAATTCATCCACACAAAAACATACATTTTCATACATTTTTATTTTAAATGAAAATCATTTCAGTAATTATCCTTGAGGGTATTTGCTACAAGCATACCATAAAATAAGAAAAAAAAACAAAAATGAAATGAAATAAAATAAACGAGAAGAGGAAATAAAAATATTAAAATGAATGAGAAAAAGAAATACGAATAATAATAATCGTATGTAAAGGAAACAATATTATAATGAAATTCCCATTAGAATTTTATAGACAATGCGTACCGTCTGTAATTCTTTTCTCTTACATGGATATCTATTTGTTTACAGTGATGAGGAAAAAGATAGTGGCATTACTCACTTAAATTTAATGTAGCTATTAACCGCTTTGTTAAGGAAATAAGAAAATTTAATCGAGATATTCTTAAGACAACCAGCTCAATTAGAGATTAATTAGGTCACATTGCAATCTCTTAAATGAAGTGAAATAATTATAATGTGTTGTAAATTACTTTATGCATTAATGGATAAAGGACAGTAGGTCTTTATTTCTACACTTCATTGCTTATAGAAATGAAAACAAATTGTTGTTGATGTCAACAATATCATTATATGAGCAGAAGAGAATTTTTTGCTCATATAATTGCAAATTACTAGCTTAATTTTTAAAATTAATGGAAAATAAAATGAAAAGAGTAAAATAATCGCGTTGAATGCAATAAGTTTCTACAATAGTACTTGTATAGTAGGGTCACAATAATCCTATAATAATATGAATCAAAGAAACTAAAAGTATTCGTAATGCAATGACAATAACAATTTGAGTTTTTAATAGTTTTCTAATCCATAACTGCAATAATTTTATTCTGAACAACAGAACCTACATATTCTGTTTCTAATTAATCATAGTTAACCTGTCCGTAATTTCAATTGATTTACTGAGACGACTCTTGTGTTTTGGTGTACATTAACACACTTGATAACACTCCTCACGAGGTTATAAATAAGACTTTTAACATAAGAGGTGTATCGTTTATGATATTCAGACTATCCAGAACTCTGCATGAACTGCGGAAACATCACAGACAACGAAATAATGATGGTCGGAAAACCAGAGGATACCATTAAGGCGGTATGCTTTCAATACTAACGTGGAACTTGGTTGTAGATTAACCCCTGATAAAACCAACTGAGTCGGATATTGACTACCAAGGGTAAACAGATGATATAGGTCTGTGAGCTAAACTAAAATTTTAAGCGACTCCTTGTGATATCATTCAAAGAGAGCTTGTGCATATGTGTGGGTTTAAAGATAAACACTGGCAAGACCACAATACTTTAGTAATTAAAAAATTTTCAACTCATGGCGGAGATAATACCCAGAAACAGGCGGTGAAATATCTAGAAATATCACTGAATAGTAAATGGGCATTAATGGCTCATATTGCTATAATAATATGAGAAAGATCTTCTGTGATCTTCTGTGGGATAGAATGGCTCAAGAACAGATATGGGAACACGAGTTATGGCGCACGGCGACTATCAAATTTAATTGATCAAATTTTGCATAATTGTTGGTAATATTTGTTTTGCTTAGCACAGCAACACATCAAAATTGAATTTTCAAACTGCATTTTATTGTTGTTGTGAAGAAGAAAGGAACATATGATTTATGCGACGCAGGCAGCGAAAATAAAAAGTATTTAGATATTCTTCAAACTCTTCTCATTCTATACGTGTGAGTACAGTTTTACCAACACATTAACAAAAAATGCCAGTTTGATCCATTATTTGATCCATGGCCGGGCAACTTTAGAGGTTTTGGTACCAGAGCGTAACACTGCGAGCAAATGGAAAAATTTTTTAGACTGAAGTTTATGTCATAGAAAGATGTGTTTTGAATTCACCTTGAACAGAAAATACTTTGTTTGTCTGTATATTAGTAGCATATCTTACTAGTGTAGGACTTGTAAAGCTACAGCTATATTATTGGCAAATTGCCAAGTATGGTGATGCGACTGCAGCGATACTTTGCCTTAGGATTACATGTTTTAGAGATCGTACAATACAACATCGATTTGTAGGAGAGGATGATTTTTGAGAAATGATTCCTGACAAGGTAGATTAGGTTCTCAGGAACTTGTAACCTTCGTAATGCCTAGGTACCATTGTTTAGAGTCACTGTTGGAAACGTATTAAACTCTAGTGATGTAAAGGAACGTATTGATGACAAAAAAGCTTAAAAGAATTAATCTAAGTAGATCGTTTAAAAAAAAGAAATTGTTAAAGGGAGGATCAGAGGAACAGTTAGTTTTATTTCATTTAAATTTAATATCTGTTAAGCACATTCCTTTCAGGTAGACATAATTTGACTCCCAACATTATTTTTCTTTGCTAGCGTTATTTAAAGTCGTTTATTAAATCTTTGTTAATTGATGTTTTTGCACAAAAAAAAAAATTATATTCAATGTTTAAAATGAATTTAATATATTTAAAAGAATAAATAAAAAAATGGTTTAATAAATCACATTATTTTATGATTTTTTCCAGGTTCAACCAAATCAAAATAAAGCAAAACAAGTCAAAAATGATCAAAAATGCTCTGCTAATCAAAGTAAGTACTTGGCTTTAATTAAACAATTTTCTAAAATGTTAACTGCATTACAAACTTTTCTTAAATTTATCATAATTATTGCTATTATTTAATCCCCCGCTGTTGATGAAATGCTTATACTAACCATTTAAAAATTATACATGCATGATGTGAGGTAAAAATACAGAGAGAGAGAGAGAGAAATAGAGAGAGATGGAGAGAGAGTCAGGCGATTATTTCATGTCTCTAGTGTTTTGTTAAAAATATATTTACAATTTATGTTATTGTAGATTATATCCTCAATGAGGGTGTTTGCGTTAAGACCCTTCGCATTTAGTTCCCTCATCACTATTCGCATACGGGAGAATATTGTGTAAATCTGATTATTACATTCGTGCACTTATGACTGTTTAAATAAACACGTAAGTACTCGTCTCTTGGTGTTAACACTGCTCTCTGTTTGTGTAAGTTTGTGAGAGGAGGGGGCCAACAAAAAGCCAATTTACAAAAAGTCTTCTATTCCCTATATAATGCGTATTTATCCTTTTCTTCTTTTTTAACCCTTTTTACTATGTATGCTATATAGAGATGGTATATGAGTATATGTATTGTTTTAACAGCTATTATCTGTATATTTTGATGACATTATAAATGTTTTTATCGGTTAAGCAACCCTTTTTCGTTTCGTTCATTCTCCTTTTTTACTTGTTTTCCTTGCTGTATCTTCTTATGTTGTATGTATAATCCTTTGACTAGTAACATAATTCATTTAATTTTATATAAACAATTTGGTTGGTTGGTTGGTTGGAGGGCTGGGGTGTGTAATTTTTTGCATAAGAAAAGGTTCTTAAAGTAAATTAAGCGTTAAAGTATTGTGGGGAATATTTAATCATTTGCATAATTTTATTATTCTTTGGTGGTTATACGAAAAGTTTTATCTTTTCTGTGTTTATATGAAATTGATTTTAATTTCCTTAACAGATATAATAAAACTTACTTAAAGGCAAATGTGAGAAATATATGTTGTTAGAGATTGTAATCTGTAAGTAAGTATTCGATGTCACACTCGAATAAATTACCCATTTTTCTGCTCCTATAAGCACTTAGTGTTATAAAAACCTAAAGTCCTTTAAATGATGATCTTTTTTCAGTTTTGACATGGAAAATGGTCACTGGTAGTTAAATTTAAATGTATTTGGATGAAAGAATTAATTGTAACGGAAGATATTTAAGGCATTTGGGTTTTCGGAATTGAAACTATTCCAGGAAATTTACAAAACAGAAAAAATATTTATTTGCGGGCATTTGGTAAATGACGGCCATTTACTTTTTAAATATTATTTCATGATAATTACATACTTTTTCCTGGATACTTCGTCTACTATCCCTGGAATAACAGCTGTATTGTCATCAACCTTCTAGTATTGTAGCTGGCTTGCGCCTGCACACAAGAAAGTTCGTTTGTCTGTTCATAAAGTGTGGATCACATTTTATCAAATCAGCAAAGCAACTGTTCCAAAATATGATATAAATATCTCACCAAACTCGACTCGCAGTAGGTTCATAGTATTAAATGCCGTGCAGTACGTGGCATCGTGATGTTTAAATCATATGTCAAGGAAGTGCAATTCTCATATATTTTGTAGTCATCTCTCGGTACCTTGCTGCGAGGGTGCTAGTAGGTAGTGTGTTGGCTTATTAGGCTTAACACCACGTTTCAAACCTCAGGTCGGACATCAAAAAGAAATATGAAAAAAATATTTCTTCGGCGACTTCCTCTCAGCAGATTTTTGGCAAAAGCTCTGACAATAAATAAAATTGCCATGAAAAGTTTCTAAAAGATTTGTCGTTCGGAATCGCCTTTAAACTGTAGGTCCCGCCACTCTTGTGTAAAATTAACAGTCATAACATAAGTGGTGTGAGAAGCTAGGTCGTAATCCTGACTGAAGGGTTGTAATGACCAATTATGTATGTACATACTTCCATGCTAAACATTGTAAAGGGTCCGCCAAATAACTTTTTTTTTTTTGGAAAATTCTTTAAAGAAAAAACTACTGAATATTTTCTCAAATTCCTTTTTTTATTTGAAAGTACAATCCTTCCGGTTAATAATGGGAAATAATTTCATTCAAATGGCTGCCTCGGCTGGCCATGCAGTAGCCTACACAATCGGTCCAATTTTTAAGCACATTATCGATTGTGTGCAGCTATATTTCACCAATGGCTTCACGAATATTGTCCTTTAAAGCGTCAATTGTCTCTGGCTTGTCGGCGTAACAGTTATCTTTGACGGCACCCCACAAATAATAGTCCAACGATGTCAAATCGCAGCTCTGAGGTGGCTAAACGACATCAAAAAAGTTATTTGACGGACCCTTTATATTTCAGGGTTCATTGATAGGCTTTAAACAAGCTCTGACTGATCTTCACACCAAATCCGGAATCTTTGCTTTTTAATAGCATAAAATGAACTTCGTTGTTGACAATAACTGATTACATATGATGTTAGTATATGACTAGATATCATATAATCATCACTTACAGCTTAAAACATGCTCTGGGTAAATTGCTTCAGTGTGTCCAAGAAGTAAAACCTTTGTATTATCATTAACTAGTCGATATTACCCTGAAGCCATAGATTTTTTCTTTTCTTCTGATTGTTCCACTTCATATTATTATATTACCATAATGAATTTAATACTCATTGCATTACAATTTTTGTCTGGATTTAAAACATACAAAATCCTACTCGGATTAACGTAGTAGAGTCATCCAATTTAAACTGTAGGTCCTGCCACTCATGTATAAAATTAACATACACAACATAAGTGGTGGGAGAAGCTAGGTCCTAATCCTGACTGAAGGGTTGTAATAACCCATTATGTATGCATGAATGTTGTTATGTTTACTTTAATCCTTATGAAGATTAAAAAGTAAATTAAAACTCCCTCATATCGACCAAATATTCATGTTTACAGCATTACAGTTAAAGAAAATTCTGTTAAATTTTTTCTCTTTTTTTTGTATTATAAATCTTTATTGGGGCTTACTTTCCTATGTTTGTTTGCTTTTAAGTTAATTAAATATGCATTTACAACGCCTTGTTTATGGCTTTTAAAAATTGAAAATAGTTGTGATGATTTTAAGCCGCTTTTTGCCCTGAATCTCAGTGATTTTCCTCATTTCATATTCTCTTTGCCTAAGTGCAACAACAGACAAAGTGATTTCTTTAACATTTTGGCAATAAAATCTTTTCGATTCTCCACACTTTTACCGGCATTAAACTCTAATATTTAAACCTTTTTGGGCGGCCACAAAACAGAAAAAGAAAAAAAAACAAATTTAAAGGAACTTTGATTTTAAATTCTGTAAGTGACGCACACAAAATTTTGCATAATCCTTACAAATATTTACCACACATACATACCCATATACACACAGACATATGTGTACTTAAACATGCACACATCAACCTGACATAACATTTAACACCACAACAAATAGAAGGATCTTAACTATGCCAAACTTTTATAAGAAATGTGTATGTATAGGTGCATATGTATATGAGTGTGTGTATGTGTATATAAAAGTGCACAAAGTATGCTTTATAAATTTCAGAATCTTTGAGGAAGAGCCGTAATACTGTGAGTGAGAGAGAGAGAGCGAAAGAAAAAGAGAGCAAATAAATATTATTGTTGGTGCATTTGTAAGGCAATAAGTATGAGAGTGTAATTGTACTTAAAGTAATGTGTGTGTGTGTTTGAAAGGCAAAGGTGTATATGGAGACAGAGAGAGAGGGACAGAATTTTAAAAAGTTTTTAATATTCCTTAAATGTTGTTGCCAAACTATGGTTGTTACCATGATTGTTTGCTTAACAATTTTATTTCGGTTGTTTTGTGTGTATGCATGTATGTGTGTATGTTGTGGTTTCATTTTGTAACACAAAATTAGTATAAATTTATAAGGAAATTATCTCGTTCAATATGCATTTCCTACAATTTCAAAAATTTTCTAATCTCTTGGCAAATACTTGATGCATACAAACTAATGATTTCGAATGTTAAATGAAAAGTTTCGAAATCTGAAGAACATTAAATTTTCTACAACAGAAGAATTTGTATTTGCTTTAGAACGTTATCAAGCAAAATGAAAATGAGAATTTTTGATAATTTAAGATTTCATAGATCAATTTATAATTGCAAGTTTAATATGCCGTGATTGATTCTCATCGAAACAGAATCTAGATTTTGTATGCGAGATAATTTCCATTATGAACAAGTATACTTTGAGTCTAAGGTACTTTGTCAAAAATACGGTTACTAACCTCATAAATTTTCAGAGACAATAGTAAATTTATTTTGTATAGACAAAGTAGTAAATAATACCGGAGCTTTTTCCCAAATAGTTATGCAGGAAAATGATATGACTCTCCCTAATTATGTCAAATATGAATCAATTTAAAAACCTTTTAAGTTCTAATTGTTGTTTATTCTCTTTATCATATGTTCCTGTTGGTATTAACAATCTATAAGATGTTTAGATTGTCCACAGAAAGTTTAAAATTTATGATTTGCACTTATACTGATGAATCTGATGCGCGCACGTAGCGTCTGAATATATACTGTAACACTTTTTCTAGTTACAAAATTGTTTAAGCATCTGAAGAACAATGAACAAAAATGTGTTATTGTAACTTTAGCTGAAGAACCGAATTGTTATCGAATTTAGATGTTACGACTGTGTCTGTTAAACTGGGTATTCAGTAATGCTGAGATCTTCTGAGTTGATCTAGATAAGGTAGAGACAATTGACGGTTCTATAATTGAACTTCCCCTCTTTGGTACGAATGCCAATAGACATTGCATTCCCACACACGATTTTTACATGAACTGCAGGTCCAAAAAGAAGGCTAGCCAGCTATACTAGCTATTCTATCCAGCTTTACAGCTATACTAACCAGTTATACTAGCCAGCTGTACTAGCCAGCTATACTAGCCAGTTATACCAGCCAGTAATACTAGCCAGCTATGCTACCTATACTAGCCAGTTATACTAGCTATACTAGCCATACTAGCTATACTAGCCAACTAGCTGGCTATATACTAGCCAGCTATACTAGATATACTAGTGTAGCTATACTAGTATAGCTAGTATACTATATATACTAGCCAGCTATACTACAGGCTATACTAGCCAGCTATACTGTTATACTAGTTATACTAACCAGCTGTACTAGCTGTACTAGCCACATAGCCAGCTATACTAGCTATACTAGCTATATTAACGACATAGTCAGCTATAATAGCTATACTAGCTAGCTATATCAGCTATACTAGCCAGCTATACTAGCTTTACTAGCTGTACTACCCAGTTATACTAGCTATAATACCTGTACTAGCCACATAGCCTGTTATAATAGCTATACTAGCTAGCTAGCCAGGTATAATAGCTATACTAGCCGGCAAGCCAGCTAGCTATACTAGTTATACCAGATACTCTTTCCAGCTAGCCATCTATACTATCCTAAAAAGAAAGAAGAAACAATTTTTTATCTCAATATCGCGATATTTCTACGAAATGGCGCAGATGCATTGTCTCTCACGTTCTGACATCATCACCTGAACTGTTCATGTAAAAATAAGGAGAATACCTTTCATATATCTATTTGACGAGTATTTCGAGCTATTTTCTTGTTAAAAGTGTTTGATACCCACGTTATATCTTAGTATTTACGAATATAATGGGACTTACCCCAGGTGATACTTCACAACTCGCATATAAAATATTATGGCTTTCATTTTGATGCCTGACATACAAAGTTTGCATAGAAATTTGAAAATTAGTACGAATTACGTTTAAGCTTTATGAGATATATTATGTAGCTATGAGCTATTCATAGTTTAATTTGGATTACAAACTTTTTCTTTACAATTTACTCCTGTAAACAATACTATTTTATTTACTTTTGCTTTCCTAATCTTGGCATAAAGACTAATGCGTAGTATGGACAAATGGAAATGTGCTAGCCAAGCTCGCTGTAACAGTGCTCAAACGATTGTCTTCTTAGCGCAGAAATCGTTAAATGAATTCAATTCTAAACCTAATTTGCTAAAAGGCCACTGCTGAATCCTGCGATAATGTTTGAAACATTACCATAAGCGTTTTTATACTCTACACATAAATTAATGCATGTAATGCATATGATTTATTATTATGTTGTAGAAGTGACTGCAAAAAGGTTCACAGAACATTAATCTTCCATATTACGCTACCATAATTAAAGTCTTCCAGCATTTTTGTTTTTATTTCTTTTTTTTCCTTTTGCTTACAAACCTTATTCACTTAAATTCTCTAAAAAGTTGATAATTTTTAATACCCTTCATATAAAAAGGTCACAATTTTGCTTTTGTCCTTGAACGAGTTATTTTTCCCCAACTTGAGATTAATGATACTGTCAAAAAATGTGTGCCACTTAGCGTATGATTAATATAAACACACACAAAAAAGCTTATAAATATAACTCATACGCCCAGAGAGTATTAAAATGTTCACACAAAATATAAATTAATAGACACCCAGCCAAAAATTTAAAAGATCCTCATTAAAAATACATTTCTTTTTTTTCTTCTCTGCTAATTTTCAACATGCTAATTAAAACAGTTTTATACTTTTAATACAGAGAAAAAAAAGAAGTGGAGAAAAAAAAAAGAAAAAACTGAAATCCTTTTATCTCATTTTACTCCCCAAAAAATAAGCAGAAAAAGGTAAACAACACCAAAAGTTGTATAAAATATGACCCTTTTTGCTCCAAAAAAAAAGGAAACAAAAAGGAAGCGTAGTAGCCGGAAAAGCATATGAAACAGACACTCCAAATATAAAGGGATCATGCAGCATTTTTCCAGTTTTAATAACAACAATGACACACAAGTTACTTTCACTGGGAATGGAATCAGAAAAAGAAGAATTATTAAAATAAAATGAAAGAAAATATGTATTGTTGTAAACAAAACCCTTATACCACTACCACCCAGTCACTTTTACGCACACACGCAATTACATAGGACATAAACAAAATGATACAACAGGTTTAATATTGTATGTATATACAGAGACTGTAACATAAGCATAACAGCACAAAAAAAACATAAAATAAAATAAAATACATTGTACATATATGTAAAATTATTTCTCAGTATACATACATACATACATACATATATACTTGTAAAGGATACAATAATAATAACCCACTGTAACCCAACTACTTGTGTATAGAGGAGAGAACATGACTATAGTCAAACTACAAAAGCCTTTGTAAACGTATACATATATGGTATGTGCGTGTGCTTTTTGTGGGTCCGTAATAGAATACATGTGCATATACATACATAACATACATAATTGGCCATTACAACCCTTCAGTCAGGATTACGGCCTAGCTTCTCACACCACTCATGTTGTGTGCGTTAATTTTATACGTGAGTGGCGGGACCTACAGTTTAACGTCGACTCCGAACGACAGAATTTTGAGAAACTTTTTCATGGCAGTTTATTTTACTCTCAGAGTTTTTGCCAGAAATCTGCTGAGATGAAGTCGCCGAAGAAATATTTTTTTTCATATTTCATTTTTGATGTCTGACCTGGGATACGAACCCGGGCTTTACGAATAGTAAGCCAACACACTACCTACTACACCACGGCGACTTCATACATGTGCATATACATACATATTTTTAGTATGGCAACATGCTATAATCTAGATAAACATGACCTGACCACAATATTGTGTATTGTGTTGTATTGTATAAAAACAAACACTTACTCTTTTACAACTACACTTGCACCATACAGCCACAATATGTGTGAGATTGTCTAATATTTACGTTGTTGTATAAAAACTGAACATAGAAAAGGTTTGGTTTCGATTATATTACAAAATATGTATTCATTTACGGGCTAAAAAAACATAAAAATTGAAAAATTTATAACTTTAAAAATCATTCATACAGTTGATATTAAATAAGTAGTAACAAAAATTAAATGAGAAGAAATAAATTTTGAAGATGAATATGTATAAAAAATTCTTTGGCGACTGTCTCTCATCAGATTTCTGGCAAAAACTCTGAAAGTAAATAAAATTGTCATGAACGAGGTTCTCAAAAATCTGTCGTTCGGTGTCGATTTTAAACTGTAGTTTCGGCATTCACGTATAAAATTAAGTGGTGTGAGAAGGTAGATCGTTAAACTGACTGAACGGTTATAAATTTAAAAATGCGATAAAACGAAAGCGTTTTGAAGTTTTGCCAAATTTATTTATTATTTGTTCTGAAGTACAATTGTTGCGATTAGAAACGGAATATTATTTCATTCATATGGCTGCTGTGTCGGGACTCACAATACCTCATTCGATCGGACCAATTTTTGTGCACTTTTTAGAGCGTATGGAGTCGTACCTCGGCAAATGCATCGCGAATGTTGGCCTTTAAATGCTCAATTGTCTCTGGTTTGTCGGCATAACACAGAAAAAAGTCCAACAGCGTCAAATCGCAGCTTCTTTGCGACCAATTGGCATCACCACTTCGGCTAATAAACGGCCATCAAACGTTTGACACAATAAATCGATTGCGGCATGAGGTGTGTAGCAAGTTGCACTATCCTGTTAAAAGGATATTTCGTTCACTTCAATACCAAGAAGAGCGGGCACAAACAAATTGGTTATCATGGTGCGATAGGTGTCTCCATTAACCAAAATGGTTGTGCCGTTCTCATTTTCAAAAAAATATGGGCCAATGATGCCTCCGGCGCAACCAGTTACTCGTAATGGGTGCATTGTCTTATGTCACACCACTTGTGGGTTTTGTGAGCCCCAAATACGATAATTTTGCTTATTAATGTATCCACTAAGATGAAAATGAGCTTGATCAGAAAAGATGATTTTTGTTTGGCAAATTCCAATCATCGTGCAGTTTCTCGCGGACCCAATAAATCCCAACGTTGCTCAAGCATTAATTCACTACGTTCTGGGGAGTTAATATACTGGATTTTGTGACAGAATAGAATGACGCAAGAATTGCCAGATTCGAAATAATCGATGATTCAAATTTAAACCAATAGATAGCCCACCCGATATTAGTAAAACAGTTGGTTGAAAACAATCTGATTCTAATACCCACAATATTTTATTTTATTTTGAAACAAAACTCTTAAGAACTATTTTTTTAACACCAAATGTAAAAATTTTATTAAAATATTACGTTCGTAGACCTAAATAGTAATAATTTTTTTTTTTTGTTTTTAAAAATTCTATCAAGCAGGTGCTTATATATAAAATATTTTTAATATTAAATTTCTTTTTTAATAATAATTTACAATGAAAAAAGGCCAATCATATAAATTTTTATTGTTTTATAAAATCTAAATTTCAAATTAATTTGGTTTCACCATAAAACCGGATGCTGAAGGATAATGTAAAATATTTTTAAGGAATTAAAGAAATATTTTTTTAATATTAATTTTAAAAAGCTTTACATTGCATATTTTACTAAGTATATGCATTATCATACTGTTAACTACATATGTACATGCATACATATATGTTATTGCCATATTTTAAATGATTGAGAAATATAAGATGCCAAAAGGCATATGCATGCAATTTTTCTAATTTAAATAATATTGACTTTCATTTTTAGGGGCATATTTTGATTTAAAGAACATTGGAAAAGTAAAAATATTTATAATTTTCTTGTATATTTTTATTTCACATTTCTTATGATATTAAATTTAAATGAGAAGAAAGAAGACTTAAGAACTGATTTAATATATTAATACGTACATATGTATATTTTTTTTTATTAATTTTACAAATTTTTTTGAACCTTAAAAACAAGATAGTGGAAGCCTTTTTTAAAATAAAAACAATTTTTAGTTATAAAAAATTGTCTTGGACTTGTATCAGCATTAAATTTAATAAATTTTCCTTGTATATGTTTTATTATCTACTTGTTGTGGATTTTGTCATGCGTGCAGGTGTCATCCTAATAGCCCAGTAAAGAATTTAATTCTATGATTTCCTCCATTAAATGGTTTACTTTACTTAAATTTAAATAACTGCGTGTAAGATACCATCGACATTTTTTATTCGTTTGAAAGGCCTATTGATTATTATTATGTGTTGAATATAGCATGATTCATTTATCATACGAAATGTTCGCTTTTCCAAGACTCTGGCGTATTAACCAGGCTAAATTCTATCGATGGCATGGATAATGCTGGCTTGGACTGCTATATACTGCTATGGATTGTGGTTTACGGCTGCGTGGTGTAGTAATCAAAGAATTTGTCTATAAGTCGAGAAGCTCAGGTCGGAATCCCGATAACAAAACAATCCCAATTCGAATTCCGTTTGAGCAAAAACGTGTTCATTATGGTTTTCTAATTTTAAATTTAGTGGCTTCACCTCCTCCAATATAATACATCTAAAGAAGCCCACTCACCATATGGAAATAGAAAAAGGAAACATAACAGGAAGGTCAGGCAGACTAATGTGAAAAAGGTAGGAATAAACGATTAGGAAGGTACCCTAACATTACACCAAATACTTGGAGAGCGTTGTAGGCAACAATATAAGGCAGCCCCATTATCCTAGGAACAATCACCTGCTTAGCTGGAACAACAAAAAAGATTAAAGAAACGGAGACAAGGCAGAAATACTTTAGGGAAGCCATTTGATACCAAGAAGGATAATGAAACAAAATGTGTCTAATTGGCATACATCTTTGTTTTAAGGAAATCCCACAAGAAAATATCTGACGTTTGCAAATCTCACTTGCGGAATGTCGAATATGGCATGGACTGTGTGGTCGTAACGGCGTCTTAATGAAACCACATGCTGAAGGTGTCCAGATCATCCTACTCAGTCCAAAAGAAGTTGGTAATCATTGACCTTACAGTGCATGCCGTTAACAAAGATGGCCTAACCAACATCATTCTCAAAAAAAAAAAAAAAAAAAAAAATATGGACCGATAACCCTGTCAGCCCAAAATTTTTCGGGATACAATAGACGTTCTTGGACCACATGTGAGTTGTTATGGTCCAATATTCGACAATTTAGTTTTTTCACATAGTCACTCCTTCAGAAATGGTCGTCATTGCTGAAGATGATTGTTTATTGAAAATGGGGGGTCAGTTGTCAATTAATTCAGAGTCCATTCAGCATAGTCACATCGCTGTCTATGGTTATTCATGGTTATTTGGCAAAACAGGCAAATGACAACTAATTTGACAGAAATGACAGCTACAACAAGATGAACGTTATTAAATGTCGAAATTAAGAAATCCTTGTTCTCAAATTCAATGGCTCATCGCTAAAGATGACTTTTTAATGAAAATTGTACATCAGTTACATCTAACACACTTTGTTGTCTAGGTCGTCCATAGTAATTTAGTAAAATAGATTGATCTAGCTCCAACTAGATGGTCGTTATTAACTTTAAAAGTTTGAAAGACCTCGTTGTAAGACTCTGTATTATTTTGTATCTGATGTTAAAACTGTTGTAAACTACAGGATGTTGTAGAATTGTGACCAAATTCAAGAGAAAATATTCACTGGGTTCCTTCTAACAACAGCAACAACAGCAATAATAATAACGATAATATTAACAACAAAGCCGTATACTTTAATAATTTTACAGTTTTATTTTGCATGAATTTTGCTTCTTTCTTTTCCCTGCCTACACTTTGATATTTTTGCTGGGGGAGTGTAACGGACGGATTTGTAAAGCCACTTACAGCGCATTTGTATGGGTTTTTGCTTTACGCTGAGAGATACTCTAACACTGTACCTCGCCTATATGTATGTACCTTTACCTTTACGACAACCAGCAAAATACAAATACAAAAGTTAAGAGCGTAAGAGTGTTAGTATGTAAATAAACTTGTGTAAAATAAGAGAAAACAATATTCTCATATGTTTGCATATATAGAAATACATACGCACACATTAACATTCGTTAACCTTATTGTAAATTGGTATAAGTGTTACTCTCTTTCTATGTAATAAAAAACAAACACATACATTGTGTCTCTATGTATGGGTATTTGTTTATATTTTAATTTTTTTTTTGTATTTTTTTACTGTGTTGTGTACATGATGAATGATGATGAGTATGAGTATGAGAGCTCATGTTGACTTTTTATTTGTTTATTTTTGTGTTTTTTTTTCCAGCTCCTACTTTGTATGCATAAACACATATTTGGCCTTGAGCCATTTTTTTATTTACCTACGTTGTGTGTTGTAAGAAAATAATACAATAAATAAAAGAATGAAAAGACAAAAAAAAAACTCGTATAAAAAATTTAATATTGTATACTAATAGTATTACCCACACCCATATAGAGAAACGTGAAAGAATTCCTTATAAAAATGCAAATATTTTCTTTCGCTTTTAACAAAGAAATGAACAAATAAATCGAATTTTTAATGCCAACATTTTCTTTACAGGAAAATTGAAAAGACAAGAGTGTAAAATAATTGAACAATAATTCATCGTTAATGCCTCTAGATGGTTACTAAATAGCCACTGAGGGTGGTGGTTGAATGTTTAGGGAGTATAACGACCTTAAAATACAATAATATTATCTTAAAAGTAATTTAAATTCCATGAAATTTGCATATTGGAGTTCTATTTCTTATGTAATAAGCTTTCAGAAAACGTGGTCATATGATATACAATTTCATAGGGGGAAAATTAAAATATTTTGAAGGTCGTATGACTTACAATTTTCAGGACTTTAGCCCATGTATGTGATCAATAATTCTAATTTACTTGTACATGATACCATGGTTTTAGGATTTTTAATATTTGTATTCCGTTTTGTAAATGGTATTCGATTGGTATAGTAACCAAAGAAACAAAAACGTTTTTCTACACGAATTCCTTTGTTTATTGAATCTTAAATTTCAAATTGAAGTTGCTGTAGGAGGCAAAATAATTAAAATATTATAAAAACACAATATTTAGACTCGATTAACACCATTAATAAATTCAACTTTCTTATTTGCTTTAGATTCGAGATGGAAGCTGCATTCTTAAACGAATGTAGCCACAAAAGCCCAAAATGTTACCGATATTCGATTGTTAAGGTGTGAAGGTATTGCGCCATATTCCACTTTCCGATATACCTCTGCATGTCTTAATCCTCTGTAAGATTTTGTCGTAAGAGATTACTGTCTAGTCTTAGACAAGAGTTCCAAACGCAAATCCATTTCGAAATGCATACATTTTTATTTGTTTAATTTGCATAAATAGCAATTTTTAAGACATGTACGGTTATATCTTCGAGCAATGAAGTAATTCGATAACGCAGATTATTTCACTTTTGACAAAAGTCAACTGACAGAAATCTATTGGAAGGCTCGCTTCGCTATTCCTTTTTTAGTTAACAGGCAGACACTTATAGAGACTTTATTTATTCGCCCCCTTAAAATATCTTCAGTCAATTATGTAACTGTCGAATAGCTTTATTATTTTATTAGGTAAGTTTAGTCTCAACTTAAAAATCTTGTTTACAAGCTTGACTTTCTTTTGAGCTACTTAGGTTCATCACTTACTTTGACCAACAGTTCCCTTTTCTTTATTTCTTTACTTAGTTGGCCATTACAACCCTTTAGGCAGGATTACGGCCTAGTTTCACATGCCACCCATGTTGTGTGTGTTAATTTTATCCACCTACAGATTAAAGTCGACTCTAAATGACTGATTTTTGACAAACCTTTCATGACAATTTTATTTACTCTCAGAGTTTTTTGCCGGAAGACTGCTAAACCGAATGATATATTTCTTATAATTTGTTATGTTCGAGATGTTTGATTCAGAGGTTCTCCCCTAATACGCCATCACATTATCTACTAAACTACGGCGAATTCCCATGTGATCTTATTTATTTACCCTGGCAAAGATCGTCCTCATTGCCATAGTATTAGACAATGTCGTTATTTAAATTTTAGCGACAAAAAAATCACCCTAATTTTCATATATGTTTTGACCACCTCATTTCTGCATAAAATGGCTTTCATTTTCATAATCCAGCACTCTTACAGTCAGGTTAAAAACAAGTCGGCTTCGCCATCGGTTGCTTTTATTCGTCTGCACTTAATGTTACTGGAAAATTTGAGTTTCCTATCCAGCCGTATTCAGAAATAATTACGAGTCTCTTTGCTGTTATTGCCATTTCACCAACTTTCATGCTAGGCTTCGTAGAGATATGGCGCCCAGTCATTAACAGAAATTCTGTTTTATGTGTGGCCACCTTCAGTCCATGATTAGAGTTACAATTTTGTGCGTATCATAACTTGATTCAGACTACGTTATGAATACACTTCTGGCTTGTATTACAACTGCAATGACATAGTCGACCAGGAAAGCTGAAGATACGCCGCTCAGTTATTAGCAGAAGCTCTGTTTAATGTGTGGCCAGCTTCAGTCCATGTGATTGCAATCACATCTTTGTACATATCTCAACATAATATGCTATATAACTTCAGTCTACGTTGTGACTCTTTTAAGTCCTGGCTTGTATTACAATTGCAATGTCGTCTGCATAGCCAACTAGAACAGTTTCTGCTTGCATATCCATTTCTATACATAGGGATATATTTGTAACAAATACATTGCATAAACGTTGTAATAAAATGCCAATATGGAATGCATGGAATATTCCATGCATATTCCATTATTACCATACAAATTAAATTTACTTTCGTCTGTAAAAATTACTCGATTCCAATATTCCATGGAATATTCCATGCAAAGTATGGAGGAAGCCCAACCAAGAATTAAATGACGCGAATCTTTGTCCCACATTTAAACATGGGGGTGGCTCAGTCTTAGTATGGGGGTGTATGAGTGCTGGCGGTGTTGGAAATTTATAGATTATAGATGGCATTATGGACCACAAAAAATATATCGACATTTTACAAACGCATTTGGTCCCCAGCGTACAAAAAATGGGTCTTCCGCCAAATTATATTTTTACCCAGGGCAACGACGCCAAACATACCGCCAAAAATACTAAGCTGTGGCTGCTGTGCAACGTTCCAACATGGATGGAAACACCTCCTCAATCTCTAGATATTAACCCAATTGAAAATCTCTGGGAACTCTTGGACAGAAAAATTAGGGAAAGGCAAATTGGGAACAAAAATGATTTAATACAGGCTTTGCAAGAAGAATGGGCGAATATATCATCGGAGGTGACCCAAAATTTGGTCAATTCTATTCCAAGAATATTAGAAGCCATAATTAAAAATAAGGGAGGTCAAACAAAATATTGAAAATATTGTTTGAAGTGATTTTTTTAAATTAATCATAAGTGAGCACTCAATTTTTGGAGGTGAAAAATAAGTTTTATTTTGGTTTTTGTTTTTTTATAGAATAATATGAATTTTTTTTAAGTTGTTAAGTATTGAATATTAAACTATAATAAATGGTGAATATAAAAATAAATTTTGTTTTTAAAATACTTATTTTTTTTAATAAAAATATGTGTTAACAAAATCAAAGTAGCTGTGAACACTCAGTTTTTGGAGTCACTGTATGTGTGTTAAATGTAACCATATTCCCATTTCACAATGATACTCTGGCGTATGAGTGTTATTTTATCAATACACACTTGGGTATTAAATATTAATCATACGCTTGGATGTGTCTTAATTAGAGAAATTTATCATCATCGTCATTATCATCGTCATCAATTTGTATTCAGTCATCCAACCATCCAACCATCCATCTTTAATGTTGTCATCATCAATAGTTTCATACCAAATCATTATCATTATTATTCTGTTTCATTCATGTGTATATGAAACAGATCTTCAATAAAATTAAGAAAAATTTTCTATTCATTAAACAGAACAGTACACTACACAGACTAACTATAATACATAATAATAATGAACAAATTAATGAACGAATGAACGAATGAACAGATGAATTAATGAATGAGTGAAAATGAAATTTTTTGTTTTATATTATTATGTTAACCTTTTCATCGATTTATTTTGTGTATGACTTGGTAGAGATTGACAGTTTGATTTTGAAAACATTAATTAATCCTTTCAGTCAGTCTACCATCAAAATCTCCTTAAAATGCTAATGTCGTTAATGATGAAATGTTACACTTGAGTGACTTTAGCAAATAATCGCACGAGTGTACACAATGGATTGGCTGCCTGCTGTTGAAATGAAATGAAACAAAGGAATTTAATAAAATTCAAATAAAACGAAAAGGCTGTCAGACAGCCAGAAAGTTCTTACTCTTCATATTACAAAAAAGCATTCACAAGAAGATGTTGTCATTTTTATTGAATTTTATTTGTGAGAGTTAAAAAAAATGACACAGAAATGCTTCAAGATGAACTTAAATAAATAGAAACCAAAAACACACAAGGAAAACAATAGAACACAATGCCATGACAATTAGGACAGACATATTAATTAAACAATATAAGGCAGCCATTTATCAATATCAATAGACAATAGGGGCCAGCTAAGAATTTAATAGGGGTTAAAATTATTATTATTGTCTACAATTAATACAATGAAGACTATAAATTAGAATTGAAATAAACTTACTAATAATCGGTTGCCAAATTCAAAAAATTTTTAAAATCGCTAAATCTCTTGCTACATAAGTGGTGTAAGAAGCTAGGTCGTAGTCTAGACTGAAGGATTTGTTATGACCAATTATGTATGTATGTATGTAATCTTGTGCCGTCATCGGTTTTTCATGCCATACCGCACAAGGACGAGCTACACTCGTCATGCGACTAAAGTTACTGTTGAATATGATAATTAATTTAATTGGGATTTTTCGATTGGACATAGCAGAGCAAATCCTTCAAAAAGTTACACTACCGGATTACAAAACTCGTGGGCGTCTTTCATATAGCGACACCCCGGCTAAGTTGCAGGCTAAAAAATGGGGATATTTTCCAGAATACATTGCTTCAACTCAGAATAAAAGAAAACCTACAAAGAGGTGCCGTGTGTATTACAAAAATAAAATTAGAAGTGAGACTCCCTGGCAGTGTAAACAATGCAGGATTCATTTGCACTTACCAGTGTGTTTTGATAAGTACCACACGCTTGAAGACCGTTTACCGTTTTTGATATTAATAATGTGTAAAAATGGACATTAATTAAGAATATGTAATAATTATAAAATGAAACCAAGTTTTTTTTTAATATAAATTAAATGGTTATTTCATGCACAGTTTTTCATTATTAAATCGTACCGGAAGGGATTAATAACGCCATCCAAGACAGTTAGTCTAGTTAGCTAGCCTATTAACATTATTTCTACCTTATTTTCTTGCGTTAGGTCAGGATAAATTGGCAGCAGCACCAATAAGCATAGCTTACTTACTTACTTACTTGGTCATTACAACCTTTTAGTTAGGATTACGATCCAGCTTCTCCCACTAACCGTGTTCTGTGTGCTAATTTTCTCAATGCATGATAGGACCTACAGTTTAAAGTCGACCCGAGACTGTTAGAAAGATCATAATATAATTATGGTCATAATTAATTTGAGTTTGTTTAGGAAACATCAATTTTCCCATCTCTTAATAACTTTTTTTGCTTTGTTTCTATCTAGACAAGCGAATGGTTTGCTGTGTCTGGAAACAAGGTCCTCTCTGAAAATATCTGAAGTTGTTGCATGAGGTGTTTTTTATTAATCATATAATTTTCTGAAGATATGGTGCTGGCTGCACTTATCATAAGTGTGTGAAGACGCAAAATATAGACTCGGTTTCCTGAAATATCTTCTTGAGTCGTTCTCTTCATGTTTGTTTGCTCTGTGGACTCTGTTGAATCTTGTTTTCTTCAGTCTTCAGCTGGTTTACAGAGTACGCCGTAACCATTTTCATTTCCTATTCTTTATCCATATTTTACTTGCTGTTTCAGCGGATCTTCTTTACTGATCATCATTTGCTACTACAGTTGACCCAAATATTTTCAGAATTACGTGGAGAAATTTATAAATTTATATTTGAATTTTGTTTATAAATTTTCTCGATACGGTCCAGGTCTCGTCCTGGTATATCAATCTAGCTTTTACGCATGCAATGGATATGTATGTCTAATGTAGACTATCATGCCATACATCTAGGTTAACAAAAACTGTCTATTCAATCGACGATCGTGATTTATGATGATGGCTTGGATGTTAAATTCAAAATTAATCTTTATACTCAACTCAATTCATTACGCCACTTTGCACGGTTAGCCTGTTGTTGACAGATGATCAAATTTTCTTTCACCGCAACTGACCTTATATTGGATGTGTTAATGAATGGCATCCAGCTTTTTGATCATTTTGTCAATCTTTCATCGCCATAATCAATTTAATTTGCATTCCAAGGTTATTTTTGTAAAGCCATTGTCAAAATCAAAATGTTGTAAAGACCCTAAAGAATATCAAGCAATAGCGTTCTACATGTCTGTTAGGTTTGTGTCTCTAAAATTTTCCGTAGGGCCTAACTGCTTTCGTAATCAAAACTATCCCTGCTATTTGAATATTTGGATTAAATTCGTAATGATTTAGGAAGAGAAGAGTTGTTGCTCTGAAAAGACACAGTAAAGTTCTCAGTACTGGCAGTTTTAAATTTTATAAACAAATATTATTGGCAAACTCGAAATGTATCTGAAACGAACTAAGTCTTTGATTGATTAATATCTGCCCTAGAATAGTAGCACTAGCATAGTGGCAATATATACTTGCCCTAGTAATGTACTGGTGGTGTGCCATACTTTTAATTTAAATTTGAAAGTGTAAAGTTCAGATGCTTAAGTTTTGTAAATTTTGCAACATAAAGTCTTATTATTATTATTCGCCGTAGTCTAGTAGGTAGTGTGTTGGTTTATTAGACGAAACGCCAGGGTTCAAACCCCAGGCCAGACATCAAACAAAATACAAAAAGTATTTCTCTGAGAGTAAATAAAATTGCCATGAAAAAGTCATATGTGTCTGACGCTAAAAAGTTCTACATGAGCCATGTCACACATATATGTCTGACGTACGCGATTTGTACGTACGCGATTTGTCCACACTATTTTGGAATTGTATTTTACAAATTTATTTTTGTAAAATACGCATTTTAAATAAATATTAAAATAAAAAAGTTTTAATATAGGGCCATGACAGTCATATATGTGTGACATAAAAAATAGTGGTTTTCCGGAAATTTTGGCAAAAAAAATTTTTTTTATGATACATTAAGTTTCCTTGATACATTTTTAACTAAATTATCTAATAAAGTTACCGTGGCCTATGTGAAAACTTTTCTGATATTATCGTGGCGATGAACGTGTTAAACTGTAGATCCCGCCCCTCGTGTATAAAATTAACACACACAACATAAATGGTGTGAGAAACTACGTCCTGACTGAAGGGTTGTAATGACCAATCATGTATGTATGTATGAAGGTCTTATTTAAGTTATTGTTTATTGTAATGTTAACTGAAGGTTAAAAATCTTAGATCTAGAGTTAGTGATAAATCTCTCTGTTTAAGGTGGACTTTTAATATAATTTATTCTATAGGCCGCATGTAAATCGAACGACGTGTTAATATGCATACATAGTGATTTATAAAAAAACTGTAAACAGTTTTGCCAAAAATTGGTTTGTAATGATGCAGAATTAAATTATTTTTTAGTGACTACTGAAACAAAATTCAAATTTCGAGGCTAAATTAGAATGAACGAAGGAATTTTGGCTACAATTCTAAGAAATTCTAAATTCATTTAATTATTCATTCATCTTGTTTCATCCACAAATTTCTCTCCATTTTTGATTCATTTTTTTTTAACTTGGAACATCATTCTGTTTCTAATTAGTTTATTTCGGCTGTATATTTTGTAATATATATTACAAAATATTTTATATAAGCTCCATGCGGTTAAATAGTATCTTGTTAAATATATTTGTGCGTATATTTGTGTGTTCTTCACGTTGTTTTGAGTTTATATGGCAAAAATACTCTGCATGTGTTGGACCATCGTTATCCCTCAGCAAAAAAAAAAAAAATCGGTTCTAATACATCTACAATGTATGTATTTTATATGGGGATTATAAAATATTTTCAGTTTTTCCTGTTTTTTTCGTATTTTTTTTTAAATAGCAAAAGCAAAATACCATCACAACTCCGGCAAATGTCAAAGCATGTATACAATATATGTATGAGTGATTTTGCATTAAATTGATAAGATTTTAAATACCAGATGGAAAAAGAAAACAACAACAATATACTAAAACGTATGGTTATTACATGATATCTTTTAAACTTAAACCTTCCAAATGTTATTCTGTTATCTTGGCCCTTGGACCTTTGTTGGAGAAAGGTCTACTTCCGGCCGAAAAGTTTTATGAAATAAGTCCCTCCCTTATTTTTTTATTAAACTATAAAAAATAAAGTACTTTTAATACTTAGTTTTAGTTTTAGTTTTATAGTGAAATCGTCCTTATCAGTCAACATTAAATTGTTGACATTTTGTTACTTGAAAAAGCGAAAAAAAAAGAAATGAATGGAATTAAACTAAACAAGAGAAGGGAAAACATGGAAAACAGGGAAAACAATCCTATAAAAATATAACAAAACAAGGAAAAAACTAAGCATATACCATAAAAACGCATATAAAAATTGAAATAAAATACATTAATCAGATTTTATGCCATGTCAACAAATGACTGTGACATTTTATTATTATTTTATACTCATTTTTTTATAGGAGGATTTTTTCCTTACATATATTTGTTACGGCTCATAATACTTACATACATACATACCATATATGTATGTATGCATGTATGAGAATATATTGTTGCTATGATGCTATTTATTTATTATTTATTTTAAATCCTGTTAAGTCCACAATAATTAAGTTTTTATTTTTGTTTTTTTTAATATTTTCTGGAATTTTATTACAAATATTTTTATGGTTGTTTGCGCACTTTGATTTTTTCTAATTAAAGGTTTTTATACTTTGTTTGCATTTGTTTATAGCGGCAGAATTAATAGAGTGATTACACAACGGGGAATAAATAAATGAATGGAGAAAAGTTTATTTAAGTTAAGTAAGTTTATTTTTCAAAGTTTTGTAGTTTTATACATATTCCGTGTATTTTAGTTAAAATTTCAAAATTCACGTCTTTTAAAGGGAAGTCGTAATAAACTTCTTGTATGTTATGTGAATTAAGTCGTATTTAATAATAAACTTTAAAGCAAACTGTGTATTCCGTTGTACAGTTACATATGTATGTATTCCCTACTGCAAAAAAAAAAATTAAAGAACTCAGCTGCTGCAGTGCTATGATTCAAACTAAAAGAATATTTTTTATGTTGTCGAACGGAAAATGTTCTGTAAAAATTTAAAAAATGAAACATGATTATCTAATATTTGAAATAAGCTAAAAAAATATGTGACTCTTTGGTCGAGTTTACCACATGTGTTAAACTTCTGGATTACAGTTGCATTCTACAGGCCGCTAAGGCAATTTACACACTATGGGCCATTATTACAACTTGCCGTTAAAATTGAGTTTAGTTAAAGGTAACTTTAGTTAAAGTGAACTTTAAGGTCAGCTAATATCAAAATAAAATTAACTTATTAAAAATATGGCAGTGCCGCAACAATGTCGAGAATATTGCTCAATTAAATAAATTTTTTTTAAACGCAGTGGCAACGACGGCCTTCTGTTGTTTGTTGTATTTGCTCATTTCGTTTATATTTGAAGTTGCCATATTGAAAATAATATATAATATGGCAAGTTAAAAAATTAACTTAACTTTAAAAGTTACGGGTAGCATGAACGTCACTTTAGCTTAACGCTTGCTTTTAGTTTATTGTCCATTGATAATAATGAAAAGCAATATATCTGCCCGTTAAAATCCTCCCTTTAGTTAACGTCAAGTTTTAATAATGGCCCTAAGATATTTAAAGTGCTGCCCCTGCGCTCACCAACCTCTTCGATTAGTTTAGTGCAATTCGGTTAATACAGGGACTACGCTTGCCTGTCACATTACAACGGACCGCTATGTGTGCTCAAGTTATGTTTGGTAATCAGAGCTATCACTCCAACCAACTTAAGAGATTTAAACAAAAGACCATCTGAGATGTAAGAAAGTCAAACTATATATTGGATACATCAAATGCTCTCTTAATTTCAGCCAGCTTATCAAATATTTGTGTGTTCTAACTTTAACATGATGTAATAAAACACTTTTGATTTTTATCAATTCTGGTCGTTTTTTGTTGTTAATTGCTGGTAGTTGTAATTAGAATCAGTTATTTCAAAAGATTGTAGAAGCTCACAGTGAATAAGCCTTCCAAACATTCAAAATTTCCTAAAATATATTCAATGGCGTATAAAATTTTTCCTCTGTCTGTATCAAACTTAATTATTAAACGAAGTCTTTTTCAGTGAAAATGTCTGTGGTCTAAGACTTTACTTTCTACTTCTACATCAGGGATGGAAAAGTTGGTACAATTGTACTTTTTTTTGGCACTATTTGGAAGTTAAAAACACCATAGCACCTCAATGACTTATTTAGCACTATTTAAAAATTTTCCCTAATTCCTCCCTACAAAAGGAGAAATAGACTGTTTGCTTCGACTTTCTCCAATTTAATCCAAACAAATTAAATTTTAAATTAATTTAAATTAAATTCGTGTTGCTACAATTTTGAAATAACAGATAGTTTGCTAGCAAAAAAATGTATCATAAATAGTGATTTAAAATTTAGAATTGACAAACTTTTGTATTCCTTTATAGTTAAGTATTAAAGTAAGTTGTTAAGTTTACCTATTATATACCGTGGCTCCATCGCATAATCGGACAAGTATTAGTCTGATATGTATGTGCTTAAAACTTAAAAAGAAAATATTAAATATGTTTTTTTTTTGCTTTTACTTTCACTCTACATTACAGACTTTCAGATTAATAAAAAAATAACAACATTTTTCGTGATTACCGTTATAAAGAAAAAGAAAATTAACTAAATTTTTTGCGCTCAACGCATAATCGGACAAAGAAGAGCACCATTGCTAAAAATGACGAAAGAGAACAATTAATACTTTGTGGCATATCCTTTGTTCTCAAGAACGGTCTGTAAACGTTTTGGAATTGATTTTACCAAATTGTAGAATACCTCAGGTTCTATGGAGTTCCACGCTTCCTGTAAAGCCGCCTTAAGCTGATTCAAAGTTTTAAATTGTTGTTGGTATACTCTTCTAGCTAATTCTTCCCAAAGATGTTCAATTACGTTGAGATCTGGGCTGTGTGCAGGGGTTTCTATAAGTTTGGGGCAATTATGGAACAACCACAGCTTTTCCACACTCGAAGTGTGATTGGGATCATTGTCCTGGTAAAAAGCAAAATCACATCCGCATTCGTTAGTAGTTTTTTACGACGTCTGTCTTGAAGCTAGGGCACAACAGACCGTTTTTGGACTCTGATGACTACTGACTGACTAACTCAAAGTTGTTTACAAATTTCCCTGGTAGGACGGTCAATTCCAGTCAAAGCTACAGTACTATCTTCAGTTGTTTCTTCATATTTTAATAGAAATTGATTTTTGTTCGATAAGTTGCAAAACATATTCGCTCAACGAGATTAAGTAATTAATATTAAACTAATATTTTCTTAAAAAGTCAAAGTAGTGCAAAAACATGAAAAAATAACGATAGTTTTTGATTTCGTTTTTGCAAACATATCATAAAATGGACACCTGCAAAATTAAATACATGTGAGTTAATTTTGCTTTGTTCGTTTTTTTCTTAGGGCTTGATGATTTCTAACTTTTGAAGTTTTCTTTATTACTTTTAGTTTTATTCAATAAAAAGCGTACAAAATACAAACATGTATTCATTTGTGCACCTCACTGTATGTACATAAATATATGTAAAATGAATTGTCATTTATATTTTTATTTAATTTTTAATAAAAAAGTTTAAAAAAAAAAATGAATTTAGTACAATCGGGCAGAAAAAAGTACAATTTTTTGTGAAAGTTAGTACAATTTGTTAAGATCAATTTCCCTTCCCTGTTCTACATGTTTTTATATGAACCTAAAGGCATTATTTCGCTAAACAGAAATAATATTTTCATGTCAATCATGCCTGTTGATACCATTTTGAGGATAATTCTTGAACATATCGTCTCTCTACCCAGTCTGAGACAACCTGCCTTTACACTCTAATAATTATTCGCTAGAAACAGACGCTGTCCTAACTTACAATTCATTCTGAGCATTTACTTTTTTCAGGTGTTTCCATCGTTGACGTTGTGGAATCAATTACCTTGCGTGGGTAAATTCCAGCTTGGTCTACCTCTCTTCTGTGATAGCAAAGCAGCTATGATGCCCGCTTTTAAATTTGGTTCAATCTTTTTTCTGCCTGTGTGGAACGCATATGTACATCGAACTTCGTTTTGTATTCAGTTTTAATCCGATTTTTTGTTCTGTTTAAGGTTCAGATTCTAAGGAGCTATGGTTAATTAGCACTGGAATGGAACCGTAGAAACAGATTCTGTTTGAAATAACAGGCTACTACAATATCAGAAGCAAAAAATCTTCATTTATTTTCCGTCTGATTAGCCTTGTTGCCTTTATATATAAAAAAATTTAAATACTTAGTAGGGACGTAAATATTTTTATAGCATTGAATACAAGACGATCAAGGGAATTGTTAATTATTTCAGTTATCACCATATAGTGTGGTCAGCACTATTTAAGTGTGCATAAAACGGTTTGAGGTGACGGGTCATGTTAAAGATCTTCAGTGTTTTGAACGCTGCAAATCCTCAAATATATCATGTCAAGAATTTTACGAAATCTGCTTCGTAATAAAAAAAATGATGGGGCGACAGATGAAGTTCTTGCAAAAGTCCGTCAGTTGAACTCTTTAAAAGTCTTGGCACTTGGTGCTTTCAGACACCCTACCGTACTTTTATTGATCGCAACTTTCCAAAAAAAAAATTGGATGGAAACTGCATACGTCCTTTGGTAAGCCATGCTGATAACTTTAACAGAAAACTTCACCAAAGAAAACGTTTAAGAGATTGTTGTAATATCATCTAACCGTTCTATGTTACCACATTTCCTCATAAGCTAAAATGACTCGAAACATATTACGAGTATTCATCTCCTCTAAAATACAACCTTCTAGCAATTCTGATTTAAATATGCTGAAATAAAATTTGTAGACAGTTTTAGAGGACATGGATGGCTTGCCACAAAAAATACTTCAACATTGATTTCCATAAATCAGCTTTGGTTCGTGCCGTGTGGCCAATTTTCGAATTGGCAAGTTTTCTGTAGATATTGTTCAGTCCAACTGAAGTGTGTGAAGGCCAAAGGTGAACATTTTAAATAAAAATTTGCATCTTTTGTATTCAAATTTATTGCACAACATGTGTGTGCATTTTAAGAGCACCTTTTAGCAATGCAGAGTCAAACAAACAGAAAAATCTTTAAAAATGAAGCCTTAACAAAGAAATTTTTGCATGATGTGCAATGGAATACGGCTACTAAATCCATATTTTATGAGTGGACGAACGTATTTAACTTATTAGTTTTATTGTGTTTATTATTTTCCATTTAAATTCACCCTGTTTGTTTATGTTGTGTATTTTATACACAATAAATAAGTCATTACCAATTACTTACTGCAAATTGAAATAAAAAATTAAAAAAAAATTATGATAATAAAAAAGTAATTTAAAATAAGAAATTTTTCTTATTCTTCTTCATTTCACGCTAAATGTCTTTTTAAATATAATTTTCGTAAGGAATTTAAGTAGTCGTTAACTGTGGTATATCAGAGGAAACCAAGTCACTTTAAGGCAATAAAATAAGACAAGAATTCAAATCAAACTTTTTTTATTTTCCATTTTAGTGGTGTGAAATACAAACAAAATAAATTCTTTCTCTGATAAAATATTAATACCAAGAAAAAAAGATTTCTTAAATAACTTTTTAGAATCCTCCAAGGCTTTCCGTCCTTTGAACTAGAAATACCACAACAGAACAGAACAGAAATTACATTTTTATTCAGACTCTCTCATTTTGAACTTAAATTATTACAAACAAATGAAAAGACGAATAAATTTTCAAAAATTGTTTACAAAAAAAGAGAAGTAAAATTTCCTAATACCAATTTTATAGCCTTCCACTTTGTTTTTTGTTGGTATATCGTTTGGTTGTAAAATAAATAAAAAAAATAAATTCTTTTTTTATTTAACAGCGTTTTTAACACTTAACCTTAATACTTGTACATCTACAGTGTAAGTAATAGACCTTTAGGCACTGCTACACATGGGCTGTATAGCATTGGCTTAAGGATCATAAAATAGTCTGCTTAAAAAGTGTATCATTTTTATTATTGCCTGCCTTTTGGTCAATAAAACTCTCACTTTTACAGTTTGCCACCCAATTCGATAATAAAAACAACAAGAAAGTTTGCTGAATTTGTTTTACTTTGTTGAATGAAACAAATGCAATAAAATGTTATTCTGTTGACAATTCGTAGAAGTTTTATTGGTTGTCAGTAAAAGTTTTTTGAATATGTGGTCGTATTTGAAAATAGTAAAAAAAATTTTCATCGTTTAATACAAAGTTTATCTCAAGTTCATAACCAGACACCTTATAAAAATTAAATAAAAAAGTAAAGAAATAACAAAAATTCTTCGTTCTTTTTTAAAATGAAGCAAACTTAAGTAAAAAACAAATTCTTCATCATCATATCGTGGTAAATTGCGAAAACTTTAGTAGCAAGTGTAATTCTGATTCAAAATCTCCAGTTTTTTTCCTATTGTGATCGATATATGATATGATATGATATGATGATATATATCGTAATTCCTATTGTGTTCTTAAATTTTTAATAATTTTTTCGTTACATTATTTATGGATGAAGTCGCCGTAGTCTGGTAGGTAGTGTGTTGGCTTATTAGACGCAAAAGCCTGGGTTCGAGCCCCAGGCCAGGCATCAAAGACAAAATACAAAAAGTATTTTTCAGCGACATCCTCTCAGTAGATTTCTGGCAAAAACTCCGAGAGTAAATAAAATTGCCATGAAAAGTTTCTCAATAAATAAAAATCTGTCATTCAGAGTCAACTTTAAACTGTAGGTCCCACCACTCATGTATAAAATTAACACACACAACATAAGTGGTGTGAGAAACTAGGACGTTGTACAATGGGTCAATTCGACCTCCGGGTACTGTACTTGTCTTAAATGACAAGTACACGTCCTCTAACCTATTTATGGGTTCTCCAATTCTTATGGAAATGACAATAATTGTTCAAAGCTTATCAAGTTCACGCCAGCACGTACTACCGGTGGCCCGCACTAGATTGCCTTATTGGGCGGCGCGTACCACCGGTGGTCCGCACTAGACATCCTCATCTGTCGGCGCGTACCACCGGTGATCCGCACTAAACAGCCTCATCTGGCGGTGCGTACTACCGGTGGTTCGTATTTGATTATGCTATTAGACGGTACGTAACACCAAATATTTAGATTTTTAACACTTCACTTTGAAGTCGCTGTGGTCTAGTAGATAGTGTGTTGGCTTATTAGACGCAAGGCCTGAGTTCAAACCCCAGGCCAGACATCGAGAAAAAATATAAAAAGTATTTCTTCGGCGACTTCCTCTCAGCAGATTTCTGGCAAAAACTCTGAGAATAAATAAAATTGCCATGAAAAGTTTTTTAAAAAATCTGTCGTCCGGAGTCGACTTTAACTGTGGGTCCTACTACTCATGTATAAAATTAACACATACACCATCAATGGTGTGAGAAACTAGGTCCAAGGGGTTGAAATGACCAATTATGTACATATGTGACCACAGGAGTACAAAATGTTACAAGCCAGCAGGCTTGGATACACTATTAGCCTATTTAAGGGTCTCTTTGAATATATTGCGATCTCAGTTACTACTGTTGCCCTGACGAATTTTTTATGTATGTTAGAGTTTCTGATGTTCCAAGATTCTGTTGTAATCATCTGTAGGATACTGTTTAGGCCTCCTTGGATTTTCTTTCTGTGTGACCCTGAGGCAGTTCGCTATAACTGTATACCATAACACCATATTGACCTTAGTAGGGTATTGTGCAGCAAAAGTTTACAAAACAATTTTAGCCATGAGTTTCTACCAATGAGCCAATATATTTGAAATAGTTTTAACTTCATTTATGCCTCAATGTAAACTTTCCAAGTAAGATGTCTATTAAGATGTGTGATCTTGGTTGGTAAAATCTTCAATTGCCTTCTCACGCACGCGGGTTATCAAAACGTAATGCCATACATGCAAATTGGTTTGATGACTGTTTCATATAACAAAACTTTGTACTTGTTAACCGCGAATTACAAAAACATTGCGGCGTATGTAATTTCAGATGCTTTTGTGTTAATTTTTTGTTTAAAATGAGTGGCAATATTAATTGGCGATCGCAATGGACTCTCAGTTATTTTTATATATTTTTGTAGAGGACATAAAAGTCAGCGCAATTCTTTAGTGAATATCTTAAGCTTACTGATATGCGCCTGTAGTTGTATGGACGCAGGAGTTCGATTCTGATAAATGCTAACAAAAGTGTGGACACATCAGCAGAGGGCATATAAGTGTGTGTCTTTAGATTTGACTTTGAACATAAGCCCTTCGTGCCATACATTTTGCCATACAAACGTGTAAAATATCGCAATGAAAAGAATTGAGCAGTACTGTTTATTCTCTTAGGATGCATTCGTTATAATTATTGTACAGTTGCTCCTTGGAATTATGAATCTTCTGAAATCTGAACTGGAAAGCTTGAAAGCAAGAGTTTGTTGACAGTATTTCTTTTTCAATATAACTTCTTTTTCAACTCGATGCTATTTCCTCAGAGATATTCAATAGCTACCATAGCTTATTTAGAGCAAGAAATATTTGGCCTTTTTGAAATCCCCATCAACTTATCGTTCTTGGCAAAGTTTTACCACTGAGTTCTGTTTTTAGGCTTGATGTTGAAAGTAAATCTAGAGTGCCCACAGTATTGTAAAAAGGGTCCTTAACGATGTAATTCGGAATTTAGTCCATAGGTTTTGACCCTTGAAATGGGGCGAGTGAACTGATAAACTGCCTTTATAAAACGAAATTTCTTTTTAAACAAATACTGCCTTTTCCTTGATAAAAGTATTTCTTTTTTATAACTCTCACCTCCATTTATACGTTCTGTCAACGAACTGTAACACCCCTACTCCTATAGTATATCGTCTTTAAATCTGAATTTATTTTTCTTCCTCAACCCAACAGAGCATTTCGAGTGGTGAGAGCTGGTCATAAACAGTTAAGTTATAGCGACGACGGTGATTACTGAAACACGTTCAATGAAATAAATTTCCAATAAAAATCCAAGAAATATAAAACAAAAGGAAACTTCACTTTCAATCGTTAAAAGGAAATGGAAAAATTTGTTTCAGTTCAGGCTGTTCATGGCTCAAATCTATACGTATGTAACAACACCTTTAAAGCAATAAAGAAAACAACAAACGGAAATTATAGTAAAATTCCATAGACAAGTTAGACTAAGAGAAGGCAGAAGGGAGAAGGTGTAGAAGGAACAATTTCAGACTTAATGAATGGTAATAAGTTCTGGTGTGAGCACAGGTGGTAAATGGGTAAATAAAGAATACCTGCTGTGTGTATCAAAAAGTTAAAGACAACAAGACAGCAATGTTTCAACAATTTTGGTGATTGTTGCTGATGTTATTGCCATTGTTGTTATTGTTGTTGTTGTTTGTCATTTACAAGTACCTCGTAAAAATCATGTTTTAGGCCTATTGTGTTTGCTTAACAACATTGTATGCTTTCCTTAAAAAAAAAAATACGAATACATTTCCATGGCAAGTTTATGTACGTATGTTCCGTATGTACGAGTATGTCGGTATGTTTTCCACATGAATTTTCTTTATGGTTGAGAACACATTATCCTCTCAATTTTAGTTCTTCTCTGACCACTATCGGTCCTTGATAGGTACTACGTACGCTGACCATTTGTTTCGTTTTGCTCTTCGTTGCTACGACTTATGCGTGCTGAATTTTACATTCTTTTGTGCGTTTTCGGGCAACACAATAAAAGTTTGCTGTCATTGGAAGCCATCGCAACAGCAGTTGCTGATACCGTTATTACTGCCGTGTAACCTTTAGGTCAAGAATATTTTGTTTTTCTTTGTGTTCTCCATACAACACAGTAGGTTTGTTGTACGGATATTATGGTCATTGTCTCAGGAAGTAACATAACAACGATTTAATAGGCCATAGACTATTGTGTTGTTGGCCAGTAATAAAAACACCAAACCAAATTGCAAAAACTACAGAACAGTATCAACATGGGTAATAAGTATTGGCCTATTGTTACCAAGACCTTACCGTTACCAACCACCTTTAGAATTTATATGATATTCACGTGTAGTATTTTGTTGCTGTGTGTTTTCAAGTTTCCTGTGTAAATATATTCTGGTTTTGTGCTTTCGTTATGACCATTTGCTTTGTATGTATTCGAGAGTGTGTAGGTTTTTTTGGGGGGCTTTATATCGTTTGTATTCATACGAATTTTTTTTAGCATATTGCAATACCATACATACGTTGGTATTATTATAAAGCAGACTTTAAGTAATTAGAAATCACTGTTTTTATTTTGTAATCTCAATAAGTCATTGATTTTAATATTTTTTTATATCCTGCAGTTAAATATCTGAACACTAAACTGTAGAGAAAGTTAGTAAAGGGTATCAAATTGAGATAGATTAATTAGCTTCCACGAAACTAAGTTCTTAGAGACACCGCCTTATTATTCGCACATTAGAGGCACCATCATGTTATTCGCACGACGCGTTATTCGACGCGATATTTACACTCAAAATATCTGCTTAATTTGCATTTGAATTAGAAACTTGATCGTGACCAGTTATCGGCACCAATAACCCCGGCGGCCGAACATTCTCGGTTTTTTACACAGATAAAACACGAAGATCAACAATGTTCGTGAAAAAGAGAGTAAAAATTCATTCAATTGCTTGTCAGCTTCTAAAGAAGAAGTTTCATGCCGCTTTTTTTCAGCTTTCAATAATACACACAAAGAAATAATTCGGTACGATTCACTAATAAAAATGAGAAATAATTTCGATTTTGGAAGAATACTTGCCAAGTTAAATACGCTGTCTTTAGGAAAGTTCTCTTTGTGCCGACCACTGGTTTATACTAATTAGCGTTACTCAGCTGTATGTAACGATTTTTGTGTATAAATTTTTTGACCATTTAGAGACTATGAATACTATTTAAACTGTCTGTTATAAATTCATTTTTGTATCTTTGTGTACGTATTGTTTTTTTTTTTTGTTATTTACAACACCCTGTAAATCTTAGTCAAGCAGGCTTATATGAGCATTACTCTCTCTCCCTCTCTCTGTCTTTCTCTCGTTTTGTTTTTATTCGTAAATTTTATGTGTGGTATATGACTCGTATATCTATCTGTCTGTAGGTATTTGTTTAAGTATATGGTAGTTTATGTTTTGTGTGGTTTGGGCTTGGTCAGTTGGTTGAATACTGCGGTTTCAAAGCACATCACAGTTCAGCTCACAACAATGTCTACCGCTGTCTGTGTTTGTTTTTGTCTCGTCTCGCTCGATACTTGTTATCGGAAATAAACCATGAATCCCAATACAAAACACTTCATAGTCAAGCTGATTGTTCGGTGCTCACGTATAAACAGTTATTTTGATAGCCTTCTGAAGTGAAATGTTTGCAAATTTTTTTTTTGTAAATAAGGAATGCGCACGAAAAAATTCATACATACATATACATACATACGGATTTTGTACAACTTTAGCTAATGTGAAATTTAAAGTCACCTTTAACTCCTTTTCGTTATTACTATCTACAGATAAAATAAAGTCAACTTTTTAGAAAATAAGGCAGTGCCGGAGCAATGTCGATAGCACTGTCAATTACACAAGTGCTTTAGTTAGTCGTAGTCTAGTAGATAGTGTGTTGCTTTATTAGACGTAAGGCCACGGTTCAAACCCCAGGTCAGACACCAAAATGGAATATGAAAAAATGTTTCTTCGGCGACTTCCTCTCATCAGAATTCTGGCAAAAATTCTGAGAGCAAATAAAACTGCCATGAAAAGTTTCTCAATAAATCTGTTGTTCGGAGTCGACTTTAAACTGTAGGTCGCGTCACTCATGTGTAAAATTGACACACACAACATGAGTGGTGTGAGAAGTTAGGCCGTAATCCTGGCTGAAGGTTTGTAATGGCCAATTATGTATGTATGTTAGAAATGCAGTAGCAACGTCGTGCCTTTTTATTTGTTTATAAAATTTGTGTGTTGAGGTCTTAGCTTTTGTATTTTTGTTTTAAAATAAATATAATGAGTACGCCAATTTAAATTTTAATTTAAAAAAATATTAATATATTAACGTTTATTATTCATGTCTATATTTGAAGTTGCCGTATTGAAAATAATATAAATATTATGGCAAGTTCAAAGATAAAGTGAACTTTAAAAGTTAAAGGTAGAATGATCTTCCCTTCAGCTTAACGCTCACTTTTATCTTACTGTGTACTCATAATAATGAAAATCAACTTATCTGGCCTTTAAAATCCAGCCTTTAATTAACGGTAATTTGTAATAATGGCCCTAAGGAGTGTAGGCAAAAGTAAAATTAGATTTAAATATACACATACTTTTTATAGAATTAAATTATTATCATAAATTATAACAATATTATGTTTAATTTAAGAAATTATTGCAAAAATTATAGTTTATATAAAGAAAAGTTTATATACAAATTTTTTACTGCGCACCCCTTATTACTACAATTACTGTAGCTTTAAATATATTGAAACAAACTTGTACACAAATGAAAATTAGCAAAATGATATCATGAGGTTAAAAACCTACGATTAGTTGCCAGTAACAAGCATTACGAATAGTAACCTAATCTGAAAAATTTAAATAAAGGTTTTTACGTCACAATGTATTTAAAGGTTAAAATTCAAGAATAAATTTAAAATAATTTCCCATTAATTTATAAAAGAAAAGTTTTAATTTTTGTAAATTCAATTGCAATAGCTTTTAAGGCATACAATTTGTTTAATAATCACCAACAGACGAAGGTTCTTTAAAGTTTGTTACAATTTTTTTTTCGGCAAAATCTAATAAATTATGTGAAAAGTAACTGTAAAGTCTATTAACAAAATTTATTACCTCTCTTCAGTTAACAAAAAGTAACATTTTAGTCTGGTTAATTTCTCTCAAATTTAATTTTCCGGTTTAGAAACAACAAATTATCAACGTCGTCTGCATTTCATCATTAAAAAAAAATTTGCAATTCAACTCAAAAGAGAGCCCTTAATTACGGCTACTAAGGATGTTGTATAATTTACGAACATTAATAAACAACAACAACTGCGCCCGAAACAACAGGAAATTTATCAAAAACAAACAAACAAAAAAAAAATTTTTTTGAATACATTTTCTATGGACTTGTGTTTTATCCACAAATACAATATTTTAATGGCTTTAACTCAATATGACCACTGTAACCGCATAAACAACCAGGCCACAGGACATTTATGAACAAAAGGGAATATGCAAAAGGAAAAAAAATAAAATAAAGGCAACTAAACAAACAAAATAAATTATTAAAAGGCAAAAAAAAAAAATAAAAAAGTAAAGGAGAATAAACTTTAAACATTAATCATAATCTACAATGAAATAAAAAATGAATTTCAAGCTGTCAAGGCAAAGATGGAAATGTTTGAGTATGTGTATATTTTTAACGCAATTATGAGAAAATGTATGCATCCTACAGTGTGATTTAATAGGGTAATATTTTTTTTTTGGCATAGAAGAATAGTTAAAAATTCCTGAAGTAATGAAAGTAGAAAACATTTATTTATTTAAAAGCAGAACTCAAATTGGTTTTCAATGTTCATATTATTACAAGATTCTACGGAATTTGAATTGACACCATTAAAATAATTCTGCAGGAATCGAAACAAATGATAATCTGAATGCGTTATATTTTTCTAAGGGTCAATCTTAGCATTACCACTATCTGCTTGAACTATAATATATTTTGCGCTTTTTATTGTACGTAATCATTCGCATTAGAAATTTGTTTCTTCTGTTCCGTTTTAGCCGAGAATCGTAAACGGAAATTACGTCCATTAAATTGTTCACTGTTAATTCAAGTGACACACACCCATTATGCTTCTTTATGTATACAACTTTCATCAAATCGTTGATAATTGTAAGGTTATGTCTGCCAATTTCTACGCAGCTGACAAGTTTGTATTTTTTTTTCAAATTTTCTCCATGGTTTAAACGATTTTTGAAGAGATTAATCGACTATGCGGTGATGCGTCTTTAACATCGAAATAATCACAACTAAACCGCGTAAAGGAAGTTCGCTGCTCTTGAGCTAGTTTCACCATCATTTCTGCCAGCAGGCTGTGGTGCATTCTTATCTTAACAGAACAAAATTAGCAGAACAAGTTATGATGATAACCTTTTGAATATTCATTAATTTTTAAGCGTTTATTTAAGTCGCCGTAGTCTAGTAGTGTTGTCTTATTAGACATGAGGCAAAGGTTGAAACCTTAGGTCTAGACGGTTCAAAACCAAACGAAATATAAAACAAATTTTCTTCGGCGACTTCCTCTCATCAGATTTCTGGCAAAAACTCTGAGGGTAAATAAAAAATTGTCATGAAAAGTTTCTCAAAAATCTCTCGTTCGGAGTCGACTTTAAAATGTGGGTCCCGCCACTCATGTATAAAATTGACACAAACAACATAAGTGGTGTGAGAAGCTAGGTCGTAGTCCTGACTGAAGGGTTGTAATAACCAAATATGTTGTATTATGTTACGTATTTGACTGAAGGTGTGTAGTGACTAAGTATGTTATATTGTTATATATTTTTCATGGTTTTTACTGACAAGTTGAAGCTTTTTTACTTTCATACAAGGTATATTGCGGTTAAAGTTCATTAAATTACCGGAGATATTGCATGTGAAAGTCCTCTACCCGAAAACATGCAACCAAACTTTCTTCAGAAGATGGTACCATTGCCCACATTGTATTTGGCGGGTTTTCTTTCTAAACCAACTTTGTTTTTAAAGTTCTGTTTAAATTTTTTGCAATCATTAATTTGCAGTTAGAGTGCTTGACTTACAAACCCGAGCACTTCGAGATTTCATATCCGGTTTCCAATCGTTGCAACGTTTTCTGTGAACATATTTCGTCCATAGTTGTCAGTAACTTCGCTCATTCTTTCCTACTCTTTCACAAGAGCTGTTGTTGCTTTCATACGGTGGTTTTGAGCATTCTGGATAAAATATTTTGGTTGAACTCTTTTAATTTTAAAAATTTCAAACCATGGTGAACAATCTATCGCTTGCCTCCAGAATTGTACGAAAACTGCTCGGATAGGTAGTCAAATTCTTTAGCCACAGTACCACTTATAAGTCGACCTACACCGTCCGAGACAAGTTAACTTGTTAACGTTAATCTCGAACATTTGTTTCAAAAGTAGATCATCTTCTCCTGTCAAGTTTAGTAACTAATTAATTAAAATTGTATGTGAATGTTTTGAATTTTTTTTTTTGAAATTTTTTTAATTAAGTTTTTTTATTACTTAAAGGTAGAAGTAAGGAAACTTTAAAGAATTTCTGAAACTTTTTTCTTTATTACACAACTTTTACTTGTTTCTTATGCTTTTAAGACTATAAGCAAATAAATCATGCACTTATGCATTAAGGCTTTATAATTGGAAACACTCTGGCCTCTATATATGAAAATTGGCTTATAAAAACAAGTTAACAAAATACTTCCAGATAGTTTAAATAAATGTTGGATACGGTCTTTCATTTACTTACTTTACTTAAATGGTCACTATAAACCTTTAGTCAGGATTACAACTAGCTTCCCACACCACTTAGATTGAGTGTTTGAATTTTATCCATGAGTGATTAGACCACAGTTTAATGTCGAAAATGAACATCGGAGTTGCAAAGCTTTCTATGACAATATTATTTATTTTTAAAATTTTTACCAGCAGATTTTATACAGTAGACTACAACAACTCCTCTCATTTATTTAATTATTTATTTATTTATTAATTACAATAACAAATTATATTCTAATTATATACGAGCTGATTAACTTTGACCATATGCTCGGTGTAGTGTCACAGACCAGAGTCTCTGGTGGGAATCGAACCCTTATTTAATTAACTTTAACATATTGTTACATTATTTAACATATTGTTATTGGTGTTACATCGCTTAACATTAAAATCATGAACAAAATCTACAAAACCAAAAACAATGAACTTGTTTACATGATAAACAAGTAAATAAAAATATACCAACAACTTCAGTAAAAAAGGGGATAAGCAAGTAAACAAAAATGCAACCACAAGCAATGTAAACAAAATACACAAACAACAATGAAACAACAATGTTTACATTTATGGAGATCTCGGGAAGGCAAAGAGACGAACATTCGACTTCAAGATCATTCATCAAACTGTTTACGTTGGCATATAAAAGGCAAGACAAAGCAGGCAACAGGGTTAGTAAAAATTCAGTTAGTCTGGTGTGAAGACGAGTTGCGTGTGAAGAAAATAATCGGGGTTTGATGATCTCCTTTATAAAGATCTGCCGAACAATTGTTATTGTTTACGCAAAAGAGTGTAAAGAAGTATAACAAACAAAGCAATTGTTGTTGTTTACATCAAGTTGTGAACAGTGGCACACAGAATTGTGCGAACAATGAAGAATTTATCTAAAATACACAAAAATATATTTTAATTTTATTTGCAATCTACGAACTCGTATTTTTTTAAGGGTAAAAACGTAACGATATTTTCTCTATAAAGAAAGTTTAAACCACTCTCTTATTGTACATCATTTAAAACGTATCAATTGCTATATGTCTTGTAAAAAATCAATATAATTAAAGAAGAAACAAATCCAGATACTTTGAAACAAAAAATAAGAAAAAAATATCAAGACTAATAAAAATGTCGAAGTATTTATATTCATTGTATGTACATATGTATGTCATTGAGTGTGAATATATGTATCTACTAGCAGTATAAATTCTTGAAATACTCTATAGCCCTAGGAGACCTAAAACTAACACATGCACGTTAGAAAAAAATAACAAAACGAAGGAAGGAGAAACTGTCGAAAATAATGAAAGTCAAGGAAAAATGTATTGAAATCAACAGTAACAAGAAACTGACATACGACTTGATCCGTGGTACTGGTTTTTCTTGCTTTTATTTTTTCTTACACTTGGATTTGGTATTCTTTTGTTGTATTTTTTATACTTGTTTTTTTTTTCTCAAACTCTTGTTTTTGCTTTTGTTTTGATCTAAATCTTCTTTTGTTTTACGTTTTGACAATGAAAAACAATGTCATGGGAGGTGATGAGGCTTTAATAAATCAAATTGTCATTTCATTGGTAACAACAATCATACGCCTCGGTATACAAAAAAGCACAAGTGAATGATATTCGTTATTAAATTCGAAGCCTAGAATTAAATTCAAATTGAAAATTTATTCTATTATTTTAAGGGAGATGATACGGTGATTAAGAAAATCATAAAAATAGGAAATTATTATGAAATTATAAGATATTGTTGAAATTTTTGTTGGGTAACATTATTCGTGTATACAGTCTTATCCATTTATCGATTTAAAACCGCTGTCATGGCTAGTTTGCCAGCTTGTAAATATCTTCTATGTCAAGGGAAATGCATTGAATGTAAATCATTCGAGACCAAAGAACGCTCAAAAATAGTTCAGAATTTAAACAAAAGTGGTGTTTAAAACGTGGGCACTTTATGAACAAGGAATAAGCAAAATTAACAGATGCGTTCAGGATTGTGCATGATCACTGCCTTAAATATCGCTTCTGATAAGGAGAATACAGCGGATAATATGAATTTGTCGATTCCACGGCGTTGTTAACAATTGGTTCTATGTTACGGCTCATTATGGCTACCTCTCTTGCATCTCCATCCCAAAAAATTTCTACCTACGTAGCAGACAAATCTAGCTTATCATACATAACTCCATACACATGCTGAGTGAGTGCTAGAGAAAAAAGCTATCAACATTCGTTTTCCGAACAATCATTTCTTACTTCGTAGTTAAGTCAACAAACAAGATTGGTGTATGTGGCACTCGGTAAACCTAGAAGTGATTGTGAAAAGACTATTAAATACCGAAAAAGCGATGTTTGTGGCCAGAGATTGGTGCCATTAGGAGTTATATTTTGAAAATTAGCCTGGGAAATCGTTATCATCAATTTAAAACGCTTTGGTTTATGAAAACCGATTTTTTTTTGCCTGCAATTGAAGAATGTGAAATGAACGCTTTACGGTTTGAATCAGATGGTGACCGAAGTTGTTGTTACTAGACATGACGTTTACCATTTCTGTGCGGATATTTAAAGGCCTCTCTCTGCACAAATTATGGAAATTTACTTTCGCCAAGCTGTTGCCAAGATTCCGTATAAAATATACGAAACATCGGTAGAAAGTTTCTTGTGGCATCACAACGGGTCGTTATAAGTACTCAAGGGAGCTTTGGTATCAAAGCAAAATAATAGATCGCTGCAACTAAACAAGACGCGATTATATAATTGGAATTGTATTTCGTACATAATGATAAGATCCCAGCATTGTTTTGAATCCATCCTTGTGAATATTTATTATTTTGCTTTCTATGAAATTATTTTTTTCATGGCATAGATTCTACCAATTTGCAATAGATTTGGGCAGTGTAAACAATATTTGAATATAATAATGTTTGTGTGGTGTAAATGAACTGATCGATTACTGAGCCATTGAGTACTTCTGTAGTTGTTTATTGTGTATTTCGGGCCAATATTTCTCATCTGACAGCATGGATGACACCATAAGAATGAATTTCGTATGCTTCACACGCATAATAAATAAAAACTAAATTAATAAAACCAGAGAGACAAATATTATTGATGTGTAGCGAAATTTTCTATAACGTTTACATATATACCACTATTTTATATGAACGGTAAATAAAAATGCCAGCCATTGCAAGAGCAACGACAGTTACAACCAGTAACACAAGAACGTAAACATTGATGAGAGCACACTATAGTTCAAGGTAAACTTTACACGAGACAGGCACGTAACCAAACAAATGAATCCACAACTACTACTACTACTACTACTGCTAGCAATAGAATTATTTTCATTACCATTACATACCACTTGTACTGCTGTCACTAACGCCACCACTGTAATACCATACCGTTGGTCTTGTTTGTGAGTAGTGTGTGCGTGTGGGTGTGTGCTTTTATTATTCCATATGAAAAATAACGAGTCTCGAAAATGCGGTACAATAAAGCACCATGCAAACAAGCAGAAGAAGAAGAACAACAACATTTGGTTACTGGAGGGAAAATAGGAGAATCAAACGGAAAATGGAAATTACTTGAGGGTGTTGGTGTGTTTTTGCGGTTGTTTAGCATTTGAATTATATTTCTCAGACTCTATAATTAATAGTCATTTGCTACGAATTGTACAAGAGATATGGGGTTATTGGGTAGGTTATAAGGGTTATAACGAAAATGGCAGAACAGTTGCAGTTACAGTTATAATTATTATTTTCTTTTCTTTGCATGGCTTGTATTTAATTTTTTTTTTTTTTATAAATTATTTGTTGCAAAGAATTTTAAATATGTTGGAAAATACAATATTTTTGATACTAATCAAAGTATTCCTTTAAATGTCCTTTTTTCGGGAAAATCTGTTTTAATATGAATTTTTAAATTTGTTTAACGTACTTAAACGGGTTATATGCGTAGTTGCCTTATACGAGAGCTTGGATATTAAAACCTCAGCTCTGACATCAGCAAGGAACTTCAAACCGAAATAGATGTTAGGCTGTAGGTCCCAATACGTACAGATGAAATTAGCACACAAAACATGGGTGATATTAGAAACACTGAGTAAACCCGCTAAAATTTTGTTATAACTTATACCAGCGATGAGTTAAAGAAAATTAAAAAAAAGTAGACAGAAGTGTCAAAAGTATAATTTTTGTGAAGCACCTACCTTCGTAAATATGTACGTCGCCGAAGACTAGTAGGTAGTGTGTTGGATTATTAGACGTGTGGCCAAGGTTCAAACACCAGGTCAGAAGACATCTCCAACAAAAATATTTTTCCGGCGACTTTATTTCAGCACGTTACTAGCAAAAACTCTGAGAGTAAATAATATTGCCATGAAAAGCAATATATCTCAAAAAATCTGTAGGTTCCGCCGCTCATGTATAAAATTAACACATACAACATAAGTGGCATGAGAAGCTAGGTAGTAATTCTAACTGAAGCGTTGTAATGACCAACTATGTATGTATGTATGTATGTATGTATGTACCTAACTTCATTAACCATCAACCACGCCACTGAATTTGATTGGAAATTATTACTACCACAACAGCATGTCTAACAACCAGCAAACAATAAAAACAAATACAAATAACACAGAAATAACAACAACGGCAACAACAACGATAATAATAATCAAGTAAAATACAAGTCACACGCAACACTCCCTTGTCTCGTATATAAAAAAATGAAAACAAAAAAAATTCAACAAAAACGATTAATCAATAACGTTTTGTAGGGAAATTGCTTTTGCTGGTGATGGTTTCATACCACGAATGGTGCACAAGCAGCAAAACCAACAACACCGACTGTTAATATCAATATTTTTTTACACTAATAAATGGAAAACAACAACAATAACAAAAAGATAAAATGTGAAATTTTCTCATTCTTTTTTGTTTTTTGTTTTTGCTTTTGTTTTCCAATAACAAATTCCTTAACAAAGTTATTGTTTTTTTGTTTTTTCTCGCAGGATTTCTCTTTCACTCTCTGGGGGTATGTAAGAACATAGGTATGAGCACTTGACTGGATATACATGTATTGTATGTATGTATGTGTACCTATAACCGTTTCATAGTAGTACGTGTGCGTGTGTGTGTGTCAGAGTATGTAAGACTGACAGGACTATTAAGTTATTAAAATTATGAAACAGCTTTAACTTTTTCCGTTGATGTTATTGCTACCCGCCACTAACTTTCTACAGTGGGACGAAAAAGTGCATAAGTGTAGAATACGTACAAAGAAAAAGAGCCATGAAAGCCAAAAAGGCCTTCATTGTTTTATCATTTTGCTGACAATTCTTCAGTTTCTGTTTTCGTATCTTTGGTTGAAGTAGAAATCGCTGTATGTAGTCTAGTAGGTAGTGTTTTGGAAAACTATTATGAATGCCATAATAAATATACGTTCATATCTTCTAACTAATCATCCTCTACTAACTGGTAAGGCTTTTTGTTTTATAATTTACTTGTTATCGTTTTAATTTAGTTATCGAGCCCATTGTGCAATGACACAGCTACTGCCAACAGGACTGGCTGCTAATGCTGTTGCTGTAGTTTATTGTTGGTAGCTGTCATACAGACATCTTTATAACAAGAGCACGTCTAACAATATTGAACCCAGAACAGAACAGTCAGCCAGCCAGTCTACATGGGAGAGATGAATTAAAAGAAACTATGGAACGTTGTGTTTAAAAGCATCAACTGTGATAGACGGAATAGAATAAATGATTGAATAGATGAATGGATAGATGGATGGATGGTTGGATGAATGCATAGATGACTGGCTGGCTGGCTGTTGCCTGGGAAAACATGGCTGTTTGCTTTAACAAAAAACATAATCTTCTATAGTGATTGCAAATAAATATCGGTTATTAGTTTATGTGTATGTAAATCTATGTGTGTTTGTTCGTAGGGTTTGTTGTTGGTATCTTTTTTTTTATTAAATTTTAATCCCCAATTGTTTTCAAGCTTCTAATATCGCTTTACGAGATATTGGCAATTATTTACGGTGTTTACTTAAGCGGGTGGGTGTAACGATGTAATTAATTAATCAATAAATTTTTGTTTTTGTTTTTGTTAGTGTTCCTTTCCTGAAATACCAATAGCTTAATTGTATTCGTTTGATGCTTCAGGAGGGTGACTATGTAGGATGGAGGATGATGGAGGAAATAGGAAAATTAAAATGATGAGGAAATTAATTCGATTTTTCTAATGAAAAATGAATTTTTAAGTGTAAGAATAATTCATTTTGAAACAATGTAAATGAAATGCTAATAAATTTATGGAAATTTACGTTAACAGAAATGAGAAAATATCAGGAAATTTGTATACAAAAACAAATGATGCTACAGCAGTAATTTCATTTTAATTTTTTTCCTTTTTTTTGGGATAAACATTTAATAATGAAGTGGAATTGAAAATGTTGTGTTATTATTATGCCAGTGTTGCATAAGGTTTTATTCAATGGAATTGTTAACTGTTAATTATAACAGATTAAAATTGAATAAACATGTAAATAAAATAAAAAAAATTTTGGAATACATCCTCATGCTTGTATGAAATCAAAATTTTTTATTCATCTGAAGGACCTATTGATGCCAATTGTATGGAATATAACATCGTGTAATTATTACCACCAAATATCTGTGTGGTGGGCATCCAAAATATTCAATTTTCCATGACTATGGTGTAGAAATCAGTCTGAATTTAACTTCTTTTGCCTTTGAGGGTCACTATGAACAACTGACTTAAGAGACAAGGTCTAATGGCGCCATATTGGACATTCTCGGTGGCCAGATTATATTATCTGCACGAGTGATGATCATACCGTCAAATCGCTCATGCAGAACAGCAAATATGGAATGAGCTGTATGGTACGTAATACCGACGTGTTGAAATCACATGCCACTATTGTCCAGATTATTGCACCCAGGGCAGAGAAGTTGGTAATCATCGACCTACAATGTCCACCGTCGTTTTTAAAGAAATATGCCCTAATAACATGGCAGCCAAAACCTATAACAGACAGTAACTTTTACAAATGCATAGGACACTCTGTAGTCGCCGTAGTCTAGTAGGTAGTGTGTTGGTTTATTAGGTGTGAAGCTACGGTTCAAATCTCTAGGCAGATATTTCCAACAAAACGTAATATTTCTTCGGCGACTTCCTCTCAGCAGACTTCTGGCAAAAACTCTGAAGGTAAATAAAATTACCATGAAAAAGTTGCTCAAAAATTTGTCGTTCGGAATCGACTTTAAACTGTAGGTCCCGCCACTCATGTATAAAATTAACACACAAAACACAAGTGGTGTGTGAAGCTAGGTCGTAATCCTGACTGAAAGCATTTAATGACCATTTAACACTATTTCTGCCACGGTTTTGTGTATACCTATTTCGACCAAAAGGTGTCTTTTGACACCTTTGCGTTTGGATGCAAATTATTATGGAAATAATTATTAAAATTCCAAACAACAATCGAATATAAAAATTATAACAGGGAATTCAGTGTACCGAAAATTTCTGGCATTTTCGAAAACTTGCTGAACAGAAGAATTTCACAATTTCACAGAATTTCCGTGGCATGGCATTTCGCAGAATTTCCAATTGCACAGAATTTCCATGGCTTGGCATATTAATACGAAGAGGAAAAAACCAAAAACAAATTATAGTTCAGTCCAAATGTATGTATGTGTAGTTTTTTTATATTTTTTATTTCTTGCTGTAATAAAAATCGTAAAGGTGTCAAAAGACACCTCATGGTAGAAGTAGATATATCGTGTACGCTTATACTGATGCAGGATGAGCTGGCGGAGAATGATAACGCTAAATAAATTTAACAATTATTATACGAAAAGTATAAAGTTAATGTTTTAACTGAGAAAAAATTATTAAACTTTGAAATAAATTTCAAGTTAAAATTTTAAAAGGTGTCTTCTGACACCATTGGTAGAAATAGTGTTAAATATGTATGCATGTATGGAACGCTCCTGGGTCTCTTGTGGTGGATAGGTAAGATCTCAAATTGAACGAGTTTATACGTTCACATATTCATTTATCCACAAATGGGTGTCATCGCTGAATATGATTCCTAAATGAATATTACGATCAGTTGGCAACTGCTCCAGTGCCAATTCAGCATTCATATTCGACTTGAGTAAATCCAAACCCTTGAATTTACGGTTGTGTTTTATTGTGAGCAGATGCAGCGTCTATCAGGCAACCAAAATTGTAACCTCTGGAGCTTGGACGTACGTCGCTGGCCTTTACAATATCTCGTACTTTCTGCCAACAACTTAATGATGATTATTTTGTTCCAATTTTTTCGGTATGAAGGCTCTAACTGAACAATTTTTATGTTGTTGGTTACAAAGAAAATCTCTAAATATCTTTTAAACAATTGCAGTTAATGGCACAGAATTGACACTTCGCCTGTCAAACGCAAATTTTAAAATTTTGACAGTATTTAGCTGATAGGATTTCATTGACAAGAGTCTGTTGCAGTTAAGCGATGGCAAAGTTTCAGGCACTTAGTGACCTATCCTTTGTGCATATAATTTGGTTTCACCCAACAGTACTTAATCCGACTGCTTTGAAGCGACAATACTTTGCAATGATTGTCTTAAGGGGGTCGTCACCGAAGAAGGATTTTACTAGATTAAAATAAAATATAATATATCCGCAGACAGAATTTATAAATTGGTGTCTGGGAAACCTTAAGCAGATTGGCATGCTACATTCTGTTTTTTTTTTTTGCGTAGAAAAGTGAAAATATTTGATGTGTCCTGTCCGCTAAATGTAACAAAAATAGAAACACTTTGGTGTAGATTGCAGTTTCCAGTTGTTGGCCTTTAGATAAACAATTCAGAACTACAGTCAAAGAAAAAAGTATACATACAGCGGTATATGCAAGCTTTTTTCCCGGTGATTTGTTATAGCGTAGTTAAAGCCCGTTGCAATTAAAAATGTTTGAAAACGAAGCCGAAAATGTACCGCTGATTATAGACTTTTTTCTTTGACTGTATATATGGGTGCCGGGTATTTTAATTGATTTATATTCGATTAAAAGATATAATACTGCAGTGATTTTAGTTTTACCTTGATTTTATTGTGGAAAACATTTTACGTACCTAAAACGAAATAAAAGCGAGAAATTAAAATTATTTGCAGTTTAAAAATTTATTTCGTTTTATACTAAAAAAAATTATCAAAAACTCTCAAATACTTTTTCTTTTCCTATAATCGAATAAACTTTTAACTCTTTTTTAAAGAAAAAAAAAAAAAGGACGATAATATTTAATCCTTATCCTTTTCGCTATAAAACCAATCACTTAAAGATTTGATTTGAAAAAAAAAATAAAATCCAAGGAAATCAAATCAATAAAGAATCGCAAAATTATTTACGGTCAAAGCACTAAAAGAATCGCAACGAAAATAATAACATAATTAAAGTTTGATTTTCAATTTACTTAGTCAAGAGAGAGAAATCCATAAACTTGGGAGTGTGGAGAGCAAAAGGAAAAAATATTTACAGCGACTGTAAATCTGTAAAAAGCACTTTTAAGCACATCAAATTGCAATCATTCAACTCAGCGTAAATATTCCAAGAAAAAGTAAAAAATAAACGATATTTTATGGAACATTTGAAAATGGTGCAACCAGGAAAGAAAAGTGTTGACTTTCATGGTTTTTTATGGCTGCTAACGTAAGAGCTATTTTAAGAGTATAAAAATTCATTTACCCTAATAAATAAAAATTATTGGTCATAGGATAGAAATGCAACAAACTGATGATTTTAAGTCCATTTAAGTTTCAAGATTTGATGCTAGTGTTCGTTAATATTTTACGAGTTATTTTTGAATCTTGCCATCTTAACTTTGCAAGCCAGGTATAGAGAATCAAATTAAGATGAATTAATAATGCAGACGAAAACTTTTAAAATTTTGTGTAAAACTTTGTTTCTTATTGTTTTTTTCATAAGATTCAAGAACATTTCCCCGAAAACCATTATCGTCTTCATATGAAAAGTTTCAAAGTATATTGAAAAAAAGTAACAAAAATTAAATAAAAATTACTTGTTTTTTTTTTCTTTCAATTTATAAAGAGAAGTGGATTAAAATCGATAGAAATCAACAACCACAAAAAAGAAAAAAAAAGTAAAAGAAAAATAAGAAAAATGAGTTTTTCAAAGAAGAAAAAAAGTAAATTTTTTATAAGAGACTTTTAGCGTTAAGATGATGTAGAGAAACTCATACAAAATGCCAGCGTTGGGTGTTTTTTTTTGTTCTTCTATATTTTCGTTTCCTTTCAAACCAACTGTTTAAAGGAAATAATTTGTTGAATTAAATAAGAACAGCAACAACATCACCAACGACAAGAAACTTCAACCTTTTCTTCGTCATCATCTTTTGAATTTCACTCTGACTTATAATTCTTTAGGTGGTGGTGCTGATGTTTTTTCTTTTTTTTTCTAAGCCTTAAATTGTATTTTATAAATTGAAAGAAAAAAGAACAGAAAAAAATAGAAAAAAAGCGAAAAAGAATTTGTAAAATAAGTAAAAGGAAAATCTCAAATACAAAAAAAAGAAAATTCTGTACAGGAAAATTATGGCATAAAAATGAATTTCAATTTTTTTACGAGGCCATAAAGCAGTCAAACGTGCTTTTGCTTTCCAACCTATTATTGTATTACCACGAATGTTGTTGTTATTCCTATAGAAATATGTTGTTAATGCACACTTACGCGTCTATATTACAAAAAAAAATGAGAAACAGCTCATATAAACATTGTTGCTTTCATATATTTAAACACATATGCATATGCTCAGATTGTTTTTAACAATTTTTTATCCTACTTTAATGGTAATGGCGACAATTTTAAATTTATTAAATTCTGAGCCTTTCCGACCATTCTGCAGTGATTCACAATTTTGGAGACACATTATTTTTCTGCTTTAACTCGTAGGAAATCTATGATGAAATATATTGATTTTAAGATTTCTTACAAATATTCTTAATAAACTAAATCAAGACTATTAACAAGTCTGTTAACAGGTCTGCTGACTATTTCGACAGCCCAGTTTATATTTTCACCTTTGAATCAAAGTAATGATAAAATTTCTTGTTGTTGATATCCATTTCAACCAGATAACGTAGGACAAAACTTTGAAACTTTTGTTCACTTCCTCTTCTTCCGATAAAACATGCTTTTTTATTAGGTAGGTCCCGGCTCTCATGAAAAAAATTAACACAACATAAGTGGTGTGAGAAGCTAGGTTGTAATCCTGACTGACGTATTATGTTTGTATTCATGGTTTTTAATTTTTCCTACACTTTCTACACTCAGTTCATACTTTAAATTTTTGGATCAATTTCAGATAAGAAAAAAGATTTTCTGCAGCAATAGCCAATGTGTGTCGATTAGCAAAGACTTATAAAGTTTAATGTTAGGAATGAATAAAGTGGCACACATACTAAAATCAGAGCTCACAATGATAGTTCTCCATCAGATTTAGCTGAAACCTAGACTGAAAGTTTCGTAGAGTCGCCTAATTGTACTTTGGATATTGAAGTCTGCTATACTCCCTTCTTCTATCGAGTGTCTCCGACCCTACAGGACTCATTAACCAGCAAACAAAGGCTTCACGCATGTCTAACCTTTTCGCGATAGACAGCTGTGCTCCTACGGTCTAGTTTGATATCGGATTGATGCGCTTTGTACCATGTGTACAGTGTGTAGTATGCCTTCGGAACAGTACTTGTTTATATATTTTTGCAGGCCGATAGATATTTAGCTAGAGTGTAATTGTTCTAGCAATACATCCACAATAGATTCCACGATATTTACTCAGAAGCTACTAATCAAATCACGGTTCAAATTAGAAAGAAAACTGATAGCAGATTGACTGTTAGATAGTACAAAGCTTTTCAAAATATTAATTCCATACCGTGATTTATAGCGATTACTTGACTCTAAAACATGCTATGGCGGACAATAAGGCGAAGAGATTTTTTAAAGTTAAACTCTCCAGAAAAAGTTGCACTGTTTGTGTTCCATCGAGTCCATAGAGATGATTATGTTGGAACGTCTGCTTTTCTTATTCGAATTCTAATGCAAAATTCGATTGAATTTCGAACACATATGAGATGCTCAATATTATATAGAAACTGAAAGTCCTCAAATAATGCGACGGCATTTTTTTACTGCAATGAAACTTCTCACTTTATCAAGCAGTTTTGCAATGCAAATTTAATTTACTTGCTTACTCAATTGCCCATTACAGCCGTTTAGTTAGGACCAGAACCAAGCTTCTCACACCACCAATGTTGTGTGTGTAAATTTTATCAATATATTGTGTGATCTATAGTTTGACGTCGACTCGGAACGACAGATTTGATAAGCTTTTTATGGAAATTTATTTTATTTTTTGGCCAGAAGGTAAGAAGTGGGAGACAGATTTGAGAATCTTTTCATGATCACCGAAAAAAAAAAAAAATATATTTCTATCCTATTTTCGTTTGTTCGAGGCGTCTTAGCTGGTATTTGAACCACGGGCTCTCGTCTTCATGAAAATAATTTAATTTGATAAATTAAGAAATATATTTTACTGGCTACTATATTGAAATGCTACAAATGCTACAAAAATATTAAAATCGACTCTAAGAATTAAATTTCAGAGAAAATAAATTTTCCATTAATATGTTCAACAAAGTTTTTATACGAGCTGCAATTTCTTAATCCCCTAAACCGTTTTAAACATTAAAATATATTTTTTTTGTCTTTTTGAATCGCTGTTGGTAAAATTTTGTAGCCAAAGTTTTTAGAAAAAAAAATCCCAAAAACTCTTTATGGCTCGCTCATATATATTTTCTCTTTGAGTATGGTTTTGCTTACCTTTTTCATTTTTTTTTTTGCTTTTCAAATGTTATGCAATAAAATCGACAATGTATGCGAATATTATTACTCATACGCCTTATTGTCTAAATTGGCTTTAAACACGCACATCATCGTTTACGTTGGTTTGCGTTTTGTGCCAAAACAACCTCATCATTATTTTCTTCAAAAGTCATTACGACTGAATAAAACCTAAGAAACAACCGACTTTTATGCTTTTTTTTGTTATTCTTACTTTTGTTTCTTATAAATATTTATGAAAATGCTTGCATGGTGTGTGGTATAAGCGTAAGTGAAAATGAAATAAACAGATGGTAGTTATACGAGAGCACTTTCATTATAATAGTCGTACTCGAGACATTTATTTTGCTTCAATTGCCTTTTTTGTTATGCGATTTTATGGTCATGTTCGTTCAAATGTTGCCAAGACAAAATATGATTTTGTTTTCTTTAGAATTCTTTTTTCTTCCTTTATTATTCAAATAATTTTATGAAATAATTGTTTTCGATAATGCGATATATATATGTACATGAGCAGTATCTCGACTGTATATTTGATTTCATTATTTCAATTAGACTAACTTAAGTAAGTAGATCAAGTCAAGGATATAAATATTTATTGAATTTAAAACTACTATTATTCTACTAATTTATTTCTTTATTAAGTTATGATTAATTTTTTATTTTTTTTGTTTTTAATTTTTTCCAAATACCACGAGTTTTTTTTTAAACTTGACAACTTCGAGACTTTTGTATTAAGTATTGTTCTCGTATTTGTGATATTTTAACTTGTGCAGTTCTTGTATCGTACTATGTTTGCGTGTTAGTGTAGTTACTGTTGCTGTCTTATTTGTCTAGATTGTTTAGTTCATTTATCTCCGCGTTACAATATTGAAAATAATAATTTTGAAATAATTTTTAACCTCAACTTACATTTCAAGTACAAGCCATTGCTGTAGTATTTTTTTTTTGTTCTAAAAGTGTAATTAAAATTTGATATCTTTGATGAAATTTCATACACAAACGCATGCCTGTATCAGTTCAATCCCACAACTGCGTATTTAATGAAGGAAACAACCTTGAACTCTGTATGAATTGTTGAGTGCAATCTTTGAACTCAATATTGTATTTGTTTCCAATTTCTGTCTGTTTTATTACACACTATGTCTACATGCAAGAAATCAAAATGTTTTGTTTTTTCTGCTGTCATTCTCTCTCTTCATTTTGACATGATTACTACTGCCATTGTTGACGTGTCATATCATTTTACTTTAATCACATCAGCACAATCTATTCGATTGGAAAGCATGAAAGACATTTCATAGTTAAAAATTGTCTTAAAGAAACATGTTTTTGCTGTTGTTTTTGATGCTGCAGCTGTTGATAGCGTTGCTTTGAAGATATTTAAATCGCTCAACCGTAAATGACATGCCATTGAAATGCATAATTTTTAATTTTTATATTATTTTTGCTCTCCTTTTCTTTTTGATAATTATACGTTTTTTGTTACAATTTATTTATTTTCTCAATAAAAAAATTAAATAATAATGTTATTTTCTTCAATTTAGTGTATTTCGTTAACATAAACACGAATATTTGTTTAAAATTAAGCTTAAACTGTTGCACGTCTGAGGACACAAAGTGAAATAATGAAATTTCGAGTGCAGATGCTTAGCAAAATTATAATATAGCCTACGGGTTATTTATTTTGCTGGTTTGAAAAACATCAGTCCGGAAAGACGATCAGCTATTAAATATCTTTCATCTGATATGTTATTTATTTAGAGAAAAGGCGAGTTATCTCTGAGAGACCACCCTAGTTGATAAGAAACCACCTGAAAGAGACTGCCTGCTGAGGTCATTGTATTCGTATATATTTCGTATATAATGGGAAGGTACAACCTATAGAAAGGAATACAGGATATCGTAGTATGTTTCAAACTTATGAATTCAAAATTTCCGTAATTTATCAGCGATTCTTCTTTTGCTACTGAGTGATAGTGCATTAAGGGTTTTTCTATAAGACCACATGTTGCTGCTTATATGTTTCTTCGAAAGTTTAATAAATAAAGAAGACCATTGCCCTGAAAAACTCTTGGATGATGCAAGGTTAACTTCCTGACTAGCAACTGAAATGCATTCAGCAGTTTCCTTTTGGAATGTATTAGTGTTTCACTGGTTACATGGATGTGTTTCGATGATTTATTCTCCTCAATACAGAATCTGCATATTGGGTACGAAACGATCCACCCCATTCTGTACGAGTATTATTTGAGCCTGCAGTACTTATCTGAAGATATCGTGTTTTTTCTATATAGTCTGTCTGTTGCATATCTCAAATCTCCCCTTTAGAATTCCGTAGCTTTTCAGTTAAAATAATTGACTGCCGATGTTGCTAATACTAGTTTGACTTACATTCTTTAGGACTTAAAACATAGACCCTTGGAAACAATGCTTTGCTTAGTGGTTTCCGATACGTTCCTTTGTCGTAAATGTTGCTTTACTAACTATACAAATATATCAGTGTGTTTTAGGATGCTTTTAATAACTCTAAAGATTTTATAAACTACAGTAAGACCCAGCTTAATGCGGGGGATACGTTCCAATAAGTTCCAGCGCTAAACGAAACAGCGTTAAACGAAACAGCGTTCGTACTGTGATTGCGATTTCGGAAAACACAGCGGGAATCTTTATTCTGAACAGACTAACAAAAGAGCGTTGAAAAGGATACATAGTATACGCCGTCACTATATAGTGTACCGCTTTTGGTTGGTGCATGGCCGTTTCATTTGCACACATATACAACAAGTATCAATACAGTATGCGATTTAGGGGAATCCCAATACTACCGCGTAGTACTGAAACAGCATTAAGCGGAGCAGCGTTAAGCGGGGTCTTACTGTATACCCTTTCATGTCTTAGGCGTTAGTTCGGCGCTGAATTAAAAAAAAAATTTTGAAAATGTTGCACTTCCTATGTTTCAAATTAATATAAACATAACCAAACTTGATAGACCCTGTATTAATAAATGAAAAAATGCAACTTTTTCAGACTAACAAAACAAACTACAAACCTCAATTCGATTTATTCATATTTATGTATGTGTGTGAGTATGTATAAATTTCCTCTCTATAATTTCTTTTTATTTTTTTCTTTGTTTTTCATTTTTTTTTTAAATTCAGGTCAATTTATAATTTATGGTTGTGTTAGTATTTATAATAAAGTTTTACTTTTTATTTCAACCACCACCTCTCTTTACACTGTTTGGTTCCTTCCTTCAAATCTATTGTGCCATTCGTTTTCGTTTTTCATTGTGTGTCGTTCAGTTCATTCTTTTTCTAAACCGCAACTGTGATTTTATTGCGATTCTTTTCGAGTTTCTTTGATTTTTTATGGTCATTATTATCCTTTTTTTTTTGTTCTGCTTTTATTTTTTTTTATGTTTTTGTTGTAGTTGTTTAGTGTTGGTTATTTTAATTTATTGTTATTGCCTTAAATTAGTCTACAATTTTCTTGTGTTTTTCGCTATTATTGCCTTCTGCCTTTTCTCTTTCGATATAATACGACGGTTGTCTCGTAAATGTTTTACTTTATTGCAAATGTAATTTCAAAACTTTTCGAAAAAAAAACATGCTGCAAGCTTATGAAACAAACTTCGTTGAGAGTTTTTTCTTTTTTTTTAATTTTCTGCTTCATTTTACTTGGTTACTTGGTTGTTATTGTAGTTTAAGTGTTCTAAGCAGCTTAACACTTGTGTGAAACACAAAATGAATGAGTGAAGAAACTAAGAACGCAAGTGGAAAAAAGAATTCCTATTACTTTTTTCTTTATTTTTTGTTTCCATTTGCAGGTTAGTCCTTATATGCTTAGTATCCATGTTTATGTTTTTCCATTTTCTATGTCTTTTTTTTGTTTGTGGTTCTGAATTGTATGTGTGGTCGTTACTATGAGATCATTCCTTATAGAGACCATTATCGTAGTAAATGCGATGTTTTTAAGTTTGAAACTATTTGGACATCAGAAAAAAAATTTCATAGTTTTTTGCTTTAAATAGGTTTTTAGTATACCAGGTGTGCCAGTATTAAAGGAGGGATATTATTTTATGAGAATAAAACACTAATTTTTAATGGGAAAGTAAAAAACATTTTATTCAAAGCATTGACCATTGCTGGCTACACATATTTTCCATCTTTCAGGCAATTTGTGGATTTCGTGCCAGTAAAACTGTTCATCGTTTGAAGCAAACCAATTACTCACCCAATTTTTAACTTCCTCGTAGGAATCGTAGTGAGGTTCATAACGACCGAAGCAAATAGTAGTCAGAAGGAGTCAAGTCTGGTAAATATAGCGGTAGTGTGTTAGCAGCTCCCAGCTTAATGCTTTGATTATATTCTGAACTGATTTTGCTTTGTGTGAAGATGCATCATCATATTACAAAATTACCTTGGTGTGTCTTGCGGCCTATTGCTGTCGCTTTTCGATCAATTTGTGGTTCAAATTGATCATGTGTTGTTGGTAGCGATCTAAATTAATGGATTCTCTAGGTTTTAGCGGCTCGTGGTACGCCATACCTTTTTGGTACCACGCAGCATTGGCTTCCCGCAGAATAAATCTGATTTTGTAGCAGAAGTTGATGCTTGTCCCTGATTAACCCACAGCTTTTTCAGTTTCAAAAGTCGCTGTAGTCTAGTAGGTAAAGTGATGGTTCATTAGACTCAAGACCACGGTTCAAACCCCAGGTCTGAGAGTAAATAAAATTGCCCTGATAAGTTTCTCAAAAATCTGTCGTTCGGATTCGACTTTAAACTGTAGGTCCCTCTACTCATGATGTATAAAATTAACGCACTCAACGTAAGGGGTGTGAGAAGCTAGGTCGTAATCCTGATTTAATGGTTGTAATGACCAATTCTTTATGAATGTATGTTTTTCCGTTTAGGACTCTGAAAATAAATCTATTATTCCTTGCCAGTAACAATTTGCTGTCTTTGAATCAAAACATCATGAGTGATTTATCAGTTTTCCCTTTGCCTGACATTCAATTCATGTGGCATTCATTTTCCAGAATTTTACATCTTTCCCCACAGCTTTTAAACTATCAGATATTGTTTGTTGTACAAAATTTAACCTTTCTGCAGCTTGTTCCTGACTCAAAGCGTCATCTCCATACAATATTCAAACTTTTTTGGTGGTCTTCCACGCTCTTCATTTCTCACATCAAAATCCTTAACCCGTCGAAACAATCTTTTGCAGGTTGCTTCTAATAGAGCATGATAACCATATGCCTCGACAAGCATACGATGCTACTCAGCACCCGTTTTCTTCAAATGGGAACCAAAAATTAATATTTTCCGCAAATCATAATTTTCTGGTACGAAATTGACCATCTTTAGCAGGATGAAAATGTATGACGTTTGCTCACTGATTTGATGTATACTGATCATGTTTAACAGATGTCATCGTCAACACAAAAAGAAAAAGTTATAGCTCGTGCACTCATTAACCGCGATCTTTTTATTCCCTCTCCACTTCAATAAAAAAAATTTTGTCGAACACAAATCGCTCCAAGAGCAATTGTTTCATTTTAATTACTTGGACTGTCAAAACTAAAGTGTCACAGTAATTACAAGTTTTATTCCTTTAGAGTTGAAACCAATTCGATTTTAGAAAAAAGAATAAAATTTTGAGGAAAATTACAAGTTGATGTTTTTAATTAAAATATTACAATGAAATCCCCAAAAGTAACATATCGGTTTCAAAGTAATTTCCGTTTACTATTCTGTTTTTTTATATTTTATGAATGTTTCTTTGCATGCACTTTGCCTTTATAGTTACCAAGAAGAAAACATTGTCAAAACTGTATTTTTTTGTTGCTTTTACTGCTACAATTCTAAATATAAAGTTTTTATGCACTGTTTTATTTTTTATTATTTTTTATATATTTTTTTTTTGGAATTTTAGTGGGTAAAGTGAAGTTGTCTAGCTTGTCTAACGACATGATGGTTTTAGGGAATGAGCTGAGCATGCAGGGTATTACGAACGAAAAGAATATACGTTTTCATGTGAAAGCGTTGACTTGTCTGTTTTGTACACACAGAAAATGAATTTGAATTCCATTAAATTACAAGGATTTTGAATTTTTCAAAATAAATTTCACCCAAATGTGTCTCCATGTTATTGTGAATTAAAAGTCTTGTATCACAATTTAATTTTTTCCTTACTTTGTATGGAAATCCTTTGGAAACTCGCATTTGCTATTTACCGCATACCCTAGTTACCACCCATCTATCGTATGCATTTCCGCTTATGTATGCACGTTACTTTAAAAAAATGCTTACGTTTCAGGTACAGAGATGAGTGGAAAGTATCGGAAGCAACGTTAATGCATAAAATATAACGCCATACATGCCCAAATACATTTACGCAGACACAGATTTTTCAAGTCATTTTTTGTAAATTTTTTTGCACGCGCTTTCTTTTGTCTTAAAAAAGGAAATAAAAAAACGCAGCAGCTGCGGTGAAAATAAACAAAATTTTTGTTTGGTTTTCACACTTTTTACGGCTGTAACAACAATGGAATAAAAATGCAGACAACTGCAGCTGTATTGTCTCTACAAAAAAGTGTATATGTCAGCTTTAAGGGTTCTTAAAATGCCAATGTATTGTAGTTGCTGATTGCTGCCTTTACCTTGTTTAAAAAATCCCTGAGTATCTGCAGCTGCATTCTCTGGCAATCATGTTTGTGTGTGATTTTTATTTTTTTGTTATTGTTGTTATTGGCTTTAGGATTGTAAATGTTTATTTTACGTTGCCCTACAATGTTAAAATTTGTATTCATTTTGTTATTCTTTAATACAAAACATTTTTATTATGATTACAATTGATTTGAACAGAAAACTTCAATAAAATGTTACACAGCGACAACATTGTCTTTTATTACAGTGCATTGTTTACATATAACATACGGTACGTATGCGTAATAAATATTTCTGTTACTTAACATTACTCATACGCTTGGCAAATAAAACATTAAGTTTTTATAATTTCTTTGTTTTGCTTTATTTAAAAATTCTTTTTTATTACTTGACATAATGTACTAATGCTGTATTTTTCTTTTCTTTATTTTCAGATTACAAATGTAAGTATGCTGTTAGTTATTAATGCCATAATAATAAAAAGACAATAAAAACAAAACATAACAAAATATTCTAAGGAAAATAAAAATATTGTATATTTGTGCTAAATAAGTTGTTAACAAATACGTAGACTATATACTATGCGGCTTTTGCTGCAAAATAAATATTTCTCCTTTGGTTGATAGGTAATTCCATTGCTTTATATGTATCACATAGTGAATAACATATACTCGTATATTATAAATAATTGTAATTCTGTAACTCTTCAGACAGAACTATGACCTAGCTTCTCATACCATATCTGTTGTGTGTGTTAATTTTATACTTGAGTGGCGGAACCTCCAGTTTAGAGTCGACTCTGAATGGCAGATATTAAAAAAAACGTTTAATGTCAATTTTATTTTCTCAGAGATTTTGCCAGAAATCTACTGAGATGCAGTCGCCCAACCTGGAGTTTTAACCGTTGCCTCACGCCAACACACAACCTACTAGACTACGGCGACTTCCTTAGTTAGTTACTTTAGTTGTGTGTTGTGCAGCAATACGACATAAAAAATTCTGCCCAGAATTAATAGGAATGAATTAATTGTACACTCAGCCACACTCAGACTATTTTGAGGATCTGATAAAATCGTGTAGGCTTCCAGCATAAGTAGAGGCCAGGTAATCAAAAATGGTTCAGGGAGTAATCTTTCCTTGTGTGCAAATAAGGCAAAATCATGCCAAAGTATATGGATTATGGTCTTATTCTCCTCCAGACCTTTGTAGCCTCTACAAAAGTCATCATATACACGACTTCGTATCCAGTCTTCTTTCACTAGCACCAATGGTTAACTAATTAGTTATCACCCCAAAGTTGCAGACTTATTACTTCTTTGTGGACTCTATGATTACGAACGCTTTATATTTTTTTTCTTGGCGTTAATTTATTTAAAAGGGTTTTCATTTATATTTTTTAACAACGCCATCAATTTTCTACTTCACAAATCAAACTTCAAGAGCATACAAAAATGGGATCCAAATGGGTCTCTTTTTAATACAACTCTCTTATGAAACGTTGCATTTTCTTTCTATTTCTACTTAAAGCACCAAATACAAATGGTTGACTGGGAAGTCTTCTATAAAATTATCAAATTATCTTGAAATTCGAGAAAATTGGAAAATTTCATGAAAATTTGCGATATGACACTTCATTTAAAAAAAATTTTTTTTGAAGTCATTAGTCTCAATAAATAACACTTTACATGAAATTCTGTTATCAATGTTATATTAATAGGCCTTAGTATGAATAAGGAACGGTACTCCTAGTATACTCATTCTACAATTAGTTCCCATATAAGCGGATGGTAACTGTTTCGATGATACAAACTTTGATTTGAGTTTTTAAATTCAAATTTATTATTCATTATCACATTGTTGATATCAAGGTGATTGAAGTCGCCATAGTCTAATAGGTAGAGTGTAGCTCGTGGTTCAACCCCCGGCTCAGTCATTTTGAAGAGAACCAAAAAAAAATATTTCTTTCGGCGACCTCTTATCAGAGACTAAAAGAGAGTGAAATAATATTACCAAAGTTTCTCAAAAGTATCAGATTAATATGCACAACATGAGTTGCGAGCATCTAGGTTGTAATCCTGACTAAATTTCTGTAAGGACCAATTAGAGTCAAATCTCTGGTTTGGAATTAAGATAAAGTCTCACCGGAATAAATCGTAGCCTAATTAATGGAATTTTGTTATGGAAACCACATGTGTGTGCACCCTAACATTTTGTCAAAGGCGACTTTTTTGTTTTAAAATGCTCATAATAATCTTAGAATATAAGATCGCGCATTTAATGGCTATTTGTGAATTAAGCCCAGAAATAAAAACTTCAAATATCATCCATAAAATTTGGATGCATTTTGATAAAAAAAACTTATAAAATTAATTTTTAATATTTAAAGTGTTAGTCTTACTCTCGGTTTAATAAATTGCAATAAAATTTTACATGATTTAAACAGATTCCGTGAAGATTCCGTGTGATTTTCTAAACTTAAACTGTATAAAATTGAGGTTTGAAGTATAATTGATTAATAATCTTACAAAATTTATAAAACTAAAATAGTATGCCAGCATTAAAGGTTTAATTATAATGTTAACTACATTGTTATTTGTAATCGAAAACTTTATTTTACATTCGTTTTTGCCATTCACTGGTTATATTTATAAATTTTATTAAACAAAGTCTTACTTTTTAATCAAAGATCTGTCTAATCACTTTCGTAGACAAATGTTTAAAAAAAATTGTTTTAAGTAATATGGAGTTGAAGTCGCCGTATTCTAGTAGGTAGTGTGTTGCTTTTTAGATGTAAAGCCAGGGTTCGAGTCCCAGGCCAGACATCAAAACAAATTACAAAAAGTATTTCTTCGACGGCTTCCTCTTAGCAGATTTCTGACAAAAACTCTGGTCCCACCACTCATATATAAAATAAACACACACAACATAAGTGGTGTGAGAAACTAGGTCGTAATCCTGACTGATGGCTTGTAATGACCAATTATGTATGTAATATGAAAGTTGGGTACAATAATTGCGTCTTCCAAGTTCAATTAGCCAGCAATTTGAAAATGTTTTACTTTATAAATATAAGAATTTATAGGATTTATTTTTTTTCATTTTTTACGTTAAATTAATTCAATGTGCTTGGGAGAGTGTGTACAGCCCATAAATGTCCATAAGAACCATTTAAAAATATTCGCGATTTATTTTTTTGAGCCTTGTTTGTCTTTCATGCAGTGTTTTATTTTCTGCTATTTTTTTGTTTTTCTTATTTGCTCCAATAAGTGTTTGGAGTACAAAACAAAGTGTATTTATGGCCCAATAGCAGCGAAATGTAAAAGCGCATATCGGCATTGCTACGGGCATGGCTTGGCCATATTAAATTGTATTATTTTATGTTTCTCTTCCCCTTTTTTATTTCGGAATTTTATTTTTCGCCATGTACATACTTACGGTATATGTGTGACCAAAATGTAGCCACACTTATAATCACAGAGTGAAGTTTTCGTGTTGCCACAGCAAAGTCTTGCACACTGCAAGCAAGCACTGACGAGTACGGTAAGATAATCATGGCGAAAAAGCCAAACATTTTAGTTGCATTTGTTCTGGGTTTTTTCCTCTCATTTTTTATTTAAAGTGTCAGTAAAATTGGTATAAACTCTCACAGGAATTATATAAAATGCTTTTGAAGCTTAAGTTTACTTAGAGAGCATCAACAATAATAGCAGCAGATAAGCAAAGGAGAAGAAAAAAGCGACGAAAACAATTCTTTTCATTTTTCTTCTTTCTCTTCTACAATACTTTTGCAAATTTCTTTTTGCTTTTAAAGTTTCATTTGATGTACTTGTTAGTATTTGTGAGAAACAAAAAAAAGAAGAGAAACTTTTTCCCTTTTGTTTATTAAACATTTTATGGTTTTATTTTATATTTTATTCTACTACACCAAATAGAAAATATGGAACAAGAAAATAAACAAACAAAAAGCAGTGAATGGAATTATTGTTTAAGTTGCTTCTAATAAAGTTAAATAATATTTTTCTTGTTAATGTTGAAACTCTAAAAGTAAGAAACTTTTCCTATATTTTTTTTTGTTTTTTCATTTCTAATAATAAAAATGCAAAAAGTATGAACATTGTTTTTACTTTAAAACCACATAAATTCCCTTTTGCTTTTATTAATATTTTCTTGTTTTTCTTTTTTTTCTCACAAAGAAAATTTTACACAAAAATACATTGTTTGCTAGCATGATGGAAGATTTTTATTAATCGTGTTCTATTCTCCGTTTTTTTTTTGCTTTATTCTTCTGAAGTTTTCTTCAATTCTTTGGATTTTATATTTTCCACTTACCATTTTCATTCATTTTTCTTCTTTTCTTTTTTTTTTCAAAAATATTTCTTATCATTTGCTTTACACTCTTTCGAATTTATATTCGTTGACTATTTGGCATTTTGAAAAGAGCAAAAGAAAAGAAAAACTGCATGAAATAAAATGAATGAATGGAAAAGTCCATGAAAAGTTATGGTTTATGTTGAAAAAAATCAAAAAAAATTTTCTTTTCATTTTAGTTTTTTCACTGCTTTTTTGTTTTACATTGTCAAATAATAGCAGAAGTGTTTTAAAAAAGTTTAACGAAAAACTGCATGAATATTTTTATTTATTTTGTTCGTTGGTTCATTTGTCTGTCTTTCTTTCAAAATACTTGTTTTAGAATTAGAGCAGGAAAAGCAAAAACTGAAAAACAGTTTTCATTTCGTTGTCTTTGGTAAACTTTTTAAACAACAAACTTAATTAAAAAACCTGTTAAATTTGTTTCAATTTGATTAAATTTATCATAATATGACTGGACTTTAAACTGCTCGAATTTGGATGCAAGCACATAATTGGCTTGGTGCTGCTATATTTTCCCAAAATCGATCCAAACAAAATTATGTGATTGAAACAAACAATGTGGTTGTAAATCCAATTGATCATATGACCAGAGGTACAGGATCCTTATAAATGTGCGATTCAAGCCCTCTAGGAAACAGATTAATAATTGAAACTCTTCAATAAAAGGTTATGGCTGTTCGCAAACCACCGGTCCAGTAATATGTGCCGATCAGAAGTAGTATGTGCATAAACTGAGCAACTGCTTGAAATCGTAAAACTATGTCAACGAATTGAGAGAAGTTCGGGAGATGTAAAGCCCACTCGCTGCGTTATAGGAGTAATTTTATTGACTCTGTCAGTTAACAGATTTGTTTCGGGTAGCTTTAGTGAGCTCATTCGTTGTCGGTTGTTATCTAGAAGATAATCTTTTGAAGAAAAAATATTGAAACTAGAATAAATACTGCAATAATTGGAAATGCAACATACACCTCAACAGGCTGGTCGAGTGGAGTGCCAGACCCGATAACAAAAGAAAGCACAAACGATGGCCATAGATTTTGTAATTCTTAACATACACAATATAACAACTTTATTTGTAGATGTAGCCAAAGGTTTATATCTTGCAATCTCAAATGATTTGGACTGCAAGACCCTTGTGTATTCATTTCCTATTACTGGTTACCAATACAGTTTGTTTTTTTTTTCTAACTTCTCTGGACCTGTTAACCAATAATTAGTCGATTAATCTCTTGTGTAAAACTCACATATTGTGTAAAACGGACATATAGCTCTAATTGCACTCTGCTGACTAATTTCAGGCTTCCCAACTATAACAGTTCATAATGATCACCTATTTAAAGATACATTTATCAAATTAGTTGTCATTTATTGGGTCTGTTTTGCCAAATGACCATTGGTGCTCTCTGAAAAGACCCTAGATTAATATTTCACTTTCCCTAATTTGCATCGAAAATTATCTTCAGCGAGTCCATTTCCAGATAAATATGTACATGAACAAACAAAATTGTCGATTTCGGTACATGAAATCCCAGAGCGTACAATGAATCCCGCGAAAGTCAATCTGTGATGATGATTTTGTGTTAGCGCCGCGATCGGTTCATTTTTCTGTGAGAACAATGTTAGCCAGTATATCACTGTTAACGGCGAGCATTATAAGTCAACGATTACCAACTTATTTTATCGTAAATTGAATATCTGGACATCAACGGTATGTAGTTTTAACAGGACTGCACCACCATTTTAAGGGCTTTGCTCTTGCTCTTGCAATTTAACCGCATTGACTGCTCCCTCATTAGCATCATTCTGAGGGTTTAACAGTGGGAGACCACTTCTTGTTTCCAATCTAAGGATGATAGCATGTCTCAATCAAATACTTATTTTGATATACTTATCAAATATTGAAGTCGCCGTAGACTAGTAGGTAGTGTGTTGGCTTATTTGACGTGTGGCCACGGTTCAACCCTAGGTCAGTCATGTCCAACAAAACGAAATTTAAAAGAATATTCCTTCGGCGACGTCCTCTCAGCAGATTTCTGACAATTACTCTGAGAATAAATATAATTGCCATGAAAAGTTTCTCAAAAATCTGTCGTTTTGAATCTGAAACTGTAGGTCTCGCCACTCGTGTATAGAATTAGCAAACGCACAACCTAAGTGGTTGTATTCCTGTGTCAAATATTTTGTTTTGGAAGAAAAATCAAAAAAAAAAACGAGAAAAAATTTAGAGAAAAACTTTGAATTTAGTGTGGAGGAAAAAAGACACTCTGTTGCAAACTAAAACGGTTTTTCTTTTCCAAAAACATGTCTCATTAAAAAAAAAAACACGGAATTATTGAGCCATCCTCGTAGCATTTGAATTACTTAACCTTCTATTGTAAGTTTATTACAAATCTTACAAGGTATGCCAGTGAATTAAGATGACCTCTGGCTCTTGGAACAAAATGTTCCTAAAATCTTACGTAATAAAATTTCTGAAATTAAAGTTTTTAATTAAATATTTATAATTGGAATGCCATTATCAATTTGTCAATTAAAAAAAAATGTAAAATTCTACATCAAAAAATAAGGCTAAGAGAAGATTTTATTAAAACAATTTTACAACTGAATTACGACCTGCACTGACTTTAAAATTACACGTAACTTTATGGGATTTTAATTTATGAAATACGTATCAAAAATAAAATTTAAATTTCTTTTCTCTTTAGCCAATTTGTCAAAAGAATTTCAATTTTATTTGAATTCCATTTCTTTTAATGATATTCTGCTCATTAATTCGGTTCTATTTAATATTCAACTTTTGTTTGAATACAAAAAAAAAGTAATTCCCAAAAAAAACCAGGGGATTCTTTTGTAAAATTTGATTAAACTTCCTTTCAAAAAATGTAATAGACTTAAAGACTTGTGTCTCTTTATGCAACCCACTAAAAGAAAAAGGCTTATTAATTTAGACAAATATATTACAAGAAAGTTTTTCGTTTCATACTTTATATTCTGTTCTTCTGACACATGAGTTGGCATGTGCTGAGTAGGATCCTACTATTTACTGAGAAATAAATTAAAGGTAAAACTCATATTGCAACAACAACAACAGCTACTTTAGCAGCAGGGAAATGTATGTCAGACATTAGGTACACAAACAACGTTGTATACCATTGTATTTGTAACGCAAACATTTCTCACAAATTTTTTTTTCCAAAGCAGGCATGGCAGCAGACATGATGCACACATGCATCAGAAAAATAAAAGAATTTTTTTCGTTTTTTTTTTTTTTTGAACATTTTCATGCACTTATTTGTATATGCAAAAATGTTTATAAAAAAATTTACATACAAATATCCATATACATACATATTCATACTAAAATATACAGTGTGTTACTTTCTTTGAAAATGGGTTTTTGAAAGTAAACAAACTATAGGCAAGTAATTAGAAATTGTCTGACAGGAAATTAGACTGTCAACGTTGCGCTACTAAGTGTTAGGTTGGTAAGGATTTTATCGATTGAATTTTTATTTTTTTTAATTTTGTTTCGGAACTGAAACACAATTATGATTATTTTGTTTTCTATTCCCTGCATTCCACTTTAAGGTGCCTCTCTTTGCTTATCAGCTCGGTAGTAATTTTAGTTTACATTTCCGATTCCTCAAAAATATCGTGAAATTAGACGTGGACATTCACCCTAAAAACAAACGCGAATAAGCTGCTAATGAAATTTTTTAATACAATCATAGATTTATCACTATTTAGTTACCACTGGCTGTAATTATACTTCATATAGATAGAACGAACATATACGCTTAACATTCCTTTATACTTGTAAAAAAAAAATAAACGTCTATTCTCACACATGCTTAAAAATACTGTTAAGTTTACCTGCACAGTTTATTTCAATAGAAAAAAATTGTTTGTTCATGCATACGTATGTACATTAGGGACGAATCATTATATTTTAAAGCAGTTGATAAAGTACCTGTAATACAAAATGTGTTGATTTGAGGCAGATAAGAGGAAAGGAAAGGTGCTCTGCTATAGACAGAAAAAAATATCTTTAAAGATACATTCTAAATGATCTACATTGGCTTGACTTTGTCGCATAGAAAGAGATCCAGTCAGACGACATATTAAATAGTCCATGTTCTTCGTAATATAGGAGAGGAGCCCTCCTGACTAGTTAAACTGAATTCTTACATTACCATTACAAATCGAGCAGGAAGGATACGCAGATAATCCATATTAACTCTGAGTTAAAATAATAAGAGCTAGGTGCACAGGTAGCAGTTCGATTGTTAGACAGTTAAAGGATTTGAAGCCAAAAGTGTCTGATGTAAAGCAATTATGCTGGAAATTCTACATCGAAGAAAAATTAAATTAGGCCCAGTTAGCTCACATACCTGCGGTCAGCTTTACAACTTAGGTTTTCAATGTCGACTTCGAACGACAGAGATCTGAAAAATTTTTCATGATAATTTTATTCAATCTCAGAGTTTTTGCTAGAAATCTGATGAGAGGAAGTCGGTGAAGAAATATTTTTTCATATTTCATTTCGTTTGGGTTTGGCCTCACGTCTAATAAGCAACCCCACTGCCTACTAGACTACGGCTACTTCAATTGTGTTGTGGCTTTCTGTTAATAACGATTTTCGAACGATAGTTACTATGTGTACAAGCTGCCAACCTGCCAAGGATAGAATTTAAAGAGAGTATATCAGACGATAAAATGATACACTAAAAGAGCGAATGAAGTAAAAGGCAAGATTCGTCCAAATTCAGAGTGCATTTACTTATAAAGTTTACAATACAAATGAAAACAAAAACCGTTAAAACGTGTTTTTTTTCAATTAAAAAAAAGAAATCAAAAGCTTGATACGCCATAAAAGTATAATGTCAGGTTACAGTTCGTAATCAAGTTTTTAGGCGGAAGTCATTTTCTGTGTGTTATCGCAATAATTATCGAAGAGCTTACTCTTCATTGATTCCGAAAAGGCCTTTCACCGTTTAAGGCATCAAGTGATCTAAGACCACACCATACAATAGTGCAGAATTCTTCTTAGTTTTCAAAGCCCACTGACATAGCATCGGCGTGCTGGGCATTTTTGGTGGTTAGTGATGAACTAGTTCCATTCATATAAATTTTTATACAATATCTTTTTATTAAATCCATGGTACCAATAAATTTTGTACCTTTTAATATTACAATGTTTTGGGGCCCATTTATCCTATTTAATGTTCCTTTTATTTTTTCTCCCATGAATCATTATGGCATGAAAAAGTAAACATGTAAATATGTATGTATGTATGGTATGTATGTATGCATGTATATATGGTTTATATGCATGTATGTACATACTAACATAAGTGAGTATGTTATTGCAATAATGTTCAACCTAAATTTCATTTCATTTAAGTTTCTATAGAAATTTCTCTGTGTTGTTAAATTTTTTTCTTTTTTTCTCTTTTTTTCAGTATTTGTATACACCATACATATGATGTTGCTTTTGTTGTTCTAATCTGCTCTCTTGCACATTAAATAAAATGTAAATTAGTTGATTTCAACTCAATGATTACATGCACGCAAAGAATTTTAAAGTAAAACTCGAAATTGTTTTTCATAAAATGGAACGAACAAATCAAAATATTTTCAATTTCCTTCCATACACATACAGCATGTTAAAAGGATCTCATGTCTAAATTTGCTTAGACTTGTAATTATAAAAATACAACAAACGAAAATTCACAACAACAATTTCAGACTCCCTTTGTGTCTTGCTACACAGACCGTAAAAATTAAGCTCGTTTGTTGTTGTTCAAATTTATTTTGTTTTAGATTTTTGTCTTTGGCCAATACGTGTTTATGTGACCTTCTTTTTCACCTTCTTTTTTTGCGCATTTACCCAATTAAATGTTTCTACCACGTTTAATACGAAAATAATGTTTTTTTTTCCTCTTTTATGCCATTAGCCAGAGTTTATTGAACCTGTTGAAATAATTTTTGTTTAATTAGAGCAAATTATCTGGACATTATTTATAATTATTACGAGGAAATTTATCTTTTGCCTAATTACTGCATGCATATATAAAGAACACAAATCTTTCCTTAATTCAGACAGAAGAGTTACAAAGATTTTTGGAAAGACATAAATAAATAAAAAAACTGGCTTCTGAAGTAAAATGAATTCAAGGAGTGTTTGGCGTTGTTCATCCACAATGTGCACGAATTTTTGGTGCCGTTTCTTTGCGGTTACGCCACAACTCACCAGAGGTTAAGCATCAGTCGAAACAGTGGGTTTCTCGAAACCGGTAATATGTTTGTCAAAGTATGCTTAATAGTCAATAAAGGTATAAAGCCCGATTTTTGACATGCACGAGGTGTAGTATCGGCCGCTGGTCTGGTAAGGCTGTCAGCTACATAATGTCTTTCATCTGAAGTGGCACTTATTTAGTAATGTTTCTAATTATTAATATGGATAGCTTAACAAGAAAAAAAAAGCTACAACGTTCTTTAAAGTTAGATCCCTAAAATGCGATTATTGTCGTTATATTGTCGCAATATTATGCTCAAAGTGGAGCAAAATTACAGTAATATAATCGAATGGTTTTGGTCTGCAATTGAAGATTACAAAATAGACTATATATCGTTACGTTTTTACATTTTAAAAACATTTAAAATATGAGCTCGTAGATTGCAAATAAAATAAAAATAAATTTGTGTTTAGCTTTAATTAAAATTCTTTATTATTCGCACAACTTTATGTAAACAACAACAATTGCTTTCTTGTTATCCCTCTGTTTATAACCTTTGCCTAAATAATAACAATTACTAGACAATTATTCTACAGATCTTTGTAAGGGAGATCTTCAAACTACGATTACTCTCTTCAAACACACCGCGTCTTTACACAAGACTGACTGAACTTCAATACTCCCGTCGCCTGCTTTACCTTGCCTTTAATATAGCAGAATCAACAATCTGATGAATGTTCTGGAATGTTCATAACATCGCCTACTCGAAATCTCGTTAAAAGTAAACATCCTTGTTTACATTTATTATTACAGTGTTGTTTATGTATTTTGTTTATATTTATTCTTGTAGTGCGGTTGGTGTATTTTTGTTTACTTATTTATCTTTTTTTTATGATGGTGTTTGTTGTTATATTAAGCAGTACGATAATTTGTAAACAGGTTTGTTTACTGCATTGTTTTGTTTTTGTAGCTTTTGTTTATAATTTTAATGTTAAGCGATGTAAAAGCAAACCCCCCTATCTAGATTTTTTAATTTTCCTAACAATATGGTTGCTACATGACAATGCAACGAGCCGCACAATTATACCGATTTTGAATTGCGAGATCGTTTTGACGACTTGAATTAATTGGCCGATTTTATACCATTAATTTTCTTTTTCAAAGTTAAATTATATGTCAAGACACTGTAAAAAATGTGTAAAAAAGTTATCAAAAACTATTTCAACAGGATCGTTTGCTGCAACCACTCTCGAAGTGGTTATTTGAATGGTATTGTATTTTGTACATAATGGTACAGTTCAAGCATTTAAAATATCAATAAAATCAGCTTTGTGTGATATTAAAATTAATTTTGAAACCAAGAAGTAGACAACTCTTCATAATTTATATTGTTTGCATTCAAAAGCGTGAACTACCCATTTGCCATTTCTTTCTATAAAACAGGAAGAAATGAAATTATCTCAAAACCTCGACAAAATGTAATTTTTTTAGAAGAAATAATAGAATACTTTAGAAAAGTTGGATAAAGTGTGTACGGCCCTAAGGAGACTTTGTAGAAAATTAAAATGATTTTTTATTGATTCATCCTGGTATCTTACATCTTAACGTCACTAATTATAAAGTCAAAATGTACTTCAACATTCTCAAAAACAACCCAACCAAAGCCGAGTCCTAAACTAGAGCTTGAATGTCTCTACGAATGCTCTGTTTTTTGTGGACATACGCTATCTTGTACTTGTGATACTTTACGTTATTATTGGTTTCGGAGACAATCTTGACAATAACTGATAAAAATCAAATAATTCACCTTTATAAACTAATTTTCTAAATAATTGCTCTACGCCTAACGGAGGTTTAGTTGATTTAGATAAAGCCTCTCTAAATCAGTGGTCGCCGCACTCAAGTAGGTAGTGTTTTGGTTTATTAGGTGAAAGGCCACGGTTCAAACCCCTGGTCAGACATCAAAACGAAAATGTGAAAATATTTCTTCAGCGGCTTCCTCTCAGCATATTTCTGGCTAAAACTCTGAGGGTAAAATAAAATTGCCATGAAAAGTTTCTCAAAAACCTGTTTCGGAGTCAGCTTTAAACTTTAGGTTCCGCCACTCATATATTAAATTAACTCACACAACATAAGTTGTGTGAGAAGCTAGGTCATAATCCTGACTGAAGGTTTGTAATGACTAATTATGTATGTATTATTGTAAGGTATGGGAGTTTTTTAAGTAAGAATTTTGGGTGGCCTGGTAGTCTAGTGGGTAGTGTGCTAGACAATTAGCATTAGGGTCGTGGGTTCGATTCCCATCAGAGACTCTGGTCTGTGACACTACACCGAGCATATACTCAAAATAACTCAGCTCGTATATAATTAATTATAATTTGTAATTGTACTGTAATTAATAAAAAAAAAATTAGTAAGAATATTTTCTTTAGCAATTTTTTATGTACTTATCTCCATCCAGTAATGGATATGAAGGTGTGAAAGAGGAAGATCGGGCCTGTACAAAACTTATGTAGACATAAGAACGTTAATAATTTAATTCATTTGGGATCAGTACATATTTAGTTACTTGACCACGAATTGTTAATATAATCCGCAAATAACACTGAATTTTGTATGAATCTTTCAATTGTGTTTACTATTCCTTTTAAAAAATTAAGCGTCGAAATTATTAACATTTAAATTTGTGTTGAAATATGTATTTTATAACTTCACATTTACTTCCACTTACTTTCCCCCTTTAATAATTAATTTTGTTTTACGTTTAAAATTCCATTCAAGAAACTTTCATTGACATCATCGCTTGGAATGTAATTTAAAATTTTCTGTTGATAATTAGATCGTGTTTCATTGCAGAATAAGTAACTTATTAATTTAATTAAATATTGTTTTTGCTCTTTTTTTCTCTTTTTATTTGCTTAACTATAGTAAAACAAGTTGAAAGAAAGTAAAGTTTTTGTGTGTTTTTCTGTAAAACATTTTGTTTATGAAAACAAAAATCTTGTTAAAAATCTCAGCAGGCAGGTGCCACAAAAGTTCTTTCAGGTTTTTCTGCTTTTCAATGCAAACTTTTTATTTTCATTTTCATTTTATTTTTCATGATGTTTTTTTGTTTTTTATTTTTTCGTATTATTCATCGTCGTTTACCAACATGTTTTAAAATGGTTGATGTTGTATTTTTTTCAATTTTTTTTTGTTTTTTTTACACTTATTGCTCTATAATCCCTTATTTCCGCACAATTTTCATAACCAAGAAAGAGTAGCTGGAAAGTTAATGCCAAAGAATGTATAAAGAAAAGAAAATGAAATGAAAAATTCAAAGAAAAACCCCAACCTTTTCTTAACTCTCTGCCTGGTTTTTCTGTTTTCTTTGTGTCTTTTTTCAATTCATTCAAATTTTAAGGCACTTGCGGTATTTGTCAGTTATTCTTTCCTACTACCGTAACCCCAACGTACACACACACACACACACCTACATTTGCAGAAATAAAAACAAAATTGTTCTCAATGGTTTACAACGAAATCTTTTTCCACTCTCCAAACATTTTTGTGGTCGTTTTACACTCTCAGAGGTCATATTTAATTTCAATAACACTTTCACTTCAAGTTGTTGCAAAGGGACACAAATTTCAATGACACTTCAAATGAAACTTTTTTGTGAAATGATGGGGTGAAAAGATTTAAAGCAACTTTACCTTACATTTTACTTTTGTGACTTTGGGGAGTGGGAAAACCAAAAAAAAAATTATAATTTAAAATGAAAATGCGTAATTCAATTAAATGTTTTAAACAATTTAAAAGAATTTTAAATAAAAATTTTATTTGTGCTTTTGAAGAGTAATTGTGCACTGACAGCTGTATATGCCTATACGTAGCGGATATACTAGGTTGTAGGTTTTGAACAGAATTTGTATTAAATATGGAAACAATGCATTTCGTAATAGTACAGCTTGTGCACCATTTTAGATTGGCTTTTGTGTATGTGAAACTCATTTTTATCCGATAATGAGTCGTCACAAGGCCTTGAAGACGCTGTAGTCTAGTAGATGGTGTGCTGGCTTATTAGACGTAAGGCAACGGTTCAAACCCCAGGTCAGACATCAAAACGAAAATATGAATAAATATTTCTGCAGTGACTTCCACTCAGCAGATTTCTGGTAACAAATCTCAGAGAACAAATATAATTTCCATGAAAAGTATCTCAAAAATCTGTCGTTCAGAGTCGACTGTAAACTGTATGTCCCGCCACTTATGTATAAAATTAACGTAAACAACATAAGTGGCGTGAGAAGCTAGGTCGTAATCTTGACTGGAGGGTTTTTATGACCAATTATGTATGTATGTATGTATATGGCCCTGACATATTTTTGAAAGCGGGTCAGTGGGTAGTGTGCTCGACTATTAGCGTGAGGGTCGTCGGTTCGTTTCCCACCAGAGACTCTGGTTTGTGACAATGCACCGAGCATATGGTCAAGTTACTACTATTGGAATATAATTTGTAATTGTATTGTAATTAATAAATAAATAAATACATACATTTAGTTATGCATTCATTCGTATTATCTTCAACTTCAAAAGCTTCATAGAGGCTAAATATCGTGGAGCCGTTTGAAAAATTTGTATATGTGGTTATCTAAACCTGTCAACAGCCTATTGGCAAACGATTATATACTTACAATATCAAGACAATAGTTGAACCGGTTAAGGTGACCAGAGTGCCCGTCTAAAGGGCGGGAGTTTGAAATCAATGTATATAACTTAAGGGCGGCGAAACAAGGGGAAATCATCCCTATTCCCAGCGCCCTGCGAAGAAAGTTCATCAGACACTTTACGCCATGATAAACGGCTTCTTCTAGCACCAGGCAAAGCAAGTAGCGTTCAGGCTAAATTCGACAAGGATGATATCATAATTAGCTCCTTAGGTATGCTAGGCCGTAAATCTTTATTTATCGGTTTCTTTTAGATAACATGGATTGATTATTTGGTAAAGTTCTGAGACACCATCAACGCAAGCAGATATTACTGGAATAGAAGTCTAGAACCTCAACCGAATTCTGTGGAAATAAACACAGATGGCTGCAAATTGTGTGAAAATTCGAATTGTGGTGTTAATATAGAATTCCGAATAATTACAGTGCCTTCCAAGCCAATTTCGTGTATAACCCCAAGACCCCATGGCTACTCAATGGCAGAATATTTCCTGTAGATTAACTTTCTACTCGGATAACCAACTAGACTTAGAATCCCTTGAGAATATTCCTGTCGTCCTAAGACTAAGTTTCTTGCTTGTACAGGGACTACGCTTAACCGTGGCGTCACAACGGACCACCAAGCGTGCTCAAGTGAGTTTTGGTAATCAAAGCTACCACTTCGACCTAAAACCTATGACTCTTGAGAATATTACATCAATGTCCAAGCTTTCTTATAAATGCTACAAACTTTATAACTCAATTGAGAATTAGTACGTTTTAAATGTGTCCGTTACACGGGTCCACGGATGCAGAAACTTGCACAAAATATTTTACGCAAATGTATTAGTCGTAATAGGCTCCAAACTAAAAAATCTTCTGAAGGAACAGGGTTAAGAATTTAGGTTAGAAGATATTATTATTAGAATACATAGGTTTATCAGTATTTCACTTTAATTATCCAAGTTTTGTTCGGCATAAGTCACCTACTTTTGAAGTTTTTTCCAGAAAGTTTTGTATTCGAAAGTGATGGAACAGAATATTCCAATTAAGTTTTAACCAACCAATTGACTGTCGAAATAGCATATACCGCCCGTAGAGTACTCTACAACAATTCAAATAATTTGTTAAATTTACAACAACATCATGTACAAAGAAAAACTCCATTTGTTCTTTGTTGTTATTGTTTTTTTTAAATTTCCTTGCGTTTTAATATTAACAATACAAACTTACTAGACGAAATTAATTACGAAAAAATCTTTAAAATTGTTTAGTTTTGTAAAACTTTCTCTCTAAGAAAAGAATAAAAAAAACACTACAAAAGAATTTGTTTATTGTTGTTTTGTAACTAAATAGACGTTTTAATAACGTTTTCTTTAATTTTTATTAACTTTAGCACCAGTTTACATAAAAGTTTTCCTAATATTTAAATCAGTATTTGACTCATTTGTTTTTTTTATTTTATTTATCGTAATGAAAACGAAAACATTTTTAAAGGTTTTTGTTAAATTTTGTGGGAATACACTTTCTTACAACTGTTGTAGAGAAACTTGTTGTAAGATTATGTTATTAAGAAATTCTAGAATGTAGGGTGTTGTCTTATTAGACGTAAGGCCATGCTTCAAACCGTAGTCCAAACATTTTGAACGAAATGAAATAACGAAATATTAGGAAATTATTTCTTTTGGCGATTTACTCTCAGTTGACTTATAAAAAAAGTCTGAAAGTGAATAAAATTGCCATGAAAAATTTTTAAAAAATTGAACGACAGATTTTAAACTTCAAACTCTAGGTCTTGCCTCTCATGAATAAAATTAACACACGCAACATGGGTGTTGGGACAAACTAGGTAGAAATCCTGATTGATGTGTTGTAATGACCATTTAAGCAACTTAAGTAAGTATTCTATTCAATATTCCAATAAGTGACCACGGCGGGACCTACTATGTAATGTCTTGTCCTAACGACGGATTTGAAAACCTTTTATCAGAGTTTTTGCCAGAAGACTGCTGAAGGGATAGGTTAGGTTAATTCGGAGTGGTAGCTTTGATATCAAAAAGCTTACTTGAGCATGCATAGCGGCCCGTTGTAACGCCACAGGTGAACGCAGTCCCTGTACTGATCAAGTTCTACCAAAATCAGGGAAGAGCAAGAAGTGCCTTACGCTTGAAAACCAGCTAGAAAGTTTGATAAACGAAGCTATATCCTTGACATCAATTGATGATAGCACCGTCAAACTGACAAGAAATGGAGGGCAAAATAACCTATATCTGCACCTCGCAAGAGATGCAGATAAAGAAAAGAAAGTGGTTAACAGTCCCCTTTTCCTCAGCGGATGTGCACCCAAGGCAGAAGTCGTTAAATGGAAGCCGCATCTTTTCCGCGTGTCCACCCATAAGACAATTACCTGTAAGCTGAGAGGAAATCGCCAAAAAAAATTTCTGGTATCCCTTTGTGGAGATGAATGAGTCGGTTTTCTTCCACTTCCATCGACTATGCTTTAGAAAACATACATATGTACATACACTGGTATCGCAACGCTTCAGTCAGGATTACGACCTAGCTTCTCACACCCTTTATGTTGTGTGCGTTAATTTTATCCATAAGTGGCGGGATTTTCAGTTCTCAGTCCACTCCGAACGACAAATTTTGAGAAACTTTTCATGGCAATCTTATTTACTCTCAGAGTTTTTGCTAGAAATCTGCTGAGAGCTGAAATATTTTTTCATATTTCGGTTTGTTGGAGGTGTTTGCCCTGGAGTTTGAACCGTGGCCTCACGTCTAATTAGTCAACACAGACTACTGCTTTAGAAAGGCTTTATCTAAATCAACCAATAGCAGATCAAGCCTATAATTTCGTACCCTTGGAATGACTTGATGCGAAAAGCCAACAACATTATTACATTTTTGTAAGGCAGCAATTTGAATGTGTTTGAATGTGCAAAAAAAAATGTAAATATTGTATGAAAAAAACTCGAATTAATAATTGTTTTGAACTGAAAGCATTTTGTGTGGTAACCTTAACACTATTTTTTAATGCTTTTTCTTTACAAAAAAATTATAATTATAATGTATTGACAGTTAAACAAATTATTTAATATGACCTTTTTTTATTGTAATTAAATAAAAATGAATAAATTTTGTATTGTAAACTAACCACATTCGATAATAACTTTGCATTGATAATTCTTTCCATATTTAATGGACTGTAACTTTCCGTTCTTTCACTCGTTTCATTTAATAAATTATTTACTCTCAACGAAATATGTTTGTAGTTATTGTAGGACACGTGCCTTGAAAGCGCACACTATGCAACTCACGGTAAACAGCAATACATACCCACATTGATATAATTAATGGCCTGAGAAAGCACATTAAGAGGTAAAATTTACATTTATTACAGGAAGAATGAAGATATAAGAAACTGCCAGCGAACTATGGACAAACGACCAGGCCAGTGAGTGTAAGAGAGAAGTGTGTAGTATAACCTGCTATTAAAGAAAATAAAAGTAAATATGAATTGTAAAATATCAGCCATCAGAAATTATTACCTGCTGTTGTTAAAACTGAAACGTAAACCGATGGAAAATGCCAAGAAAATGTAAGAGAAGTAGAAAAGGCAAAGAGTGTAAAAAAAGTAAAATAAAACTAAAGTAATGATTGTGGGTCAAGAACGACTTAATGGTGCCATACAATACAAACATGCAATTTTGTTTTTTAACGATTTAAATGTATTTTAATACGCCTTTTAAGTTGCAAGTGTTAATCAATTCATATGCTTTCAAATTCAGTTTGCATTCATCGTTAAGTGAGTAGCAGAAGAGGAGTTACTAAAATGAAGAATAATAATAGAATTGTAGTAAATTTATATGAATATACATAGTTGGCCATTGCAACCCTTCAGTCAGGATTACAACTTAGTTTCGCACACCACTTATGTTGTGTTGAAATCGCCGTAGTCTAGTAGGTAGTGTGTTGGCTTATTAGACGTAAAGCCCGGGTTCGTATTCCAGGTCAGACATCAAAAAGAAATATGAAAAACAAAATATTTCTTCGGCGACTTCATCTCAGCAGATTTCTGACAAACACTCTGAGAGTAAATAAAATTGCCATGAAGAGTTTCTCAAAAATCTGTCGTTCGGAGTCGACGTTAAGCTGCAGGTCCCGCCACTCACGTATGAAATTACGCACACAACATGAGTGGCGTGAGAAGCTAGCCCGTAAACCTGGCTGAAGGGTTGTAATGGCCAATTATGTAGTCTCCCTTGACGTTTATGTTCAAGTAATAAGAAAACTGAAGTTTTTTTTAACAAAGTCCCCAATTTTCTGGCGTTTTGGAAGAGGTTCAATACGTGCTCGACTTATTTACTCAATTGGTCATGACAATCCTTTAGTCAAGATTACAACCTAGCTTGTCAGACCTGGAAATTGCTGAATTTTTGTGAGTGTTAATTTTATTCATTAGTGGAAACGCCTACTGTTTCATGTCGACTTCGAACGACAATTTTGGTTGATAAACTTTTCGCGGAAATTTTATAAAATTAAATATAAAACTCCTGATCTGAAGTTGTCGAAAGAAATATTGTTGCATATTTCGTTTTGTTCATGATGTCTGATCCAGGAGTTAAATCACGGTTTTTCGTCTAATAAACCAACACACTACCTACTAGGCTACTGAGACTTCCATTTCTGAAACAATTAAATAAATTCACGATAAAATGTTGGCTGATGGCAGATTAAATGTACGAGAGATTAAGCATCTAAGATGACTCAGTGGTTACAGTTTTGAAAGATCAGTTAAATACAATCATGTGCCAGCTTTGCAGGAGACAATATTAGCAAAGTTTTTGAAGTTCTCGTAACCGATAAGAACCATAAGAAAAGGTGCAATTTCCATGAACAATACTGCAAATTATTTATTCATTTGCATTATTCTGCGGATTTATCGTTGAAGAAACCTAAAGAAATAGCGCGCCAGAAATGGAAGTCTATTTTGATGATCCCGAAGAATCTTATCGAATCGAAGGATTCAAAAAATTAGAAAAATTTTGGACACACCCCTTAAAAGCTCAAAAAGTCATGGATTTATTAAGCTTCGTTTCACCCGTATTTACAATTCTTGTTATAAAGTTTTCTTAAATTTTGAAATTAAATAGTTTAATGTTTTATAAAGTAATCCTACGCACTAAATTGATAACGTAATAATGCCCCACCCTTATTTGTAAATGGAAAAATCAACCTGAAATTTTTTTAAATTTTCCTCCTTTTTTTTTTTTACCCATTTCAGTTCTTCTTCTTCTTTTTATTTTGTGTGTCTTAAACAATCAAATTAAAAACTTTCATTTTTTTTATTGTTTTTGTTGCTATTGTAGCGTTAATATTTCGTATAACCTTTGCATGTTGACATTTTAACCTTCTCTTTTCTAATGGCTTCAAGGTCAGTTATGTTTGAAATTAATGTTTTGCTATCAAGGCACAAATTTTCTCTTAAGTTTGAGTGCATGGCTGTGTATGTATGTATGTATGTATTTGATTATATACAGTTATGTATATATATTTGTATGTGTGCACTTTTATATTAGCTTTAGTTAAACATGGCTCTTTAGCGGATATGAAGCCATTGATGGGTTTGAGTATCGTCTGTTTGGTGGTCTTGTTTCAGTGGTTTGGTAATTTGTTTGAGATATTATTAAAGAGGTTTGTCTTGCCATAAACAAATTAAGTTGAACGGGCTAAATAACCTTGTTTATGCAAATGAACCCCCCCCTTCCTAAACGGACAAAATAAAAAAGGAGTAAATGAATGCCATAAAAGCGAATAAAAAATAAATTTTTTTCTTTCTTTAATTTTTTTGGGAAATAATTTTCCAACTTAAACAGCAGCAGTAATACTGAACGAAATTATTCTTTAAAGGTTATTGAGGTGTTAAAGCCAATGCTGTTATTTAGCCAAGTACAATATTTTTGTTGGAATTGTTTTTTTTCTTGCTTTCTTTCCTTCTGCCAACTACAACACTCAATAGTTAATCGAAGCATTTAATTTTTGTTTTTTGGTTTATTTATTCGAACTTTTCATTGTTTTTTTTTTTATTTTTTTCTGCCAAATATTTATTTTTGTTTTGCGTGTTATTGCGCAGTTTTCATTGAATTTTTTTTTTTGCTGATATTGAAGTATTTTTTTATCCAATAATCTGTTTACTTCATTGCTGGCAGTTTCTCCAATCTGTAAATACGTACTTTTGCTAAAATATTGGCCGTTTTGGTGGTGGTGTATTGAGTAGATATTCTCATGCTTAATAAATGCCATTAACTATTGGCACTTTATCACTTTGGTTAGTCTAAATGAAATGGCGTACAATAAATGGAAAATAAATATTGCAAATAAGCAAAAACTGATATAATAATAAATGACTAAACCAACCAATATAAATGCCAAACAAGACACAAATAAACTTTAACTCCAACGCCACTAGCGCTGCCACTGTTAATACCATCATCACCAACATCATCATCATCAAACACCATAACCATCAACATCATTTACCACTTCAACCAGTCGATTGTTTTCTTTTTTTTTCTTACTTCTTTTGAAACTTGTTTATTCGCTTTTACTTCATAATAAAGATGAATTCTGCTGTATTCTGAATAAATATACATATGAGAATGCAGATTACAACAAAAACACCAGCAGCACCAGCAGCAAGGATAATGTGTACTTGTCTGTGTTTTGCATCACAATAATTGACTTAAAACTTTATTTTTTATTTTATTTGTTAAATTAAAATTTTTAAATCAACTTTTCCAAAAATATTTTAATGATTCTTAAGTAATAGCATCTGTATATAATCTGTTAGTTATAACAAGGATTTTATAAAGAATTTGCTTTAAGCAAAAGTATTTCTTTTTAAATTACGAATACAGATTTATTGTTTTCTAAAAGTTCGTAGACACAACATTCTGTCTTTATTTCAATTATTTATTATGAATTAATTTATTCTTCTTATAATGCTTTGCACTTGGTAGAGGTGAATATCCTAGCCTGTCATTCGGAATCAACTTTAGCTCATGGATAAAATTAACACACAAAATGTGAATGGTGTGTCACACTAGTTTGTAATTTCTGACTAAAGTGTTGTAATGACCAATTAAGTGAGAAAGAAATTATTGCAACTATGAAGTCAAATCTTTCTCCACCAAGACATTTCCAAGAAATGAAAGAAATAAATAGAAAAGATAATGCATGGCCTAATCCAACAATTTTTAGATGAAATTCCCTTCCCTTAAATAAAGCGGCAGTCTGTTACCTTTCAATGTCTGCCAAATCTAAACCAAATGGCACTTTTCGCTTAACTTTCACAGGCGATAACTGACAGAAGTGTACAGTGTTGCTTTCACAGTCCAGAGGTGGAATGTTCATAGAATCACAATGTTATTGACCTCCACCCGTGCATACTATAATATGAATACCTATAAAATATTGTATTAGAATGGAATTTCAATGTTTAGGCCCCACTACAAAAAATTTTATAAATTATTTGGCCCAAATTTTCATTTGCGAAATATTCTAATTTCGAAATCATTTCAAAACGTCTAGCAACTGGACAGACTAGAATTGACAGTCAAAAACGTTTTACTGTCTATTTGCTGTGATTGATAGACTGATTTGATCGACTACTAACTAAGAACGGCTACTAATATTACTATGGTAGGCTACATACATCGATAATGACTCGCGGGGAGTTATTGGTGTTTGATGAGAAAATTGTTATGCATTAAACTTATTACTGTCGCGAAGAGGTGCCTTAGTACTTAGACATACAATTGTAGTCTTCTTCAACTTTAAAGGTATCCCTATAATGTCTCCTCCAACTCTATTGGCCTGACAAACTTTAGGACACTGTTCGATATCAATAATAACAGTACCCTGCCTAGCACCTTATATAGGTAACCAAGTGTTTCCTTTTGAGATGCATTAATGCGTCACATGTTCCAAGAATATGCATCTACCTTACAGTATTTGGCAGCAATTAATTTCTACCTATTACTGGATTGTGAAAATCTGTGGTCCTAGTTTTTTTCCATAGGGAGCTTAATAGGAGGGGTATAAAGCAATAATATTTAATAGAGCATCAACCCAACCTCTTGTCTTTGATCTATATAGGATCGTATTAACACGTTAAGGGCCATTATTACAACTTGTCGTTAACTAAAGGGAGGATTTTAACGGGCAGATAAATTGTTTTTCATTATTATAAGTGAACAGTAAGCTAGAACTGAGCGTTAAGCTAAATAGAGGATCATCCTACCGGTAACTTTTAAAGTTAAGTTTATGTTTGAACTTGTCATATTATATATTATTTTCAATATGGTAACTTCAAATATAAGCAACATGATAAAGCATAACAAAAAAAGAAGCCCGTCGTTGTCACTGCTTTAAAAAAAATTTACCTTTTTAATTGAGCAGTGCTATCGACATTGCTCCGCCACTGCCCTATTTTTGAAAAAGTTAACTTTATTTATCACTAAGTTGTAATAACGAAAAGAAGTTAAAGCTGACTTTAAAGTTCACTTTAGCTAAAGTTACCTTTAACTAAACCCAACTTTAACGGGAAATTCTAATAATGGCCCCAAGTGTCACAAAAAAAAACGAACACAATCTACAAGTTATCCCGTAGGTCAACATTATAAAGACCTTAATTCCTTAAAAAAAAATTATTTTATCCTGCTTCTTAACAATTACAATGTAAAGTTAGTTAATCTAATGGAAGAGTTTACAATTATGGCAGCGTATACGATGCCAAACAGTATTTCCGGTGATCATACTTTACAAAGCAACATTAGCAGCACCAAAGTATTGAAATGATTGTTTCCACAAATAAGTTATTTTGGATTTTGCCTGCCAATCTCGTCCTCTTCTTTGTGTAAATAATTATCACAAATATTATTACCCAAGGCCAACCTGATCAAATCGGAATATTAATTAAGGTCTTATTAGGCATATATTCATAGTGTACATATGTATGTATGTATGTACAGTTGTGTTCATAAAAATAGGAGTGAGCCCATTGAAAAACAAAAGCTTGAATTTTAACAAATAAAAAACATGGTTTAATTCAATTTTTTGGTGTAATGTAATGTGGATTCAATGCTAAATTATTTAAGTTATTCATTAATTAAATAAAGCTTTCAACAAGTAAGTAACAGGAAGTTTAAAAAAAATATCTTAAATAGGGCTGTTCAAAATAATAGGAGTATTTCAGTTTTCATAAAGATTTACTATTAAAAAAGTTAAAAATGATTATGACTATAATCAGAAACTTTAAATACGATTAGTATTTGGTAGAATAGCCTTTACTTTTTATTACGGCAGCACATCTACGAGGCATGGAGTCAACTAAATCCTGACATCGTTTTAGTGGAATTTTATTCCACCCATCTTGCACTACAGACCACAACTCAGCTGCATTTGACGGTTTTCGCTCGGCAACATATTTTTTAACATCCCCCATAGATGTTCTATGGGATTAAGGTCAGGAGACTGAGCTGGCCACGACATAACCTTTACCCCATTAACCCGAAACCACTCATTTGCCAATATACTGGTGTGTTTCGGGTCATTGTCTTGTTGGAATATACATTTTAGAGGCGTGAAGTGTATGGTAACATCACTTCTCTCAAAATACCGACATAGACGTTCCTTTCCATTATGTTTCTAATTCGATGTATTGGACCTACACCATTATATGAAAACCTTCCCCATATCATTAGTTTTGCACCACCATGTTTAACTGTCTTTTGTGTGCCACCAAATAAAACAATTTTGCTTTCGTCGGTCCACAATAAGTTCTTCATTTTTCTTACGGATATTTGATATGTTCTTGGGCAAACTTTAAGAGTGCTGCTGCCTGTTTTGTATGTCAACAATGGCACCTTTTGTGAACTTCTTGCGAATAAATTGTTGTCCATCAGACGTCTACGAATAGTAGGGACACTTACGGCAAGATTCAGATCCTTTTGAATTTTATTTGAAGACGCTGAAGGATTTATTCTGCTGTATCGCACAATTCGGCGGTCATCGACAGTAGTTGTTTTGGCCAAGCGCCCACGCGTTTCGGTTTTTTTTTTTTTATATTTGAATGTATTTGTGATCATTTGATCGGAGTAACTTAAGATTTCCTTAGTTTCTTTGTAAGTTTTGCCTTTATTTCGAAAATTTTTAATTAGTTTCTCTTCTCTTCAGTACAGTGCTTCTCTCGTCCTACTATTACAAAAAAAGTTTTAACTACATTTTTCCGTGCTTATTTTTCACTTTTTTCTTTAAATTATGTGCTGTTATATTTTTATTTTTAAAACAACACTCACACTCCTATTTTTTTGATCAACTGAAATCAAGGCAAACACAGAAATTAATCAATTTCGTCGTAAATATTAAAGTTATTACGAGATTCTTTTTTGTATTTTATTTCTTACATATCGTTGTAACTACCATTAAAATATATCATGTTTTGCAAATTGGTAGAATACAAAATTTTAACTTTGAAAATATTACATGGTAGCACTCCTATTATTTTGAACACAGCTGTATATATGTTGTTATTATTTTAGACGGGCATATCCTACTTTACTTTATTACTGATACATACGTCATAAATCTTACCTATGTGAAGTAGCCGTAGTCTGGTAGGTAGCATGTTGGCTTATAAAACGTGAAGCCAGGGTTCAAACCCCAGGTCAGGCATCTTCAACAAAACGTAATACGAAAAATATATTTTTTGCGGACTTCCTCTCAGCAGATTTCTGGCAAAAAAAAAACTCTGAGGGTAAATAAAATTGCCATCAAAAAATTTCTCAAAAATCTGACGTTCAGAGTCGACTTTAAACTGTAGGTCCCGCCACTCATGTTTAACTTTAGCACACACAACATGAGTGTTCCGAGAAGCTAGGTCGTAATCCTGACTGAAGGGTTGTATGTATGTGTGTGTCCAATTATCCTTTGTTCTGTTATAAGATTGGATGTGCCCTGTTATTCCAAAGGAGATCAAGTCGTATTTCATTATCAAAGTCAAGAGATCAACATTGTGTCTTAAATTTTATTTAACGAGTATGGTTATACAACTTCTTGTTGGCCAATAAATAACTTAAGGCAAGAAAAAATGAAATAAAATTTAATTTACAAACATTTTTATCCATGACCCAAAAGAAATATTACATTTTAATTTTTATAAAATGAATTATTTTTCGACTTCACTTATCTCCTTTTTTTTACAATCTCTAACTCTTTAGATATTCAACATTCACTGGACTAAGTGAAAATTAAATTTATGAATTTTTTTTCAATTGCTTTTGCTTCTCTTGTCTTCAAAGACTTTCTAGATTTTATTGCTTTAAAACACAAACAAAAAAAATTGTTTCTTTAACTAATTTTATGGACAGAGAACGGAAAATAAATCTTGTACTTATTTTAAGCCTTAAAAGAGAAGCATTTATTCTTTAATCAGTTTTACAAGGTACATATCTGCTGTAATGTATCGTTTGAACATTAAAGCATAAATATATGGCTTTTATCTCTATTTATATTATACACCACCCATCATATTTATGGCCTATTAACTAATTTATGAAAACACTTTACTGAAGCCCATCTACTTCTATGTGCAGATGGTTACAAAGAAGCGTTCACGTTCAAACCGGCAAACCATTGTAGACCTTGTGGTGGAGCTACAAAAATTATGCCATTAACTTGGCTATAAGTAGATACAAAGCAGACCATAATGGTAACTTTGTTATGACCGTCGATGCTGTTTTTCTATTTTGTGTGTGTATGTGTGTGTGTTGGCTTCTTTGTCTTCTGTGTTGCGTTTCGTTTCGTTTCAAATACGATGCGATATAAATTCTTTGTAAAGTAATTTGCATAATTTAATTAACTGCAAACATTCTGTTATTGACCCAATTTGTAAATAATAACGATAATGTTACATTACAATCTTTCTTTTCAATATTCTTTTTCACGCCTTCCATCGCTTCACTTCCCACCCATAATCACCACCGTCAGTCAATTGTAATCACTATTGAAGATTGTGAAATTTAAACATTTTGACTGGTGTTGACGCTTGGACGGCCATAGTAAAAAAAAATAAGCGGCAGAAACTTTTTGGTAAGTTCATTCAAGCGGCAATGACAGAATGACAGACACTGACACTAATAGGAATCAATTATTTCGTTATGATATTTTAGTGCTTTTTTTCTTTGTTCTCTGTTAAAAAGAAGGGCACAGAGAGAAAATTGAAATTTAATTGACTTTTCACTTATGAAAGGAAAACAACAATTGCAATAACGCTCGTTCAGAAAATATTAAATTAAAGAATTCTGAATTTATTTTAAAGCGAACTCATATTGATGTTTATAAACACGAGTTACGACATTTTTGAATGGTTCCTACATGTCCAGGGAAAATTTTCGAATTACATGAGAGTGTATATCTTCAATAACTCTTCGAATGTTTGTGATCGTAACTTTGTAAGATTCCATAGTAAATAATCAAGCTTAAGATGACCAATATATTGAACTATGAAGTGAAATTACTCTTTCATCAAAAGTTCCCTTTAGTAAATCATTTTGCAGTACGTGTTGTGTGATAATCATATCCTTACACCGTTCACCATTGAGAGTAACATTCCGATCATTATTGGTTTCAAAGATATATGGATCGATGACTCCGCAAGCCTGTAAAGCGCAGTAGATGTTTTTACAATAGTTGATGGATTATTCTCATTTCAAATGCGACAATTCAGCTTATTTACGTACCCATTGAATCAAAAATGAAAAGTCATTGGAAAATAGAATTTTAAATTAAAATTCAATATCAATATCAGGCCAATCACCGAATTGTCTGCGGAAACTATAGGCGATTGGCTTTAATTCCGTCACAAATTGAATCTTGAAAGTTTTTAAAACTAAATCATTCCGTAAAATCTTTCATAAAGTGGAAGAACGTAATCTATATTGCTGATAACAGTGTCGATTTGAAGTCAGGAAAGTGAAGAAAATTAAATGCGGTTTTAGTGTTTTTTTGAAATTTTAATAGGTTTATATATGATATTTTTTTGTGGCTAAACGAATAGAGGTTTTATATTTATTTTGTTTTTATTTGAAAGGTGTGAGCAACTGCTACTTTCAGAATTTTTTTTTATGTTTATGTCTAATATACGAGATTAAAATTATTCGTTCAAAATTTAAAAATAATACAAATTTCACATTTTTTTACCGTCCTCAAAAAAAGGTAAGGATTTTAAAGGTGAAAGTAGTTTTTAGTATTTTAATGTTATATACCACAATAAAATATGAACTCAGAAGCAAGAAAAAAAGTTGGCGCAAATTTGCGCAATTATTTTTGGCGATTTTTTGAAAATTTCACTTTTTTCTGAAAAATTAAAAATATTAGACGCATAGGTAATAATGCCATATGGCGTACGAATTATGCGAGGAAATTCAGTAGAAGCGATACCAATCGAAATATCATGAATAGGTTACTTTTAAGCAGTGACCCTGTTATAAGCTGCAGTACACAAAAATCGCGAAGGAATAGAATAGCATTTTCATCAGATACTATTAAATTACTCCTTCCTGACATTGATGATGAAAATGATAACGATTTTAACGCTTGTAGTTAGTTTCACTTTTTAAGTATTTTTAAGTTAAGTCTTAAATAATGTAAAATAAATATTATGAATAAATATTAATTATCATAGAAGTTTAAAAATTTTATTACATATGTATATCGACTATTATAACAATATGAGATATATGTTTGATTTTCTTAATGGACCGTATGTGGTACCTAGGGGCACTTATGATTCGATAATAAAATAAGGTGAAATGATTCACATTCATATTAAACATGTTCATGTCGAATTTCATCAAGGTAATAAAATTTTTAAGCCAATTATAATTGTTAAACATATTTTCTTAAGCGGCCCTATTTTGGACCAAGAGGCAATTATAGACCGATCATAATAACAAAATTTGGTAATATGATTTAGATTTACAAAATACACGTACATACCGAATTTCATCACGATACCGATGTTTTTAAACCATTTATAAGCGCAAACGTGAATTTCTAAAGGGGACTTTATATGGGGACCAGGGTCAAATGTGATCCGATTTTCACCAAACTTTACACCATGATTTCTTAGTATACAGAACTGATACATTCCATTATCATGATTGTTGCATAATTACCATAATTATGTGTAAATAAGTGCAATTTCGAAGGGAATTTGTATGGGGGCTAGGCGAAATCACAGACCGATTTGAATCAAAATCAGTTGAGTTCATTCTTGGGCCTAATTATTATTAAAAATATCAAAAAATTCCAGCCATTAACTCATAAAACACTTCTATTAATTTTGGCCAAGTTTTCAGGCGCCATAAAAAAAATTAATAGTAGATCAAGCTCTTTGCAAATCGAGGTGAATAGACCTATTATGAATGACACTCTCACATTCCACTTGTAGCTTTCAAATTTTGTTGCATTAGTCGATTTTAATGCACGAAAGACCCCATGGTTGTTTATTGACACACAAGCGCGATAATAATATTGCATCATCTGTAGCGTATGAGTGATGTAAATATTAGCCAGTCGGAAGCTCTTAATGTACTTGACATGAAAATTCAGTGCGACCTTAACTGGAACAATAATATTTTGCTTTCTATGTGGAAGTATTCAAGTGCCTCGGTTTACTAAGACAGTGCAAGAAATACTTCTTTTCATCTGATCTTCTTACGGTTTACACAACTTATGGCACACAACTCTCATGTGTGGACAGATTGCACGAAGTCTATTTTAAAGCTTTCCGTTCGCATGCAGAAGAGAGCTAAGGTGCTTTTTAATAATGGTACGGTATTCAGCTCTTTTGATTTATTGGAGCACTCACCTAACGCAACTACAACGGATTTTGCTTAAGCGAAATTAAGAGACTTGTTTCCGAACATCATATATTCTAAGGTAACACTAGTCTTTCTCATAAAACTCATCCATTTGTGGTCGAATAGTCAGTGGATCGCACAGTGCATTACAGACATAATTTGTTCTTTAGCCGGACTGTCAGGGTTAGTATTGATGTATGAATAGATATGGAAGTCCCTTCCTGCAAAGTTCTTTCCTATCACATATATTATAAAGAGATTCAGATCTAAAGTTCCTCCTTCCCTATAATCTATATCCATAGTTTAGAACATTGCACTGCATGAGTAGAGCCCATCACCAGAGTGTTGGCCGTGAAATACTGAAAAAATTGGTAAAGAAATTGTCGAACTAAACAAAACAAAAAACAAATATCAGCCGTTAAATCAGTTGTCAAATAAAATAATGTTGCCAACTCAAAGTTACGAATCACTTAAAAAAACGCCCATTACTATTGTAGTTATACCATACAGTGAAATATATGCGGGATACCTTCAAGAGAATGGGTTTCAATAACTTTTATTCTGAAACTACATTGTCATTGACCTCCTGAATATTTTTGATTGTGATTTTAAAACCATAAATATGAAACGTTAACATATTTTCAAGCAAGTTGTTCAATTAGAATATTGTTACGTTTTTACGTTTTAAAAACGTTTAACATATGAGCTCGTAGATTGTAAATAAAATAAAAATAAATTTGTGTTTAGTTTTAATTACACACATACATAATTGGTCATTACAACCCTTCAGTCAGAATTAAGACCTAGTTTCTCATACCACTTATGTTGTGTTAGTTTATTTTTATACATGAGTGGCGGGACCCACAGTTTAAAGATTTTTGAGAAACTTTTCATGGAAATTTTTATTTACTCTCAGAGAGGAAGACACCGAAAAAATCCTTTTTGTATTTGTTTTGATGTCTGGCCTGGGGTTTGAACTTTGGCCTTTACGTCTAATAAGCCGACACACTACCTACTAGACTAAGGCACAGTGGTGTGAGAAACTAAGTCGTAATCCTGACTGAATGGCTGTAATGACAAATTATTTATGTAAACAGTCTGATGAATGTTCTTGAAGGCGAGCGTTCACGACTTCGCCCTTTCGAAATCTTTTTAAATGTAAACATCGTTGTTTACGTTTATTGTTGTAGTGTTGTTGGTGTATTTTTGTTAACTTGTTTACCATATTTTATGCTGATGTTTGTTATATTAAGTCCTACGATAATTTGTAAACAGGTTTGTTTACCTCATTGTGTTGTTTTTGTAGCTTTTGTTTATAATTTTAACGTTAAATGATGTAAAAGCAAAATACCAGTTAGTAGATTTTTAATTTTCGTAACAAACATTTTGCATTACCAGTGGAGTAAATAATAATAGAAATTCTAAATACAAAAAAAAGAAAAAACATTTTCACGGTGCTCCGTCATTTCTAAATAACTTTTAAATATTTTCAACTGTGCATTTATTTCCAATTTTTGAATATAATTTATGATAAATTTTTGCAACTAAAAACAGACATTTGCATAAATACGCTGTTAATATTCATGCAAATCATTATTTTTAAACGGAAATTAGACAAAACTTCTGCTGTTTGTTTTACTAAATAAAACTTAATATTCTCTCTGACAAAAACAAAAAAGAAGAAATAAATGAAAAAAGAAAATATAATTTTTAAATTTTAACACTCTATACAAATGGTTTAGAATTGGAAACCATATGGACAAGTCAAATCGATTTAATATTTTATTTATTAGAATCAAAAGCAAAAACAAAATAAGACTAAAATACATGCACACAAATTGAACATTTTTACGTATAAATTTGAACACATTGACAGCAAATTGGCTTAACATGTACGAAATACAGGCAAACAGATTTCCATAAATGTATGTAGTAGTTTACAGTTGATGGCAGTTAAATAGCAGCCAAAAACATATATTTTTTAAGAATTTGAACAAGAAAGGTTTAATGTACGAAACATAAAACTGTTGCAATCTGAATTGCTTATTTCAGAGAACATTTTTAATACTCTGGACTAATTAGTTGTATTGTGCTGTATCAGAGCTTTTATAATTCCAACAAATACTAGAACATCTAAATATCTTTTCGTGTCATTTGTATACAAGTCAATACACATACCAACAGCTACTGATACATTTGTATTGTTTTTGTTATTTGTAGCAATTGCATATACAAGACCAATAGCTAAACGATACAATACATGACATGCAACATAGATTTGTTTAGTGCAAAGTTGCACGGCAGCAATAGTAGTAGTATAGTAGTAGTTGTAGTAATGGCAACAAGAAAAAAAAATAAATGGCATTTGTGGTCAAATGTTAAATATTTGCTTATCTATAGAAATGACACTATTCTAAAACAACAACTACAACAACAATAACAATAACTAAAACAAAGTAAAGGAACAAATAACAACCTCGCTACTCGCTTATCATAACAGTAAAAGCCGTTTAGAACAGATCTTAAGCTAGAAATATCCTTGACTCTTGCACTTATTTCCGTTCTGAGTTAAAGTGTTGGGAAATCATATTAATTTCCTACAAAACGGACACTTGTGTGTATCTTTTAGCCGGAGGCTTACATTTCATATCCTTTTTAAAGTGCGTTACGGATGTTTTAAAAGGGATTCTACTGTTTAGCTTATATGATAAATACACTGCAATTTATGGCATTTTACTATACAACACATTATGTTTGTGGTGGAAGTAGTGCTAGTTTAGCTTTTTCGTTGTCGTAATGGTTGATATGACACCGTTATGGTGTTTATTCAGTTAGAAAATAAAATTTATTATAAAATATGGTTTTTATATACATACATACATGCGTACAATATACGTTATACCAAATATATTATTTTTTTCTGTTTTTAATTTTTAGCTGTTAATTTGAGGTTAGGTTCTTATCGAGTTTACACGAAAAACATTTTTTTGTTGTTCTAAAATATTGTTATTAAAATGAAAAATCTAGATACTGGTGTTTTGCTTTCACATCGCTTAACATTAAAAAAAATAAACAAAAGATACAAAAACAAAACAATGCAGTAAAAAAACTGTTTAAAAATTATCGTACGGCTTAATATAACAACAAACACTAGAATAAAAAAAAAATGGTAAACAAGTAAACAAAAATACACCAAGAACACTACAAGAATAAATGTAAACAACGATGTTTACATTTATAGAGATATCGAAAAGGCGAAGTCATGAACATTCGCCTTCAAGAACATTTATCAGACTGCTTAATCATATAAAAGGCAAGGCAAAGCAGGCGACTGGAGTTAGTCAGTCTTATATGAAGACGCGGTGTGTTTGAAGAGAGTAATCGTGGTTTGAAGAACTCCGTTATAAAGATCTGTCGAATAATTGTCTAGTAATTCTTATTGTTTATGCAAAGAGTATAAACAGAGGAATAACAAGCAAAGCAATTTTTGTTGTTAACATAAAGTTGTGAACGTGGCACACAGAATTATGCGAATAATAAAGAATTTTAATTAAAACTAAACACAAACTTATTTGTATTTTATTTCTAATCTACGAGCTCATATTTTAAACGTTAGTTTTTTACTTTAAAAAATAAAACCCTGTTGTTATGAACTTTCGTCAAAAGAATTGATTAAAGAACAGGTACAAAATAAATTTCTTCATTTCAAATTTAAGTTTCAATCCATTTAGACGGATATGTTTTATCCTTAAATCAAATTATTTTCCATCTAATAACAATTGTTTTCATAAGTAAAATATTTCTTTATTTATTTCAATATTATAAACATTATTTTCACATGTGTGTGTATGTACATTGGAAACATTATTTTAGTACTTCCGTAACACAAATTTACCAACGGATGTAGAGCAAAACAAACAAACCAACAATATTTTCAATAATGCAATACATTTTATTTAAATATTTACATTACGAGGGGTGGTTACTGGCAGTGTGGTAGCAAAATCCACTTGCTACAATAGAGGTGTGCTGTATTGTATTAAACAAGCTATACAAACAAACATGGCCAGTGTACATATATACAAGTATTTTGTAAATAGAAAAACCAAAAGAAAATATATGTATGCATATACATACATATTATATACATATTTATTATAAATATATAAAAATAACAAATTTAAAAAATGTTTCTTAAGCTGTTTTAATAACCTTAAAAAAAATATAGAAAACAACCATCAAGGATTCTAATCTCTGTTAAGAATTTTTCAAAATTCTACATGAAAATTATTTTAAAAAGCGTAGTATGAATATAAAATTTAAAAAAGACTTTTTTGCTTGAAAGCAATGCTTGCTAACCCTTTGACTGCAAAAATATGAATACAATTTTATAATAAAAGTAATATTTCTTAAAAGAAAAATTAATTACTTTTACGTAGGCTATGATATACAGTAGGAGTACAATTATTATTAAGAATGATACGATGTGACATGCCACTCATATTAGGTTGAATGTTTCAACACCATTGATCCTCTAACTTTTCATAACGTCCCGCATTCATTATAGGGATACCATAAAATGTTTCATCTAAACCTGCCCTAATAAATGCTGCTCGGTGTCAACAATTATAATTCCCCGCCCAGCACCTAGTATTTTTGGTCAAAAATATATGAAAATTCTCTAGAACATCAGTGGCCATTTTGAAACATATAAGAAATAGTACACCATACAGAATGGTGGTCCAGAGGGTGGTAGTGGGATAGCTGAACTTTTGTGAGTCGAGATTGTTTCCTTTTGGGATGCGGGTTCCAAGAATAATACATTATCATCGTAGCAGAATCTTCATGATTCCGCTTTCTGAATAAGGGCATCTTGTAGTGCCCTGTCAAAAGTCTGGTTACTAATCGCAGATTATTTCTTGAAGGTAGTCAATGTTAATTATACCGCTAGCATCCAAATAATGATCGCCTTAGCTTTATTAGTTGATAATCCCATCTTTGAAGTTGCCGTAATCTAGTAGGTAGGATGTTGGCTTTTTTGACGTGAGGCCACGATTTAAAACCGAGGTCATACATCAAATTGAAAATTTGCAAAAAATATTTCATCAGCGACTTCTTCTCTTCAGATTTATGGCAAAAACTCTGAGAGTAAATGAAATTGCCATGAAAAGTTGCTCAATAAATTTGTCGTTCGGAGTCGACTTACAACTGTAGGTCCCGCCACTTATAGATAAAATTAACACACACAACATAAGTGATGTGAGGTCGTAATCCTAATTAAATGGGTGTAAAGGCCAATTATGTGCGTATAGCTTTATTACCTTACAATCCCATCTTTAGCTTCCTTTAGCGTCGATTCACTCTGGATTAACAACAGTTTTGTTTTTTGTCGTTTTCTGGGAAATCACATCTCCCAGATGTTCGCTTTTACTAATTGAAGCAAAAACTTGTCCAAGTTATCATATAATTGAGTTTGTGGTTGATTCTGAACAAACCGAGGTAACTTTTAGTCATACCCAAGCGGTTATTTGAAATTATAACCACTAAGCCACGTGGAATTCCTACGGCTGTCATAATATCTCACATTTAAATCGTTTAGTTTGTTTCGGTGTTGACCTGAACTAGTCATAAGCTTTAATGGCAATAAAAAACTCGGTATTTGTCCAGCTATGCCTTGAATTTTTTTAACGATACTGCTGTAGTCGGTCTATATATCGCATCATATTCATATTAACGAACAGTAGAGTAATCTCTTTGGTGTTCATATGCCACATTTCGTGCCTATAACGACGAACAGATTTCACTCATGAATTAAAAATGTTTGCATGTTTGTAGGTGAAAATTACTAATCACTTTCAATATCAAACTAAGATGCCTTGATGCTTGTCAGACTTCCATAGTACTAGATTTGAAATATAGCCAGAGGTTTTCGCTGTGATGCTGTACATCGTAGATTTAGATGTTTTGAATTTCGAATTGTATATTATTTATGGTGTTTATTTAGCCATGAAGATGTTTGTTCTGTGCCATACTTTTCAACTTCTGTCTCGACCACTTTGAGATTTTCTATCCTATTGGTATAATTATGTTAACTGAAATACATTTCTCATTACAATGTCAAACGATGTGCTAAAATTTTACAGCATCAAGACGTAGCCTTGTCGAAATTCCGGTATAATAATTTCGATTCCAGAACTTGGACATAGCAAGCGCGTCTGTCTAAATACTGGATGTGTTCTATTATTTCTAATATAAATATGAAATGTTAGTTTCCCATACGAATATTTATATACTCGTGCAACATGTATACTCTGTCTCTCTATATTTTACCATTTTATATAAATACCATAAGCATTTCATTAAAAAAAAAATCATCAAAAGTTTTCAAAGCTTCATAACCGAGTAGACTTCATTTATTTGTGCATGTGTAACTCGTTGATATCGTATATGTGTGTACATCTCTTAAGATTAATTTCTATTTTCAATTACAAAATTTTTATCATTTTTAAATTAGTCATACTGTTAATTAGTTTATCCTTTAGTACTTTCCTTTGTGACAAAAACTTTATCCATAAATCTCTTCTTTCTTTCTCTGCTTCTTTCATAATTTGTAATTGACAATATTTCATAGAGAAAGTTTAAATTACAACATTAAACATTTGCAATTAAATTGTTTACTTTGCCTTAAAAGGATACAAGGCTTTACTTTTGGTGTGCGAGTGTGTGTGTGAGCTATGAGTGTTTATGGGTTGTAATCAATATCTACTTTTGCTTTATAACATCGTATATCGTCTCAAAAAGTCATTAAAGCACAATTTATTGTAAAATAAATATTTATTTAATAGAATACCATACAGTGTCTATCTACCTCTCTCCATTTGTATTTCTTTCCGAATGGCAAATGAAAAGGGAAAGTTCTTTCCTTTAAATTGGACTTGTAATCGAACAAATACACACTTGCGATGTTCCTATACAATAACATTTAAAACTGAATTTACTTGTGAGAGAGAGAGAGAGAGTGGTTAGTAAATGTCAATATAAGGAAAAGTTTTCAAATACAATTTAAAAAAATGTTTCTTAATTTTTATTTTATTTTATTTTATTTTTTTTTTTTTTGTTCTCTTGTATGTGGGCTTGGCAAGATATCAAACATTGAGTCAAACATACAAATTTTGTATGTGTGTGTGTCTATTGTTTGAAAATTTAAATGAAAATTTAAAACTATTTTAATAAAATTTATTTTTATTGAATTTTTAAAAGTTATTTAATAAATTATTCATTTATTTTTATTCTATAGAAAATTGATTGATAAACTTTTTTTAATACGAATCCAAAAAATATCTTTTCCTCAAATAGTTTTTCTTTTTATACTTTTTAGTTGTATTGAAATTCTTTTAATTTAGAAATAAAATTTAATGGCATTGAGTTTTGTACTTTTTTACCCTTTACTTCTCAAACCGCGCGTTTAGACCACTTGAAAATCTTTAACTATCCTTGATCTGCAACATATAGGACTCTGAACTACGTAAATATTTAAATTATTTTAGTAAGATGAACATAAAAATTAAAAGAGTACCGAAAGCTCCGGGTACTGTAATTGTCAAGTACACGTCCTCTAACCTATATCAATTTATCATTCCCTTCAGTTCTTGGCAGATAAATCCTTGTTTTACTCCAGCTATTATAAAGGAGTCTACTTTATTTGAGTCGAAATAATATCAGTCGATAAGTTCTATGTGCCCCATAAATTTCCGCCCTCTTCTGTCTCTTCATTATAGCTTCTGCACAAGTGGTTATTCGGTATTTCCAGTAAGGCTTCAAATTTGGATATTGGATAGATATTGTTCTCTTTATATTCATAACGTATCATATTAGTCTGGTCTTGAATCTTACCTTCAACAAAGGAATACCAATCTGGCGTCAGAGTACGTTCGATTATTTGTTGTACCGAAACAGTATTAGCCATTGTGCTACCATTAATGTGTCCATTTCTAGGGTAACTAAGTAACTACTCTTTTATCCATAATTTATCGGCTTTCTAGGACAATTTTAAATTTGATGTACACACTCGCTACCTAATGGCCGCTTTATCGTCATTATGTCTATATTCAATATACCCTGCTACTGTATCTCTACAGCAGTTGTCTTCATAGACATTATTTCAGCCTTAATAATACTTTAACAGTCCATTACAGTTCAAACTGATCTGAAAGGACCCTACAGCTGATTTTCTTGTGTAAACTTGATTCATAATATATAGATGGTGTTATCATAATAGTATCATTCTGGTATTTTAGCATAAAATCAACTTCAAAAACGGTTCAAGTATCAACTGCAGCTGAGTTTTTAGCATGATCGTAGTAGCTATTAGATCTTCATGCTTTTGGCTGTCGATGCCTGAGAAAACATCATATATGCAAAGAAAAACTCTCACAGAAATTTGAAGCACACAAATGTTCATCAAACTAGTAAACAGAGTAAGTCCACTCTACGAAAATTATGCCGGTAATTAAAGAGAATTTGTAGTAATAGCTATTAACTTTAGATTCTGTACGAAGAGCACAAAATGCTTGCTATTACGCAGTAGTTTTCATGATTAACAAATCCTCGTTTTAAGGAAACGTTGTCAGATTGTTATGTTATGTCTCAAGTACCCGGAGGTCGAATTGACCCATTGTAAAACATCCTAGTTTCTCATACCACTTATGTTGTGTGTGTTAATTTTATAAATGAGTGGTGGGACCTACAGTTTAAAGTTGATTCCGAACGACAGATTTTTGTGAAACTTTTTCATGGCAATTTTATACTCTCAGAGTTTTTGCCAGAAATCTGCTGAGAGGAAGTCGCCGAAAAATACTTTTTGTTTTTGATGCCTGGCCTGGGGCTAGAACCCTGGCTTTGCGTCTAATAAGCCAACACACTACTTACTAGACTACGGCGATCAGATTGTTAACATACCAGCAAAATTAAAAAAAAGTATTAAATTAATGCTGGCTAACTATCCATCCCAGAAGCGATGTGTATGTTAAAATACGAGAGATATGCAGTTTGTATGTTAGCCCACATCCCTAGTAACTGTAGTACACCCATTTAGGTTTAAATAAGATTTTATGGCAGTGTATAAAGTAAAGCTTTAATGTATATTCTTTAGATATGAAGGCTGATATGTTGGAGAGGTAGCTTTAATATCAAAGCTCACTTCAGCACGCATAGCAGCCCGTTATGACGCGACTGGTAAGAACATTCTCTGTACTGACTGAATTTCATCATATTAATCGATGAAGCTGGTCAGCACAGGGGCTGGACATTCTTAGAGTACGATCTTACTTATTCAATTGGTCATTAAAATTATTTAGTCAGGATTATAACCTAGCTTTTCACACCCCCGAAGTTGTGTGTGTTAATCCATGAGTGGTCAACAATTTAATGTCCACAGCGAACGACGGGTTTGAGAAGCTTTTCATAACAAATTTATTTATTTTTAGCTTTATAGTTAGAGCTTGGTCGAAATATATTTCATATTGTTTGAGATATCTGAGCTGGGGTTTGAACATCGAACTACCTACTAGAATTGAGTGGGTCAGAGGATTTACGGTAAATGTAACCCCTAAATAAGAAAACGTTATTAATTATAATTGTTATTAAAAATAAATGCTTTTAAGAGAACATAACTCTCAGCTATTTTTTTTCGACAGTCGAAGTGTTAAATATCTAAATATTTGGTATTACGTACGTCTAATAGCATGATCAATTGCTGTCTACCACGGGCCACTGGTGGTACGCGCCAACCGATAAGGCAGTCTAATGCGAGCCACCGGTGGAAAGCGCCGGCGTGAACGTGCAAATTGTTTTCTTTTTTATTTGCAGAATATGATTCCATGTCCTTATAACTTTTGTAAATAATAAAAGCAAAAAAATTTTTAATAAAAAAAAAATTAAAATGTTTGTGACACAATTCAGTTGGAGTCAATTGAACTCTTAGTACAGTTTTGGTGTAAAAAATTTTTTGTATTACAAATGTAGGGTAATAAAGATTTATTTTTCTATTCTAACTTGAACAAGTTGTTTTACACATTTTTATTATGTTTCTTCCTCAATTTAATGAATTTAAATTTATTTTTAAATAAAAATATTTTGACAAAATTCTAACAATTCTAAATACACATTAAACAACAGTATTAAATTCGGTTTGTTAAATCTTTTTGTTTTTGTTATTGATCCTTATTCATTAATAGTTCTTTACGCAATATATGCAATTAAATATTTATTTTAATTTATAGTATTTTAATAATACCCTGCCATACATTAGGGCAGCAACAAAAAATTAAGAATAGTAAGAAATACATAATTGGTCATTACAAAACTTCAGTTAGGATTACGACCTAGTTTCTCACACCTCTTAGGTTGTGTGTGTTAATTTAATACATGAGAGGAGGAGGATCTACAGTTTAAAGTCAATTCCGAACGACAGATTTTTTGAGAAACTTTTCATGGCAGTTTTATTTTTTCTCTCAGAGTTTTTGTCTGATGTCTGACCTGGGGTTTGAACCATGGCCTTACGTCCAATAAGCCAACACACTACCTACTAGACTACGGCGACTTCTGAATAGTAAGAAAACAAATTTCAATTCAATTATATTCCTATTTTTAGCAATTTTCATTAATAATCTTAATAAACGTTACATCCCTAATACTCACAAACAATAAACAATAGTATTAGATTAGAATAGATTTGAAAATAAAGCCTTTTTACAAATCATTTAATTGTTGTACTCAAATTGAATGAACTTTTTATTAAATGTGCCATAATATAATATCAAAATGCTTCTTTTATTTACTTATCACTCTAAGCTATGGCATTATTAGGAAAATTATAAAATAAATAAATAAAAACTTATTAAATAAATATTCTATGGAAAAAGTATTAATAATTCGTTTTAAATGAAAAATATATAAATAAACAATAGATGTGTACTGATGTTTGTACACTTGCATTAAGAACGATTTTATTATTCTTATGGAAAATGTTATCATTAAAGCAGTTCACAACATACATAATAAATATCGTAATATTGTTATAAATAATTAACACTCAAGGCAGTATATATACTCTTTAACTTTATGTACTTTACTGTAGTTTTTCTTTTTGAAATCATAATAAAACACAACATCAGTAACGACTTGACAGTAAATTGAAAAACGTCAACAAAAACTGTAAAATTGTGTGAATATGTTGGTTGATGCATGGAAAACTTGACTTTACAATCAGTAGGTAAAACCCTCGAGCGTATACTTAACTTTAGTTGTAGAGTCAGTTATTATGTCAACGACGACAAAGGCAACAAATGTATCATATACCGGTAGGGGAATCTTCTGATGCAATACACATTCATAAAATAAAATAACTTTAAAGAATTTTATCGCTTTCTACTTTAGTTTAAAATTCTTCTTCAAAGGGGATAATTTTCTATATCTTTTGCATAGAGATTGTACAGTATATATACCTACATAAGTATATAAGAGAGAGGAGCAATAGGCCCATAACTTTCTTAATAAATTTTAGTTTTTTTTTTATGTGTATTTTACTATGTACGTCGCTGCATTGTTCTGGTGTAAAACTACATATTTGTCGGTCGATAGCGGTCGTTTTTAAATTTTGAAATATTGATTAATCTCGATTCTAACGACGTGTCAAGTTAACCATTGTTTTGGATTGCATAGGGCAATTGAATCTGATAGATAGGGAATACAAAGTTATTATCTGTTCAATTTTAGGCCTTGTGGAAGGAACAATTAGCATGAACGGCACTGACGTACCTAGTATATTTGCGTGGAGTCATAAGAGATATTTGAAAAAGTACGCTGGGCGAATTGTAAGATAGAGGGAAGCAGATGGACTTCTTTAAATAAATAGGTTTGTGGCAGGCTACACTTTTATTGGATAACTGCGATAGGAAAATAATTGAATTATGCATCAAACAATACAGATATAATCTGAGTAAGTGTAGATTTAGTGTGCACGTATTTAGATAAGGATTATGCCGATTACGTAATAATGAAAATGAATCATCAAAGCAATCATACTTGGAATCTGTAAGACATTAATGCCTCTCACAAGGAAACATATCCTCCGATTAGCATCCTTAAGTTTGTGAGGGCAATATTTTTAAATCAGATGATATAGGGAAAGATTGAGGGCAGTGCATGACGAGAGAACGGTTCGCATTCTTACAGGCATTTTAACAAGACACCGCGCTATTGACAATTTCGTGGACAAACTCGGCCTGGCCCGCCAGGATTACTGCAGAAGCTGTCATAATGTAGAGGAAACAGAAGCACTGCAACACCTTTTATGCGAGTGCTCTGCACGTCATCGGTTTTTGGGTGACGCAACGTTTGAAGATCAGGGCACGGTGACGAACGTAGCTCTAACTGAAAAAGCTGATTTCATCCGAAGCTCAGGGTGGTTAAAACCCACCACTAACGGATAATGGCAAGGGGGCTTACCTCACACTGGGTAACACACTGGGCCATAGGGGTTAGCTATCCGCTAACCTAACCTAACCTAACCTAACATAATCTTAAGGGCAGTGTCTATACCGTATGATTGCTGTACTATTGCACTTCAACACGACAATAATACTACTGCAGTGTATATTTGAAATAAAATCTTGTATACGACGAACTAAGCCAAAAGTGAGAATTATGTTCTGATTTTCAATCCTCAATGCTTGCATTCCTTAAAAAAATAATGTGGTGGGATGTCATTTCAAGCGCTGTCTGTAGCAATTAAAAAAATGTAAAAAAAAAGTTTTTTTTAAGAACAAATAATAATGCCATCTGGATCAGAGATTAGCAATGAATCGTTTTTTCGGTACTCATAAGCACTCATGAAATTTTGTATACATGTGAGTGACTCGAATCATTCATCAAAATTTACAGTCTTAGTTGTTGCATTTACAAAAAAAGAAGAAACAAATAGACAAAGACAGCAAGCAAAGCAAACACACAACCTTCTAGTGAGTATTGTAGTGTTCGTACGCGAATCGTACTTATTTTGTCATCCTTGTAAATGCTGAAAAAAATCAACAACATCATGCGTGTTGTTAAGTATGAGCACGATGCGTACTTCCAACTTTGAATATGAGTAGTATGATATTAAAATAAGTATGAATGCGTATAAGTATCAGAAATTATGAGTATGATACGAATCTACTCATCTTTTTTAATACTCATTGCTCATCTCTGATCTGGATTCACCTATTTGCACTCAAACAACCATATTACGCAATTCTATTCCTTTTTAGGAATATTTTCAACCACATTGCAAATTTTTATAAGGCCGCATAATACTTATAATATCATGCTTTTAGGTTAAAACTCTAAAAGCTTAAAGGTGGCTATATTATTAAAGCTTAATCCTTTACTTTATTATCCTTTTATAGTTTTAATTTGTATTTGCATTTTATGTAAAATCACATTCTTAACCAATTTTTGTCATCACTGCAATCGAAAAAGCCGTGTATTTAATTAATTTGCATTGTAAATGTCAAATAAGTATTATACAGTGTTAATTATTCCTTTAAATTTAAAAGAAGAAGAAGAAGTAAAAAAAAATATACAAATGTATTGCATATTTTAACTTGTAAATTTTAAATTGTATACATTTGTACTACGTACATATACACTTACCATTTAAATATGAAATGAAATCCGTATTTTTGATATTCTTTATCTCACGTTTCACCACATTGTGGGTCGGCTTGGAAGAGGAGGAAAAGGTGGTGCGATGCAAATAGTTGGCTGCATTTGCTGCAGCATATGATGATATGCCATCATATGGTGAAGCATATTGATATTGTCGTTGCTGTTGCTGTCGATGTTGTTTGCTGGCAACAACATGTTGCTGTTGTTGTAATATTATTAAAACAACTGCCACAAGTATATTAAACAACCATATACAGTTAATGTCACACATTGTCCATTTCACAACGCACAATGACACGAATTAAAATTAAGAATTACGTTCTATTATATTATATATACTGTGATATATTTATGTGTATATATACGTATAATATATATATATATATATAAGTATGTATGTATATATAAATATTTTAACTCTTTTCACTACTTATTTTTTGGGGTTCTCTTTTATGTTTTGTTCTCTACTTTGTTGTTTTTTAATACAAACATTTATAAATAAATAGCAGCGAGGTGAAATTGCTTTTTTTGGTTGTCTTTTTACTCACAATGATTTACAGAATACACTTGTATGTATGTGTATATGCAAGTACAATATATGTAAGTATGTGTAGTATGACTGATATGCAATACTGGAGTTAAATATATAAACACAGACTTATATTATCGTTATTATTATTATTATTCACCTTCTACGACCACGTAGCAGTGACTGGTAAAATGACTGACTGGGTGACTGACTGACTGACTTTATTGTACGTATGATTGAATTGACCACAATTTGCCAAGATGTGCAAGTTTTGTGCTGTCAGAGACACGTTTTAATTTTAATTGAAATTTGTTGTGTTTTTTTATTTTTTGTTATATTTTGTTTTTGTACAATTTTTCACAGATACCGTGACAAAACTTTAAATACATATGTACGTGTTGTTGTGATAAATATTTCCAATGATTGTATTTATCGAGATGTTTATGTGTTTGCGTAAATCCTTCAATTTAACGTAACGCTTTTGCCATTTGCCCTTTAGGCTATTTAATTGTTCATATGCCACAAATATACTAGGTGTGTATGTATTTGTAATTTGCAGTTTGTATTATTCTCTATTGGTTGGTTGGTTACATTTAGTTTCAACACTTGTGCCAATGGACCATATCCCCCCAGACCATTATTGCCATTGAGATGCTCTTGTGCAATTTTTTCTTTTCATTTCTTTTCGTGTGTCCTTTTGTTGAATTTTATGCAATCGAAATAAAACTTTCACGTATTTTGCCACAATTTACAGTTTTTTATTTCTGCGTTTTTTTTTTATTTTTATTATATCCTCTTCTTCTTTTTATATTCTAGTTTAATTCCAGTCGCTACTTTTTATGGTAAAATCTTGTTAAATTGACTCTCTAGGCGGTCATTTATATGTTGGGAACATGAATATTCGTTGGCACAGTGGTTTGCAAGGAAAGAAGGTTCAATTGTTAAATACGTTTTGAAAGAATTTAAAGCAAGAACTCTATTTTATTTAAAACAAGAAAAAGGTCTTCTGTGTATAGAAATAAGGAAAATTTTACCCGAATATAAAAGATTATTTGAGGACGGAAACTTTTATCAGGGCACCAAATGACTTTTTACAAATTTCCTTATGATATGATGAATAATAATTTATTTTATTTTATATTCCGTGATATTTTAATTTTTAATAATTCTTTATATTTTTAATTTAAAAAAGAATATAAAAATAAACAACATTAAATAATAATTAACAATACTACTATAACATATTTATCTCATACATTAAATTTTCTGACCTCTTTGCATTTCTCTATTTAAATTAATTAAAAAATAATTAAAAAAATTTAAATAAAACATATTAGTGATGCATTTAAAACAAACAAGAAAAGATTGTTATTTTTATATTTGCGATTTTAATATTTGACATGATTTTTGCCTGAAATTAAATGCTTCATTTATTTTAATTAAAATTATTCCACTCTGGTCAAATATATAATGTACATTAATCAGTTAAATTAATTAAAACCATTTATGAATGCGTTTATTGAGGAAAATCATATTCATTGTAATGCATTTTTGGTATTCAAGTGTCAAGTGTTAGAGATCGTACAGCCAATCTAATATTAAAGAAGTTTGTCTGCTAATAATTTATTGATTTTGAATAATTTTTAATGAAACTTAAAGTGAAAATTTGCATTTAGCATTTATATTTGTAAAGCAATCAAAAAAAATATAAAAATAAAAAATATAACAATACATTTTTATTAAAATTAAAAAACAATTGCTAGAAGAATTATATTGTTTCAAGACTGTCTTAAAATCAGATATGCATTATGTATCAAAACTATAAAAATTCATTTATTACACTCAGAACAGGATATACTTCAAATGAGATGCTTATTCGATAAGCTATACATATGGTAATCAGCTTCCTTGGCTACCCTGGTAGTCTAGTGGGAATTGTCCTGGTCTATTAGCTCGTGGACGTGTGTTCGATTCCAACCAAAGGTTCTGTGCTAGGGTTGCACTCTTTCAAATTCTTTGATCTTAGTGGATTTGAAGGTATGTGCGCAGTTAATTGGTTATTACAACGAAGGAATTGTAATCCTATGTTCTTACAACACCCGTCTTGTGTGTGTTAAATTTTTCAATGCATGGCGGGGCTTAAAGTTTAAAGTCTTTCCAGATTTTTGAGAAACTTTACATGTCAATTTTCATTTATATTCAGAGTTTTTCCCAGAAAACTGTCAACAGAAAGACGCCGAAAGTAATATCTAAAAAAATTTTTTTTTAATTTTTGTTTGAGTGTTCGGGTTCATTAATAGAGAATATGATATGATGATAAGATCATTTTTGCAGATTTATTTATTTATTTAATTAAAAATTTTAATACAATTACATATTATATTTAATTATTTATGAGCTGAGTAATTTCGATCTTATGCTAGGTATAGTGTGGTCTGTTACACTCTGGTGAGAATGGAACCCACAATCCCCACCCTAATATATTATAATAGGGTTAATAGATTATTCACTAGACTATAAGTGCATCCGATTTGAAAAATTGCTTAAAAGTTCACACAAATGATAAAAAGTCCTTTATGTAACTCTCAATACAAATCTGAACAGATTGTTCGAAATGTTTTTCCAAACAATAATAGTTTAATATTGTTTTTAAATAATATTCGATGGCGCTGTCTGACCTTCTTATGATATTCATTGTCAATTTTATCTTTATTCCAAAAATGAGAGATTAGATAAAGTATTATTTGAAAGGAGGTTGATTCTTCTTAGTTCCTAAAATTTGAAAATCAGTTTTGTATACCTCTTGATTCGAACGCGATGTTATAGATAAGCACTTTGGCATCAATACAATGCCACGTTCGCTATACATATCTAAAAAATCCAATAGTATTCGTGCCCATTATCAGTTGCCTGAAGATGTGGTAGTCTTAATTTTTGTCACGAAAGTTATAAATTTAATATTTACAAATTATTATTTTTTAGCAAATCATCTTCTAGGGAATTTTAAAATTAATAAAATTAAATTTTCAAAAAGTTCCTCTTTTTGTAAAGGATTCACTTTTTGCATTTTTAAAAACTGTAGCACTAAGAGAGGTACAGAGACTAAAAAGAAATAGCTTTTTACACCGTAACTGACTGTTCCTTTCAAATATTTGGTGCTTGCTTTTTATTTTAAAATTTAAACAGGCAACACATTTCAATAATTTTGTGCAACAAAGGAATTTTATTTTAATTTATTTGACTCATCAATTTTATTTTTATTTTTATTATTATTGTTATTTTTTTTCCTATCACAGCACTTCAGTTTAATAGTTTAATTTATTATTTCCTGCATATTTATAATGCTTGTGTATATTCCATGCGTTTCAAACAATTTTATTCAAAGTTTGCTTCGTTTTTATTGCATTTTCACATTCTATTTGAAATTAAAGAGAAACTCGCAAGTATTTTTCAGTTACGTGGGAAGATGTTCATGTTTTTGAAATATTGTTTTTTTTTGCTTTATTATAATTTTACATTTCCTTGGGGCCCACTGTGCAACGTGACTATAGGATATTATAAAAATTTGATATCCATTTTAATTTCATTTCATTTTCCCAACACAAAAATGACACGCACAACTTTCAACAACTAAAAGTTTAATTTTTTTTAAGACGAACAAAAAAAAGAGAAAATCATAAAACGCACAAACAAGCCGCCTGTGTATATGTAGGTCCAGACTTATTATATGGCGTATGAATAATAAGAAATCATCTTATTTACATAAACGGACGTGATTTTTCACTTTCTTGAGGATTTAAAAGGTTCTAAAACATCTTCATATAATTTTAATTATTTTTCTTTTTTTTTATTTTATTTTGTTATTTCTGTCACATTTTATATTTAAAAATACTTCCTTCATAAGCAGGCGGGTTATTGTTTTAGGAAAACTCTCTTAGACATTTTTGTAATGTTAATATTTTATGGTATTGTTTTAAATTTCTTTTATGGTACATTAAATTTTTACGTTACATTTTATATTCACTTTAATTAATTTGTTTTTTTTTTTATGATGGTATGATATGATATTCAAAAGGTTTAAATTACTTCTTCTTTATGTTAAAATTCTTATTTTTTTTTTGTTTAACAAATAAATTTCCTTGTTAACCGTAGCGCATTTAAAGATTTCTTCGTTTTTTAGTTTTTTTTTAGCTCATTCTATTACCGTGTTTAAGGACCAACTAACTTTAAAACCTTCCATAACATTATTAATATAACCAAATGAGCATTGGTAGTGTTCACATGTACATCCATTCAAGTACATGCTCGCGTACATGTATGAGTCGAGACAAGCTGAGTTGTGTTGAGCTGAACTGAGCTGTGCTGTACAGTATAGAATAGCCGCTATTTTCTATAAATCCTTCCAAATTTTTACTCAACAATTTTCATATAGTTTTATTTATTTTTCTTGTTGTTTTTGGTTTACTCTCTCGCCGTATGACTAACACTTGTATGAGTCCGAACATAACATTTGCTTCTATAGCGTCTTTTACACCAAAGCCCAATACAATAAAAAAAGAAAGAAAAAACAGAAAAAACACAACAAATATTTTTTAATGTCAACAGAGAAATATTTGTGAAAGTTATTTTACAAAAACAACACAAAACAGAAGGAATATTTTCAAAAATTTCTTGAATGAATTTCCAAAGCATGCGCAGTATGTTAAGGAGCTTGTAAAGCAAATGCCTGGAATGTTTATGTTCTCTTCTCGTAGGTGTCATTCAAACACCTACAACGGTTTTAGCTGCTTTGCTTTGCTTTGCTGGTTTAGTAAAGTCCTGCTTGTTGTTCTAGCATCGTAACAGTTCGAAAGCAGCCACTGCTGTTGTTTTGTTATTGTCACTCACTCTTTAGAAGAATTTATCTGCCTTCGATATGGTTTACGTGATTACTTTTGTTTGTTATTGTACATGTCAAGTTGCAGACTTAAGGATTCAACAGTTTCTTTTTGTTTTTTATTTACTTACTTTTTTTTCTCAAATACTCGTATGAGTTTTTTTTATTGTTATTGTAGTTGGACTTAAAGTATTGCTGCTTTAGCTATTGTGTTGTAATTTTCTACTTTTCCTCATCTGTTTTTCTCATTTGTTTTCTCCGATTTGTTGTTTGTTTTTTGTTTTTTGTTTTTTTGTTTTTTTCATTTGTGGCAACATATTTGTAGTGGGTGTTTAAGCGCTATTTTTCAATTTTCCATTTTGTGTGGGATTTATGCTGCTGTTGCTACATTTAGCTTTCTTTTTCAATTTTCTCTCTTTTTTTATCTCGATATTTTTAGTTTCATGTTGGCGGCATTTGTTGTTGAGGGGGAGCTAAAAAAAGAATCAATTATATTGCATAAGAGCTAGAGCAGTCTTGATTTGATACTTAAAACAGCAATTCAATGGCACTTGTTGTTTCTCCTCTGCTTTGTACACAATTAATAAATGTCTCCAACTGTAAGAACTTAAGCCATTTCGATTATAAATGACTAAACAATTCTGTAATTTAAAATTGCTAAAAATAGCTTAAAAAAAATTGTTTGACTTTAACAAAGTCACGCTTTATATATTCGTTCACATTTGTAGCGACAGAAAAAAAATTTGAATTTCTTTTGTTAAGGCATATTAGATGAGAAAGAAAATTAATTGATTTTTATCTTTCGGAATTATCTGATATTTACGCTTAAGAAATTTTGATAAATAAGCAGTAATTTTAAGAAATAAATTAACAAAAATATCTACTTGTTGATAGATTGCATAGCCATTTTCATTACAAAATTTGAAATGGCGATTTAATGCGTATCTAAAGCAGATTAAATTTTTGGATATTTGTTTTTACTGAGGTACACTTAACATTACATTTTATAGATAGCAAATGTTGGCTATCGTAAGAAGTGCGAGAAACGTAGAATTTGATCTCTAACATCTTTGAACATCTTTTTGTGTAAATTACTCGTATTCATCAAATTTTGATTTATACGATATAGTTTTTATAAAAAAATTAAGTATGTATGTAAGCAGAAATCACAATACTGCTGCTATCAATAGGCACTCGTTTGGTGTGTCATTTAATTTGTGTTTGACTTCAATCGATTTGAAAATCACAGCCTCGCTGCACCCGTTTCTTAATTAGCTGACTGGGTAAAATAAGGTTCCAGTTCTTGGGAGAATTACCGGCAATGAGCAAGCGGACGTGCTTCCACGCCGTTGATGTAACCCGAACCCTACTGAGAAGTGATTCAGATGTTTGGAAAACTATTCTCAATGTAAGGAAAGCATAAAGAGAGGCAAAAAGTCTTCTCCAACCTTGTATGTTTGAGCAAAAAAAAAAAAACTCTTGTTGGCAAATTATAATAAAAGGAGATGTGAGGCATGACTATCCAGGAGTAAGCCGGTCTTTTGACAAGGCACTGTAGACTCTGGATACTCATATTCAGGATGAGGGTTGTATCGAGTCCTACGTGTAGATTCTGTCACAATGCGAATGAATCATCGAAACACATTCTTGGGACCTGTGAGATATTAATGCATCTCAGAAGGAACCAAACGGCTACATATCAAGTACTGGGTATGATAGTGTACAGATTTATTGATGTTGCTGGATACATGAATACATAATATTGTATTCATAGAATAAATATGTATTTATTGCTATTAAATGAAGTTAATTTATTCCAATTAAATATTTATATTCCTTAGAGCCCTCTTTAGCTGGAAGATATGCTACGCTGACCACAATGTCTTCTATATTTAAGGAGTATTTTTTGTTTTCTCACTTTACCAACTCCCAAACATTTTGAATAGGGATTGTCATCCAAAATTGGTTTAACTTTCTATATACCATACGTAAAGATAACATATCCATAATTTATATTAAAACTATGCCAACAAACTGATTTCCAGACATCCCTGTCCTGTTTGGCCCAGTTCAGCTGTTTTACTTGTATTTATTAAAATAAATATTAATTCAGGAACTGTATTTTATTTTTTATTAAAAGCATAACAACTGTCTACCGATACCGATCAATACATCATAGTTTAATAATTGCTTTTATTCTTACACTTTTCCACTGTAATTAAAATCGTTCAGTTATTGCATTTGGTAATTCATTAAAAACGTATACGTATGTTTTATAGCCATAAGGAACACGTGTTGCTTTCAAAAAAAAAAAAAAAACCGAGGAAAAGAAAAAAATAAATATAAAAATTACTTACTGTCTGCAACATTTTAATATTTTACTTATTTTTTGTTTTTATTGGCTACAAATTGTATGTTTTAATATTAAAAACTTTTATATGAACTCTGGTGCAAGTTTTTTTTTGCTTCTTCTGTTGCAAACAAACTACAACAAACCAATATACCCATGATGCATATTTCATATGTACATATTTAACTATTCAAGCATGTCTAAAAGGGTATTCATCTTCAATGTTGGAATTATTGGAAAATTTATGTGTAAATAATTTGCAACTTTCTTCTTAAGCAAAAGATTTTTTAATACTTAATGGCTGTATTTAGAAAGAAAAGTATTGTATAAGGAAAATCGTATCTTTCAAGTAAAAGATATCAAGAAACCTTAGTTACTAATTATTTTTACAATAAATTTTCTAATAAATCTCTTGTACATTTTAGTCGAGTATTCGTCCTTTAATACATATACACATAAATGATCATTACAACGCTTCACGTTACGTTTTTAACTTTTAAAAACGTTTATTTGTGTTTAGTTTTAATTAAATTTTTTATTATTCGTACAATTCTGTGTGCCACTGTTCACAACTTGATGTAAACAACAACAATTGCTTTTCTTCGTTATTCCTCTTTGCACTCTTTTGCATAAACAATAATAAATCACTAGATAATTGTTCGACGGATCTTTGTAACGGAGATCTTCAAACCGCGATTATTCTCTTCAGCCACACAGCGTCCTCATACAAGACTGACTGAATTATTACTGTCTCCTTTGCCTGCTTTGTCTTGCCTTTTATATGTCAACGTAAACAGTCTGATGAATGATCTTGAAGGCAAATGTTCGTGGCTTCGCCTTCTCGCGATCTCTATGAATGTAAGCATGGTTGCCTCATTATTGTTGTTTGTGTATTTTTTACATTTATTCTTGCAGTGTTTGTTGTTGCATTTTAGTTTACTTGTTTATCACTTTTTATACTGGTGTTTTGTTGGTATATTTTTGTTTAGTTCTTCATCATGTAAACAGGTTCGTTGTTTTTGTTTTTGTAGCTTTTGTTTAATTTAATTTAAACTATGGGAAATATGTGCCAGAAATCTGCTGAGAAGAAGTCGCCGAAGAAGTACTTTTTGTATTTTGTTTTGATGTCTGGCCTGGGACTCGAACCCTGGCTTTACCTCTAATAAGCCAACACGCTATCTAATAGACTATGGCGACTTCAAGCATATTAGACGGTAAAAAAAAACTTCTAATTTTACTACAACATTTCACATATTTTCTCAACACCCTCTAAATATTGTGATAGAATACTGACGTTTCACAAAATAAAAAAAAGTTCATCCATAAGAGTTTTGTACTTCATCGGCTTAATAATGCGCAATACAAATGGACGATACAATATTGAAAAGGAGTGGACTGGTCTAGCAACTCAGTTGTAGTTCTGAACATTTCAACTTTTTTTTCCTAAAAGCAAAAAAAGAAAAAAAAAGAAATTTGGCTAGAAAAAAAAAATACAACAAAATCAAGCAAAATTGAAAAAGTTTCTATAGTACGTAGCCTGGAACACTACTACATGACCAAGAAACACTCAAATATACCAAAAAATTTAGTACGTTTATAAAATGGAAAACAGGGACCACATAATATCCATTAAAACAGTCGACATGCTTCCTGAAAGGTCAATGCATTTTTTATTACAACAAATGTTGCTAAAAACACCACTACCATTACCACCATCACTACAACTGCTGGCACTTCTAAACTCTGGCAACAGCACATAAAAAAAATGAAAAGAAGAGAAATAAGGAACATAGAACATCATTGCATATGAAGTGTTTATGTGTGTTTGAGTAAGTGTTGAACACAGAAATGTTGTTGGTAGCAAGTACAAGTGGTAGTTGCAATGGCAGTTGCTGCCACCATTTAACATACAGTCTGCTCAATAAGCATAATACAATGCATGTTACGATGCAGGACTATACACTCCATTACCATAACCATACGGCTTTTGTTAAGCAGTCAAAGTCTCATGATATAAGACCACAGCACTCTACAGCAGTTGCAGTCTGGGTATAACAGGTATAAACGGATTAGTTTTTTTCAATCGAAGCAATGCCAGGCACCCTCTTTAAATGAATTTTTTATTGTAGTTTATGATGCTTACTTGACTAGTTCAGAAAAGTAGAAAAAGCACCGCAGACGACTGGTAATGAAATATAGACTGAATACCGCCAAACTATTAATGGTGACATCTTTTTTTTTTTTGCTTTGTATGATATATGGCAAATGCTTAGAATCATTTAAAGAGACTTTCAAGTGTGAAACAGAAATTGTCGCGGCTTTAAATTTTATAAAATCATGTTTGCCTTCAACGGAATAAATCTTGGAAAATATTAAACAAAACGAATGACTTTAAAATGATTGTGCTAGCAATTAAATTTCTTGGTCGTTATTATTTAAAACGACATGTGTTATTTAAAACATAACCCAATAGGCCAAAAACCAAATGTTATTTTTTATTTTATTCCGCGTCGTTTCATAAAAACTGTTCAGACATCTCCACCATCTTCCTGTAGATAACATAAGTCAAGTTTCGCATCCTCAAAGCAACACATAAATAAACGATGTTTAGATCTGCAAAACTAGTTTTAAAATCTGGTTGCCTTGTTGGCATTAATCTTAAAGCCGTACTTGCCTTAGTGTTGTTCCAATTTACTTTGTAATCAATTTCATCTCTACATGCTATAACAACGACATCGGCAAATATTCATATTGCACGGTCCATTGATACCACAATTTTCCACTATTAGTGCTGTTGTAAAGTTTGATCTTTGTCTCACGCTAGACTTTGAAAATATAAGGGTAAATGGTTTATTGCCACACTTTAAGCTGCATTCAAAGTACTAAGGCTGTGACTTAATTAAACTACAGTCATGCAGAAACAAATTTGTTGCAGCAATGCTTCCCATAATGCGTTGATGGCTAATAAGATCACGAGCATTTTGGAAGTCAAAGAAAACGGGGTACATGATAATCGATTTGTGAAAATGTTATTCAACTAGCTTACGTCAATTTCCCTTTCCAACGATTGATTTTTTGATTTTGCAAAAGATTTTAAACCAGCTGGTTGAAATTATTATTCCTCTTCAATTATTTGAATCATTTACTGCTATTTTCTTAGATATCTGAGACATAATACTTTGCATTCAATCGGTGGGATATACTTTACTTGCCCAAAGTTTCTGCAATAGCCCTTGTCTTTCTGGGAACCTCGACAAAGTGTTCATACCGGCTTAAAATTTAGTCTGTGTCTACAGCCACCCTTTGGCTTTGAGGGCTCTTTTGCCACGCCAACGAGTGTGCCTTTTCCAGTGTAGATTTAATTCTTCAACGTTTGAGGGACCTCGCATCCACTTTACTGATTTATTTAAAGCTTTGTATTCAATTTGTCGTTGTTCTTTAAAATGACGTATTTCTGCTCTACTAATACTTCACCTTACGGTAATGGCTCCCCGTTTTTTTTTATAATATTTTAAACAATAAAAAAAGAAACAATTTTCGCCAAAGGAATCTCAAAAGTTTTGAGTGAAATGTGTATTATATTATTCAAAAGTACGAAATTCGTATCTCAATCGAATATAGTCTAGTCGCTAGTAGTAGTAATCACCGTAGTCTAGTGTGAGTTGGCTTATTAGACGTGAGGCCTCGGTTCAAACCGCAGGTCAGACATCTCCAACAAAACGAAATATGAAAAAATATTTCTTCGAAGACTTGCTATTAACTGTGTTCTGGCAAAAACTCTGAAAGTAAATAAATAAAATTGTCATGAAAAGTTTCTCAAAAATCTGTCGTTCGATATCGACTTTAAACTGTAGGTCCCGCCACTCACGTATAAAACATAACACACACACAACATAAGTGGTATGAGAAGCTAGGTCGTAATCCTGACTGAAGGGTTGTAATCACCAATTATGTGTGTATGTATGTAAACATAAGTAGATCTAATAAAATCTACACAATAAAAGAGTAAATAATAATAAAACATCAAAAACCATTAAATAACTGGGCAAAATATGCTGGTAAAAACAACAACAAGAACCAATTGTCAACGATTTTAAATTTCCTGTAAAACGGACGCGAACCATGCACACATGTATGTTTATAAACCCAACAACAATTTGAAATGTTCAAATATTCCACTCACAAACACAAACCCCAACTAGTAACACAACTCTTCAGTTATGATATTATAACTGTTTGTGTGTGTGTGTAAGTGTTGTTCCTGTGTTAACCCACACCACTTACTCCTTTGTTTGTTAACTCCCTCGTACACTCGACGATATTTAAAAAAACTTATGAACTCAAAATGACTTAAAAGCACCGGAAATGAAACGGATGCCATGTTTGTGAACTTAAAATGAATGTATTGTTCCTGAAAATGAACAAAAAAAAAATAAATGAATGAATGAAATGCCGCATTACAGCCACAAAAAGTACAAAAATTTGTCAGCATCATTTCATTACAAAAAAAAAAAAAAAAATTGGAGAAAGAATGAGAACAAACAATTCATATTTAGGAATTGAGGTTATGTTTGTTACTTTTATGTGATTTTGTAAAGTCAGCATTAAACTTAAATAAACTGTCATTTTCATGAAATTTAGTTCACAGCAAATTAAAAAATAACTTTTAAAGTTAAAAACAATAAAAATAAGTTAAAGGACAGAATTTGTATTAATATTTTGGATATTAGTTAATTTATAATTCATGGGAAATAAATGACAAATATTCAGTGGTAGCATATTGACCATTGCAAGCTATAAAGCTTTCCCATCTGAGTTTATACTTATGGAATCCCTTTTTCCTTAAGTTCAGGGCAGAATCTACTTCTAACATAAAACCCTGTATCCATAATTTTCAGTCTAATATTGGTTGCTGTGGAGTTACACGAAAACTTCTTATCTGCAACGAATACAAGTACATCCAATAGACATTAGTATGTATGCCGTATGTAATCTTGAAATCAATAAGAGGATTAGCCATGTACTCATACAGATAAAGTCAATCCGTTCCGTTTCAGTCTCTGTCTATTTTTTTCATGATGAAAAGTATAAAAAGTAAAATAATATTGTTTACGAACCAAATCATATTCTCTGTTCATTACGGACGTACATATTTCCTAGTTTGTAAGGGGTTGTGTTACACGCTTAAAACAATTGCAAATCCTAAAATACCATGAAAAAATAGAAAGTTTTTTACGGGCTTATTGTACTGCCATGATTTCAATATGATGAAATTACAACAAAAGAAAGAAAAATATTGATTTACAGTTTTGACCTTCAAACATTTTAAACAAACATTTTTTCACCTAAAATAACAATTTTATTACACATTTTGTGGCACATACATACATATGTACATGCATATGAATGTAATTAATACTGTGTTAATTTTTCTCTCTTTTTTTGATATTTTTTATTACAAAAAAAAATAACCTTGTAGGCGTATAAGCAATATTTGTTGTATTAAAACGAAATAAATATTAATCATACGTCGTGTTATTGTGTGCACTGCCACTATATAATACATACCTATAGTATAGCAAAAATCCATTTGTTTTGAACAAAAGAGAAATAAAGAATAGTTTGTTCGTAATTGAATTTGAATATTTGATATAGATGTTGACACAATTTGTGATAAATTTTGAATTGATACTGTGTTAGCATGTTGTCACAAAACTGAAACTGTGATTTACTCAAATCGAAAGGGAAAGTTGTCGAAAACTATTACGTTAAACAATTATTAAAGTGAATAAAAACCTTTTTGCTGTTACCATGTATAGCTATCGTTCTTTAGTAACAGATTAACTGAAAATATTTTATGCATAGTATTTGACTACGTTTAATAACCTGTTTATCGTTTAATAAAATAGTTTCTTGCCTATACTTCAACAAAGGCTTACAGTTAGTTCTAATGACCCGTAAGTAGCTCTATTAGCAACTTTAGGTTTGGTCGGTTATTTTCGGGAATGCTGAGCCACGACTCCTAAACTAGGTACTGAACATCGCTTCTTTGACAATTTTGTTTTGAGTCTTACGGTCTATACTAATTTATCGATCTTTAATTTAGTAATAGTGTTTTCACACCGTGTGATTTTAACGCAAAAGTTGGTTTTAACGTTAAAACCAAAAATAAAACATGTTTTTACCATACAAAATTATTGTGTTAAAACCAAAATAAAACCTTTTTTAAATTGGTTTTAAGTAGGTTTTATGAAATACAACCTTGTTTTGATGTTCTAAATGTACTAAATCAGAGCTACCAGCTCTGAAATCTTGAAAACAGCTGATAAAAACAAAAACAACTGTAAATAAATAAATAAATGTAAATAATCATTTATTTTGTATTAAAAAGGAAAAGTTTGGAATATTTTTAATTTCTTCAATGAAAATTTTAAAAATTTGTAAATATTTAATTATTAATCGAAATGTGTGTGGTTTCTTGTACAAAAGGTAAATCAGAAGCTAAATATATCAAGATGAAATAAGGCATATTGCTCATAAAATTTTTTTCTCGCAGTCATAAATGTCATGAATTTAAAACCAATTTTAATAAAACTTGCAGTGTGAACGCAAAATCAGCTGATTATGGTTTTAATGCTAAAATCAGATTTAAATTTTGGTGTGAAAACACTATAACGTAGTAATGACCAATTATTACAAACCTTTTGTCAGGATTACAAGCTAACTTCTCTCACCAGCCATGTTGTCTGTGTTCATTTTATACGCATGAACAACAGATTTGAGAGACATTTTATTTTCTTAGAGTTTTTCCCAGAATATTTCTGAGTCAAAGTCGGGGATAAAAAAATTGATTACAATTTGTTATTACACAAATACACTACACTTTACATTGAAATCTGAGCTGGATTTGAAACAACGGCCTCTCGTCTCTAATAAGCATCGATTTCTTTGTCTTTTTTTAATTTTCTAGGACAACAGAGTTGCTAAAACATCGCCTTTTTTAAAAATTTAATGCGTTTATTTTGCACATTGAGATGATTTTGTCTGACATTGGATCTGTTTTACCTGTTGCTTCTGTGAGAATCTCTGAGATTTCTAGCATCTGTGGACGTATTTTTAGAGGCAACAAAGTACTTTAAGTTTTAAAATTCGTAGAAGTAAACTATGACTTCTCCGCTAGAATTAATGCTGCTCTCTAGGTTGTAAAACCTGCTAACATGATTAAGGGCCATTATAACCACTTCCCATTAAAGTTGGGTTTAGTTAAAGGTTAACTTTAGCTAAAGTGAACTTTAAAGTCACCTTTAACTTCTTTTCGTTATTACAACCTAATGATAAAAGAAAGTTAATGTTTTCAAAAATATAGCAGTGCCAGAGCAATGTCGATAACACTGCTCAATTAAACAATTTTGTTTTAAACGCAGTGGCAACGACGGGCTTCGTTTTTGTTTATATTTGAAGTTGCCATATTGAAAATAATATATAATATGGCAAGTTCAGACATAAACTTAACTTTAACTTAATGGTCACTTCTACCATATTGTCCACTTATAATAATGAAAAACAATTTAACTGCCCATTAAAATTCTACCTTTAGTTAAAGTGATCTAGTGTTGAAATATGTTTATAATTGTTTATAATTGCTGGATTCGTTTTGATAGGTCAAACTATGCTCAGAGAAATTGTTTACCTTTGCATTCAAATAGCACAATGTGGTCATCGTATTCGAGGTTATAATTTATTCTCCTTGGAGTCAGGTAGGGTTACAAAAAGGAATCAGGAATGAGATCATATCCTTACTTTATTGTCGAATCTTTGTATTGGATTTTATAAGACTAATTGTCTTGGAATATATATTTTTAATAATATAATACAGCTAGTAAATATTTGTTAGATTTAAAATTATATGACAGACTTTTGACATTTATTTCCAAGCTATTTTTGTTTTTACATACATATGTAATCTCTATCCCATCACTTTGATTATATGGTTGTTGTATATAATTTTAATTGCATACAATTTTAATTGTTTTAATACTTATGTTAGCTTAACCACAAGTTGTTTCTGATGAAATTGTTTATTTCCATATAATTAAACTAAACTATTGCCACAAAATTAGAAATAACTAAACCTTAACTTTTCAATTAAAATCATAGTAAACAAAACATTTGTATGTATCATTTAAATTTTTTGTTCGACATTAAAAATGTTAGTAATTTTAATTCCTCATTTCAACACTAATCTCCATAAAAGATCAGAGTATAAATATTTTGCAAAAATTAACCTTAATTTGAATTGTTGGCCTTTCATCAAATATGCTACGCCCCTTATTTACAACAATTCTTCATTATACCATATATGGACACACATATGTACATATTTGTACAACCAAGGTAATCAACATAAAATAAAGTAATTTGAAAAACAAAATACAAGGGAAAAATTAAAAACTAAACACAGAAAAAGGCACACTACTATTAACCGTATACCATATTGATCTGAATAATTGTAAAAGTTTCAAATGCTTTAACAGGAGAGTTTTTGTGCCCTACTTCTTGCATTTATGTATGTACATATTTAACTTTGAATTACTTTTCTTAGTGACTTTTTGTTCTTATCCGATTATAATTGATAAAGTGTTTTCACAACTTTACATGTATGGAACTGACAACAGGATGAGACACATACATACATAATTGGTCATTTCAACCCTTCAGTCAGGATCATGGCCTAGCTTCTCACACCACTCATGTTGTGTGAGTGGCGGGACCTACAGTTTAAAGTCGATTCCGAGCGACAGATTTTTCAGAAACTTTTAATGGCAAATTTATTTACTCTCAGAGTTTTTTTTTTAACAGAAATCTGCTGAGAAGTCGCCGAAGAAATATTTTTTTCATATTTTCGTTTTAATATCTGACCTGGGATTTGAACTCGGACCTTACGTCTACTAAGCCAACACACTACCTACTAGACTGCGACGACTTCGATAAACGTAGATTTGATTATAAAATATGATTATTGGTACGTTTTTGTCGGCGCCAATTTCATTTAAATAAATCGTTTATTTATTTAAGTTTAATAATACACCTCAATTAATTATATCGCGGTATTAATTTTGTTTCAATATGCTTTTACTACTTAAATTAAGTTTGTGTACATACATGCATATTGCTCTGTTAATACTTCATTGTTGGTTTGGTAACTTCGAGAACCTTAAATGTTTGTATGTAGTTTTGTTGTCTTAGCTTGTTTTTTTTTACACCCGTTTTCGAAATTTCTTTTTTTTCTAATTCTTGCTTCCTTTTTTCAGTGTTTGCTGTTTATTCTGCCTTTGTGACCATATCGTACTTGTTACTTACTCAATTGATCATTAAAACCCTTTAGTCAGTATTAGAATCTATCTTCTCACACCACCCACGTTGTGTTGTGTTCATTTTATCCATTAATGGCCTACAGTTAAACGTTGACTCCGAACGACTGATTTAAAAACTTTTCATGATTATTTTATTTAAATTTTTTTTTTCATATTTCATTTCGTTCAAAATTTCTGTACTGGTGTACCTATATATGGCACTGTAACTAAGGTTTATTAATTTTGAACCGACATTTCGAATAAAAAAATTTTCTTTTATGATATCGCACAATATTACTAACAATAATAAGGCTTTAGGTAATGTGCCAAAATATACATACTGCGATCACACGCGATCAATCATTCACTTTATCTACCATCGTTAACAGTTCGCCAAAGATAAACTCAAATTTGTACTAGTATGTATTGTATTGTACTATAGTATGCGTTCATTAGGTAAAAACGCCAGCCTGATATTAGGGCCACCATTATTTAACTGTAATGTAATGTAATGTAATAAATAGTCGAAGTTGATCTCTTATAATTTTCAAACAAAAATTTCCTTTTTTTGTTGTTCTTTCTGCACAAGATTTTATGGGTGTTAATTTATTTACTAACGTACATATATACCATAAGCATGCAAAGAGTAGTATGTGTGTGTATTAGTGCGTTTATAAGTGTATACATGAACGATTAACTTGATTGTTTATGTATGTGTGTTCATTTTAGTGTGGTAAATATTAGCATGAATAGTGGTCAATAGAGTTTTGTTCGAAACAATTGTACGAGAACAAGTCTAATAAGTGAAAACAAAAAAAAAATATTTTGTTTGGCAAACTTGGTTATTACTATGGTATTTTATTTCAAAGTAGGTAAATAATTATAGGGTCTTTGAAGTAAAGCTTTCTTTATAAAATGTAAACTAAACACACCTTTTAAATGATATCTGTTTTATTGATTCTTTTGGTGAATATTGTTGATTACTTTTGTTTGAAAGAGACTGTTAGGCAATTTATTAAATTTCCTGTCTTAATTCGAACAAAACGAAATATGAAAATAATATATCCTATATGGCAGACTTCCTCTTCTCTGAGGATAATATGAAATAGGTGCAATAAAACCTGTAGTTCGGAGTAAACATTCATGGATAAAATTAACATACACACCATGGGTAGTTTGAGCTGCTAGGTTGTAATTCTGACTAGGTTGTTATTCTGAAGAGTGCGATGACTTCATGGGTAAGCGTCGCTTTGTACTCACAACACCTCTTTGTAAGATATAAGCATATTATGTTTTCTGTACACAACATCCCCCATTAACACTCGATTCCATGTTTTGAATTACATACGAAATAGCGACGTCTACAGCTAGGCGCTTACAGCCCCTACACCAGAACTTCATGTCACCAAGCTCAGTTAGCCATTCTAAATTATTTTTATTACTGAAAGGGTTTCTTAACTTGTATTCTGGGAAACCTATCATAAATTACGTATTACTGTCAAATGCGTTATCTCAATCAAACTCCGTACACTTACCAAAAACCTGACGCTATGACAGTGGTTTGCTTCGGATAATGCAGTGAGATCTGAAGTGGTATCTGAAAAATTTTTACGAAGAATTTGAAAAAATTACTGCAGCCCCTCCACAATTTACACTGGTTAATGAAGACCGCACGTGTATAACGGAAAGCATGGAAAATACAATTGCTTTTAACAATATCGCATTAAGTGGCTCGTTGTTTTTATACAAGAAAATTTATAAAGTTACGTAGGTCACTGCGGCGACTGCTATCTACTTGTGGCTCTGGTGAGGTAAAAATCACACCTATTTTAACCAACAAGTTTTCCAAACTTTGCTGTTGACTCAATTAAGAGGGGTTATTAAGAAACTAAGAAGATTTTATTTAATTTACTTTCATTCCACTCTCCCACAAAACGATGCAATTTAGGACACAATCAAGGACATTTTTGTATAAGTGTACTTAGAACGTTCTTAATGTTCTTGCATTTTTTTTTAATTCTACGTTCTCTAACTTAAATACTGTCAAAATTTGGTTAAGATGTGCCCATCCGTTCCGAACTTATAGGGAAAAATCTAATTAAAATACACATGTAGTCGTATATCGCATGAAAACTTTGAGAGCTCATAACTCACACACTTTTTCGACTTAGAATGTTATAGAACGGAGGCGTCGACATAACAATCATACTCATACTTTTATAATTATTATCTTATATGTCCTTCAGATATCCTTCAATGTATTATGCCATCAAATTCGATTTACAAAGTGTATCCATGGCTAGTAAATCTGTTGTTCATTCAATTGTTAATCACTTTTCATTACCTTTTTTCCTTTAATAATCATGTGATAACAATAAAACTGAACATAATTTTTATGTTTTTCTAATTGCAAACGAATTCATAATTCCTCATCAAATATCGATAACAAAATTATTATTCCTGCTTATCAAAAAAAAAAGGAATAAAAAAAATATTCACTGTGGCCAATAAAAATTTAATATTGAAATAATTACTCAATCAATCAAATTAGCACGCCCTTCACCCAGGAGTCAGTCTATTTAGAATTGAATTTCGAATGTACAACCGTGTTGTCGTCCTTCACTTTAAATAATAGACTGAGGCACGTACATTTTATATCATTCATCTATTATTGTATCTACATACATACAATTGTAGTGTTTTTAATACACTGAAATTGACACAGGCGCAACCAAATACACAGCTACCCATACCTATACATACATACAAATATTTACGTGTAAAAATGTAATTTTTATTGATATACAATCTAATTAATGCTGGTTTTCACTCATATTATCGAATAGCCATTGCTATTGTTTTCATTGTTATTGTTGTTGTTGTTGCTGTTATTGTTCTTTGTATTATTTTTGTATTGAATTCTATTGATGTTGTTTATCTGGTTGGTTTTTAATTTTATTATTGGCTCTATTATTTATATTACATTTTGTTGTTGTTTTTTTTTATTGTTTTGTTGTCCAACGTTTCGTACACTTTTTAACTTAAAATATTTGTGTCTGCATAAATAACACGTTTACGGTTATTGTGTTCTGTTTGTATGTGTACGTAATAGCATGCGTATGGGTATGTGCGTAAGAGAATTTGTATTTAAAATGTAATTTCAGTTGTAACTGATAGAATCGATAAAATTTTTGAGGTTTAATTGTTATGTGACTGTTTGTGTGTATGTGATAATATTCGATATACTCGTAAACCAATTTAATTTTTTTGTTTCTTTTTTGTTTTTGTTTTATTTCTGTTACAACCTTCTGATTGCAATATTTATTAGATAATAAAAGGTTTTCAAATGAAATTTTATTTTCCAATAAAACAAAATAATTTTTTTTTTAATAAAACATTAAAATATATTGCTTTTGTTGTCCTTGTCTATGTGTGTGTGTGTGTGTAAATAATTAAATTAAAGTTTAACAAATGTATCAACTAATTAAATTACTGTGGTGTTTTGGCAATTATTTTAAAATTAAAATAAATTATTCACATTACGTTCTCGGTATGAAGGTTTTTTAATTGTTTTAATTCCATGAAATCGAATTGAGATAAAAATCATTCATCCAAGCGTAAACAAATGAAGATTTACAACATAAAGTATTGTTCTATTTTGTTCAGTGATTTTAATATTTGGATTCGTAGTTTAAAACATTTTTGTAATTTAATTTTGTTATTTTACTTTTTTTCTGTCAAATAAACAACAATAAGCATTCGATAGCATTTATCATGCCTTACTTACTTAATTGGTCATTTCTAAACTTTTAACAGAATTATGACCAAGCTTCTCACACCATTTATGTTGTGTGTGTTAATTTTATACATGAGTGGCGGGACCTACAGTTTTAATTCGATTCCGAACAACAGATTTTTTGAGAAACCTTTTGAAATATAATATTCTCTCAGCATTTTTGTCAGAAGACTGCTGAGAGGAAGTCGCCGAAAAAATATTTTTTCATACATCCTCCTGTTCGCGATGTCTGACCTGTCTAATAAGCCAACACACTTCCTACTACAATATGGCTTAAATTATTTTATTTTCCAACAAAGTTTAAACTCTCACTCTGTCAAACATCTCTTCTAAGAATTAAGATTTGTTAAAGTTATCAAAACTGATTCGTTTATAAGAAAGTTTCATAATATATATGAGTTGAAATTGTTTCATCGTAACGATATAACACTTTTTGTCCCAGTTTTCGATTGCTTGTCTCAGAAGAATAGACTTGAAACATTTAAAAAGGTTTGTACTGTTCATTTAAAGTACAAGCAAAATCCTTAATGGTGACCACACAATAAATCTACATGATGGCTCAGGTGTAAGCCAATAGGCATGAGACTATTTGTTGGTCTCCTCTCCAGCTACCTACCTACATAAACTTGTTTTAACCAAGTAATTTTTTAAGGTTCTCTTCGAAACACTCACTGTTTTCATTGTTTTTTGGTCTCTGTGTCAAATTCACGTTCTAACGTTCACGGCTAAACATGTTAACATTGCTATTTAACATTGCCCAAAATATTCTGCAAGTTCGTGATTAATCGTAAGCAAATTCAGCATCCATCTTGCGGAAACACCTTTCGTATTAAAATGATCATTCATTCACTGAGCCAATATGATACCTCTGGCATCCACAATCTTTTATAATTTTAATCTCTGATCGGTCAACACCAATATCGTGAAATCTTGCAATTGTTTTCGATTTAACGGCCTCAAATGACTGTCCAAAATGTTCAGAATCTTTCGGGTTTGTATGGTACCTACTAGGGATGCCAACCGGGAAATCCCGAATCACAAAATCCCGGGATTTTCGGGATTCACAAATCCCGAATCCCGGGATTTTTTAAAACTTATCCCGGGAATTTTCGGGATTGTAAATTCATACATATACACTTTATAAAGTAAGAAAAAAAATTGAGAGTACGGCATTGTTTTTTATTTAATATTACATTAAATAACACTCATGTGGTTTTTCAAGTGTATCATGCAACAATTAAGTGGATATTCTATATCACTCGACATCGAACTGAATAAGAACCCAACTTCCATTGTTAAAAAGTTAAACATTGCCCTCGAAGTCCAATAAAATCTGTTAATACAGCTGATGGTTTAGACAATCAACTTTCTAAAGAAATAGATTTGATTGAATCACGTGCTGTTATAGGTGAATAGTTATATTCTGCATATAGCGATCTTGAAATCTTGTAAAATCTTGCAAATGTAGATTGCGAAAAATGTTTTTCAGCGAAAGATGTTTTTGTTTGCATCAAAATTAAGGCTCTTCGATGAAATATTAGAGTCTTTGATCTTTTTAAAAATTACTTAAAATAAGGAATATAATTAATATATATATTTTGGACACTAAATAGTGTTCTTAAAAGGGTAGGTATTTGTTTCTTCACTAATGTGTTTATACATATGTATATGTATGTATGGAGACACAGATGAATTCTTTTTATCTTTGTTACTTTTTATTCTGTTTTTTTATTTTATAAAATGTGTGTTGTGATAAAAATCAAAAATTAATGTAATTTTTAATGAAACAATTGTTTTTAGCTTTTTTTATTAAGAGAAAATCACGAAATTTCGGGATTTTTCGGGAAATCCCGGGATATTTCGGGATTTTTCGATCCCGAATTGTCCCGAAAAATCCCGGGATTTCGGGATCGGGATTTCGAAATCCCGAATCCCGGGATTTTTAAAAATCAATCCCGTTTGGCATTCCTAGTACCTACAGAAGAAGTCAAAAAAAATTTCAAATGGCGTTTAAATTGTAAAAATTAAAAGACTAATCCGCTTTAAAAATAATTCATATAGAATGCTCATATGATTACATAAACATGATGATAACATAAGAAAAGTTGGCGTCAACTCGGGCAAAATTCATCCAATCCATATTCAACGATGGCTTTTGTTCCCAGTCATCAACTGATAGTAATCCTATTGTCCAAGGACCTTTCACGGAAGACCAATTTAAACAAATCATTGAAATGTTAAAAAGATGGAGAAAATTCTTTATGAAATCTCTCTTTCGTTCTTTAAAGGAACGAAACGGAATACATTTACTATCCATAGAGTTGATCGTGTTACACACCCAGTAATTTCATGCTTTAAATTCATATTCATAATATGTTTGTAATAATGGGTGCTTTTTCATGGTGAATAACTTCAATTCCCATTAGAGACTATGGACCTAGGGTATACTTTTTGCTTTACTTTTTCCTTATTTTTTTAAATATTTCTCCTACTTTTTAGGGTGTTTTAAGGATCCATAGATTATATTTCTATTATTACTAAGGATATATCCTCAGGCAATACTTACATAATTGGCCATTACAACCCTTCAGTTAGGATTACGGCCGAGCTTTTCACACCACTCATGTTGAGTGCGTTAATTTTATACGTGAGTCGTGGGACCTACAGTTTAACGTCGGCTCCAAACGACAGATTTTTGAAAAACTTTTTATGGCAGGTTTTATTTACTCTCAGCGTTTTTGCCACAAATCTGCTGAGAGGAAATCGCCGAAGAAATATTTTTCTTTCATTTTTCGTTTTTGATGCTTGACCTGGGATACGAGCCCGGGCTTTACGTCTAATAAGCCAACACACTACCTATTAGACTACGACGACTTCATCCTCAGGCAATACTGGAATATAAAAGTGGTTTGGTGTTATCCAGCTTAGGGAGATTAAGCTATATTTTTTCTAAATTTCTGCCTCTTATTTTAGTGCAACCCGCTAGTTTATATAATAATTAATAGAAAGGCATTCACAGTTTTTCAATTGCTGGCCTTAATGGTCTGTATATCTGTATATATTGTAGGCGTCACAGTAATTATTGTATGTTTGAATAGAATATAAAAGACTCCACTGGTTTGAGTGGTTTTTCTATAATCTAGTAAGTAAATAATCGTCCTCCAGAAAATAAGTGAAGTGTGGGAGATAACGAAACTACTTTTAAAACGTAAACAACTTTTCGAATAGCACGATACACATTTAACCTGCATGAAGTCACTCCAAATATGCTAACCAAAACAAAAAAATTCGTTCCTGTACTCTATTATTTAAGTCGTTAAGAAATTTTAGAGGATATTAACTTTTATTCGTAACTGCGACATAACTTAAGGTTCAAATTTTATTATGCCACAACCATTTTCATATCAATTTGAAAATAATTATATATTCTCACACTAATTTCTATTGATCTGTTCTAATAAATAATTCCTGTATTTTTGTTTTCAGGTTTTCTGTTTTCAACTACCATTTCACTTCAAGTTCTTAAGAACATAAACTTTATGACTGACTCTAACCGTGCATAACCCTCCAAACACAACAATATAATGTTGGTAAGTAATCGTTCTTTTCTTTCTTTTTTTAACTTTTTGTTTAGTATCTTTCTTTAGCTGTTGTTTGTTTCCTGTTCTGTTTATTTCTGTTGGTGTTAAAATTTCATATCCTTATGCACTACTGTACAGTATATCGAGTATGTCTGTATGTCATTAATTAAATTTAATTAAGTCACAACAATGTTGACATGTCAAATGCCAGTGTAACAGTGTTACAGTCACTAGTCAGTCAGTCGATTGTGTGTAGGTAGTGGTAGTGCGACCAACGGCAGTATTAAGCAATGACAGAATGACAGCAAAACAAACGAGTAAAAATTTTGTTATTTTCCTTTCTGCTTTTAATGCTCTGACAACAAAGTGTCATCATTATCAAATAAACAAAAAAAAAAAGCAAGAAAACAAAGTTAAAGGAGTGGGTCAAACAAAAATAAAAACAAAAAGTATGTCGTTAATGGTAGTGTTCTGTGTGTCTCTCATAAAGGACAAATAAAAGAAAAAGAAAATTGAAAGACATTAGAAACGGAAACTGAAAGTTTCGTTTCTGGCTTGTGAACGAAACAGTAGCAGAATAAAAAAACGTATTAAAAAAATTGATGTTTTTGACAAAATAAAGCGAAAGCATTTGATGGCAGATACAAATAAGAATAATGACAGTTACGCTGACTAATTTCGTTTTTTTTTCCTTCGTTTTTCTCGTTTCTTTTCCTTTGTGCTTTTGGAAACAATGAAAATGTCAAAAATTTGATTCATTACTCTATGGTCGTGTTTTCTAGTGAATTTTATATGACAACACCAAGCAACTGCTGCAACTGAGAGCGTGGTATCTAGCATGCAAAGTGATCATAATAGTTACCATAGCACAGAGACGTTTAAGTTCGAATTTCTTTTTAATTTTATATTTTTGGTTTGTGTTAGCTTTGTCCAAAGTTTTTTTGCATACAATTTTTGAAAACAAGTTAAATATCATTTCGGAAACCTAGGTGTTTGGAATAATGTCGAAAATTTCTCTTCTCTTATTGCTTGTGGTGTCTTGAGCTCTTCAATTTGTTTGTCCAAGCCTTCACGACTCTTTTGACTTTGAGCCCGGACTTCTGTGCGGGTTATTTCTAACGATTTACACTTTTTATGCTGAGCTTATTCGTGTACACGAATTTCGTATTGTTCGCAAATTTTTTTGCACAATTCGCTATAACATTTTTCGACCATATAAACCTTACGTTGGCGTTACGAAAAATACTGCTATTCGTGCAAATAACAAAGCTTTTTATGGGTCGTTCAATTTTGCAAATCTATTCACGTAACATACATAATTGGTCAATAAGACCCTTCCATCTGGATTACCATCTAGCTTCTCACGCCACTTATATTGTGTGTGTTGATTTTATACATGTGTGACGGGTCCTATAGTTTAAAGTCGACTCCGAACGACAGATTTTTTATTGAGAAACTTTTCATTGCAATGTTATTTACTCTCAGAATTTTTGCCAGAAATTTGCTGAGAGGCAGTCGTCGAAAAAAAATGTCTTCATATTTCGTTTTTGTTGAAGATGTCTGACCTGGGGTTTGAACCCAGGCCTCACGACTAATAAGCCAACACACTGCCTACTAGACTACGGCGGCTACAATCTAATTCGACTTTTTTTTGCAAATCTATTGCAAATCCTTTATTTACTTCTATGATATGCTTCACCTCAACCATTTTGATGCTCGTAATTATTGACATCAGCTGTAACACTTAAAAGGTTTGGTTGAGGTCTCTCCGTAAGTATACTGAGTGTATACAGTAAATGTGGCATTTTAAAAAGATTCATAAATTAGTTTCAAACACTCTCTTGCAGTAATTTTTTGAAAAATAACGTTTTGTGGGTTTTTACTGTTTCGATGTTTTAAGTTAGTTTTAACAGACAAAATAGCCTTGTTCTGAAGTCGCCGTAGTCTAGTAGGTAGAGTGTTGGCTTATTAGACGTAAGGCCATGGTTCAAATCCCAGGTCAGACATCAAAATGAAAATATAAAAAAAATATTTCTTCGGTGACTTCCTCTCAGTAGATTTCTGGCAAAACCTCTGAGTGTAAATAAAATAGCAAAGAAAAGTTTCTCAAAAAATCTGTCGTTCGGGGTGGACTTTAAACTGTAGGTCCCGCCACTCATGTGTAAAATTAACATAAAAAACATAAGTGGTGTGAGAAACTAGGTCCATAATCTTGACTGAAGGGTTGTAATGACCAATTATGTATGTATACCCTTGTTACTGCAGTTCTATACAGCTTGGAACTATAAATTTGTATTTTTATTTTTAAAATTGTTATTTTTTCTTCGTCGTTATCATTCTCATAAATTTATTTTTATTTATTTTTTATTTACTGAATCAATTTTTAGTTATAAAATTTAAATGTAATTAAATTCCAAATTACATAAAGAGATTTAAGTAAAGAGTTCACGAAATTCAGTTTCTTTGATATGAAGTTTGGAAGTAAAATAAAGTAAAGAATTCAACGAAATTCAATTTCTTTAACATAAAATTTGCTATTTTTTAACAAAGTTTAAACACTTTTATGCTCCCATGCATCAATTTCATTTCATTTGCCATTATATGGGTCACACAAAGTTTCAACTCTTTACACATAAAAGAGACTTGAAAGCACTACGATTTAAATTCTCCTTTAATTTCTTCAACTGCGTCACAGTATGGTTTTTAATTTGGATCAGTTTAAATTCTTCAAATATCATTTTAATCTCACAAACACTTACATACCAAACGACTTTCTCTGTATGTAAATACTCGTATGTTGGCATATTGTATGTACAAATAAAAGACAAAATAGACTGTCATGTGCAATTACTTTCTAGTAAAAGATAAACTGACTCCCTTCACATTGTCAACGTGAATAGAAACTTTCAAAAGCACTGCAAGTACATTTATTACATTCACATACATACATACATGCACATTACTTTAACGTACATACATAGACATAGATGCATGCATACTTACATACATACATATGTACATATGTATTGTATGGTATTTCAATTGCAAACGTTAACAATTTTCAACGAGTTTTCTTACGCATCATTCATTGTTGCTAATTGAATTGAAAGTGCAATGCAATTGCATTCATCAGCTACAGAAATACACTAGTCCATTAGGCATATGTACATACGTAGCTAAACACATGGCATATACAACATAACTACCTAAAGTATAGATCTAGAGCTGCCAGGTAGGGATTCTCTATTATTGAGCACAGGTATTATGTTATCTTATTAGAGAATGTTGCTCTCATTTAATTTTAATGCTCGTAACTCGGGAATTTGTTTTACTAAGAATTTTAAATTGTGATTTTTTACCGCTTTGGCAACTCTTTCAAATACCGTGCAAATCACTACACCGTGACTAAAAACACAAGTCTTGTTCGTGAGATTTAACAGACCTTAGCTAATTAGAAAACTATAAAATTATGATTTTTTTAACACAAGTGTTGGTCTATTTTGTATTTATTATTAAGTATTTTGTATTTATTATTTTTCCTTTAATAACTAAGTTATTAAGCTCCAGAGAAGCTTAACTTGTAGATTCTATTATGGATAAATCGTAGATCATTTTCTATAGAAACTTGTAGTCTCTAAACTAAGGCTATACCCTAAGACCAAGGTAGAACTAGGGAAAGTTACACACATCCTTTTAATCTATGAACGGGAATTGTAAACTGCAAGTCCTTCACAAAGCAATTTTCAATAAAATGACAATAAAAATGTTAAATTCACCACACGACTCGACACGCCCACCGTTATCACCCTAATTATTTGCATTAATGTCAGCCAATATTTTGAAAATTATTCGAAACAATCTTTTGCGCAGACATTTGGAGGTTTTGGATGACGCGACATGGTATATGGCTTTTTTCACACAGAATATTGAAGACAATTGGTCTCGTAAATCTGACAAATAACATCGGACTTGTAATACACATACAATAGAAATTTTCCATGCGAGTCAATCATTTCACTAGTTGCCACATTATTTTTACTCTTGAGTTGTTTCAATGAGAGAACAGTTTCCTTCCTTAATCGTTTCCTATTCTATTTTTTATTCGTTTGAAAAATCTATTGATGCCATTTTGAGTCGAATAAAACATCGTTCCTAGGTCCGCCTCAGCTTTTCTGTGTACAACGCATCCAAAATGTCCAATTTTCCATAACTCTGGCGCATAGATCTGATTGAATTTCACCGATGCCATATATTTCATTGGTTTTGAAGACCGCCATGGTTTGTGGCTTATTCGCATACATCTTATATTAAGAAAACACTTCAATAGAAAAAATGTAACGAAGTTTAACCGCACGAGCTCGGTGGCCACTTAACAACACTTCCACATGAGATGACCATGATCTCAAATCGCTCGTGTAAAATATCCAATATTACATGAACTGTGGCGCACATAACGCTGTTCAATTCAGAGCAAAAGAAGTTAGTAATCATCGACCTACAGTTGTTCCGCTATTGTGAGTGGCCAACGTCATTCTCTATGAAATATGGAAGGATGAAGTCGCCTGACCAAAATCAACCCTGAACAGTGAGTTTTTCGGATATATTGAATGCTCTTGGATCTCATGTTCGCGTTCTCACTCATCCAGAATTTGGCTCCATCGCTGAAGATGTTTTTTCGATGAAATTAGGGTCAGTTGTCAACTGCTTCAAAGCTCATTTAGGTAGTTTACCTTTAGTTTCTGATTTCATTGAATTCTGTACGAATGCAGCCCCAAGTCATGATGCAAAATTCGCCAAGTCATGATCTACAATAAGCTGAGTTCTTGTAAGCAACGCGAAATCGACTACTACGGGTTCTTTATCAGACTCTAACGACGACTGATCTTATGTTTGGTCCATTTACGGATGTTGATCGATCGTAAGTAAAGTGGGCCATTTTGACAAAAGAATTTTAAAATTTACACGATTATCCTACTATATTTGATTTGGAAAAACATACTAAACAAATGTAAAATAATTTTATGGATGTTGCTTTAACAATTTGGGTAAGAAACCCCGAAACATACTTATTTATATCGGAACTAAGTACCATATATGTTGTCATTATATGAAGACTTACCAAAATACTTTTTAATTTACAACCTCTGAAGCACGAAATATTTGCCAAATGACTCTTCCTTCTCATCATCTAGTTCCATAATTACTTCTCGTTCTTTTTATTTTCTTATCTTATTCCAAGAGCTCCTTTTATTTTTTATTATTTTACGGAAATATGTACGTCCGAATAATTTAATCTGTAGTGTAGTTTCGGAGGCCTTGTTAGTTGCTTCACGCTGAATGAATACAGCATCCAGTCTTTATAGGAAGCCTTCATCTATTTACCTACAAGTCACACTGTTCATCCAACCGTAAAGTAAAAATACACATCAATTGGCTTTTGTTTGCCAAAGTACGTAAATAGAGATGATAGTTTTGTGACGTTGATGACAAGATCTCACTTACACAGTTTAGCAGGCGAAACCTAACAAAAACAAAAGAAGGAATAGAAATCGAAAGAAATGCGAGATAAAACAAAGAAAAACTCGTTGAAAGATTTAGAGTAGATGAGTGCGTAGAATACGCTGATTTTTAACAACAGCTTAGATATGAAGAACAACAAATGGACCAGGAATAGAAGATTAAAATAAAACAAAAAACGACTGTTTTTTAGCAAACAAAAAACCTTTTTTAATTTATTTCAAATCTGTATACTGCAGCACGATACGAAGTATCTTGAAACTGTATCTGGTAGTGCAATTAAACAAGGTCAGCTAAAAATACTACACAAAAAACGTTTTAAAATTCAAACGATTTTAGTTTAAAATGGAAAACTTTCACACGCAAACAACGAAAACGTGTATCTGCACAAATTATTCATGTCACATTAGTTTCTGCTGACAAATAGTAAAATAACCGTTGGATAATGCTATGCTGCACTTTAATATCGCACACATCATGTGTCCCCTATTTCAAATTATGATACTGCTGTCATCGCAGGGTCATAATGTAATCCATACTGGTATACAGTGTATGCAATTTTGCATTTAAAACAAAATATTGGAGCAAATACATGTGTATGTATGTATGGCAATATAACAATGCATAATATTGTTGGCTGTATGAAAATGTCATATTTTCCCTGGACAATTTTCATTCCTGATTAACACATCTCCCTACACGCACTTTACATTTGCCTGTCGCTGTCGTTGTCATTGTCATTGATTATAATACGTTCTGTCAACCATGGGCTCTGATGTTGGCTATTCAGTTTTAGATTCCGTGATATTTTTCAATACATTTCAACGGACACATAACATTCATGTAAACTTAATTATGCGATACACTTGTAAATAAAAATTCATGTGTATTTGAGTATGTGATTGCACATGTGAATTTATAATGAGATTTATGGTTGGCCCATAAAAATTCCGATATTATTTGAACTTTTAGGTGCAACGTTAATTTCAAAGTATTTTTTTTACAATTTTTTTCATGCTTTTTTTTACATGCTTGCGGGTCTGTATGACTGATTTCAAGCAGAAAATATAATCAACAGATGATTAATGAATAATTGTGTTTAGAGTTATACTCTAATTATGGAAATGATGAGGTTTAAGCCGTTGTCAACGCTACAATTTTCAAAGAGAAAATAGCGCCAAACAAAAAGTGAATCCAAGCACAAATAGGATTTGCCTCCTTGCGTAATTCCAAGGATGGTTAGGTTAGGTTAGGTTAGGTTACAATATCCAAAGATCAAAATGACCCATTGACCCATTTTGACCCATTTTGAGTGAAATTGGAAAAGTAGAAGAGGAAGGAAAGGGAGGATAGGGCTACGGAGGAAAAAACAGATGGACTACAAACACACAAGAGGGCACGACTACAACTTTGAAGTCCTAGCACTTCTCAGCAAACTCAACGTATTTATGAATTTACGGAAAGCTTAATGTCGTCATTGAGGCTCGACAAGTAGCCTAAATATTCGAAGATGCCCCTGCCCAGGGTCCTTAATTCCAGGACTGAACAGTTGCAGAGGAGGTGTTCGATAGTTCGGCTGGGATCTGTTTCAGATCCTTGTCAGTGATCTAATCTAGCAGGATTATCGTCAATAAATCGATAGTCCCAAATAAAAAACATATTATCCAACAAATTATATTAGCTCGTCATTTTCTTTAACCGCGTCAGTTTTGCGTCAGTAAGATTTGAGTACCGAGATATTGAGTATGCCATTGAATCTCTTAACTATAGAAAGATAGGGGATTACGTTCCTCTCAGAGAAAGGGTGACAGGCCGATATATTCTTATTCAATACAAAAATAAATCTTACAAACGAATAAAATATGTCGATGATTAATCTTAATTAAGCCGCCGTAGTCTAGAAGATAGTGCATTGGCTTATTAGATGTAAGGCCACGGTTCATACCTAAAGTTAACATCTCGAATAAAAGGGAATATGAAAAAAATTTTCTTCGGCGACTTTCTCTCATCAGATTTCTGGGAAATATTCTAAGAGTTAACAAAATCTCAAAAATCTGTCGTTCGGCGACGACTTTAAACTGTAGGTCCCGCCATTCATATATCAAATTAACACACTCAACATAAGTGGTGTAAGAAGATAGGTCGTAATCCTGTCTAAATGATTGTAATGAACCATTTAAGTCTCGCAACTCCTCGTTATCGCGTAAGCCACGTATTTATGTATGTATGTATGTAAACTTAAGCCTAAATTACATTACGTTTAGACGATATAAACATTAAGGCTTAACAAGATGTTGAATTTGGAAGTTTTAATAAACGTTTAAGACAGCATCGTTGAAACTTATCTACTTATTCAAATCCGAGTGTCCCCCTACTTGACCTCCATTCATTTGTAAGGATCAGCTAACTACCTCAAATAAAGGATATTTTGCTCAAAGTGAAATGGAAGGCTTATTTAGTACGGCATTCCATATAGTAGTTATATTCCCTTTTCGTTACTATTTCGATTTAAAACAATTTTTGTGAAAACCACACCAATTTATTAAATATTTTCATTTCGTTTGTAATAAAATTTTTCATTCATTACCAGTCTTACTGACTTCTTTTTTTATTTTGCTGAGTTGCTTTCTAGGTTCCAACAATCACAATATTCCTGTGGTCTTTTTATCATTTATCGGAGAACTTCTACTTATCTCATTAATATTGCAATGTCATCAGTTTACAGAAGGATTCTTACGTTGAAGTTTCCATTCATTGTTCCTCTTCTAAGATATTTTAGAGGAGGAAAACATTCCGTATAAGTTTTGATAGTTGAAGCCATTGAGAGTAAAATTCTTCTTAAACTGTATTATCGTGTGTGCCTTGGCAGCGAATATAAACATTGTTTGCATCGTGAGTACGAACTTTATGATGCTGTCAACATCGTTAGACACATTAAAGTCCATGTCGTGAGTATGGGTTGAGTTATTCTAGTGAAAGAGTGCCTGGAATTCTATTTACAGTCAGATCTTTTCAATTAAGTTTTAAAAACGCCTTTAAAAAATTTTGATATTTTTAAATTGGCTGTATATAGTATTTACATACATACATACATAATTGGCCATTACAACCCTTCAGTCAGGATTACGGCCTAGCTTCTCACACCACTCATGTTGTGTGCGTTAATTTTATACGTGAGTGGCGGGACCTACAGTTTAACGTCGACTCCGAATGACAGAATTTTGAGAAACTTTTTCATGGCAGTTTTATTTTACTCTCAGAGTTTTTGCCAGAAATCTGCTGAGAGGAAGTCGCCGAAGAAATATTTTTTTTTTTCATATTTCATTTTTGATGTCTGACCTGGGATACGAACCCGGGCTTTACGAATAGTAAGCCAACACACTACCTACTACACCACGGCGACTTCATATAGTATTTACTGTTATTTTTTATACAATTTTATTTTTTTTTTCTAACAATACATTTCCTTGTATGTCTATAAATATTTTTAAAAATAAAATAAAATTTCTTCAACAAATTCGGGTGTCATATTGCATATGACAAGCTATTTAGGTTTTTGGTAAAGAATATATTGTTTCCATTCCATTTGTGTAACGACCATGTTCCTTTCACTTAATTCTAAAATTCTATGCGTTCAATAAATTTGCAAACGGAAATCATCTTAAGTTGTAATGAAAGTCCTTTTGGGGAAAATACTTAATTATTGTGTTTTACCATACATGAGTATTTGTATGTAAACATTTAAAATTATTTATATACATATATCCTAATACCATTAGAAATAAATTTTGCTTCGTACTTGCTTATTACATGCCATGTATTCTAAATGCCATACAATATTTAATTCTGTTTTTGGGTCTAACGCCTTCACTGAAATGTTTATTATTATTCGTTTTACAGTATGTAAAATCTTTCATTGCATTATTATGAGGCATTATGTACTAAATTTCCAATGGATATGTGCGTAGATGTCTCAAGGCTTGTCTAAATACAAGTAATTATACAATACATTTTGGCTGTATCATATGAACACAACACCATTTCATTCATATGTATATTTGTGTTGGTTTTATATTTAAAGATTGAGAAAAATTTCAATTCGAATTTTATCAGATTTTATGAAGGAAACAGTGTCCCTCGACCGTTCAGTTCATTTCAAATACGAATAATCAAGTATTTATTTCTATTGGTGGTGGAGTATTTGCAGTCTTGTGTTTGTGCATGTCTTGTATTCCTCAGCCTGTTACTTGCTTCATTTACATAAACACACAATTGATAACATCTTACAAAATTTTGAACATCATTTATTCATTTATTTATTCAGTCATTCAGTTATTCATTCAGTCATACATTCATTCATTATGTTCGAAAACCCAGAGTCCTATTTGGTCAATCTTATATGAATTAATTTTGACTCAGTTTGAGGATACAAATGAATAATATGAGCATACGAATACATATGTATATACATACATGTCGATGTAGGGCCAAGTAAACAAATGTGTTTTCATAAGTATGTGCAAATGTTGTCTATGTATGCATGTACATATGTATGTATTATGTATGTATGTATTATGGAAACAAAAATGTTTAAATGCTGCTGCAAAATGTTTTGAATATGATTTAAAATGCATTTGATCACTCAAGTGTTGATAAATGGCATTACATGCCATACATGGTGTCTAACATTTTTTACATCACTCTTGTACGTACCACATTGAAACTATATTCACAGCAGAAATGAACTTAAAAAGCATAAATAATGACAACACTCTACATTAAGTAAACTTTTTTTGAATTTTACAAAACATCGAAGTTTTCGGAATAATTTTTGTCGCCATTGCAGATGATTTTTTTTTAAGTTTGATTGTTACTCTTTAATATTTGTATGTTTTGTATAAATTTTATACATATGTACAGAGAAATATTTATTTCTCAAATGGGTTCTATAAGGTCGATTATACCCATTTCACTATTTATTCTTAACTTTGGTTGGCACCTCTCTAGCCTCCTGATAGTTTTATGAAGGTGAGAATTTTATCTTCTTCCATCTTCTTATCGCTACAGCTTCTAAAGAAGTTGCCCAGTTTGCCAGTGCCCCTTTGTGACCATTATGAGGGTGTTAAGCTGGATTCTTGTCAATAGTGGTTTATGTTTGACTGGCTTCTATACTACAAGTGGTTTTATTTTATCAAGTTTCCTTTGCAAATTATTTATTTTCTTTTTTACAGAGGAATGCTAATCTCATATATGAATTACTTCAAGATATCGGTTGTTGACTTAGTAAATGTGTCAGCTTTGTAATTACCTACAATATCTTGTTTGTGTCGAATGTTTCAGAGATATCCCTTATATTCTTAGACAATCTTGTTCTGTACAAGCTCTATATCGTTCTATTGTCATATGTACACGATGCGTTTTAACGCTGTATTCGCATAACGACTGACTTTACGCTAAAACATTAAAACTAATTCGTAGTACTTGCTAAAACCAATTTTCCACATTTAAGTTATATCAGGGCTTTCAACAGGACTTTCGAACTTTGACAGCTAATAACGGCCATCTTGTTAAACCTCCATCCGTCAAATTAGTTGTCATTTATTTAGTCCGTTTTGCCAAATCAACATGGACGGTAATAGCATTCAACAACACAAAAAATTGTGACCTGTCCTGTTCAGGCAAAGTACACCGCTGTGCTGGATAAATTCGAGTCCACTGGTTCAGATCTGCCGAAGACATTGCCGCTATCCGTGAGAGCTTGCAGTCGATTTCGAAACGCTCACAAGAACTTAGTGTTTCGGAGAACACAACTTAGCGAATTTCGCTAAGTCACGTACAAAACTCCACTAACACAGAAACTAAAGGTGAAAGACCATAAACAACGACGTTAGTTCGCTAAAAGGAGTCTGGACCTGTTGTTTTATCGAATACCCTCTTCAGTGATAAGACCCTTTTCTAGATCATTGGATACGTGAACAAATAAAATTGTCGGATTTGAGGCGAGCAATCCATAGCACACCTAAGAGCCTCAAGTGCATCCTGAAAAATTTACAGTTTGGTATAGATTTTGGGCTAGCGGCGTCTTTAGCCTGGTGATAACAAACTTCTTTTGTCCAGAGTTGGATAATCTGGACACCAACGATGCGTGATTTTTACAGGACTGTGTTACGTGCCGCTCATTTAGTACCACATTATATATTCTGCTCGACCGCTTTGAGAGCGTGGGTTTCTCACGTGAAGGTAATATGAATGAGATCGTGGTATTTCACACCGTTAGATTTTTTCCTTTGGGGTTTTCTTATGCCACAGCGTTTCTCAAAGCCAAATTCATTGAATATTTTACTTTTCAAATACGCTATTCCCAGAAAAACAGTGGCAGACATTTCAAACGAATAAAATATTTCGATGAAGAATATTATCTTGGAAACTATTAAATTTTTTAAGGATATTGTCTAGTAGTATAATGCTTATCCTTCATAGAACTAAAATTCCATTAGAAATGAAACATGTTTTACTATCTTGATACAATATTTTGGTACAGCTGAAAAAGTAAAAAAAAAAATTCTGTAAAAAGAATATCTGTCAGTTACACTTCCTGCCATTAAGTTTAATACGAAATAGCAATGTATTATTATTTAGTTTACACGGTTTTTGTAGTTGTTGTTAAAAAGTTTTAACTTTACATTACAACACCAATACAACATGTGAATGTGGAATAAACATTTCTAATATAATAACCATCAACATTTCGAATTTGACATGCATGAGGATAGAGTCACTACAATACAATACAATTTTAGGAATCTAAAATAAAAATCAGTTAAACATGCTGGCATTATAGTGGGAATATTTTATTGCCAAAAATATTTTAAACATTTTCAAGAAAACAGGTATTTTTTTTTATCAAAAAAAAACCTGTGATAATTTTTCTGTAAGTTTTACAACAATTTCTTAAAGCAATTGCACAAACAATGCTGGTATAAATTTTTAGTACCTTTAACACAAAAAAGGATAAATGAACGTGTACTTGTAAGTTTCTGTGTGTTCTCTATTGTATTTATAAGTATTTCATTGCTTAGAACAAATATGTACAAGTATTAGGGAGGAGGAGGCTTATTAAAATTCACCACGTACAATTCATTAACACAAAATGACGCTCATCTGTGTCTTTCTTACAACTTTTTTGTTTTCATTTCTACTAGAAAAGTTTCTTACAACTTATTATTAAATCTCTCTCTAGTACAAGAGCTGTAATTTTTAACATATGGGTATTTCCATAAGCGACAATTCTACTTTTAAAATTTTTAAAACTTTTCTCCTTGTGGAAAGTGCGCCTATTTTATTGTTTTATTAATGATTAAGCGTCTGTATTTGAAAGTATTTACGATTATAAGTTTTTAAAGTCATCTGGAGGCCTACATAATTAAGAATTTTTTATTTTAATAACCCATACATGGGGAAAATCTAACGCGACACAATCTCATTAATATTTCATTCACTTACAATATACATTCAATCATGGTATGTTTGTATATTTTGTATACTTATGTACACGCAAATTATTTTTCAAGAAATCATTCTCTATATACACTTAAATACTGATAATTTAAATAAAAATTTAATACCCCACAGACATTTTCAATTTGTGTAAAAACATAAAAATTTTAAGCTGTTTTCACTCAACAAGAAAAAGTAAATCTTAAACAGATTAATTCCTTAAAATTAAAAAAATAAAACGTTTATTTTCTTCTTTTTCTCCATTTTTTTCTGTGCCACTGCCATTATTTGTCATACGAATTTGTAACCGTATCCGTTTTATGGATTTGACTTTTTTTCCGCCAATCCAGCCATGATTTCAAAACCGCCATCAACATTCCGCTACAGCGACAACAAATAAAAAATTTGAGAAAAAAATGTTTAATTTTAATATTTATCGCTGCATATCAGAGAGACTAAAACGTCATCTGCATTAAGACCTTAAAGCAAAATTCATGAAATGAAATGAAAGGATCCCAGGGAAGGAAAGAAAAATACAGAAAATACTGAAAATATTATATGTACGTTCATGAACGGGACAAAAAACCAAAAAATATTTTCCAACATTTAGATGCTCGAAAAAATAGAGAAAAAATGAAATAAAATCGAGAAAAGACATCCAAAAAAATAAAACGTGCAACCATTGACTGTATGGCATAGTGGTATACTGGTATTAAACCTTGCAGCAGTTTTTTTTTTTTAATACAGAATGCAAAAAAAAATACGAGAAAATATTTCACAGATAATCAAAAATGCTAAAAACGTTAAAGTGTTGTCGATTTTTTGGTTGATAAAATGTCATAAGTTTTTAACATTATAACTTGCATAAGCGACGAGTTTGCTGCCAAACCAACTCATATACCACAATATGTTCTGAATCGAAATGATAAATTGCAGCTCAGCAGCTCAAATCCAATGGGGGTAACAACACACCGAAGGCAAAAGTTGTTTAACCACCATCCACCAAACTGCCCGAGGTTTGAATAAAACCTTTAGCATTAATGTCATCTCTTTATTTTTCTCAGTAATCAAAGCGGTCATCAGTATCAACATTAAAATAATCACCATCATCGTCTGTATTTAATAGCGAAACGTAAATTTTCGTTAGCATTTTTAAGAATTTATTTGTGTGCGCAAAAAAGTTGAATAAAAACTTTTTGTAAGACAAAAACGCAATTTAGTAACTTGCGTTTTCTTCATCTTTGACGCTACAGCTGCAATTCAGCTTTCGCCTTCCATAAAATACTTCCCTTTTCATCTCAGTTTTTTTTTTGAAATTTCTCTTCAATCAACTGCCTAATGTGTAGGTGATTAACGTCGAACAACGCCCTATATCCACCGATATGATGCGTTCTTGTTCTTGAATTCCCACATACTGGATTTCGTGGTTATGAAATTCAATTTTAATCGAATTCGATGACTTGCTTATTTTATGATATGTTGTTCCACCGATATTTTCCGGATATTCTTCTGAGAATTTTTTGCCGATTTCAATTTCGTAAGTCCCCACTTTTAGTGCCGTACTTCACTCTCAGATATAGGAATACATTGAATACTGTTTAAAGTTTTAGAGCGGATGATATGTCTCTCGCTTTGAGTTCTTTCAGATTTTGTTCCCTACTTTATAGCTGTTTGAAACTATCAGCCATTTTGTAGTTTATTTCAGTTCTAAAGCGTGCAATTCAATTTGGATATCCACGTTTCGGATGCAATGATAAGCAGACTTTTTAAAGCAATTTCGAATCTCATATCAGAGATCTCGGGAGTGGCTCTTTCATTGGCGGTTTGAGCTTTTAGAATGTTTCTTCGATAATTGAAATCCTGTCGAGCAAGGCATCATTACCCTTAACGCCTTTTTAACAGATTTTAAGCAACGCTTATGCAACTATTTCCAGGATATATTATGAACAGTTTGATACTTGACCGAACCCAATCGAGATGTTCCCTCTTCTGCATCAGCTTTGATCATAAGTCTACTATACTACTACAATATTTAGGAAATGGTCGCTATCCATGCAGTTCATTGGAACACATAGTTGGAATTCAGAAAAGATAATTTTTAGGAGAAAGAAAATGACATTCGAAAGAAAAGATACTTTAGTTACTTTTTTTTTCTAGGATTGCTTATCAGTAATAATTCTCAACTTCTTTTTCTATTTTGTGTAATCACATATAATGTCAGACAAACAATCACACAAACATAAACACCCAGAGTCTGCGGTCTTGAAGTTTAGCACTCTAACAATTAGGCTATTGCGGCCCTCATTTTAAGACTCATCATCAGCTTAGATCCGTGGCGTTCAGTGGGCTTACAAAGTTATTAGAATTCAGTTACTACGTTTTGTAGGTTTTAATTCGGTGGAAGAATCTTGTTTTTTTCGATTTACCACTGGCCAATGGTTTTTTTCTTTTTTTGTTTATTTAAAGGAAATTGCTATTATAATTACTACAATAAACAAAATAATAGTATAAATAGCATATAACTATACACCGTCCCATAAACGAGCTCGTGAGTCTGTGATTTAAACCTCCGCCCAGATATCTCGAACAAAGCAAAATGAAGTTCGGCGACTTCCTTTCAGCTCAAGCGATGTCGTTGGAAATTGCATTGCTGATGAGCAGGCCAAGGCCGGTACGTAGCAGGAAGGTACGTAAAGAACTAGCATTCGAATTAATGATTTCTGTAGGCCCGGTAGGTCTGAGGAGGAGAAAGAAACTGTCTTTCACCTCATGAGTCAGCGCCTCCTGGCCTTGTCATGAGAGACTCTGGGTTCTAGCCTGTCAATTTCTCACATCGCTGACCGAACTCTGGAGTATAAAGATGGCTGCAATAGCAAGATTTATTTTGAACTCAGGATGGTTCACCCCTGGATAGAATTAATTGTGGTATGGGAAATGGGCTTAAATGATGGCCTAAGTGGGACTACTTCCTTCGAGGGGGTCCGCCACCTAACCTAACATAACCTCCTTTCAGCAGTCTTTTGGTAAAAATTGTGAAAATTTTCCCAAACAGTGTTGCTTGCAGTTGACTTTAAATTGTATGTCCTGTAAGTCTGTAAGTTCTCAAGGATAAAATTAGCACAAATAACATAAGTGGTGTGAGAAGCTAGATGGTAATCTTGTCTAAATGGTTGCAATGATCATTTGATACTCAAGATCTTAGTTGATTCTATCTTTACACACATTATAATATGATATTATGATAATCGCCTTTGAACGTTTAAACAACTCTTCAACTGGTTCCAGTATTTTTTAACACGTAAGAAAATCGAAATATAAAGTTTAAAAACAAATTTTTTATTTTAATTTTAATTGAACTCCTTAGTAAACCAGAGGCTACGATAATCGCCAAGTAATTTTTTAAAAAAATTTACATAACCAAAAACCAAATACAAAAAACTTGGATCTAATTCAATTCGTTCCTATTGTTGTTTTTAATGAAATCTAAATATCCGCTTTAGAGAAAATACTTTTTTTACTTTCATTATATACTTCCGTCTTTATTATTTTGTTTTTAAACCCGATATCTAAATATTTCTAAAACAAAAACCAAAAAAAAGGAAGAAAATAATCAAAGAAGATTTTCCTTTTTTTCAATTTTCCTATTATTTGTTTCGGAAGTGTTTTGTAGACATTATCAATCGAATTTTTATGCTTTTGCTAAAGTGATAAAAATTTTCAACTTATAAAAGGATTTTGCTTTCAATAACCATAAGAGACCCTTAAAGGAAACAGGAAAATTATATAGACATACAAAAAAATTTATTTAAAAAAAAAACAAAAATAAATAATAAAAAAAAACTTGAAAAATTTGGGAAAAGTAACTCTCAAAAAAGGAGAGAAGAAAAGTCTGTATTCAATTGAAAAATAATAAAAAAAAATACATACAATTTGTTAAGTTTTTAAACGAAGTGGAACATAAAAGGCACACCCTTACCATTGCCAGGCGAAGGTCACTGAAAACAAAATTGGAGAAAACAAAGAAGTTAATCGAAATTGAAGAATTTAAACCAATAAATTGGCTCTTCGGCCTGAAATAAGAAAATTGAGTTGTTTTATTTAGGGTTGCATGTATACCCTACCCAAAAGACCAGAGATACGGAACACACAGGGAGATTTGTGTCTTAAGAATGTTAGATCTCAAGGACTACCCAGTGAATTTAAGTGGAATGCAACGTTTTCAATTATTTCTCTGAATGTAAGTTTTTACTGTTGTCATGTTGAAATTTTCGAACTTTTGATGTAACAAGACACTGCTGTAGTACGTAAGATCCTGATTTGCCATCTTTTGATAGGCATTTCTTCCTAATTTTATACCATAACAGCATATTGGCTTTAGAAGCGAATTATACAATAAGAGTCCAGTTTCAGTCATAAGCTACTACCAATAACGCAACATTTGTTAACGAATTTTAATTTCATTTCTGCTAATTTAGCATCAATGCATTCATTTTGCATCAAGCATTTCACAAAGCGCACGCCAATCGAATTTGTTTGTGATTGTTTAGACAACCCTGGGTAAATTACTTAAAATGGAAAACATGCTACCTGCTACCTAAATGATGAGTGCATGCATCTTTATCTTCAAAAGGCGTAGAAATTTTCCTTGTAGTTTGAAGATATGATCCTACAAGAACTGTGACGCTTTAGGGGGTTATCATATATGCTGAGGTGGACCACTTATTGGCATATACAAAATATGAGTAGATTAAATAGGGCATGCATCCCAAACGGACTTTCTCGCTTTCAATTCGGCTTTTTAGATTTTCAAGAACTTCTCTATATAAAGGGGAACGTTTTGGTGCAATTTAAATAACATGCTTCTCACACCACGTACATATATGGTGCGTGTTCAGTGGCAGGACCTACACTTCAAAATTGACTCCAAACGGTAGATTTTTGAGAAACTTCTTCATGGCAACTTTATTCACTCTAATAGATTTTTCCAGAAATCTAATCTATCATATTTCGTTTTGTTGATGATGTCTGACCTGGGGTTAGAAACGTGGCCTCACGTCTAATAAGGCAACCCATTACCCACTAGACTACGATGACTTCAAGTCTGAAGTCCCACTAATTAATGAAATTCAAACCTTATGTGAGTAGAGGAGGTGTTGTACCAAGAATACAGGCAAAATTACTCCTAATGATTGAATGACTTTATCCGAGTCGCTTTTACAAATAATGAAGTTTTTCCCACAATGATTTAGAACAGAAAATAATCGATTTTATCGGCCTATACATCGACTCTTTCATTAAATGGTTCCTGTATTCAAATTTGAATAAAACAAAGTGTGTGTGAAATATCCTCGAAATTTTTTATTCGTTTAAAAAACCTACTTATGCCATTATTGGCAGAATATAACATTATTCAAATGTTCGCCACGGCGCGACCAATGTCGTTGTTAAAGGAATATGGGTCGATGACATCTGCCAGTCCAAAATCCACGTCAACCAGTGACTTTATCGAAATGTATATAACGCTCTTGAATCTAATGGTGATTGTTATCGTCTCAAATGCGATAAGTTTGTGCGAATACACATACTCATTGAGAAATGGAATGAGGATGATTTTTCGCTCAGAATATTCATTGTTCATGGCTATATCCGACCATAGTGAATTGTTAGACGTTACTGAATAAACGACAACTAAATTCGCATATGAGTCGCCGGAGTCTAGAAGGTAGTGTGTTGTCTTATTAGACGTAAGGCCAGGGTTCAAACCCCAGGTAAGACATCAAAACGAAAATATAAAAAGAATTTTTCTTTGGCGATTTCCTTTCAGCAGATTTCTAACAAGACTGTAAGAGAAAATAAAATTGCCATGTAAAGTTTCTCAAAACATCTGTCGTTCGGAGTCGACTTTAAACTGTAGGTCCCGCCACTTATGTATAAAATTAAAACACACAACCTAAGTGATGTCAGATGCTAGGTCATAACCCTGACTGAAGGGTTGTAATGACCAATTATAGTATGTATGTAGGTAATTTCACAGATATAGCTTGAACAAGATGGCCGTTCGGAAACCCCTGTTGAAAGACCCGTTACATATGTGTGTGTGTTTTTTCTTTTTCCAAATTGACACTTTTTCATTTGACCTTAGTAAATATTCAACAACCAATACTTCAGAATTCATTTCTTAAATTGCAAAAAGAAATTTTTGGGTATGCTATGCTGCTTTCCTCATCTTTTTTATTGTCGGCCTATGTTTGTTTTGTTTTTGTTGCTATTGAAATAGATAATACTTATAATCATGACACTCATCATTTTCAAAGTCTGTATTTTTAATAACACTTTCAATGGTGTCATGGTAGTAGTCATCTTACCCCTACTCTTACGCTTAAAAGCAATTGTAGAAAGCGTCTTACATTTAAGGACCCCCAACCCTTAACACACATGCACGCGTATTTGTATGAATGCAAGTGTATAAGTATTGGTAAGGGTTACTCACTTTACACTATTCGTATCGGTATATACAAGAGAGTGTGTGTGTGTGTTTGGTAGTATTTTATTTTTCATAGTCCTCTTACGTTTAACTGTTTAAAACATAAAGACAAAACGTGCCTGGCATAAGAAAAATTAGTTCATAACAGAACATGAACAACAAAGGAAAAGTAGGAAAATAAAAATAAAACGAAAAAAATGGAAAAAGTGAAAAGCGGTGAAAAGGGAAAATAACAAACAATAGAGATACTCAGTAGAATAACCTTTTTCTTCTCTTTTTTTTGTTATTGTCATTTGTGCTTTTGTAAATAGTACAGACTCAATAGCAAACAAACAAAATGAAATATAATAAAAAGCGTAAAGAAAAGGAAGTACTTTTTTGTTGTTTTCTTCTTTTTTTATTCGTTCTTTTTTTTGCTTTTGGTTTTTGTGAATTTAAGTTTGAAACCAGAAACAGCAAAAGCGTACAACGCTTTGGGCAAATTAACACTTCAAACCAATTTGTTCGTTTTACCCCACAGTATATGGTATTTGTAAGGTTTGTAAAGTACAAGCATAAGCATAAAATAGAAATAAAAATAAAAATTATATGCGACTGTTTGTATTCCATTCACTGATCCATTGTTCGTTCCCTGGTCTGATAAAAGTAGGAAAGTTTTTTTGCTTTGTCTTCTTCTATTTTCTATTTCATTTCACATTTGTGCGTGTGGTGTATGGCTAAATTACATGATCTTTTTTTGTTGTTAACAATTGCCCGTAAGGAGGATTTCATGTCGAGAGATTTTGAAAATGCAGTTTGCATTTCAGACTTGTGTTATCAAAGCAAAACGAAAAATATAAGAGAAACACATAAGAAAATTTTATGCGATTCGAAGTTTAATATCGCAAAAATTCTGAAATAGTTTAAGTACAATACTTATATGATTACTTAGTTATCAGAAATCATGAACAACACAAATAATAGTCGTACATTTCATTCAAACGCCGAGATTCGTAGAGATTAATAGTATTTTGTCGTTTTGCGTGTGTTTAAACACACCAATGTCTTAATAAGTTTCCTTTCCTGACTGGCCTTCGCATTCTTCGACTTCGGGACATGATTCACTATCTAGTTTCGTTATGTCATCAAAAGATTTTCTCAAGGTGCGCCCAACCCATCTTCATTTCCTTCGCAATTTTCCTTATAATCAAAATTTTGTCTCATATTTGCCTTGCTTGTCAGATTATTTACAGAATGTGCCCCAGACAGCATTATTATCATTGCCATCTGAACTTAGTACTTCGAACATATGAGTCATTGTACTTCACACAAAATTTATAGGGTATCCCTATAAAGCCTATTGCTCTGACAAACTTTATGAGGTTGCTACTTTTCAAAAATATCAATTTCCTGCCTGTCATTAATGTTTCACAGGTTCCAAGAATGTGTTCTAATGATTAATTTTTTTCGTCACAGAAGCTACATGTTGAGCTCGAATATAAAATCTCATTCTGAATAAGTGTACTCTTAGCCTAGAGTGCCCCGTCAAAAATTCAGTTACCGACCTCAGTTTATTCCTAAATAGTCCGGTCCAAGGCTCAGATTTCCTCCTATTGTAGGTTCCCATCAAAAGTATTGTTTGTCTCAAACCCACCTGGTCTTCTTATCCTGCCTTTCGTTAAGTATACCTTTCCAAACATCAGCTCGCTTCAGCTTGCTCATTTGCCTGACACACAGCAAAGGTTAACTTTACTTTCCCTACCTAGCCGTTTCAGCTTGTCCAGACAGTCTTACACTATTTCTGATTTAATCTCGCAAGAGTCGAGTGGCCTGGCTGTAAATTGGATTGATATGTAATATCTTTTGTAACTCCTACCCAAAGATAAATTGAGCACATTGTTCACGCTGGCCACCCTAATGTTAAGTTTAGTTTTAAGTACTTTTACAACCATGTAAATTAATTGTGAATTGTTAATATTTATGATCGAAAAGAGATTAATATCCAAACAACCCCCAACCCGAAAGGTACGTCTAATCGTATATTAAATATTGTATCGAAAACTAATAATTTCGTATTTTTATTTATTGGCCAAATATTTTATTTTATTCGTTTTCCCCATTCACCCCCACATTTTGGTCCTTCGAGCCGGATATGAACCAGTGACCTATGGATGCGAAATTTAAATAGAAATTATAACCGCTTAAGCGATTTGGAAAGCTTTATTCAAGCTATTCCGCGAGAGGAACATTCGGTTCACTCTCTAGGTGTTCATCGGCAGGAGCTGACTCGTTTGTGGGAAGTCTTTCGTGACAGTTACGAAGACTTGTTGGAAAATGCCGAAGAGACCAAGGTCTCGACAAAAGACGCGAAGGCCAAATATATGTCGGGATATACCTTGTATTTTCAATCCGCTTCATTTATTGACGGATTAATTGATAGCCTTAAGAGTAACGCCGCGAACCCGGTTGCTAATACTGTCCCTATCCACCTTCCCCCATGTGACACCCCAACCTTTTCTGGCGATTATGCGTCTTGGCCAACATTTCGAGATATGTTTTCGGCCATTTATGGAAGTAACCCCCATATTGGAAATGTCCAAAAGATGTATTATCTTTTACAGAAGACAGAAGGTGAGGCGAGGGACATAATACGAACGTGCCCCATGACGAATGATGGTTTCGACATGGCTTGGCAGAATCTCGTCGACCGTTACGAGAATAAAAGACTATTGGTCAATTCTCAATTGAAAACTCTTTTTAACCTCCCTTCCATTTCCAAACAATCTGGCCCCTCCATTAAGAGTTTACAGCGAACAATTAATGATTGTATAACGAATTTGTCGTTGCTGGGCATCGAAACTCGAAATTGGGATATCATCTTTATTTACATTTGCTCCACTAAACTTCCCCAACACACCCTAGGTCTTTGGGAGCAGTCTCAAGGGCCTTGCTCAGACCTACCTAAGTGGAGCAAGATGGATGCGTTCCTGACGGCCAGATATCGAACTTTGGAATCAGTATCTGACATTATCGGCAGTCACAATTTTACCCAGGCTACTAACCAAAGCAGCTCTGGTAGCCCCCGAAAATACAGAATTCATGAGACTGTTGCCCCGAATCTAACCCAAGGAAAGTGTCCGATTTGTAATCAGAATCACCCTATTCGTTTGTGTTCTGATTTTCTAAGAATGTCTGTTGGTGAACGCTTATTATCTGTTAAAGATCATAAGTGTTGCACGAATTGTTTGGCCGTTTCCCATGAGTCAAACAGATGCCATAGCTCTAACGTTTGCTACATTTGCAAACAAAAACATCATTCGCTACTTCATCGTATCGAATCCTCCCCCCGGGAGAAATCGAGGACTGGAACTAACCCCGCTGACCCTTCTACCCCTATTAGCTCTCCGGAAATCCCTCGGTCTTCTCCTGCACAAAGGCGAAATGAAGTGGATGGTGGCCCATCTACATCCGCTGCTGCTCGATCTTTTCAAAATTTCGCCACCCGTATACAGTCCACCCCGTACTCGACAGTTTTATTGGGAACTATCCAGGTGAATGTAGTGCATAATGGTGTAGTTTTTCCTGCTAGAGCTCTAATCGACCCGGCATCTCAGGCTACTTTCATCTCCAGAAAGTTGCAACGGAAGCTAGATCTTCCAACCCTTTTAGCACCGGCTGCCACTGTTGTGGGCCTTAATGGCGCAGTAGCAGCAAACTCGACTAAGGTCTGTGTTGTTTCGCTGGGATCTTCCATGGATCCAGCGTTTAGTCTGACTACGGAGGCATATGTGGTTGACAAGCTAACTGGTCGATTACCCACTTACTCCTTGGCGAAGTTTGTTGACCTCAACACTCCCGAACTTCCGTTGACAGATTTGAAATGTGCCCATATGGATTTGCTATTGGGCGGAGATATATACTCTCAAATCATGCTTCCTGAGGTTAGGAAGGATTCTAAGAACCCCTTGATCGCTCAGCGAACTGTCTTTGGTTGGATAGTAACTGGTAGAATACCTCAGTTGAACCCGTTGGATTCCGTTGCTTCCTTCTTTGGGCAACTGGACTTGGATGCGAAAATTAGTCGGTTCTGGGAAGTAGAGGAAATACCGAAGTCGAAGGTATTGTCGCCTGAAGATCGCTTTTGTGAGGATCTGTATCGTCGTACGACTTATAGGACTCAAGAGGGTAGATATGTAGTTGCTCTTCCTTTTAAACCCGAATTTTCGACGGACTTGAATCTCGGTCCATCTCGAAAAGGTGCTCTCGGCCAATTTTTGAGAAATGAGTCTCGTATGTTGAGGAACCCTGAGATTAAGGATCAATACGATCAGGTTATTGAGGAGTACCTTACCCTGGGCCACATGTCGAAGATCGATCACGACGCTGTTTATTCTCCTAAACCCAGTTACTACCTACCCCATCATGCCGTTTTTAAGCCTGATAGCACCACCACCAAGTTGCGTGTCGTTTTTAACGCCTCTTGCCCCTCCTCTAATGGCTTAAGCCTTAACAGTGTCTTGCACACTGGCCCGATTTTACAAGCCGATTTGACTATTCTGATTCTCCGATGGAGACTGTTTAGATTTGTTTTCAATGCGGACATACAGAAGATGTATAGGCAAATACTGGTCGTGCCAGATCACACCCCTTTTCAAAGGATATTATTCCGTCGGAACTCCCAGGAAGATGTCCAGGATTTTGAATTAAACACAGTTACATTTGGTGTTAACTGTGCCCCCTATTTGGCCATAAGAACCCTACATCAGTTAGCTGATGATTGTAAATCGGATCACCCCTTTGCTTCTGAGATTTTGCGAAACCAAATGTATGTGGATGACATTTTGGCTGGTTCGCATTCCTTTGTCGAAGCTACTCGTAATCGTGATGAGATAATTCATGTTCTGAATTCTGCTGGCTTCTCCCTTCGTAAGTGGACATCAAATGATAGAGGTCTTATTGATGATTTGCCACCTGAACATCTATTGGATTCCCAATTTCTAAAATTGTCAGACGCCAGCACCGCTAAAACTCTGGGTTTACGTTGGAATGCGAGCATTGATGCATTTTTCTTCAAGCCAGCTCCAACGCCCGATTTCTCTGTAGTCACAAAACGATCCGTCTTGTCTCAAATAGCGAAGCTATTTGACCCCGTTGGGTGGTTGGCACCTAAAGTCATAGTTGCTAAAATTCTTATGCAACAAATTTGGAAAGACGGAACGGATTGGGACGAATGCTTGAAACCCATGACGTTTAACAGATGGCTTGAGTTTGTCGATGATTATTCGTACATCGAAAGGATTAACATCCCCCGTTGGGTTAATTTTAACCCTCAGTGTGAAGTACAACTTCATGCATTTTGTGATGCTTCTGAGAAAGCATATGCTGCCACTCTGTACAGTAGAGTCCAAACCCCGTCTGGTGAATTTGTCACCCACTTACTCGCTGCTAAAACAAAAGTTGCGCCTATAAAAGTGCAAACTTTACCCCGTTTAGAGCTCTGCGGCGCAACTCTATTGGCGAAAATGGTATTTTCACTTCGTAAGGAGCTGAATCTTACCAGATCGGAAGCCTTCTATTGGACAGATTCGACTATCGTTCTGTCCTGGCTTCAAAAACCCCCGTGCCATTGGCCAACTTTTGTGGCGAATCGAGTATCGTATATCGTGGACCAGGTAGGCACTGACAATTGGAATCACGTCGAATCTCATCATAACCCTGCTGACTTGGCTAGTCGTGGTATGAGCGCTAAGGAGCTCTCTATATCAGATATTTGGTGGAAAGGTCCTGAATGGTTATCTCGTCCACAGTCTGAATGGCCACTGTCGTCTTTTAAACCCAATAATCAGCTAGAAACGCGTTCGATACAGGTTAACGTTGCCCAGACGGATACGTCTGAAGAATTTTTGAGTCGATATTCGGACTTACCTCGTGCTCTGCGAGTTATGTCCTACATCTTTCGCTTTTATCACTCTTTACTCCCCGGAAAAAGGTCGTCTCAAGTCCCCCTATCTCATACGTTGAGTCAAAGTGAGGTGAAGTCGGCAAAGGATCGTTTGATCATTCTTTGCCAAAGTACCTATTTCCCCGAATACTCTTCACTGAAGAATGGCTCTACCTTAACCTCGAAGAATTCACTACTCGTGTTCAACCCCTTTATAGATTCTAGTGGATTTCTACGAGTTAATGGTAGACTCTCCCAATCACCTACTTTGACCTACAACGAACGTTTTCCGAAGTTATTACCCTACAATGGCCGTTTTACGCGTCTCTATCTGGAACATCTTCATAAGTTTTCGGCTCATGCGGATATCTCTCTGATGCTGCGCCTTATGCGACAGGAATTTTGGGTTCCTAAATTGAAGAATTTGGTTAAGACAGTTGTTCACAATTGCAAAGTGTGTTCTTTATATAAAAAGAAACTCGGTCAGCAAATTATGTCCGCATTGCCGCCCGAAAGAACTACACTTACTCGCCCTTTTACTCATACCGGAATTGATTTTGCTGGTCCCTTTGATATAAAGTCATATATAGGGCGTGGTTGTAGAATAACGAAAGGATATGTCTTAGTATTTGTTTGTTTTGCTACTCGAGCCATCCATCTGGAGGCTACAAATGACATATCCACCGAATGTTTTTTGGCCGCTTTTGCTCGATTCTTCTCTCGTCGTGGTTGTCCTTCTCACCTCTATTCGGACAATGGTACTGCTTTTGTTGGCGCAGCTAATCTCTTGAATAAAGATAAGACTCAGTTCCTTGAGAGTCTTAAACGGCAGATTGTCACCAAAAATGCCTTTCAATTGGTAGATTGGCATTTTATTCCTCCTGGCGCTCCACATATGGGTGGCTTATGGGAGGCAGGAGTGAAGAGTTTCAAAACTCATTTGCGTAAGATATCCCATGCCCAAAGCTTCACTTATGAAGAATTCTCAACTATGTTGACAAGAATAGAGGCTTGTCTGAATTCTAGACCTCTTAGTTCGATGACAGACAACCCGTCTGACATCAATCCTTTAACCCCGGGACATTTTCTTATAGGAAGTGCCATCTTATCTCCACCGGAACCTGAGTTTTCGGACGAATCCATAAGCTATGCTAATCGGTGGCGTAAGCTGAAAATTTTGCACCATTTATTCGCGCGTCGATGGAAAGACGAATATTTGGTTGAGTTGCATAAACGCAACAAATGGAAGGTTCCCCAAAGAGATTTTGTTGTAAATGATTTTGTTGTCATTCGTCATGACAATCTTCCCCCTAACGAATGGAAGCTAGGTCGGATCGAACGGGTCTATCTCGGCCCCGATTCGAAGGTGCGAGTGGCCGATGTTCGAACCGCCAATGGCGTTTTGACTCGACCAATTGTCAAACTCGTGCTGCTTCCTAATCATGAACAAAACTAATTTTTTCTCTTCTTTTGTCCGTTTTGTTGATTGTATTTACAGATGTCGGAACTTGCACCCCGTCGACTAGCCGTGGAGCGTCCCCAAAATGAAAGCCTCGACGACGTTATTGCTGCCTCCACCTCCAAATGTCGTTTGTGTTCGGAGCATCATCCATTGCGGAAATGCCCTAAATTTCGACGTATGAGTCCTTTTAGACGATTGAGTGTCGTCAAAAGGCTCAAATATTGCATAAACTGCCTGGCACATTCCCACTTCGTCAAGGAGTGTCAGAGCAGAGAAAGGTGTATGGAGTGTCTACAAGAGCACCATACAATGCTGCATTTCCATCGGCGAGCCGACAGCAACCAACAACAAAGGAAGAACGCTCCCGCAGCCAAGAAAAGCCACCGTGGAAAAGGACAATATAAAAGGAAAGCTACTCACACCAACAAGCAGAAGCACAGCAGTAACCAGAAGAGCGCACCCCACAACCAAGCTCTTAAGAGGACGTGTGCGTGTGCAGGTCAGCCTTCCGTCAGTAATGGGACTGTCGTTGCTGCTTCTAATGCGACAGCGGGGCCTACCATTGTTATAAACGTGCTAGGCAAATAACTCCTTTTTTTTATTATTATTTCCCTTTTCCAAATGAATTGTTTTTATCTATTTTTTATTATTTCTCTTTTTTTTTACTCTATTTAAACTCTATTTAAACTTACAATATACAATGAATTATATACATATACCCTGAATTGTAACTTTATTGATCTCTGGCCAGGTGACGTCTCGGTCCGCTTGTTGCACTGTCGCAAGGGGGGCGGGATGTTCACGCTGGCCACCCTAATGTTAAGTTTAGTTTTAAGTACTTTTACAACCATGTAAATTAATTGTGAATTGTTAATATTTATGATCGAAAAGAGATTAATATCCAAACAACCCCCAACCCGAAAGGTACGTCTAATCGTATATTAAATATTGTATCGAAAACTAATAATTTCGTATTTTTATTTATTGGCCAAATATTTTATTTTATTCGTTTTCCCCATTCACCCCCACACACATATTTCGATGACATAGACTGTCGTTTATGAGATACCCGCGACTTTCCCCATGGCCTCGGAATATTTCATTCTGAAACAAAAAACTCCTGCTCCAGACCCAAGATCCGCAAAATAAGCTTTCCTTTTAAAATGTATCCTGATTCCACATTCATTGACGATTAACTAAATGGAGTTATGACATCTGACTGCAGTGCTCCGCAACCCACACAGGTATACACAAATGTTGCGTCCAATCCAAGTTTCAATACGGCTTGGTTGGCTAAAGCTGCCATCATGAATGACACCACAACTCACATACAAAGCACAATGCCTTAATAGCGTCTATAATTTTTCGTAGGAGCAGCCCTACAATCAAATCAGTGAGAATGAAAATTAAAACCTTTTAGAAAATCAATACAAGCAAGCTTAACTATCAAATGTCACTCAACGGATAATTTTCCAATAATTATCCAAATGCTGTTTATGTGGTGTGCAATTGACCTGATATCCGACTTCGACTTAGTGTGGCGATTACTTCTGGTGCTACCACAACGCATTCGAGTTGAATTTAGTCCTGCCTGTTTTTAATAAATTTGGTTGGATTCGGAAATTTCACAAATATCGGATATATATGTCCTGCGTGAAGGGTTCACTTATTTACCTTTTTCTAACAACATTCACGATTAATAAGTACTAAACTGAAGTCGTCATAATCTAGTAGGTAGTGTGTTGGCGTATTAGACGTGAGGAGTCGGTTCAAACGCCAGGCCAAGACATCTCTAAGAAAACGAAGTACGAAAAAATATTTCTGCGGCGAAATCCTTTCAGCAGATTATTGACAAAAACTCTGAAAGAAAAATGTCATGAAAAGTTTCTCAAAAATCTGTCGTTTGGAGTCGACTTTCAACTGTCCATCCATGTATTAAATAAACACGTACAGCATTAGTGGTGTGAGAAGATAGGTCGTAATTCTGACTAAAGCATTTTAGTAAACAATTATGTATGTAAACTATTTTCTCGGGTAAAATCATTGCTGAAGAACTTAACAATTCTACAAATATGTAAAAATAATATCATTGAAACATAATTTGATGAAAAAATTAGTCCAATATAGAACCAGTACATATGTTTTAATAACATACATATCTTAAGAATATTTATTTTGTTTATATTTGAAGCCTTATTAACTTAACTTCAATATAGCACACCCCGTAATAAATAATTTTTTTATAAACTTTATGGGTTCATTATATAAAAATTCATGTACTACTCTAAATAGTAATTTTGTATCACATTTGTACTCTCTTTTGTTACTTAGTAACAGATTTTATTTCGGTTGCTTTTAACATTATTATGGGGAAGGTTCCTTAGTATTTTAGTGATATTTACTGCTTCCACTTCATAATAATTTTATATTTTTTTGCTTGCAATGGCAAAAATAAACAAACAAGAAAAATGAAAAGCAAGAAAAATGAAAAAGGAAAAGTAGAGAAGAGAAAATAATCGAAAGGAAAAAAAGTAACAAATTTGTAACATTTAATTGGATGGCATTAAATGTACTTGACTCATACTCACAGTCATAGAGGGTAACATTACTCCTCGTACTGGTAAAATATGTTATAAAATAAAAGGAACAATCATACAATCATTACAATCATTATGATGAGCTAAAGTAAAGACTCTACGAAGTGAATAGAACAACAGAAACTACAACATCGGATATGATGAATGAATCTATCATGGGTCCACTGTATCTGTTTACTTAGATATTATGCACACAATAAAATGTATTGCCTCTTGCATGAGTGTGTGTGCGTATGTTAACAAATATTGTGTATTCACAAAGAAGACAAAGAAGAAGAAGCTGAATGAGCATTATTAGTGGCCATAGAATATCAGACTAAATTGCTGCATAATGTGGCCAACAATTTGTGGTTGTAGTCGTTCATCTAGTAAATATCTTCAAAATGAGCATAAGTAGTCGTCCTAGTAGTAGCAGCAGTAGTAGTTTATTATGATTTTTAGTTTCTATTTTCATTGCCTCTCATTCTGTTTTGCTGTGTTTCTTTTTTACAATCCTTTCAATTTTATTACTCATTCAATTGCTATTCAAAGCAACTTTTTGATTTGATCCACTCTTATACTCTTACAAAATTAAGTGCAAATTTTTTTTGTTTGAGTTCACTTTCATTGGCCTTTTCTTCTTCCGAATCTCATTTCATTGGAATTTAATCAATTTTCAATCTTTTTTTAATGTTGCATTTACTTCTGTATATCAGAAAAATGAAGACAAAAATTGAAACAATTTATGCGGAACAGGCACTTTATGCTGGAAACTTAATTACTCAAAAAAAAAAAAAAAAAAAAATGGTTCAACTAATTTCCGAATTGTACACGTGGGTCTTCAGAAGATTGCTAAAAAATTTTTTTTAATGGGAAACATTTGGTAGAGATTAGAATTTAATAACGATTTACTCTAGCCATATACTTCTTATGGATTTGATATTTAAAACTTTGAAATGACAATTAAAAATTAAGCGAATTCATAGCAGCTGGGGTTTTATTTTTACAGAATTTTTGAGAGCAAGATTAACAAATAATAAATTTTAATTGAAGAAAACATAGGCCTTAGAATGACAACTTTGAATTAGTTTAGCCGAATTTATTAACTGTGGCACATTTGTAAACATATAGTTTACTGCATAAAATCCCTTTATTCTGAATCTGTTGAAATTTGAACACTTGCGATATTTATTCGCAACCTGATGCAACCTGCCTTTCAAGTATTCCACAAGTGTTAACTAGAAGCTATGGCTGTAAAAAGTGAACAGTAGGATAATTTCGTCTTAAAAGTAGAATTTGGAAACAAGTGAGACATAAATGCTTAACTGAAATAAAACTGTCGTATGTTGCTTGCCCTGGGTACTGTGATAGACTATTAGCGTGAAGGTCATGGGCTCGACTCCCGCCATAGATTCTGGTGTGCTACGCTACACTGAGATCTATTGTGCTTAGATATAATTTGTAAATGCATTTTAATTGATAACGTTACAACCAAAAATGACGTCAGTCTGGAGATCAAGCGTATCATCACTCTTGCCAACAGGTGCTACTATGGTCTCGGTAGGCAATTGAGTAGCAGAGACCACTGTCATACGTCAAATCTAATACTCTACAAGACGCTCATCCTCTCCGTGCTTCTTTATGGAACATAAGCATGGACGCTATTAAGCACTGATGTAGCAGCCTTGAGAGTATTCGAGAGAAAAGTCCCACGTAAGATCTCCGGTCCGGTGCGAGTTCATGATAAATTCCGGATTTGATCCCACAATGATCTCTATGAGCTCATTAACGATGTAAGCGTTGTGTAGCATATTAACATCCAGTAGCTGCGCTGGCTCGGCCAAGTCTTTTGAATGGATGAGGATGCTCGGGCGAAATGTGTATTTGATCCGAGGATTTGCGGAAGTCGACGAAGAGGACGACCTTACGTTGGAAGGACCAAGTCAAGGAAGTAACCAATTGGCGAATTCGCGCAAGAAGCCGATGTGCCTGGAAGGATGTCCTTAAGCACATACATACATAATTGGCCATTACAACCCTTCAGTCAGGATTACGACCTAGTTTCTCACACCACTTGTGTGTGTCAATTTTATACATGAGTGGCGGGACCTACAGTTTAAAGTCGACTCCGAACGACAGATTTTTGAGAAACTTTTCATGACAATTTTATTTACTCTAGGAGTTTTTTCCAGAAATCTGCTGAGAGGAAGTTGCCGAAGAAATTCTTTCCGTATTTTATTTTGATGTCTGGCCTGGGGCTCGAACCCTGGCTTTTCGTCTAATAAGCCAACACACTACCTACTAGACCACGGCGACTTCTCCTTAAGCAGAAAATGATTTTTTTATATTTACTTATGCCCAGGGCACCCAACCTGTTCCAAATGTTAATGTTTGAGTCTTGAGCTAATATGATTAACTGATTTTATTTTATTTTATTGACTTAATATGTACTGTTGTAGTCGGCGTAGTCTAGTAGGTATTATATTAGCTTATTAACCATGATACAGTTCAAACATCAGGCCAGACATATTTAGCAAAGCGAAATATTAAAAAATATTTCTTCCACGACTTTCTCTCAGGAGTATTCTGGGAAAACTCTGAGAGTAATTAAAATTTCCACGAAAAAGTTTCTCAATAATCTGTCGTTCGGAGGCGACTTTAAACCGTAGGTCCCGCCACTCATGTATAAAATTAACACACACAACATAAGTTGCGCGAGAAACTGGGCTGTAATCCTGACTGAAGGGTTGTAATAATGTTATGTGTGCATTGTTCCATTTCCGTAAATTTGGCTGTAATATTATTAACATTAGATTCATCAGCTAGATATTAAGGAGTTAATACATTGCTAATTCCATTCGAACAGATTTTTAAACTATTTTCGAAGATCGAGTTGCAGTTACCTTAAGAAAATTCCATGCTCTTGTGTCTTTCGTTATTGAAAATTGGAAAAAATTTGTTTTTGCGATCATGGCTCTTCATTTCGCACATATTTTAAGTGGTTTTGTTTAATAGAACATATCATAATTAAGTTCTTTAAAAGATCAGTCCTTTCTTTTGTTATAAGCGTTAACATTTTGAGTTCAAATTTTGCACAATTTACCTATAAACTTACATAAAAACTCTATTTAAATCGTCATCGGCTTCATACTATAACATGAATAGTCCGAGCTTCATTCAATTCAAAACTCAGAATACAGTACGCAAAATATGACGAAGTCACCGTGAGAAACAATATGTTGCAAGTACTGAAGTGTAAATGTTCCAATGCTGCAAGTAATACTAAATACACGATAAAGAAGTTTTCGTGTAAGAACCGATACTACATCAGCTTATCGACTCAATCAATTTACTTTACATAAATTAAAACGTACTTTTTTATTTTTATTTCATTTAATTCACCCACAATAGCCAATATTTCTTAGTTTTAATGACACTCAATCCAAAAAAGAAAAAAAAAAACAAGTAAACTTAATTGATTCTTTAGTTGTTACTGCAACATTCCCTTTTTAAATTTGTTGCACAAATAAAATTTTGCAGACGAAAGTTAACGACAACTATAAATCAATATGCATACAAACATATACATACATACATATTTGCATATATGTAGTTTTTCTCCATTTTCTCTATTGTTGCAATAAAAAAGAGAATTTTTTTTAGTATTTTTCATACAATATTTTTTCTTTTATTTTTCTGCCTGGCGAACGTTGTGTTTAATGGCAACTGTTACATTTCAATGGGCTGCTGTTGTCTGTATGTCCGGAGGTGTGAAACAGGACAGACGACCCGTTAAAAATATTCGCATATAAATTCTTCTTACAACATATTTTCCCCAACAGAATGATTTAATGCCGAACAAGTGTAAATGTAAAGTGTTGCACTCTTTGCAAAACTCCATTTTTATTGTAAAAAAAACGAAAGAGAAGAGAAAAACGTATGTATTTCCCATAGCATATAGCGCCGTTTGCCTGAAGTTTTGGGGCGTTATCGGGATAATAAAATTTATTTTCATTTTAAATTGATGCAGTTTTACATGTTGTTGATGATGTAGTTAATGGCGACCGATATATTCTTAACGACAAGCTATTAAAAGTATTTCATTTAAGACTCAATATTTAAAATAAAGTTTAAAACACACTTTAACTATAAAAAGTATTTCATAAATAAATAAACAAACAAATATAAATAAAATAAATTGTTTAATTGCAGCTATTTTGTGTTCATTTTTTTATTGATTTCTGCTACTGATCCGGCGCATGTATGTCTGAAATAAAAAAAAATACGTTTTTGAGTGGTCATATTATATGTATTGTATGTGTTATGAGTATAAAGTAAATATTGTAATATGATATCGTCAATTATGAAATATTTTATCTCCTTACACATACAAGTATGCCGCATTCACTTGCTTTTTCATTTTTATCGTATATTGAGTTGTGATGTTGTGAAAATAGTTTGCGGTACAGCCGCGTATTAATAACTTTTATATTAACATGAGCTACATGCCATTCGTTTAACCTATTTGTTATAACGTTATGTATAATACAGTTAAATTGTGATACTTATGTCTTGTTGCCAGAGTTTGGTAATTTTTTTAAACTTCACATTTTAAGGTTGAATAAATATTTTTACAAGGCATTGATGGCTGTCAGCCAGGATGAATTTTTGCAAAAGCTTTTCAATATAATTTATTCTATCATAACAGTTTTGGAATACAAATATTTCTAACAATATATCCAGTAATTTATTGATCTTAATCTTATTCTGATAATAAATAAATCACATTTATTAAAGTGGGCACAGAAGAAGTCACAGGAGTATAGTAGATTGTGTGTCAGCTTATTATACGAGAACCTCTAGTTCAAATCCCGACGCAGACATCTCGAACAAAGCGGAATATGAAAAAAAATATTTCTTCCGTTGACTTCCCCCCAGCAATGTTCTGGCAAAAGCTTTGAGAGTCATGAAAGTTTCTCAAAAATCTGTCGTTCGGAATCGACTTAAACTGTAGATTCGGCCATTCATGCCGTAGCACACACAACATAAGTAGCACACACAACATAAGCACTATGCTAATCTAGGTTACACGAAGCATAAGACTGAATTAAAAACCCTATTATGATACTAAGAGGCTTCCTATTCTAGCTCTAGGCCTCATTTCGTCCTAAAACGGCGCAGACTAGGCCATAGTGCGTATACGTAATGCAACCTCTCGAAGTACCCTTTAACCCATTTAGTTTCTGATTTATCCAGTGATTGACCAAAAAATTATACCATTGAAGGCAACAGATCCGTGCGCAAAATTCACACACTGTGTGTGACAAAGTATTTCGTAATTCAGAACAGTTTAATGCTATAATTATCCAAAAACAGCGTATGATCCTTTCAGAAAGACTCTCGCTTGGAGCTTACACTATAGGCAGTCAGTGAGCGTAGTCTATCGTTCCACATATAAGACTGCTATTTCACCTGTTAAAATATGTTTACAGATTAGCTTAGGTGGAAGACCAGCATTCATCGGAAAGCCTGTATGCTTATATGTAAATCAAAGATTTCCAAACAAATGCCCATCTTTATATTCGCGAAAAATCACATGAACATCCCACAATATTCCAACTCTGCCATGACTACTTCCTACAGCTGAAGACAGTTTATCTAGTTTACGTACTTTAACAATGTAATCCGAGAGGGTGTGGACCTTCCATATATGACATGTATGAACTCGCCTATTTAATCAGATCTGCTTAGAGATGCTAAAAATATTTATTTTGCTACCAGTCCATTGACTGCTTCATCTAAGAGAACTAGAACACTAGGATATCACCTGCAATGCCCAGAGAGAGTCATACTCCAGTAGCGACTCAGGTATTCCATTAAACGACAAATGATATGACTACAGAGTTGTATATTCACCAGAGAACAGCAACGAATCGGTTTTTCGCTACTCATAAGCACTCATGAAATTTTGAATATTCATATGTGAGTCAACAATATTGAAATTTAACAACTTTGATTCATTCATACATACATACATAATTGGCCATTACAACCCTTCAGTCAGGATTACGGCCTAGCTTCTCACACCACTCATGTTGTGTGCGTTAATTTTATACGTGAGTGGCGGGACCTACAGCTTAACGTCGACTCCGAACGACAGATTTTTGAGAAACTTTTTCATGGCAGGTTTATTTACCCTCAGAGTTTTTGCCAGAAATCTGCTGAGAGGAAATCACCGAAGAAATATTTTTTTTTTATATTTCGTTTTGATGCCTGACCTGGGATACGAAACCGGGCTTTACGTCTAATAAGCCAACACACTACCTATTAGACTACGTCCTACTCACTACAGCTCGTACCATTCGAAATATGTTTGATTCATAAGCCTACTCATTTAGATTCATAACTTTAGAAAAATATTTATAATTCTTATAAATGATTCGAATGACTCGAATCATTCATCAAAATTTACTGTCTTAGTTATTTCGCATTTACAAAAAAAGAAAAAAGACGCATAAAAAAGGCAGAGCAGCAAGCAGAGCAAACACACAACCTTCTAGTAAGTAGTTTAGTGTTTATGCGAATCAGACTTATTTTGTGATTCTTGTAAATATTGAGTTATGGAGAGTCAAAATCTTCAAACTTTGAATATGAGTAGAGGTTCTATGATATTAAAATAAGTCTGAATGCGTATAAGTATCAGAAATTATGAGTATGTTTCGATTCTACTTATCTTTTTGAATACTGCTGATCTCTGATATTCACTTCATTTGGCAGAAGATGATTTATTATGAAATTTTTGATTTCACATAGAAACACTGAAAGCTACTTAAAATAAAAACCATACAAGGCTGTATTCTTGTTTCATTAATGTTAAAACATTTTTGAACTCAATAATGATCGAACGAGGAGATACAGATACTCTTTATAACCTACGAATCATCAGATTCAGAACAACCTTAGTTACTTGTTTTACGTTCTTCGTCGACGTTCCCTATGCGGCACGAAGTTACACACGCATTCGTTATTACCCAATCGAGGGTAACATTACCAATGAGTTTCTACTGAGTAATAAATAAAAATTGTTTGATTTTATAGATTAAAAAATTCAAAAGTATTTCAATAATTAAATTAAAATGACTTCAAAGATTTTCTTGAACAGTTAACACCATAAACATAATGGTTAATAAAAATTTTTTTACGTTTACCACAATAACATGTCGAATATGGCCAATTAAAATTGTTTTATCATAAAAACTTTTATTAAAATATCGACTCAATAATAAATATCAAAAATATGAACTTTATATTGAACATACTTTTACATAAATATGTATACATATATGTACATATGTATTGCATAAGCACTTTGAAAAAAGGTTATTTATTTATAGCGTAGTCTTCTTCCCCGTTTATTTCTTTAACTGTCCTTCATTAAATATCTTCATTGTGGTTCATTGGCCGGTCATTTGAATTTCTCTCGATTCTTTGTATTAAATATTGTAAAATATGTTTGCATTCACTCATTCATTTTATTTTATTTTTATGTATTTTAAATATGAAATATTCTTACAAATATTATGTACACGTATTGATATTCGCATCTGCAATGCTTAAATGATGTTTATTAAACCCATTAAAAAAAAAATTCCTTTAATTACATATTTTTTCTGCCTTTAGTATACACAGAGACTGTAATTTCTCTTAAGTACTCAGTTATTGGCTGCGATAATTGCTTAAGTAAATTGAAATTATTCTCAGTAGAAGGAAGGTGAACACACGATATGTGCTTAATTAATATTTCCAAAAATAATTTAAGCAGGTTAAAGAGAATTTGTTTTAAGAGAAAAGAATTTTACTTAATTAATGGAATAAAAATTTTATAAAGTTTTAATAGCGGTATTGGCACGTTATGGCATCACTAAAAAGAGTTAAACGAAAACTCCAAAAAGCAATGGATTTATTTAGTAGGGGCATAAATATTGTGACCTATTAAACGCACTTATCTCGTACCATTCTTATACGTACCATGTTTTTAATATAATCTGTAAAGCATTGTCCTTACCGGCAATTCATAATTCATTCAGTTTTCAACATGAAGCTGTCAGATAACGATAACCATCTCGCTATTTTAGCGCTATTTAACTGTAATATAAGTGATACCTTCGAAATGCTTCGTCCACTCGGGTTTGGTAACCCGTTTGCCTACCGGTGCCTAAAACTGCTGAAGGAGAGTAGTGACGTTAAAAACTGCCGCTGTTCGGACACCGCATGTAGTCAAAGCGTCTAAGAACTCTGCACCGTAAACGAAAGTTATGGCCCGAGACCGAAATATCTCACATACGTTCATGAATCCAGTTATTAAAAATGACTTGTTTAATGACGTGTGGAACATTAGTTGCACAAAAAAAAAACGAAGGCCAATATGTTTTCATAAGGCACGCTGATAATTGCACAGAAAAATTTTGTTTACCCATGACGTAATTTTTATCGTGCAGGCAATACTTAACACGGTCATCCAAGGAGGCACCTGAACGAATTACTCGAGTCGAAAAGCGTTATCAAGCAACTTCAGTTGTGGTTTGGTGGAGTGTATCCTGTGAAGAGGTCAGTGACTTGCGATTTTATGAACTAGGAATCTAAACATGGAACCGTTTTGGAATCTCTTCTAAAATTAATAAATCATTCTAAAACAGATGTTCTAAAAACAATTTCTGAAGCGGTGGTAGATGTGAAAAACAGTTGTTTATCCCTTATCCGCTAACCTAATAGGGGTCTTACAACAGGGAGTTCCGAACTTTGGCTGTTGATTACTGCCATCTTGTTGAAGAAACGTCTGTGAAATTAGTTGTCATTTATTTAGTTTACAACAACACGCGCAAATAATTTTTTTTATCAAAATGGATGTACGTTCGGGTAACGTACTTACCGAAAGGGCGATTCGCAATAGGGTGGATAAATTCGACTCCATTCAGTTTCAGTAAACTATCGAACAACACGCGTACATGCAAAATTAGTTGAAAACTGCGACGCTGACCGTGAGAGCTTTCAGCCGAAATCGATTTTGGTCACAATAACTCGGCGTTTCGCAGATCACAACTTTTACGTCGTGACTTGGATCTGCGTCTGGACAAAATACAATTGACCCATGAACTGAAGGTGAACGATCATAGACAACGACGTAAGTCCGCAGAACAGGATCCAGGGCAGTTGGCTAGTTCTTGTGGCCTTAATTCGGTGATCTGCATACGAACGATATGTAGTTTCAAATGGATAGAGCTATGTGCCATGCAACTAGTGTCACATTGTATATTCTGCACGAACGATTTAAGGACATGATCAACTTACGTGAATGTGATCAAAACATCTTTTGTTTTGGCCTAATTAAGCTTTTTCTTGTGGAGTTTTTTTAAGTCGCAAGTGTATTGGAATAATCCAAATTCATTGCGATTTATTTGCCGGAGTCTTGGAAAATTGAACATTTCGAATGACTCTCGATTAGAGAAGCCGTGAAGGACATTTGTCTTTCAGATGAATAAAAAATGTCGATGATATCTCACACACAATTTGTTTTATTTTGTTTCCTTTATTTCTACAGGAAGGCAGCAGACATGTGTGTAAGTTATGATAAGAAATTTTATTTTTTGTATACGAGATCTGATCTACAAGGGAACTAAATATAAATTATTGTCTACTATACTATTTTCGATTCACATATGATTCTATTCATATACTGTATCAAGTATTTTTTGGTATAATAAGTATAAATATTTAAGGAAAATTGAAACACAAAGCTGTTAAATTGAAATCAAAAACAAAACAGAATAAAATAAAATAGAATAGAAAAGTAAAACCATAAATGTTGCTTCAGACGTTTCTTTGGTTGTTCCCATGTCCAACAGATAAGACTTGTGGTTTTCTTTTAACTCTTACAACCCAACCACTAGTCCCCACTAGCATGAATGGCTGTTGTTGTCAGGTCTAAAAACCAAAACTAAAATGCCATTCCAATTAAGGTTATGTTGAAAAGGTAAAACGATTGGCAACTTGGTATTGTATGCATTTGAAATGAAAAAACAACAGCCACTGGGCGAGAATATGCAAAGTTTTAGTCGCACACTATGACTTAAGATATACTATATAGTGTATCATTTTGAAGTAAAATTATAATATTGAAGTGCCTATTTTATGCAACATTTCTAAACGGAAATTTAGTCCAATACATTAGAAACCCATGCCAAGTGCTACAAATCACCGAAACATCAACACTTGGTTCTTAAGTGTAACATACATACTACAAGTATATTAATAAGGATCCAAAAGTGCCAAATGTAGTGAAATTTCTTTAGAAGAGAGTAAAAAGAAATACAAAACAAAACCATAAGACAGAAACATAAAAACCACAAATATATTCAACAAGAATCCAGAATTGTCTTATTTACACAGAGTGTCGTTTCTATTCTGTCATATGCTCGTCCTTTTAAAGTACACATGTCTACCATAAATAAAACAAAGCACAGTGGTTCAGATAAGTATTGAAAGGTTTGTCTGCAAATTTTAAAAAAATTTAAAATTTATTGTCATCATATGCATATGGGAGATTGTGTTTAAATTTTGCTTTGGAAATGATAACACAAAGCAATGATAAAACAAAGCAATTGACAACAACTGAATTGAATTTTTATTTTTAAATTTTAAAGTTTCGGGAAATTCAATTCTGCTCATAATTATCTATCGAGAAAGCTTGCTGATCCAATATAGTAGATAACATCGACAAAGAAAATCATAGAAACGTCTGGACTCTTGTACAATGGGTCAACTTGACCTCCGGGTACCGTACTTGTCTCATTTGACAAGTATACGTCTTCTAACCTAACCTAACATCAGGCAAATCCTCCTGCTGCGAAAGAGTTGGTAGCAAATTTCCTACAATTACACCCAAATCTACAAATTTCTTACTAGTCAACGATAGTTGAAAACCCTATTATCCTAGGATTTCCTACAGTAAGTCAATCGCCTTCTGAAGTGTATAATCTTTATTAGTGAAACTGAAACAAAAACAATAAGAAGCCGGGAGAGGTAATACGGAGAAAAATAACAGCAAAAAATATAATTTTTTTAAACATTTAATTTCGTTGTGGTTAAGATCTCTTCGGATCCGAAAGTTTATGAACCATAAGTATCCTCTATCTAACTAAAGACTCTGGACTCAGTTTTGTGGCTTTTCAAAATTGTAGACGTATCAAACTTTTTGGAAAATTTTTTTAAGAGCATCTACTCTTCATGTTATCTACATACATAATTGCATATTACAACCTTTCAGCCAGGATTACGACCTAGTTTCTCACACCACTAATGTTGTATACGTTAATTTTATACATGAGTGGCGGGACCTACAGTTTAAAGTCGACCCCGAACGACAGATTTTTGGGCAATTTTATTTGCTCCCAGAGTTTTTGCCATAAATCTGTTGAGAGGAAGTCGCCGAAGAAATATTTTCATATTTTCGATTTGATGTCTGACCTGGGATTTGAACCCTGGCCTTACCTCTAATAAGCCAACACACTACCTATTAAACTACGGCGAATTTTATTTACTCTCAGAGTTTTACCAAAAATCATCTGAGAGACAGTCGCCTAAGAAATTTTTGCCATATTTCTTTTTGTTGAAGGTGTCTGACCTGAAGTTAGAATTTGGCCTTACGTCTAATAAGGCAACATACTACCTACTAGACTACGGCGGCTATCAGGAAAGCATACATGAAAATCATGTAGGGGTTGTTGTATTTAATTAGAGCTTCACCAGGATGTGGAACAGAGTATCATACTACCACACCGTTATATTGACGCACATAGATTTAAATTTAAATTTAGTTTAAATTGGATTTTTCTTCTTTAGAGAAGTTAATTATAGCTTATACAATTAAAGAAAATATCCACGATTTACCCCTCGTGCGTCTTTTTCATTATATTCTCGGTTATACTGTATATGTATGTATATACTGCCGCCTTTCTTCTCCTCTTTTAATCCTTTGAACGGAAGTGGCTTTAAATCAAAATTTGCAATTAATTTCACACCAGAAAAATTGAAAAAATTTAATGTTTTATGTTCGGAAAAGGGATTATAATATCCATTATAAAGATGTAAATTATTTAGAATGTTATATAGTAGACGGAACAGATACTTAAAGCAATAGTATTTCACACCTACTTTTGCTAGTGACAAAGCTTATGAGCGATTTTGTAACACAGATTATTTAAAAGTGAAAATTTAATTTTTCTTTACTTTTAAATCGTAATTGGTCTTCTGACTACATGTTGTAGTCTCCAAGAATATTTGGCCCCAAATCAGAATTATTTCAAGCCCAGTATGTAGATTTTGTAATGAAGAGAACTGATGACCAGAACACACACTTGAAGTGGCGTTAATTCTTTTTGGACGAAATGGCATAGGGCCTAGGCCATACATACGAATACATAAATATGATAGCCAAGTCCGCCCACTGTACTTATCACTCACAGTATGATGCGGTTTTGTCTGTTGCACGACAAAACACGTGTATCACATATTGTAATGCCTGTTTGCTTGTCTGTCATTTTGTAAATTGTTTTAACATGATTTATAAAATATTTAAAGTCTGATGAAAATACAATATAAAATAGCAAAAGTTATACACCAGATAACAAACAAAACAAATGCAAAGTGTTTAAATTGTTTATTTTTTCAATGAAACTTTTCCTTTTTAAAGTTTTTCTTTTTTCTTTTTCTATTATTAAAGAAACTGAAAACTTTCTTTTTCTTTCGATTGCTGTAGCTATGGCAATAACAATGTAAGACAATATTTGTCTTAAATAATGTAAAATGGTAATGGTAATAGTAAAATTGAAAATTATATTTAAGTTTCATTGAAATAAACTACTTTAAAATAAGTTTGTAAAACTGTTATAATTCAATTATGATTCTAAACACAAAATGGAAGGAAAACATAAACCGAAATCATAAATAATATTTAAGAAATGTAAAATGTTAAGGACCAGGAGAAGTAAGATCTTGAAGATGGTAAAAGGTGTACAGAGACTGTATTGTATTGCCAATGGTTATTACGCCTTAGGGTGTCTGATTCTTGTCTTTCTTGGCAGGCATTCCTTTGTTGTGCAATTTAAATTTTGTTGTAATAAACAGAAGAAGTTTTGTGCATAAAATAAAGGCATTCTTAAGTGTACATCGTATTCGGAAAGGACGCAAAAGTAAATGAAATTAAATTAAATGCTCGCAAGATAGTGACCAAATAATAACTTCAATAACACGATGCGACAGTGAAAATACACCCGAATAACTACATAGTCTAAGTTATTCACTACGTTGAGTAGAACTCAAAAATACTTTTTTATTTTTCTCCAACCCTCCTAACTCGTTTTATTTGACAAAAACGGTATTTTTGATCTCTTCACACAAAATTATTGATTACCTAAATATGTTTGAACCTATTTTAAAAATCCAAAGTTTTTAGAAAGGGGAGAGATTAGCCTTTAAAATGGTATACAAAAACATTTTGTTCAAACTTACATGTTATGAGATTTGATGGGGTAAACTTGGAAAGTATTATTTTTTTTATTATTTCAAGTTTGGCCATTCTTAATTTTAAAATTTAATTAAAAAATATGAAATGATTGGAGACATTCTTAAAGTGCATTCTCTTGTCAAGACTTTGACACTTCATTCGATATAATTGGGCAAAAATTATCGTAGTTATTATTGAAAGAGTATAACAACTTAGTCAGAATTTTTATTATTTTCCAGAAACTTTATTCGAAACGGGAAATTAAATTTCTTTATAGCGGTTGTGTTTAGGTTATGTTAAATTGGTAACCGCCTTAATTACTTCGAGCCTTAAGAATCCTAATTAACCACATCTCTGCAATTCCTGATTGTTATGGTTTCGCCAATCTGGTTGTTACTATATTTGTGGTGAATAAGTTTCTTAATATGCGACCATATGATCTATTGTACTCTTCTCTCACACTATTTTGTAACTTTAATTTTTGAAACTATCTATTAAAATATAAAAATATTTTTCTTCTAGGAAACATATGCTGAAGCTGAATGTTGCAGGTAAAACCCTTTCTCACCACTTGGTTAAGGCTGCCTAAAGATGAATTTAAGCAAAAAACCTCATGAATTGAATTTACCACTGAGGATGACCACTTAAATCCAACAATATCAACCTTTAACTGGAGACCAAGTTACGATTGATAGTCAAGAGATTATGAATATGTGTGTTTGGAACCACAATTGAAGAAAATAATGTCCTACATCTGTTGTCCAACTAAGCTTCATCAGGAATTTGCTGTAGCCATTTCACGCCTAGGTTTGCTACATGTTCCAGTCAACAACATATCATCCGGTTGGTGAAACACTCGTTAAAATACAGTCCCCTCATCAAATCGAGTGGGAACTCTAAATTCAAGCAATTTCAGAATGATATCATTATAAATATTGTAAATAAAACTTTAAATTTCTTAAAAAAAATATTGGTTTATTTTCATGATCACTATAAGAATACATTTTTAAAGGGGTTTCAAACATTTCGCCTTTAAGTCGGCTAGTTAATTGTTACTTAAACCATTATTAATTAAACCATTATTAATTAAATTGTTTAATTGTTAATTGGTAAAGAAGACGTTTCAAGCTTTCATTTGGTACACAGTTTATTACGATACCTTACGTAATAGAGAAGTTATCGAGATTTGAAATAAGTGCTCAACCCTCAACTCCTGTTACATTATGGGCGCCTAGTACTTCAGTAAAAATATGCTAAAATGCTGATTCAGTTTCCCTCATTTTTAGCCTACAAATATAATGAAATTGTATTAAAAATCTCTAGTTAATTATTATCCGAATTTATTACATACAAAAATAGTATTACGCGTAATTTAACCAGCTTCTGATTATGAATCGTTTTAAGCTTTCTTTCGGTATGCGTTTCATTACGATACCTTATGCAGGAGAAAAGTTATACAGGTTTGAAATAAATCATTAACCAAAACAACCCCTACTGTTACGTTATGGGCGCCTAGTACTTGGTTAAAAAATTTATCTCGCTGGAGGCTAATTGTTGGTGAAAAAATCTAAAAAGCCCTTTGTCAACATTTTTATCCTACAATTGAGACAGTTTTTGAATTAAATGTAAGTAATGGAATTACATTAAAAATCTCCAGTAAATTCTTATCAGAATTAAATGATAATGAACAAAGTAATTAAAGCTTTAAATTTCATTCAAAAATAATCAATTTAATTTTACTATCAGCATAAGGACCATGTTTTATACGGGATTCAAATATATTTCGCGTAATTTAGCCAGTTTCTGAAATTATTAATTAGGAAATAATTAATTCTGAAAGTAGACGTTTTAAGCTTTCATTTGGTAAAACATATACGATACATTATACCGGGGAAAAGTTATCAAGGTTTGAAATAAATGATTAACCAAATCAACCCCTACTATTACATTATGGGCGCCTAGTATTTTAGTAAAAATATGCCAATATCGTTTTAGAAATTGATTGGTGCGCTTGTGAAAATTTGTTGCCGTCATTTTTATCCCACAATTGTGACCGTTTTTGAATTAAATGTAAGTAATGGAATTATATTACAAATCTCTAGTAAATTTTTATCGGAATGAAATCATTATAAATTGGGTAAATAAAGCTTTAAATTTCATACAAAAATAATGTATTTAATTTTACTGCCACCATAAGGAACAAGTTTTATATGAGGTTTAAACATATTTCGTGTAATTTGCCTGAAATCTGAAATTATTAATTTGGAAATAATTAATTCAGATTAAAGTAGACGTTTTAAGCTTTCATTTGGTATACGTTTTATTACAATACCTTAAACCGGAGAAAAGTTATAAAGGTTTGAAATAAATTGTTAACCAAATCAACCCCTACTGTTACATTATGGGCGCCTGGTATTTCACAGAAAAATATTTTGTGCTTACAAAACACGGAAAATGCCAATGCAATTTTATTTAAGCCTAAAGGTATGCTTTTTATCTGTCGTATAAATTTTCATTGTTATTGGAACAGGGTGACTCGTAGATTATTATTGCTTAATACTTGTATTATAAATACATTTGGTAATTAATAATATATTGGTAATTATTATAAAATCTTTTATAGTTTTTTGCTTTTTAATCAATCATAATAAAACTTAATAGCGAATATAATTTTCAAATGGGTGGAATATAATTTTAAGCTTTCATTTGGTATGCGTCTTATTACGATATCTTTCACAGAAGAAAAGTTATAGAGGTTTGCAAAAAGTGATTAACCAAAACAACCCCTACTGTTACATTATGGGCGCCTAGTACTTCAGTAAAAATATGCTAAATTATCAATGTCGGTGCAGAGCTAAACTTGTGAAAATCGATTTCCGTTATTTTTATCTTAGAATTCTGACGGATTTCAATTAAATGTATACAATGGAAGTATATTAAAAATCTCTTGTAAATTTTTATCGGAATGAAATCATTATAAATTAGGTAAATAAAGCTTTAAATTTCATACAAAAATAATGTATTTAATTTTACTGCCACCATAAGGAACAAGTTTTATATGAGGTTTAAACATATTTCGTGTAATTTGCCTAGTTTTTGAAATTATTAATTAGGAAATAATTAATTCAGATTAAAGTAGACGTTTCAAGCTTTCATTTGGTATACGTTTGATTACGATACCTTTCACAGAAGAAAAGTTATAAAGGTTTGAAATAAATAATTAATCAAAACAACCCCTACTGTTACATTATGGGTGCCTGGTATTTCACGGAAAAATATTTTGTGCTTATAAAATGTGCAAAATGCCAATGCAATTTAATTTCTGCCTAAAGGTATGCTTTAATATTTTTCGTATAAATTTTCATTATTATGGGAACAGGATGACTCATAGATTAATGTGGCCTTATAATATTATGTTAAATAAAAACGCTTTCATTTATTTATTTATCGGCAATTATAATAAAAACTTTTATTGTTTTTTGCTTTTTAATCAATCATATAGTAAAACTTAATAGCGAATATAATTTTCAAATGGATGGAATGAACAATATAATGCATTATAATATAATTATTATTGTTATTCGTTTTTCTTTAATGTAAAATGAATGGTAAATTTATAATTTCTTAAATCTATCAAATCTATAATTCTTATTTAATTGTAACTACATATGTACGTACATATGTATAAAAAATACTAACAATCCTCTATGAATTATAAAGAGACTCCTCATTGATATTGAATGAATAACATTTCTTAGAGTAGAATCTTCTGATTGTGATGAAATAGAATTTTAACTTATAAACTACGTAAGTACGAACAATGATTAAAAATTTTGACAAAAAACTTAACATAATTGGAAAAGTTATTAAAGTAATAATAAATTTTAGAAGACAATATGGAGTTAATGTTGGAAAGACTCTGAAACATAAAATAATTTAAAATGTTTTTATACAATTTCTCTGCTTATCTCTTTCATTAACAATAATACGTTTTTATAAATTTCTTTTAATTTAATAACATTAATCAGTCTATAATTATAATTATTAAAAAAAATGTATTTTTTTACATGAGATGTGTTATCGCTGGTTTGGAAACAATATAATCCCTTTGAGTGCGTACGATCTTATGCTAAACAGAAAAGCTTTTTCCAAAATGGTATGGGTGTAGGTGGCAAGGCAGTTGGTGCTAAACCCTCCCAGATAGCTGTATCAAAGACATCTTTAACTTTATCCTGAAAATAGAAGTAAATAAATACAGTTTTAATAAATATTAAAATAACAGAAATAATAAATTTAATGAAATTAAACGCTTAGTCGAAAAAATTCTAGTTCAGTTATATTTCTGCAGAGCTGTACTCGTATGTTATAAGGGTTGGCACAACAGAGCATTTATGTCACAATGCCTTGTGCAGCAGAGCCTCTTCAGAACAATAAGAGGAAGTTTTATCCACCATTCTATGACAGCCGCCGTAGTCTAGTAGGTAGTGTGTTGGCTTATTAGACGTAAGGCCACGGTTCAAACCCCAGGTCAGACATCAAAACGAAAATATGAAAAAAATATTTCTTCTGTGGCTTCCTCTCAGCAGATTACTGGCAAAAACTTTGAGGGCAAATAAAATTGCCATGAAAAAGAGCCTCAAAGAAATTTGTTGTTCGCAGTCGACTTTAATCCTGGACGGTTATTGTTCGTCGAATCGACGAAGCTCATTTACTCTTTATCATATAATTCATTTATGTTTGACCAAATTTTGCTCTTTTTTTTCAACAACGTTAGTTGATAATGAAAGCTTGCAATCAGTAGACGAAAATAATTCGTTTTTTTGTTCGTCGATTCAACGATGGATTAAAAAAATGGGTGATCAGGGTACGTTTACCACTACAAGCTTCCGTTATCAACTAACATTGTTGAGAAAAAGAGCGAAATTTGGTCAAACATAAAAGAATTATATGATAAAGAGTGAATGAGCTTCGTCGATTTGACGAACAGTAACCAATTAAGGTTAAAGTGTTTGTCGATTCAGCGAAGAGTAACCTTAATGTACAAAAATGAAGAGTAACCGTCCAGGGTTAAACTGTAAACCCGCCACTCATATATTAAATTAACACACACAACAAGTGGAAACTTGGTCATTAATCCTGACTGAAGTGTTGTAATGACCAGTTATGTATGTATGTAAAGTTAAATATTTTATATTCTTTTCAAAAATATATCATTTAGCATCAAACTGCATTTAAACATCACTCATATCATTAAAAACGCTGTTAAAAATTCAAATTGTTTTGAAAAATTCTTGGCACGCACTAAGTATTGAATCTCATCATCATGTGGAGCTTTAATAAGTTTAGCTGAAAAACTTATTTACATAAAAAAGTCAGAAAGCAAAAAAAAACCAATAAAATGTAATTCTTTTTAAATAACAAAAAAAAAAAAAATAAAGAATTTTATAAACACATGCACACATACATATGGTACACACAGGAATCCTATTATAAAATAAAAATCCTTTTACCTCGAAAAGGAAAATGAATGAAAGGAATTCTCGTTATTTTTTTTATTTCGTCTAAAATATCCTTTTAAATTCTACTTCCTGTAATTTAATGCTTTATAATAATATTTAAGTGTAAAATACTTTTCCCTTCTATTCTATAGCAGCATGAAATACAATTTGTACGAGTAAATATATGTATGTATGTATGTATGTATGTATGTATGTATGTTTATGAGAAGGTGCGACAGTATTTGTTAACTTTGCAATAATGTTACGACTTTTTTTATTTAAAATATATTTTTTCCTTTTCCTTCTTTTCGAATACATATACATATACACAGATATATGTACGTACGTATGCATATTTTTTTATACGAATAAAATTTAACACACAAAGTTAAATTTCCTCAGGGATACTCAGTTTTTTTTTTTGTACTTCTAAACACTGTACACCAACGACAACGACCAAGACGCATTTGTTAGAAAATTTACGTGCAACACACCAAAAAAGGAAAGAAAAAAAGAAGAAAAAATTGTTTTTCAAATAAACATTAAAATCCTTCTGATACCTTTGACAATAGGTGTGAGGATGTTAATATTTACAGCTGTGTGGGTGTATGTGCATGCATGTGTGTTTGTGTATGAAAATTTAATACAACCACAAATTACATGTTTTCCTAGTTAATGTGTATGTACTAGTCTAAATGTGTTTGTCAGAGAGTATGTGTGTTAAAAGGCGGCAAAAAAAATTCAAAACTTTTTAATACAAAAACATGCTGATGATGGTAACAAAACAACAGCAACATCAACATCAACAACAACAATAACAATAAAATGAAAAGGAAATAAAAAGTTTCAACTCAAGAAACAACAATAACGTGTGAGGCAACAATTGTCGTCTTCTTCGGTTTTGTTTTTTTCTTTCTTACTTTTTCTCACTCTCTCTTCCATTACAAAAACGTTTGTATCTCGTTAACTGTACATTATACGAGGTAGAGTTAATAAGTTTGGGAGTTTTTCAATTTTCATTTTTATTTACGAAATAATACGTACATTAGCTTCTGGTAAAATTTCCTTTTAAAATTTTAAAGTTCGAGTACTCAACACCCATCACTCTAAGAGAAGCTAGGTTAAGTTTACTGACTTTTATGGAAATTTTCATTGTAAAAAACGGATTTATATGCTTACCACACAAGTATGGAGGGTGTCGAAAGGAAACATATGAATTCTCTAAACCCGAAAAAAATTCATGGTATAGCTTAACCCTTCGGAGGTTGTGGTATGGCATCCATAGCATTTGACATGGCTTTGTAATTAAATATTTCAGTCATCACTTGGGAAAACGAAACTTACTTAGTTGCTCGTTACAACCCTTTAGTCAGGCCTACAAAATAGCTTCTCACACCAGGTTGTGTGTGATAATTTTTTTGGCTGGCGGGAGGGAATTACAGTTTAAACTCGACTCCGAAAAACAGTGTTTTGAGAAACTTTTCATGGCAATTTTATTTACTCTCACAGTTTTTGCCTGAAGACTGCTGAGAGGAAGTCACTGCTGGCATATATTTTCTCATTTCGTTCTGTTTGAGAAGTCTGAGCTAGGGTTTGAATCATGGGCTAGCGTCTGATAAGCCAACACACTACTTTCTAAACTAATGAGACAGCTTCACACAAAATGTCCGCCGAGTTATGTCATAATCGACCAAAAACGCAATCGTGGAACAACTTCCTAGAAGTGTTTGGTGTTGTTCAGTCGTAACATGGACAAGTTTTTGTACTTGTTTGTTTTGTAACCGCGGAATATTTTTTTGTTATTGTTCAGCACTTGGGAACCTGTCTACCTACTCAAAGATGATTTGAATAGAATCTATAGCTTCACTAAACTACCGGATAGTTTGAGAAGTGCCAGCCAAGCGTTATTTTTGAATAATGGAGTAAGTTGGTATTACAACCGGGCATTATATGGTAGAATCCATTAACCTAACCTAACCTTAGCAACCGTGGCTCTTGAATGAACTACAACACAACATATGCCAAACAGCGGTCCAAATAGAAACTTCATCGGTTCGGAAAAGCCAAACCGTTTTTTACGATGCACGTTAAATAATTTACTTTCGCTAGCTTTAAATGGGCAGAAAAATCAAGAGCGAATATTATGCCAACTTATTAAGTTCATCAACTGAGAATTCGGAAAAAAATTTCCCAAGTAAAATATTGCTTTGGACCAGGACATACACATACACCAGAGTGTACGCATTTGCAAGTTATATTGCAAACGAATTGCTTCCTAAACACTTTTATTCCTTGGATTTTATCACCCGAGTGAAGCGCGGGCTTCGCGTAAGTATAAACTTAAAACCTTCAGGTTAACGAGTTTATTACGAGTTTTGGTGCAATGCGAGATTAGGTCGCTGACAGGGATCTGGAAGAGATCTCAGTCGGACTTTTGAAGGATATGTTGCGAAGGAGGAGTTCGAGACTATCGAACATGTCCTCTGTAACTGTTCAGCCCTTAGTAGGTTGAGGTTGAAGACCCTTGGCAGGGGCTTCTTTGTAGGTTTGAATTATGTGTCGAAGGCCGCTAAGATTCATTATTAGTTTGAGCTGGTTAAGAAGTGCTAGGGCTTCAATAGTATAGCCGCGCTCCGGGTACTGTACTTGTCTCAATTGGCAAGTACATACATACATAATTGGTCATTTCAACCCTTCAGTCAGGATTACGGCCTAGTTTCTCACACCACTTATGTAGAGTGTGTTAATTTTATACATGAGTGGCGGGACCTATAGTCGACTCCGAACGACAGATTTTTTAGAAACTTTTCATGGGAATTTTTTATTTACTCTCAGAGTTTTTACCAGAAATCTGCTGAGAGGAAGTCGCCGAAGAAATACTTTTTGTATTTTGTTTTGATGTCTGGCCTGGGGCTCGAACCCTGGCTTTACGTCTAACAAGCCAACACACTACCTACTAGATTACGGCGACTTCAGAGTTGGCAAGTACACGTCCTCTAATTTAAACCTAAACCTAAAAAACTGGCTTCAAGGAAAGTGTTTTGACTCTAATGGACCAATAATCTCACAAACAAATCAATGTGTTCGATAAGCCTGACAAAATTTAATTTTTTGAAAAGAATTTGAAAAACACACAAATCGTATACAGCCCACAGGAGACTATTGCGAAAAAAAGGATCTGATTTCTACTAAAAACCTGAGTTTTTTTTTTTAAAGTCAAGCACTTATTAACACTTCCACGTATGTTTATGTCTGTGTGTGTGAGTATATTTATGTTGGAATGTATTGTGTTACAATAATAAAGTAAAAGTACAAAAAGAGGAAAGGAAAACAACAAAAAAAACAGAAACAACAATTTGTAGGATTTGTAAAGTTAAGCATTTTAACTGGAATACTCATAATTTGTAAAGCCGTGTGTGTGTTTGTATGTACTTGGACGGATGATTAAGATTTAAAGGGGAAACATGTTGTTTCTCGTTCGTTACATTTTATTCTTACAATTTTTTTTCATCTGTTTTTTGTGTTGACAAAATAGAAGTTTCCACTTAACTTTGTGTGCGTTTAACAACAATAAACATTTTAAATTTAAGACACACAATTATTTTCAAGGATTAGATTATAGCAGAGTAGAGTGAATATGGGAAATAATTACGCACACATGATGATGTCGAAATATCAGAGTTTTCTAGGAAACATTCTTTGGTTGTCATGGAAGTGATGGAACAATGAAAAGTTGAATGTTTTTAAAAGAAATTTATTCACACTGTTTTTGGTGGTGTAAAGCTCAGTGATCTTAGTAATGAAGTAACAGGGAATTCATGAAGTAACGTAGAAATATGATGTGTAAGTGATGATATTTATCTGCAAGGTTACGCATCATAATGTACAAAAATCCCTTCATATTTGTTTGTATTTGCAGATTTTATTTTCCCCAATAGACATTCTTTTAAATGTGAATGCCTCTAAATGTAGGCTTTAATTCCCAATTACTCAAAGCATTTTATATGCTTCAAATAACGATTTATGCCAACAATTTGTATGTATTAAATAATGCAAAAAGAAGAAGGTTAAATAAATATGATTCTTACTCTTACCTGTGTTGCTGATGAAGTTTCAATATACTTTGCACCGATTGTTGTTGCCAAATCCCAAGCATCCGCATATGAAATTGGTTGTTCGCCATTAGACTAGTGAAACGTAAAAAAAAACAGCAATCAAGCCAAGCCAAGGTAAAGAAGTAAAATGAAGGCCGAAAACGGAAGAGAAAATGAAAAAGAAAAATCAAATAAATTACAACAGTTAACTTGAAAGAGAATAACAATAAAGAAAAGGAAACACTATACATATGTACAATGTACATACATATGTATATAAATTCCCTCATGTAAATAATAATAAATTGAACAAATTCAAGACAGCTTAAGGTGTTGTGTCATCATCATCAACATCAACATCAACATCAACACCATATGGGTAAGATGTTACAAAACTGTCATTTGTGCTTTCAAGCCTAAATTTCAATATGTTTTCATTGTTATTATTCGCGTTGTTGTTGTTGCTGTTGTTGTTAACTTACCTGCAATTTATTCAGTACATTCGTATTTGTGCGTAAATCGGCTTGTGTACCAACCAAAATCAATGATGCTCGTGTCTTGGAGAACTTTGGTGCCCATTTGGTTTTAATGGCATGGAATGTTTCTGGTTTTGCTACCGAAAAACACAACAGGAACACATCACTATCTGGGTAGCAAAGCTCACGTAATGGATCCAATGTATCCTGACCGGCTGTATCACAGAGTGTTAAATGTACTGGACTATCGTTGACCATAACATCGGCTGATGATGTTTTTGATGTTGACAGTGGTAGTGACAGTGATTGTGATGATGGTGAAGATGAGAACATAAATGGAAAAAAACAGAGAAAAACGGAAACATAAAATTAAATCAAATGAAAAAAAGAAGAATATTTGTTTTAAGGAAAAAAACAAAAGGATTTTTGTGTTGGGCGTTGTATTTAATAAACATTTTGTTTTTATAATTAATAAATGCTACAATCAAAAAAGATCTTTTTCGGAATTAAACACAAATAGAAATTGATTGTAAATACATATAATGGAAGTTTGGTCGCCGTAGTCTAGTAGGAAGTTTGTTGGCTTATTAGACGTGAGGCCACGGTTCAAATCCCAGATCAGACGTCTCCAACAAAACGAAGTGCGAAAAAATATTTCTTCTGTTAAAACCTTTGAGAGTAAATAAAATTGCCATGAAGACTTTCTCCAAAAATCTGTCGGGTAGAGGCGACTTTGAACTGTCCCGCCAAGCATGTATAAAATTAACACACACAACATAAGTGGTGTGAAAAGCCAGGTCGTAATCTTGACTGAAGGGTTGTAATGCCCAATATGTACGTATTTATGTAATAATAAAAAATTATGTGAATATGAATTCAACGGCGAAATAAAAACATAACACCGTGACATGTGAGAGTTTGACGTTATGCTACTGCTACATACATATATAGATGAGTTTTTAAATAGTTTCATAGCCGTAGGCGAAATGTGGATCCATCACAATATACCAGAGTCCTGAGAAAAGGAATCGACGGTAAAGGAACTCAATTTGTATTTGTGATGCACACAAATCCTTATAGTCCATAATGGCGGCCTGCTTGAAATTAAAACTGACAATGCTGAACAGTATATGTATTCATCAGGTTGTTGAATTTAAAGAAAACGAAAAGTTCCTTTATGCCAGAATATACAAGGGTGCGCACATGTCCATACTCCATAGAAAAAATCCATGAATTAAGCTACTCATTGCTCTCGCAATCAGCCCATTCTTCGTATTCAGCCCCAAATCACAATTCCTTGTTTCCAAAGCAGAAGAAAAGATTCAATGGAAAGGAATTTAACACCAATCTTGAAACCATCTAGCAGACAAGTCTATTTTGGATGAAATAAATAATTGTAGCAACTTTAGGCATAATTTCTAGAGACTATGTTAAAACCCAAACTAATTTTTAGCCAAAATCCTGTGTTTTATTTAAAAAATCAAGGAGTTATTGCTTCTTTCAAGTTAAAATTGGAGGTGTCCTCCACTGCATTTAATAACTCTCAAAGCTTTGTACATAAAAAATATCCGAGCTGAGTCTTGAACTCTGATTCCTCATCTGGTAAACCAATACACTACCCACTAGGTAATGGCAACCACATTAAGCTAAATAAACTAAAAAAATAAACCTTAAAAAGAAGAAAAAATAACTTAAGCTCAATATACAGTCAAAGAAAATAGTCTACATACACCGTTGTATGTAGACCCGCTAATTTTTCTACGTTATATATTTTTCATATTCGCTTTTTCTTTCATTTCTAATTGTTGCCGCCTTTAACAACGCTATAACATCTTTCTTAATTTGATAAAAATTAGCGGCAAAAAAAGTCTAAATAGTGTGGTGTATGAAGACAAAAAGTCTTCAAAAGTAGTTTGATTGTAGTTCAAGATATTCATCATCAACTTTGAGCCTTGATTTCCAACGTACGTACACATTTCCTAAGAATGTACATATAAAAATAAATTAAATTTTCCAAAGAAATTAAATTTACGATAATAAGGTTCTGTCATTGGCTTGTGTAAATGCAAAAATGATTTACCATTTAAGTTGGAATAAAACCCATAGAAATCTAAAATTAATCATTGATTCACGTGAATATATTTTTCTACGAAATTATTATTAAAAAGATTATTAACGAGGCTTGATTGAATAAAATTATATGCGATTTACTAAACACAATACATTGGGTTGTAGAAAAACTTTTTTCCTTACACTGCTTTAAAGGTAAATCATAAAGTAAAGCTACAATTTTATTCAAATTCCCATTAATTTTTCGGCATATTCTTTCATTCGTATCTTTTGTTATATTCGAATAAAATAAATATAGTATGTTACTGTATTCTATTAAAAGATATTAATTATTCTGAGAATGCTGTAATTGACGATTGTGGCAAGCATGTTAAAAATAATATCTTCTCTCAATGGTCTATTAAAATAAACTGTTACCATTGGTAACCATCTTTACATGTAACTGAACCAAAAACAGCATGTCAAACAGCAATCATAATATTGATTGAATTAACATTCAAATAATTTGAATCGGCTTTTTTAATGTTAAATGGCGTAGACAGGGCAAAATAAGAAATTGAATTCAGTGTATGTTAACAAAAAAGATTTTCAGGAATATGCATATAAAAATGAGGGTGGGCCAAAAAGGCATTTCCTGAATTTATATATTCCATAATATTGTTGTGTTGAGTTGCCATAGTACTACAACCATTAAATCTATACACAGTATCCCTATAATATCTCTCTTAAGTCTAGTCAGCAAAGGTAACTTACTGTCTACGACCTGATACACACCCAGGTGTTTCATTCTGGCATGATTTAACACCGCACAGATTCCAAGTATGTGTTCTAATTGTTCATTATTATATCATAGAAAATATATATTGGGCACGAGGCGATTCCCATTCTTGGCAAGTGTTATTTGCGTCTACTGTATCCGGTTTAAAGCCTAACTACGCAGTAAGGTGCTGATCTTATCGGCCGGTGTGGAAGCTGTTCTACTCGCTTATTGTCCTCGAACCCATCAGAGTTTGACCATACATATCCTTACTAGCTGATTCAGATTTCCTAGCCAGCCTCAGATTATTTTCAGGTTAATATCTCGAGAGTAGAGTAATTGGATGGCGGCATAACTGCCAGATAGTATTGCTATTGCTGCCTTTTCTACTCTCTGTTCAAGTTCAATTGAGCTCATCTTTCGATGGCGTAAACGATCTTTTGGAAGATACTAGCGAGTTTCTTTACATACATAATTGGTCATTACAACCCTTCAGCCAGGATTACGACGTAGTTTCTCACACCGCTTATGTTGTGTGTGTTAATTTTATACATGAGTGGCGGGACCTACGGCTTAAAGTCGACTCCGAGCGACAAACTTTTGAGAAACTTTTTATGGCAATTTTTATTTACTTTCAGAGTTTTTGCCAGAAATCTGCTGAGAGGAAGTCGCCGAAGAAATACTTTTTTGTATTTCGTTTTGATGTCTGGCCTGGGGTTTGAACCCTGGTTTTACGTCAAATAAGCCAACACACTACCTACTGGACTACGGCGACTACTGCGAGTTTCTTTACGAGCTCGTAATATTTTAGTCTTGGATCAAACACCCTCGTTCCTAACCTTACATCAACACGTCCTTATATCTCATTTCCAATAGACTGGTCCTCCAGATTTCAGCATTCGCTTTTATTCTTAAAATTATAGAGTCTACTGGTTCTGTAAGGGGACAGTTAAGAGGGGTACTATCAATCATTCGATTAGTCAGGTCACTATACTCTTTAATTAGTCTTGTATTTGATTTGATTTGTATTCGATTTTCATTACTCTAACCACAAAGCCCAACAAAAACGTAGATTTTCTCAAACCCATTTGACTTAAGCGAAGGGTCTTAATCCTTCTTTTTATATACATACAAACATACATAATTGGTCATTACAACCCTTCAGTTAGGATCACGACCTAGTTTCCGGCCTCATCAGTGCCGAATTCCCACACGATCTGGAAGGATAACCCCGTTTCTCCCGCCAATCTGATTAGGCTTCCCGTTATAAATTCAATTCAAACTCATAGAAGCTGAGCGTTCGAATGGCTGCCTGACTGTCAGATAATTTCACTAAGACCCATCCCTTGTATTTCCTGCCCAAATTGACTTGAAGGAAAGGCTCCATATATTTTATTCTGAGATATAACAGCCGCAATTCAGTTTCATTATATGTCCTTGAGCAGAGAATAGTCCCACTCTTAAACGAGTATGTTCCTTTCATTTTTATTATTCATTCTCTTTTTGAAAAGCATTTCTAAAAGTCATAGAGTTTAATAGTTCTGTCTAGATGACAGGGTTGTGATTTGATTTCCAGAAAGTTAATGTTCCATGTACCATTTATAAGCGAGAAAGATAGCATGGAGTTATTTCGATATAGCTTCAGACGGAAATGCAAAAATGAATAGACAATTTGATTAAAAATACGTTACACTTATCGTTTTTGAATGGAACTGCAGTATAAAAACCAGAAACTAAGTAAAAATTAAAGAAATTCGTATCGTATAGAAACCGCATCAATTCAATATGTTTTATTTTTCATGCATATATGTATGTATTCATAATTATATATAGTATATAGATGTATGTAAGTATGTATGTATATAATATAAAGTAACTTTTAAAGATAATTGTTTAAATTTTTTTATAATAAGTACCGATGTTTGTATAATCGTATTAAATTTTGTTTATTCTCTACGTTTGTTCATATTTATACCCGACTAAATGGCAAGTTAAACACAATGTTTCTAACAAAGCTTCAACAAATGCAACAGCAGCAGCAACAATAGTTGGGTATTGTTGCTTTACAAATTCCATTATAATGATGTTACTTAAACTCATAAAGATGCTGGAGGCCACATCACCGCTACATTTTTGTTACAAATACACCATCATAAAGGCTTATAATCCACTCAATTCATTGTACTGTGAAATGATTACACTCTACGCCTTGACGTTTAAAATGTATTCAAAGTGGCATTTACAATGAGGTTCTTGCTTATGATCAGCGGTAAATGTCGATGAATAATTTGTGCAGATTATTTCATTCTTATGTACTTAAGCTTTACTGGTAAGTGACGATTCATTATATGCAGCTATTTTAGGTGGTAAACAATAAGCGTTGAATGAAAAAGTCTTAACGAATTTTTTAAAAAACTTTAAATTGATTTATTATGAAATAGAGTGCAGCGAACTATGATAAGAAGTTGCCGTAATCTAGAAAGTAGTGTGTTGGCTTCTTATACATGAGAGCCCATGTTTCAACTTTCATCAGTGTGCATGAATATCGAGGATTTCTCAGGGATATTTTGAATCATTCAAAAATAACTCTTATATTGGTTCCGTAACTGAGGGACATCGTTGGAAATTCCAATGCTGATGACCAGGTCCAGGACCAGTACGGAACTCGCAATCTCCGACATGTTACAGTGCTTCAGTACTCCGATTACATACATAATTAGTCATTACAACCCTTTAGTTACGATTACGACCTAGCTTCTCACACCACTTATGGTGTGTGCGTTAATTTTATATATGAGTTTCGGAACCTACAGTTTAAAGTCGACTCCCAACGACAGGTTTTTGAGAAACTTTTCATGGCAATTTTATTTGCTCTCAGAGTTTTTGCCAGAAATCTGCTGAGAGGAAATCGCCGAAGAAATATTTTTATATTTTCGTTTTGGTGTCTGACCTGGGGTTTGAACCGTGGCCTCACGTCCTACTAGACTACCGCGATTTCAGCACTCCGATTGCCTCTGTTAAATTGCATATTTTGCTTTGCATATTTAGCAGTAAAAGGATACGAGCTTGTATGGATAAGAACAGTCCAACCGGCTTATATCATCTTTAAATCACCTGGCTTTTCATCACATAATAGTGATAATCACGAGCCCATGTCCTTTAAGTAGACAATTCAAAAAACTTGGTTTCCGCTAAATGACTTCTACAGTATCTGTGGGTCTGAGACTGTCTTTCACCTCAGTGTTCTGCTCTTGTCATAAAAAGACGGAGATTTTTTACCTCCCACTTTCTAACTTCCTTGACCGAGTTAGCATATGGTCGTATTAATAAAAAAGCTTAGTATTTATATTCTTGCAAAAAACAAAAAGAAAGCGGGTAAAAACTAGCTGGAGTCAAAAAAATAATGCCAATTCAAAACGTATACATAGTTTTAGATTGTAAAGTATGTAAATACAGTGTACGTAAGAAGTAGTTGGCTTTAAAGTGCACTTTAAATGCTTTTAAGATACTTTTTACTAAAGGAATAGATGTATGAATGTCCCTATTATTTTATGTTATGTTATAATATTAAAAAATGCTTGTAATTAATGTTTAAATGCTTAATAAATTTTTACTATTTAACTTATTTTTTATGGGATTATTTTTAATTAAAATTTAATGCTACACTTTTTTATTAACAACTTTAAAACAATTGCCATTAAATTGGAAAAATAAAAATAATAAAAAAAAATAAAATAAAAACGAGACAAAAACAAAACATTGATAATTAACCACTAGAAAATTACTGTAACTTTGCATGCCACAAGGAACAACAGAAAAAAATCTTTAAATAAATAAAACTGACAAATAACATTTGCTGAAACAACATTTAACGAAAAAGGATAAAAACTAGAGAGTGAGAGAGAAAAGAAATGAGACAGAGAGGAGGTTAACATAAAAATCAAGAATGAAAAAGTAAAATAAAAATAAAAAGTTTCAATTAGTTTTATTATTAAAGTGGCAGACATTCAAGTGCATTTGAGTGTTAAAATGTTTTAAGTGGTTAAGCAGCTTAAACAAAACTATACTATACGACTATACTATATGGTACATGGCAAAACATATACAACAGCAGCGTAATTATACAGACATACATGGCTGAGTATGTATGTATGTAAGTAAAACAAACACATACATATAAAAATATATGCAGTTAACTACCACATACATATGAATAAACCATTACAAATACATTAAGCAGTATGTGGAAACAGCAACAACATTAACACACTTACATAAGAGCATTTATACGTATATATGTGAGTGCTTATATGTACATATGTATGTATTGTGCACATCAAACTATAAAATGATTAACTCATCTGTCCGTCTGTCTGCTCTCTATTATATTCCTCATGTTCACGAATGACTGGCTTTAAAATTCGAGATTTTTTCCTTTTTCATTTTCACTAATTAGAATAGAATCAAATAAAATAAACAGCAAACGTCAGCAGTAAAACAAAAGCAAAGAAAAAAAACGTAAAAGTAAAGGAAAACAAAAATAAAAAGTCACATGTCAAAAAATGTGATACCAGGAGTATGGTAAAGGAATGAAATATATTTCACATGCTTGATGCTTATAAGTATAGTGACCCTAGAGTTTCAATTGAATGACAGCCATGTTTAAAAGCAGTTTACCGGAAATTATGTATGAGAGAGCATACATTTTAAAGGAAATGGAATATGACGTTCGTCTCTTTTATGTTTTATGTTTCTTCCTTTTAATTTGTTTTGTTTTTCTTCTCGAAAAAAAAACTTTTTTATTCCAAAAAACAATTTAATTTTAAATTCATTAACTTTTTAATTTAATAACATTCATTTTTTATTTTTAACCTGTATACGATATACAGAAAATGTATTTTGTATTGGGCTTAATGTATTACTATTGGGGTCAATAGATTGCTTTTTTTTTGTTACTACAGCCTGTGAATTTATCGCTTTTAATATGCATATGCATGACCTCAATGGCCTGTCATCAGGTCAATAACCATCCACCCACTCGTTGTCTAAACTTTACTGTTTTGCTTTTTGTCCTATTTGGCTTAAGTAAAGTGAACTGTAGTTAATACGTTCAAACACAACATAATTCAGTCACTAGCACAAGTGAGAAATTGAAAAGTTATGAGCAGATAAACTATGACAGTTGCTGTCTTGTTTCCTCTTCCTCCTTTTTGTGTGTTCTATACAGTGGATCAAGGAAGTAGTTTTCCACTACTAATTATATATTTTAAAGGAGTTTTTTAACCAATATTGCAAAAGAAATTTTAAAAGACATTCATAATCTAGGTCTAGTAAAACATTTCAAAAACTTTCATCCTTATTAGGATTTAAATTAGGTGTACCAAAGAACTAAAACTTTTAAGAAAGTTGATTGAATTTTATTTATAATTTCTAAATAAATATAATAAATAATATAATAAATTTAAATTCCATCAATTTTAAATATTTTTTATGAATATGCTTCATATCTTAACAAATAATGATTATTTGCAATGATGTATAAGTTTTTGATTTAAATTATTAAATGAAGTGATAGCATCCCATATCATATTTAATTTATTTCAGTGCAATTGAGAAAAATCAAAATACACCTGATACGTATCGAAGTAGTAACTGGTCGACAAAATCAAAGAGAATAAAAATTCGTGTGAATTCTTTCTGTTGAATTGTGCTATATCATGAGAAAATGCTGCTCTAAAGTAATTAAGAACCACGCAAATGTAGCATATAAGTCTTCCTAACGAAGACCTTAATGAAGCCAAATTACTAACTAACTAACTAACTAATATTAGTAAATTAAAAAAAAAATCTTAAAAATTTATACGGCAGATGTTTTTACATTTGGAATTATAACATTCTATTTTAAGAAATATTAATTATATTTCAAGATATGCAAGTATTCGCTAGAACGTAATCGCAGCTGATATCAGCTACTCTTCTATTACTAGCCTGCGATACCATTCTCCATTTTCTGTCCACGTTTACAGTCTAATCAATCTCATTGCCTAAATTACCTCTGAATTATGTATACGTCTACTATTACATTCATGGTACAATGGCACCCACTGCATAATATGCTATATGAGCGTCTTCATTGTTGTGACAATTACTGAAATTGTTAAAAATCAAAAAAACAATTCCTTGGCTGTGGAACCCTCCCAAACATTCAAAAGTACGGAATGATATAGTATTCCATCATCATTATATCAAACACTGCAAAATGAGGTGTATAATATATTGCTGGGATGGAATTTCGAACAGGAGATATCTGATATAGGTAAATAAATACGGTCACTTTCTGCTTTGTTCACTAGACAATGAGCAAAGAGACGAATTTGCGAGAAGGTGAGCTGCCATAGTGTTGCTGGGGCCGGAAACTTTCTGAGGAGTGGGAGAAAGATTTGTCTAACGGCAGAAAACATAAAGAGAGGCAAAGACTGTTCTCGAATCAAATAAAATTTAAAAATTTAAAATTTGTGGTAATAACAACTTTTGTTATTTGTATTACAATAAAAGCAGATCAGATTTTTCAGGACTAACTTGAGTTTGGTAACCAGTCCTTTAACAGGGTACTGTAGACTCAGAGTACATTTATTTAGAACAGGGGTTGTTTCGACACCCACATTTAGATTCTGAAATTATGAGAATGAATCATCGAAACACATTTTTGGAACCTGTAGAGCATGAACGCATACCAGAAGGATCATTAATATCAGATGATTGGTAAAGAAATGCCATTGTTGATATCGAACAGCATCTTGAAGTTTATTAGGACAGCAAGGTTGTAGAAGACATTATGCGGATACTTTGCAAACTTGGAGTACAAGAGGTCATAAGGTCGCAACCTCTTAACGACGTTAAAAGTAATACTTGAAAGCCTTATTGGATCTCTGGGATCTCGAAATATGTTAACAAAATCTGTGAGTGTGAGGCATATGAATGTTATGACGGTTTTCCAAGAAGGATAATCGAAATAACATAACATTGTGATGATTGCCTGATTCAATAGTCATCCATTTTTACACAGTTAAACTAGACTTTGATTGGCACAAATTGCAAAACCAATATTTTACCTAAAACGGTGATGAAATTTTGTGATTAATATGGGACTTTGACAAATTACAGCACTTTTTAGGTGACATGATTTAAAAAAAAAAACATCTTTTTCATGGTGACAAATTTTTTTAAATCATAATAATTTTCCTTGTAACTGATTTTAAAATCAAAGTTTGACAAAAATTTATCAGAATGTGGCGAAAAAATTTTAATCTCAAAAATTTTCCCATTATCTTCTATTAAAGCAGATTATTGATTAGGTAGGTGGTGTTCGGTTAATCCCCCGCCCCCAAGGCATATGGAATAGAAAATCTATTAGGCTGGATGCTCTTGTATCTAACATGGAGGCAAAAAATAACAATAATTTTCAATTTATCATTTTGAGCAGAAAAAATATAACTTTTGTTTTTACAGAAAAAGATTTAAAATTTTGTTAACAAGGATTTATGCCATGAATAATATCAATGTGTGTGTATTTGTATTTGTGTATTCACTGGGAGATAAAAAAAAAACTTAAAAGGAGCAAGTTTATGATGAAAATGCAGAGAAAAACGATAGAAAAATTGAAAAAGAAAAAGATTTTTTTTAATAAACTCGAAGCTAGAAAAACATACAGAGAGCAGAGAATTGAGTGTATAACATCATCAATGTATGAAAATATGAATACATACATACAAGCATGCATGAATGTTTGAAGATATGAGGGAAACGGAAACAAAGCAACACATCCCTACATGCAAGGCAGTATATAGTAGACTGTGATTGCTGAAATACGTATGTATATTTCTGCCTTTGAAAAATTAAAAATACAACCAAGAGACATGGCTATCATGAAAAGAGAGAGCGGGTGTTAAAGAAAAAATACAATAAAAGGATGTCAGTTTAGTATATGAAGCATAAAATGATGTTGTTGTTGCTGTTGTTGTTTGTAAGATTATTTTGTAGGCTTTGGCCACATCTCCGTTGTGTAGAGAAGAAATTTTACAAATTGGTTTCTTATATTACGAGTATTACAGTAAAAAATTCATAAAAATCTTACGGCAAAAATAAAAAGAAAAACTAGACAAGGAAATCAACAATAATTGTTTTGCATTGTTGGTATGGTTGTTGGTTACTGAAATGGAGAGAAAGAATGCCTGTTTTTCTTTGGGAAATTTTGTGTGAAAATATTAAACAATAAACCTTTTGCATAAATTATAATTTAATTTAAATTTTTAAAGACAATCTTCTAAGGCTACTAAGGATAATTTCATGTTCATGTTCTATTCTTCCTATTTTTTGTAGAGCATTGTTTTTCTTTTCTATTTTTACAATATTTTTTAATGCATTTCAGCTTACTTACCATTATAAATATCTGATGCTGTAGGCACATGTTCCGTATTAAAACGATTCTCAAGATACGAGAGTATTAAATTTGTCTTCCCCACGGCACAATCGCCCACTACCACACATTTGACACAGGCTTTGTCCTGAGATTTTAAGGATTTGGCATCTACAATAATACAATAAAAAGAAGAAAATAAAAATAGATTTAAATTACCTTTTCATGTCGTTTCCAGCATGAACAAAAAAAAAAAAACAAGAGAACAAGAGAAAATAATGGAATAAAAATTGCTTGAAATTGTAATTAATTTGAAAATCATTAAACGAAATGGGAGACAGGAAAAGAAAAGAAAAAAACGTTAAAACTCTGGCAGAAATGTGAAAAGAAATCACCAAATGAATGCAAATTAATTCGGTGTGTATAACCTCAATTTTCTTTAATTAGTTTTTAATTTATTACAAACAATTTTTTTTCCATTCTCCTGTTGCAAATATTTTCGTTACTCTATCGCGTTTTATTATTCTAGTTTTAGTGGCTCAACAATTGTTTTAAATTTTTTTGTTTTTCGCCCCAATCAAGGTTTATACGGCTTTACTTGTATTTTAATTTTGTTGAGTAGAGGCTGTAAAAATTTATTTTAATACGATAAAGGTTAACGAAACCAGGCAATAAAATTTATTTTTCTGGGGTCAAATGAGGAAATTTCAAATTGATTTAGAAAGGTGGCTTTAGTTTTTACCCCTATTGGTTGATAAAATTTCCTTGGCTTTCTTCGAAACGAATTCACCCTAAGGATCACATAGTTTTTATAGCTCGTTGGCCTCTTGTGTATTGCGGTGGATCTAGAAACTCGCAGTCAAAATAGCATTAGACAATGCTAAATGGGGGACCATTAAAAAGTTTAAATATAAATGGCTCATCGAAGATGCCGTACTCCAGTACAACAGTATTGTGTTGGCTTATTAGGCGCAAGGCCACGGTTCAAACTCCAGGTCAGACATCAAAACAACATACAAAAAATATTTCTTCGGCGACTTCCTCTCAGCAGATTTCTGGCAAAAACTCTGAGGGTAAATAAAAATTGCAATGAAAAGTTTCTCAAGAATCTGTCGTTCGGAGTCGACTTTAAACAGTAGGTCCCTTCACTCATGTATAAAATTAACGTACACAACCAAAGTGGTGTGAAAAGCTAGGTCGTAATTCTGACTGAAGGTTTGTAATGACCAATTATGTATGTATGTATGTAAATGGCTCATATAGCGAAGTGAAAACGAAGTGGATGGTCATGCGGTTTAAACTCTCGAACCAATTAAACTTTGTAAGGATCTTTTCGCAAAATTCGAAACTTGACTATGGTACTTGAAATGTTCAATTCTTGCGAACAATGAAAAGTTGATGTTGAGGGGTTCTCATGCACACTCTCAGCCACAGCTTCAATATTTTCGCAAGTACGCACTGTACAAACACGCTCACCATCTTGGCGCATCTGCAATGAAATTTCCGACCAATTTTCTTAGTTTTGAAAATAAGTTTCGTAAATCGATTCATTACGTTCAGTGGATATAATATACTGAATTTTGTGACAGAATAGACTGACATAAGTATTGTCAGATTGGCGCAAATTTAAACCGATAGATCGGCCACCCGATATTTGCAGTCGATTGTGATTCACGCTAGATGCCTTTGGTTTGTACCAACAATATTCTAATATTTCGATTTTAGAGGCCTCAACTGGATGTCCAAAACATTCTACATCTTCGCTGGGGTCACAACGCTTCTCCGTAAGACACTTTTTTATCACTGAAACTGTTGGATAAGCGTCCACATAAGACTATTCAAACTTAGCCCTGGTTTGAGTGATGGTCCTTTCTCCGTAGAATATAATGCCTAATGGACACACGAAAGTATTTTTTTTCTACTATAACCTCAAATACCTTACAATTGGTCATCTTGATCTCTGGCTATGGTACTTGTTTCATTGAAAAGTATACGTCCTCAAACATAACCTCAAATCCCGCAATGTTTTGCTATCAGGAGTTTTCAAACCTAGACTGAAAGACACAGTTTACTCTTTTTTTTTTGGCAGGAGTCAGCAGACAGATGCCTGTTAACAAGAACAGAGTGTTGATCTTCATGTTAAAAGGCATGAAATTTAAAAATCAGCTCATCTATCACACCTCAAAAATGTGCAAATTATTCTTTAGTTGGCCACATTTATCGCCTAAAATATATGTAGATTTTCCTAAATACCAACATCTCTATTACAAATTCTCCCCCAGTTTCAAATCTTTTGCTTACCTTTAGTTGAAGACTTCCTTGTATTGCGTTTTCTTAATAAAAACTTTGCAGCAGCATTGTCTTTACGACTACAGCGACTGGTGCCATCATTGCTGGTATTCGTGGTTGTTGTACTATCATCACGTGATGTTGAGCTTGTATCGCTAGTCGACTGTTGCTGCAACGGAAGAAAAAGAGACAAAAACAAAAAAATATTAAAAAATTTATAAAAAGACACGAATAAAAGAATAAAAAAAATCAAATGACAGTTAAAAAGTTCCCCGATTTTATATGTAGTATTTGAAGAGGAAACAAACAGCGGCAGAAAAAAGCGTAGAAAATCACCAACATGCACAGAAAGTGTTCCTTTCTTTTTTCTTTTCCCCTCTCAGTTTTCTATTTTTTAATTTTCTTTTCCTTTCTCTGCATTTTTTTAAAGGCATTATAAGCCCGAAAGATGTTTCAATGAATGAAATTTTAATGCAATACATGAAGTCAAAGTTTAAATGGTGTAAAATAAATGACGTTTTTCTGTCTTTTTCTTCCATTCTTTTATCACATAAAATCAGACTTAAAAGCAGTTTTTCTTTTAGCAATTCAATGGCTTTTTAACTATTTAAGTGGATATGGCGATAAAAAACAAAAAATGCGAAATAATTGAAAAGAAGAAATTTTATAAAAAAAGAAAAAATAATTTAAAATACCATTGAATTTTAATGATCAACAGGAATTAAAATGTTCGGTTAGAGTTTCGGTAATGATCCATGCATCAAGGAGGTTTAATGAAACGCTTAGAAAAATAAATTCCTCAAAAAGTAAAAAAAAAATCCATGTGAATTTGTTCCCATCAATGGTGCTACTCTTAGATTAGAAGTGGCGAGACCTCCAACGTCGACTCCGAACGACAAATATGAGAAACTTTTCATTGCAATTTTTTGTTAGAAGGCCAACTCAGTTCCTATCAGACTACGGTGACAATACAGTATAAAAGGAAATACAGCAGTATTGTTAGCCTCCCAAGTTGGGTACTTAATAACAGATCATAAAGGGTGGGCCATTTTAACTTAAAAATGCAATAAAACAAAAACGGTTTGTAATATTGCCAAATTATGTGTTGTAAAGTACAATTGTTACGGTTAGAAATGGAATATTGCTTTATTCACAAGGCTGTTGCGGCTGACCTCACAGTTTCTTATTCGATCGCAACAATTTATTTGCACTTTTTCGAGTGTTTAGAGTCGTAACTCGGCAATGGCATCACAAATGTTGGCTTTCAAATACCCAATTGTCTCTGGTTTGTCGGCATAACACTTTTCTTTAACAGAGCGTCACAGAAAATAGTCCAACAGTGTCAAATCGCAGTTTCTTGACGGCCAATTGACATCACCATTTCGTCTAATTAAATGGCCATCAAACGTTTGACGCAATAAATCAATTGTGGCATGAGATGTTTGGCAAGTTGCACCATCCTGTTGAAACCAAAAATCGTTCACAACAATACCATGACGAGCGGGTACAAAACAATCGGTTATCATGGTGCGATAGGTGTCTGCATTGACCGCACTAGTTGCGCCCCGCTCATTTACAATGAATTTTGGGGGAATGATGCTTCAGCTCCACAAGCAGAAACACACAGTCACTCGTAAAGGGTGAATTGGCTTCTGTAGGACTACGTGTGTGGGTTTTCTGCGTCCCAAATACGGCAATTTTGCTTATTAATGTACCCACCACAATGAAAATGAACTTCATCCGAGAAGATGAGATTTTTTTTTGGCAAAATCGACATTATCGTGCAGTTTCTCGTTGGCCCAATAAACAGCAACGTTGTTCAAGCGTAAATCAATTCATTGCGTTCGGTGGAAATAATATACGGAATTTTGTGACTGAATAGAATGACATAAGTATTGCCAGATGTGCAATAAATGGTTGAAATTTAAACCGATAGATGGCCCTCCGGATAAAATGTCTCTCTCGAACTAATAAAAACAAATAACTTTAAATTCTGTATATACAGTGAGCGCCATAAATGAGTCAACACTTTTGTTCTTAAGTATAAAACAGTTTTGTTCTTAAGTATAAAAAAAAGTTCCTTTATCATGAATTGTTGTTTTTGTTCTAACATTTTATAAGTAATAAATAAACGTTTTTATTTTTGGAAATTTATTCGACTATTCTCATTTACTTTTCTCGCTATTTTAAAAATATGAATTATTTTAGTGGTGTTTAGTCACTGTTGGCGCTCAGTGTATCTGGCCTTTATGTATTAGTGGGTGTGTATTAAAATTATATTTGACAGATCCAATTAAACTTATTTTAAATGGCACATGACATTTTAATTGTGTAATAAGTTTATATTCAATTATTTTGTTTAAAAAGTGCCTGGAATTTTTTTAAATTCATCTCCATCAATTAAGACGAGGGCGTAATGCTGTTGATTGCGTCATTTGCCTGAAAACTAAAAATATATTTTTCTTGTGAAATCAATCTGCATTTGAAATGCGCTTGAAAGTGACAAAAAAATGTGAAATAAAAAAGGCGACACAGTTTGCAAATGTCAATTGCAAGAGGCAACAGATTCTTTGAAGCGGCTGGCTACAATTGCCGCTACAAGCAGTTTGCCTTGCCATAATAAACAACAAGTACTTTAAATAATTTAAATAAATATAAACAAGAAAGTAAGGAAAAATATAATGCAAATACAATAATAATACAATGAAAAAAGAGCACACATGTGCATAAAATTATACAATATTTTCGTGCATGATAATGCATACGATTTTCTTATATTCGAGAAAAAAAGAAACAGAGAAAAAAATTAAATCAACGAAAATAAAGGACAAACGTGTATGAAAAGAAAAGAAGAAAAGCAAAAGAAGTGAAATAATAATGATGGTATGACATTTAAAATAACGCACGTATGCGTTTGAATTTTACAGAAAAAAAAAAATAATAATTTGTGTGAGGGAGAAAATTAAACTAAAAAGAGATATGAATCTGAAAGAACCATGTAAACTAAGTTTCATATTTTTTTCTCGCATTATTTTTTGCATATCAAAGACATGTCACAACACAAAAAACGAAAAAAAAAGAAAACTTTTGAAGGAAAACCATGTTTAACAATCCCTTTTATACACATTTAAACTTGTTAAATTTGTATTGAAACAAAGCGAAATAGAATAGAAAAAACGAAACAAACATGAAAAAGATGCCATAGAAACTTTAAACAAAACGATCTTTACACCATGCAATATTGAATGCAATTTCACACAAATTTTACGGCATTGTTAACACACGTTTGCATAGAAACATTTTGCGTTTCAAATTAGAAAAATTTCTCTCCTTCTAAAAATTTGCTCAAAAACATCATGAGAATTTGTTTGTAAAGTAGCACAGTGTAACAGCTAGCAACATTTTTTGGGTATAGAAAGAACATCAAAAAATAAATACGAATGGCAACGGAAGTTGAAAGTCGGAAAAAAGTTTTTTAAATGAACTACGCAACGGAATGAAAAAGTTTTAAAATATGCACACATATACTTTAAATATATTTGCATACATATATATATGCTCACACTTATGTATACAGTGGCAAATAAATCCGCTATTTTGATGTGAACACATGCAAAAACTTTTGCACGTATTTATTTGAAGATTTATAGCTGTTGACAGCTAAACAACACTTCTTCAATTAGACGAAGGATAACACTGTGCTCCTCATTCTGGCATATCGTTTTATTCATAACAAATTTTATTCACATCAAAAGGTTTAGCAAGCTTTGAGTCCCAACATGACCGACTTAATCGACAAATAACTCAGTAAGACGGTTTTAATGTGGTAGGACAGGCTGATAATAATTCAGATTCACCTGTGAGAGAGCTCATGGTGTTCTATGTTTAGCAGTTAAACAGTCATAAAGTTTCTTACGATCGTCATATCAACGTTAAAGCTTGTCCATAAACCTCGCCTATTTATGCAGAAACTTATAGATTTCTGCAAGGTGTTCATTACATTGGTAGCACGACACAACGTAATCTACCAGAAAACTGTGTTACAGACGCACTGATCAGTGCGGATATCAAACTCCATAATCACTAATGCGATCTACTCATGAGGATTGCATGGCCATCGTAAAGATTAAATTACACTTGAAATTACACTACAAATTGAAATTGTTATTACTGCTAGCTAAAGTAAAATGCTTATGATTATAAAAGCTATGCCACACTGTCTTGACTTAATCTCATTTAATTTGTGACTTTTAAAATAAATTTAACTTTTTTGTAGCTCAAGAATTAAAGATTCTAAAGCTTATATTTGTAAATGAACCAAAACGTCATAAATTTTTATTTCCTTATAAGAGCATATGACATTAATGCAACCTAATTAGTTGCCTCGAACTGTATATAAATCAGTAAATATTCTGCACAATTTAATATGCGCATATAAATTAACAGAGTCCTCACAAATACACTTCCATTCACTCACACACACATGCAAGCACACAATAAAAGGAAAATATTCAACAATAATAACAACAACAACAACAACAATATGACAAACTTAACTTAAGAGATTTTAACTTTTTCAGCAAGAGCTTTAACATGAATGAGTGTATTACAAATGCCGCACATACGTATATGTGTACATACATACAGAGATATGAACGTATAGAATAAATGAAACGAATATAGAAAAAGTTTTTCTATTCTGATAAAAAAACAAAAGAATCTTCAAAAAATATTTCTCAGCAGCATAAATAAAAACAACACGAGAAAGACAATAAAAATTTCTGAAGAAAATTATTCCGAAAAATCATGCCAGTTAAGCAGCCACCATAACACTCATTGAGAGAACGAAACGAAACGAATGAACAACAGTTGTTCACTTTGTTGGATTCTGTCTTAATTAAAATCCGAAAGATTTGGCTGATAAAGGTTGATGTAACAGGTTGAATAAATTATCAGAAATTAATTATTGAATGCGATACCAGGAAAGAAAGCAAAAGATTTTGGATTTTCGTTGCTCTGAAGAAGAAGAAAAAAAATTGAAATCGTTTTCAAGATTAAACACGAATTTAATTATTTCTCGAAGTTATTGAATTTAAATTTAAACAATGCATTAGAAGTTAGGTTAGTTTTAAAAAGGTAGTGCTTAAATATAATCCATTTGCCTTAAGTGATGTTAGCAGTAACTAACTTAATATTCCTTACGACATACATACATACATACAATACTATGTGGAATCTTAAATTCCTTATATCTTAAGGAGACAAATTAAGCTGTGTCAGGCTTAACTATTTATGTAGAGTGGTGGTTAATATCGCTGGCTCACTGTTCTTACAAACATTTTGAGTGTGTGTGTGTGTGTGTACGTATGGAATATATGAATACATGGATTTCGTTTTTTAGCACAACGAATTTTTCCATTTCTCTTCTTTTTTCTGATAGTGTTAATTGTTATGTTGAAAATATTGTCTATCAACACCCATTTACCACCCACTCAGCTATTACGCTGATACGCAAAAAAAGAAGAAAAACTCCGAACTGTTTGAGTTAAGGTGTGAGCAGTTGTATTTATGATTTATAACAAGGATTTTCAATATGTATGTATGTCTACATGACTTAATGCTTCGTTTTTTTTTTTGTTTTTCTTTTCACCAGATTGCATGTTTGCATGCCTTTCGTTTATTTTATTTTGGTAGTCACGAATAAGTCATAAATTAAATACATTCTCTCAACTCTTTATATTCTACAACTCGTACAGACAGAGTATTTACAGCGACTCTTTTACGAACAGTTGAGGGCAATTATTTAGTACAAATACATTTGAATGTGTGCTAAACTCTTAAATTTAGAAATTTATGCAAAAGGCCCTTAAATTAAAAGGCAATTAAATTAGCCAACTAATCTCAGGCATCAAATGAATTCTGGATTTTATATTTCACAACTTAAGAGGTGGCAAAACAAAGTCAGTAAAACAGAGAAGTCTCTGCTACGGGGTGCAGCAGGACGATCGTAAAGAATTAACGCTGAACTCTCAGAGATACAGATTTGTTTATGTTGTACACTTGGGTACAATGAACGTTAATAAGAAACTTAATTTTGCTTTAATTAGTGAAAGAATCTTATAAAAGCTTCCCATGTTATGGATTAGGAACAATTTCCGCCTGACAGATACGCTAGTAAATCAGGACAAAAACTTCAAGCACAATAAGTATTTTTTGAGATGAGGAGAACAAAGAGTGCTGTCACTCTTGGAAACTGAAAGAAACATGGACGCTTATTAAGTATTAAATAGGGAGTTCATTACTAAAACCAAACAGTATTCCAAATTGCTTCAAGGTGACAAGCTTACATGATCCTCAAGCCCAGAAATCCAGTTGAACTCCTCTTACGATAAGTACGATTAGGAATTCATACACCATCATGGTCGATTAGCCTGATTAATTATTGTCATTATTGTTGTCGGGAAGAGATGTCATAGCACTGTGACCATACGATCTATTATACTCCCCTCAACCTTATAGGGTATCCACGTAATATCTCCCCCAAGTCTGTTGTCTTTACAAATTTAAGTATGCTGTTTGGTGTCAAGAATTACAATTTCTTTCCCAGAACTTAATATGTCACAGAACGACTCATAATAGATTCCAAAAAAAAACCGCGTGGAAGCTCACCCCCTCGCAAGCTCGTCCATTTGCTCATTACAGAGAATTTCCACATGACCTGTTACCCAGAAAAGTGTAACCTTATTTTCCTTACTTATCTGATCATCTTTCCCAGACCCAGTGCTGGACTATTTTCGATTTAATCTCATAAGAGCCGACTGCTTGCATGGCGACCTGATTGTCAAATAGGATTGCTATGTCGAGCCTTTTGTAGCGCCTATTCAATTAAAATCAAGCGAGTGCCCATATGGGCTTGGAATATTTCGTTCTGGAACCAAAATCTCGTGCTCCTGTATGCCAGAAAAGAATTCCTCTTTTAAAAGAGTATATGGATTCTAGATTACTGCATTAATTTTTGATTGTAAGATTCGTTGCGAAACACTTCTTAAAATCATAGAGTCAACTGGTTCTATCCAGGAAAAAATTAAGGAGCCTGTCAATCAATTGTTTAGGTCTCGGGCTCTCCTAATGAACTTCATTGTTACACGTGTCTACCAGCAGCAAAGCTTTCGTCTTCATTACCATTTACAGCGAGCATAAGTCCAATAGAGCTTCCAGCGCAGCTGCAGGACAGGTTCGCATTGCCCCCTTTATGCCAATATACAATAGCCTCTGATTCTTGTTCAACTTCATTTCAGCTCTCTGCAAATTCGTTCTATCTAGAGTGACTTAGGGGTCGCGTTACTAAATATATAAAAAGTCTTCTCCTTGCCTCGGAAATTGTCATTGTCACTGGAAAATGGGTGTCTATTTAAAACAGTTTTTTATTTTTTAGTCCATTGTATTGGTATACCACACATGAGAACCTGGTTATTATAAACGTACATATATAATTGGTACCTATAACCTTCAGTAAGGATTACGACCTGGCTTCTCTCACACCACTAATGTTGTGTGTGTTAATTTTATACATGAGTGGCGGGACCTACAGTTCGACACCGAACGACAGATTTGTGAGAAACTTTTCATGGCAATTTTATGTACCAGAAATCTGCTGAGAGGAAGTCGCCGAAGAAAATTTTTCGTATTTCGTTTAGATGTCTGACCTGGAGTTAGAACCGTGGCCTCACGTCTACCTTCTAGACTACGGCGACTTCACCCGGTTATTATACTACCTGATAAGTAATAAAACGACGTCTGATACATACTTCTACAAGTCCAAGCTTGAGATTAAAAGAATAAATTAAGCATCACTGACGCACCAAGCTAATCACATAAAGTTTCACACGTTCTATTTAACTTAACTCTGCTGTATGTGAAAATATATGGCATTATATAAAATATTGGATATACATACACATACAGATATACGTGTTAAAATAAGATATATTTTAATAAACTTCAGATTTAATGTATAAAAAACATGAGAACCGTATCTTAACACTTAAAGCCACGTTTGCTTATTAAAGAGCAATTAAACAAAGAAAATTGAATAACGTTTCGAGTAAAATAATTAAAAATAAAATGAAAACAGTTTAAAGCAATCAAATGAAAATTCAGAAACTCAATCAAGGATTTAAAAATAAATGTTAAAAATACAAACACTTTAGTAAAGACAGAAAAAGAAATAAGGAATTTAAATATCGAATAATTCTTCAAACTCATGAGGAATGTAGTAATCAGTTATACGAAACACATTTAAATTCAATTTAATTTACGTCGGTATTGTAGACAAAAAAATCTTTTAAATTTCAATTGCAATTCTTATTAGTATTTATGTATGCAGTGTTTGTACTTGTATATACATAAGTATGTATATATGTATGCACATACTTATTCTTTATGCAAATTTAATTAGATTTCATGATGTCACCAAATCTGAGTGCGAGTAAATGTGAAGTTAATTAAAAAGTGATTTATGGGCTCTTAAGGTTATTTTGCATATTCGCACAAAATGAAGATGAAAATTTTATAAAATTTCTACAGATTAAGTGTTAGAAATTAGTTGATTAATAAATTGTGTGTATTTAACATTGATGTGACAGAATTATAAATGTAAGGATTCTAAATTTTCTTTTCCATTGGCAATACGCTACACGCTACATCATATGGGGAATATATATTTTTGTATTGCTTTTATATGCAAGTTTATTGCAGCTAATGACATATATTCGTATTACGTAGTTTTTTACTGAAAATCTACAATTTTAAACAGAAGAAGTCTTATAGGAACATTACTCAGTAATTGTTAATTTACTTAACGAATTCGCCGTAGTTTAGTAGGAAGTATAATTATAGAATAACATGGAGTTTCTCGTTTTGCAATGAAATTGAATAAAGACTGGCTACAGAACAAATCATGTGAAATATAAGCCTGTTGTCAATCAATCTAGTATGTTGGCTTATTAGACGTGAGGCAACGGTTCAAACGCCAGCCCAAACATCTGAAACGAAATGAAATATGAAAAATTCTTTCTTCGGCGACTTCCTGTCAGCAGTTTTGTGGCAAAAATTCTGAGAGTAAATAAAAATTGCCATGAAAAATTTCTTAAACATCTATCGTTTCGAGTCGACTTTAAACTGTAGGTCCCGCCACTCATGTATAAATTTAACATACACAACATAAGTGGTGTAAGAAACTAGGTCGCTAATCCTGACTAAATGGTTGCAATGACTAACTGAAGGTGATTGATGGAATTTCGGATCAGACAGCTCCATAAAACGAAATACGAAACCATTTTTCTTTCGGCGACTTCTTCTCAGCAGATTTCTGGCAAAACCCTGAGATTAAATAAAAATTGCCATGAATCTGTCTGTAAACTGTAGGTCCAACCAATTATTAATAGATAGGTAGTTGATGTGCGAAAATAGGTCGTAATCATGAATGTAATGACCAAATAAGTAAGTAAGTAAGACAGCTCCCCCTGGCTCTAAACAATCCCTAGACTCTATAATTTTGAGAATAAGTGCGAATGCAGCAGTTAAGAGACATACATCTTTTTCGAACGCGGAGTCGGATGGGTCGATGAAAGCTTTTTGTTTAGGAGCGAAGATATTTGGTCTCAGACTGAAATATTCCGAGCCCGTTCGCTGGTGTCTTTCAAGAGGAAGTCTTCCCCAATGAAAAATGTGCTCGAAATATCGAACGAAGCGGAATATGAAAAAAATGCCTTCCGCAACTTTTCCCCTCAGTAGATTACTTGCAAAAATTTTGAGAGCAAATAAAATTGCCATGAAAAGTTTGTCGATTAAAAAGAAAACGATTTTTTTTCATCAACCAACAACCGAATTTCATTCGAAAACTTACAAACCTAATTGATCAACACTTGTAACGTAAGCTCTTAGTGTAGGGCATTTTATTGCCAGCTAAACTTTACTAATTTCTTTTGTATTGTTATGCAAAGGGGAATGAAACGTAGCAAAAACTTTCTTCTTAATTTGTAAAACTAAGTGTAAATTTAAATTATAACAAATTGAAAGTATTTTTATAAAGAAAAAATGTAATTCATCAATTAATAAAACAGAGTAAGGCAGTTTGCAAAAGCTTAAATAACTTACTGATGATGTTTAAACGATAATTTATATTTTTAATTTCTTATGCAAAATTAATTGAAGCAACAATTTAAATTAAAATTGAATACAATTTATGCAAAATGTTTCAATAAAATCTGTGTTATTTTGCATAAAAATCTTTTAACAATTAACCGCATAAAATTAATTATCTAAACCACTTGGCGACGTAATGGTTGGTCACACAGCACTATAAAACAATGAGTTTGAAATGAATGCAACTGGTTAGTGGAAAACATATAGCGAAACAATGGCAACCATAAATGTTAACGAAAATAAAAGTTTCACTGCAAAAAAGCAAACTAATCTCCTCATAATAAACCCAATTGCAACTAAAATTGTGGTTTTCATTAAATTGCATGAATAGTACAACAACATTAACAACAACTGCAACAGCAACAGCAGCAACAATAATAATACAATTACAAGGCAACCAACAAAAATCTAACATTTATGGTATGGTTGTAGTTGTATACATAGATTCATAAAAATCTAAATCGACACTGAGCATAGCTGCAAACATTCAACAGGAAAGGCAAAGGCAACAAAAACATCAAAACAACATAAAAATAAAAAAAGCGCTAATTGCTTAAAAATGTTTAGAAAAACAACAATACAACCTACAATAGCAACAACAACGGAAAACTGTAACGTAAAGTATATGAATTTTAGAGTCATTGCAACAAAATAACAGTGAAAACATAATAATAATACGAGTAGTAAAATTGAAATAAAAACCACAACATTGACAACAGCAACAAAGACTTTGCACAAGCAAAAACAATAATAACAATCGTTATAATAACACCAACAACAACAACAAACCTAAATGATATAAAGAAGTACAACAACAATAATTTCCTTTAACAAATGAAAACCGCTAATGCTTCTTCCATTACAACTGTTACTCTCTTACGAACCGCACTGCCACTAGCACCACTACTACTACCACCAGTCGGTATTATTACATTTTCGCAAACAAACACACACTTTCGCTCACACACATATATACCACATATACATAGATATGTAGTTATAATACCGTATTATATTTTTTTACTTACAAAACGTATATACACGCATATAAACATTTTAAGCGTATACCGTTTGTGTGTGCGATTGTTTTTTTATATGGGTATGTGTTGCTATTGGTTTTAATTGTGTACAATGAGGAAAATTTTGTTTAATTTACTAGAAAATAAAACCAAAACCAACACAAAAACAAAAACGAAAACAACAACAATAAACATTAGCTTCTCAGAAAAACAAAAAAATTTAGTTCACAGAAATATATTTTTGTAAGCATAGCTTTATAACAGAAGAAACATAATAGTATTAACGAGAAAACCACAAATAAGCCCATAAAAATCGAGAAAAACACAAATGTTAAGAGCAACAAAATATTTTCATTATAACGACAACTAATTATTGGTTTGGGGAAAAGGTAATTTGTACTACCTTTTGTTTTGTTTATAGTTTAAAGATTTGATGAGGCCAGTACTAAAGAAAAAAAATTAATACAATTTTACCACTACATTTTTATAAGTTAAACTGCCTTTGCAGTAAAGATAATTTATTCCCTTGTAGTAGAATGCCCTACGAAACAATCTGTTAACGAAAATAGTGAAGATAGTATCAGCAGCTTTCATTACCTGAAAGTCAAACAGCTCTTTATCATGAGAATGGTTAGACCTCTATCACTAAACTTACTCATTTTCATAATCCAAGACATGTTCACAGAGGTAATTGTTTCAAGCATCGACAGATGACAAACATATCGTTCTGAGTCCTGTTTCAGTAAAACATGATCAATGCAATTGAAACAAAACTATGAAAGAATAATAAGATAAGGGAAGAAGCTTTGAGAAAAAATAGTAGAAAACAAATTTGCGAAATTGCATTTGAAACTAGGAAACATTTGCAAGGAAATCGCCGAAAGAAAACAATTTTTTTTTAAATTTCGTTTTGTTCGAGATGCCTTAGCTGCAGTTTGAATTACGGGCTCTCGTCTCATGAGCCAATATACTGCCTACCAGAGATCAACAATGAATCGTTCTTTAGCTACTCATAAGAACTCATGAAATTTTGAATATAAGTTAGTCAACAATATTGAAATTTAACTACTCTGATTCATTCATATTCACTACAACATTGATTTACATATAAGTACTGGTTGCAATGAGTATGCGTACAACGTTGACATCAAACTCATACCATTCGAAATATGTTTAATTCATAAGCTTACTCTTTCAGCTTCATAACTATAGAAAAATACTTATACTTATAAATGATTAGAGTGACTCGAAAAAATAAAAGAGACACATAAGCAGAAAAGACAGAGCAGTAAGCAGAGCAAACACACAAAATTCTAGTAATTGTATATGTATGTATGTTGTATGTATTGTGTCTATATGGAGAGTCGAAATCAATAACATCATTCGTGTTGTTAAGTATGAATATGATGAGTGCTTCAAACTTTGAATATGAGTAGAGGTTCAATGATAATAAAATAAGTATGAATGCTAATAAGTATCAGAAATTATGAGTATGATTCGATTCTACTCATCTTTTTGAATACTCATTGCTGATCTCTGCTGCCTGCTAGGCAATGGGGACTACAAGACTATATTTTACAGGATAACTGCTGCAGTCAGTATTCATTTGCTTTATTTGCAAAATAAGAAGCACCATGCAATTCTATTTCTTCCAGCAAAGGCATGTATCGAAAAGTCAGTTAAAGGAAAGGACAGGGAGAGTAGTGTGCGAAAAAATGCTGTTGATGATCTTCTTTTAAATTTTTGGTACAATAATCAACAAATTTAATGAAGTGCTATAGAGTCTGTGGTGGAAATCGAAAGAATAACACCGAATCTAGACAATAGATCACTGGTGAACCCTTGTTTTTTCCTCCACCGTTAGTACTAAATGATTCATCGATACGCCAATCTGTATAGTTCCAACATTAATATTACTCTCTTGAGTACCGTCATACATCATCAAAAATATCGTTTAAATTGATGAAATATAGATAGACACAATTGTTGAGAATATTTATAAAATCCACATAAGATCCAAGAGCGCCCAATATTTCTTTAAAAACAATGTTGGCCAGTCATTCACTGTCAACGGTGAGCAGTATAGGTCAGTGTTACCAACCAAGGACATGTACTTTCAACAGGACGGTACTACGTGTCACCTAGACATGCTGCATTTTACATTCTGCACTACTGATTTGATTTGAGGGCATGGTCAACTCACATGGAGGTGATGTACACTAACTACCGAGATCATAGGATTTGAACATGTTAGCCTTCTTCTTTTTGGGGTTTTCTTAAGTCACGGGTATAACTAAATAAGCCATAAATCACAACGTTCCTCAAAGCACATACCATCGGTCGAATTCAGTCTGATTTATACGGCAGTGTCATTGAAAATTGGACATTTCAGATACGCTCCACCTAGAGAAACCGCGGTGGATATTTGAACGATGTTATATGCCACACATGACGGCAACACACACTTTGTTTGCGGTGAATTTAACAAAGAACCGGGAACGAAAGGGTTAGGAACTAAGAGGACAATGAATTTTTGCTAGTAATTCCCGGCCAAACGGGGCCTCACATAAGCTGCTTTAGCAAAGCACACTTAAGTCTAAAGTACCTCTATAAAAATCTCACTAAGACCAAGGTGGATTGTTTTTGTGAATGTGACACTAAAGGCAAAGGACACAATTTTGGTAATCGTCCTGAATGCGGCTACCACAGGCTTCACCAATTTATTGACATTACCGCAGCAGCATATTGGTATATACAATTACAGACAGTGCTTGAATTCCATAAAGGCCTTAGATTGATGAGATTAATGTGATTGAATTTGCAATACATGCTGGCCACGAATATAATAATTTTCCAACCTCGATATATTGTTCCTTTATTTTATTTGATACAGAACACCCATTAAGTGGTGGAGTACGCTACAGTTCAGAACAGAGTATTAAAAATTTTTTTCAATTAATTTTGAAGAAATAAAATGTAAATAAATTCTACCTTTAATGCATGTGCAATTAGTAAAGCTGTAGGTTTACTTGGATTTTAAGTGGCACATCATATCTATCGATACTCTGCATGAAACTACAACTATCCAGGGAGGAAGTTTCTCAAGAAAATCACTTGAAATGAACTGTCCAATCCAACACATAGTCGCAATGAACTGGCGGGTGGAAGACAAACTAATTTGATGTCTTGATTATACGGAGGCGCCTCTTACGTCCACAGACGCTAGATCAGCCAAGCCCTTCAGAGGATATATACATATACAGAAATTTCCCCGCTTCACAGAAGGGAGCTGGATGTGCAAAGTAAATGTAAATTTCGTCCTCTTCCACGTCATTGCAGCCACTACAAAGTTTTATTTAAATTTAATAATAGAAAGTGCTTAAAAAGATTTTATACGTGAATAATTTTGAATAAGATTTTAAAATTTTTAATCAGCTTGACTTTAAAACATTTTATTTGAAAAAAAGTTATTTTAATTTTTAATTGAGTTACTCAAAAGAGAGAAAATACTGACTTCATAACAAAACAAAACATTCCTAACAAAACAATACACACACAAAAACTAATTCCATTTAAATTAAATGATATGTTTCGCACATTAAGGACAAAAGATGACAATGACAGAAAACTATTTCATTACGACTGTGTATGTAAATATTATTTACTGGTAAATTTCATTTTATTTGCCATGCTGTGATGGTATTACACACACAAGAGGTCATTGTAACGTATGAGTAATTTTTAATTCTACACTATTTTTTTTTGGAAATTATAAATAAAAAAATCTCTGTTACCGTAATACTGTATGCTTCAATTTGAATTTGTTTTGTTGTATGGTGTATGTACATACAGGCACACATAAAGAAAGCTGTCTTATTTATGAGAGACAAATATAAGTTTTTTAAAATAAATATACGTTTACATAAATAAAAAATTTCATCTAAAATAACCATAATATGAGTGAGTGAGTGTGTACTATGGATGAAGTGTACAACATGTTACAATAAATAATAAAATGGAGAAATATAAAACAAAAACAAAACAAAACGGAACAGAACGGAACAGAAAAAAAAATTAATATAATTTTCTCATGCCACAAAACATTTGTATGGTTACGGCATGCCACACAACTCTATATATGCAGTGTGTACACCCGGTAATAGAAATACAACATGACAGTTGTCTCTTGCCATACTACAGTTGAGGGCATTTTTCTTTTTTCTTTTATATTTTCTTTTTTGTGTACTCTGGCATACAGGATATGTGGTTTGAAAAAGTAAGTACGTATGTGTATGTGTGGGCATGCTAGCATACAGTGGAGAGAGAGAGAGTAAAAAATTAATATCTAATATGTTACTTATCCTGTGATAAGCCAAATGAGACAAATTGTTTAGCAATATGTATTGTCAGCATATGTATATTCATATACATACATGCATATATGTACATATGTAAATGTAAGCTGTCTATGTGTGTAAATGTAGAAAGTTTAGTTTATTGGAGTTTCTGTTTTTTTTTTGTTTCGGGTTTTTCTAAACTTATCCACACATGCAATATGGCTTGACTCATACAATTTGTTTATCTCCTAGATTGACATTTATTTGTGGTTTATATCTTACGCTAGTAAAATTTGTTATGAATTCTCTTTCTTTCTTTCTTTATTTGCGCCCCATCTTGCTACTAGTCTTTTATTTATTTCTGCACATATTTTATATGAAATTTATTTCATTTTTCCTTACCACAAAGCATTTGCAAAAAAAAAATACCACCACAGCTGTTGCTTTTTTACATGCTTCACAGAGTGGGTAAAATTTCATCATTCCTAAGCAAGAATTTTTTTCTAACTTCTAACACAAGGATAGCGAATACACGTTTAGATGGTGTTGGTATTATTTATTCTAAAACTCATATTTATTCTCTTTGCGATAAAAACAACAATTCCTTTATGATTCTTACATACTATATGGTAAGCATTCTTTCTCTATGTGCCATATTTGTTGAATGAGAATTGAAAGCGAAAACAAAAAACAAAAAAAAAAAACAAAAAACACTGACAAGCTTTAAAATTGTGATCTGATATTTATCGTTAAAAATAAAAGAAATATATATGTTGGCATTAGTTTTATAAATAGATATTTTATATACAAAGAATAAAAAATAATAAAATTCTCTTTGTTTCTATGATCCTTTCCTTTTCTTTTTTTTTATTATTGGGGTCAATAAATTTCATTTTCATTCATCATTTTTATTTTGATTTATTTTCATATGCTTTTGAATTGAATATGATGATTGAATTAGAATAGAAAATAAAAACTAAATGATATATACATAAATGTGACAAAGTTATTTATACATACATATGTACATATGCTTTATAAATAGATTTTGACAGTAATGAAATTTATATACTCACACATAGATATACTATGAATAGATCTTTCGTAAAAAACAATAAAGTTGGAAATGACACTTAAATGCTTAAATAAAATTAAATTTTTTTAATTTATAGGTCAAGCATATGCTAGTTAAACTTTGCTTATTTGAATATTGAAAAATTAAATAAATTAGAACAGCTTCAGTTAATCTATTTAAATTTTGTACAGAAAATAATATTTTTTGCTTTGAATACAGATGGTCACTAAATTTTGAGCAAAGTTTCAGTGAAAACAAGATTTCAGGCACTGAATTTTTAGCAATTTAAAGCACTTCTCCTCGTCTAATCAGATAAACTGACTTCTGCGATGTTCACCCTCGGTAACGTTGTAATGTCTTTTCGCATTTGTACATTTTTCAAGCTGAAGTTTATGCCATCGAAAAATGTACTCAATTCATACAAAAAACAGGACATAGCAATTCTATCTGACAGTCAGGACGCCATAGTCTAGTAGGTAGTGTGACGGTCCAATCCCGCTAAAATTCTGAGTGAATAATATTACCATACAAAGTTTCTCAAAAATCTGTCGTTATGAGTCGACTTAAACTGTAGGTACCGTATAAAATTAACTCACACAACAGAAGTGGTGGAAGAAGCTCGATAGTAATCCTGACTGAAGAGTTGTAATGGCCAATTATGTGTGTATGTATGTTCTGCGAAAGGAAACAGTATTGCGAATCAGGCAATAAATTTTCTAATCAGAAAATTTTTTTCCTTTGATTTTCGCCCTCGTTGGCGTTGTAATCTGTTTTATACTTCATTATAATCGCACGAGAGACCAATGGCAAGGCTTTATTAATAACAGAATGTAGAAAAGATGCATTCAGAAGGTTATTTTTTCAAAACAATTGAGAGAAAAATTAACCACAATTTGTTAAAATGATGGAATATCTTTTGAAATGTGGTGGAATTTATGGCTATATGGTCCTGATCCAGTTTGTGGATTTAAAAAAAGAAGCATAATGTCGCCGTTCTCTAGTGTATTGACTTATTAGGCATAAAGGCCTCGGTTCAAACCCCAGGTCAGACATCTCCAATAAAACGAAATTTGAAAAAGTATTTCTCCGGCGGCTTCTTTTCAGTAGACAAAATGAAATCTGAGATGAAATAAAATTGCCATGAAAAAGGAAATACTTAGGAACTAAAAGGGGAATGAATTTTGCCAGTAACTCGCGATAAAACCGTTCCTAATTCAGATAAGCTGCTTTAGCAAAGTAGAGCAAACTTGAGACTGAAATAATAGGGCACAAAAAGGGTAATTGTTCTTCCTGCATGCGGCTAGCAGAGACTTTACCGCCTTTAAGTTTTAAAGCATAAAATCCCGGCCAGTGTTTGAATTTCAGAAAGGCCTTAGATTGAATCGAATAATGTAATGAAGATTGCAATGCTTCCTTGCTTCGAATATAATATTTTATCAACCTCCACCCAGTCTGGATATATTGCTACTTTGTTTTATTTGATATAGAACACGATTTGAGTAGTGGAGTACGCAGCTGTTCAGTACAGGGTATGAAAAATTTGGTTTAAATTCATTTTGAAGAAAGGAAATGTAAATACATTCTAGCTTCAATGCATAACCAAGTAGTAAAGCTGTTGATTTACATGAATTTGCAGTGGTACATAATATCTATCGATACTCTGTATGAAACTACAACTTTCCAGGGAGAGAGTTTCTCAAGAATATCACTTGAAATGAACTGTCCAATCCAACACATAGTCGCAATGAACAGGCGGGTGGAACTCAAACTAATTTGATGTTCTTATAAAACGGAGTCGCCTCTTACGTCTACAGACGCTAGATCAGCTAAGCCCTGCAGCTGATATATACCAAGAAAATGTTACTCTTCAAAGATAGTACTGGAAATTTATAAGGGAAATGAAAGTGAATTTCGTCCTTTTCCTTGTGATTGCAGCCACGAGCATGTGATTGCAGTCGCGACCACCTCTATCAAAAAGCAAAGATCTCCCTACTAAATTCAAGCCAAAGAAGGAAATCTATTATGATCTGAAAGCAGAGATCTCTGTCACAGTAGGATATAAGTGCATGTAGGTTTCCTTATCCATCCAACCTGAGTCTATTAGGAGAGGAAGCAACATCGTTCACGTAACTAATTTTCAAAGCTGGGAACTTAGAGTCTCACTTATCTAATCAGACAGTAACGACACGACGACAAATAACACTCTATTCATATATTTATGACCTTAGAGAATGAAATCCAAAAAATATCGTAATTTTTCAGCTGCTCGAAAAATATGTCGAATTTACATAACATAATTGGTCATTACAACCCTTCAGTCAGGATTATGACCTAGCTTCTCACACTAATTATATTGCGTGTGTTAATTTTATACATACAGTTTAAAGTCGACTCCGAATGACAGATTTTTTTTGAGAAACTTTTTTTATTTACTTTCTGCAGTCGCCGAAAATAATTTTTTTTTTCGTTTCGTTTTGTTGGAGATGTCTGACCTCACACAATTTTTTTTTTGCTAATCATCGTGTCATAAATTTTTCACTTAATTTCATAAAAAAAGATTGCATCTAATATCACGAATATAAATATTCCATATCTGAATCTGGTATATCTTTACAACACTTAAATTAAAATTTTCTAAAACCATAACAATTCTTTCATGCCTTTGCTGAGGATATAATATAAATAATAATAATATTAACATTCTGCTGCAATTCTCTTTAATGATGTGTAATCCTTTGTTGAATTATTATTTTTTTTTGTTTTGTTTTTTAATGTGAAATAATAACGACTTTAAGCCGGCGTAATTAGAACAAATATAATATACTCGCGCTCTACCAAGAGCTGGTGCATAATAATAACCAAATAATAGGAGGAAAAAAAATAACATAACAGACATGAAAAGATAAAAAAGAAAAATAATAGGTAAAGAGCTGAATTTTCTTCAAATAATCTGACATATGGCAGAAGAATGAATAGGAAGGAATAAAAAGGAAAAAATTGCATTAAATTAAAGTGAATTTTAAGACACCGCATGAATATGTAATACAACAACAGTAGGTACTCGACATACAGGGTAACCGAGAAGAACAGTTTTAAAGCTTTGTGTTATTAAAGAGGTCAGGTGGAATTTGCACAAAAAAAAATGAATTTAAATATAATCTCTTAACCTTAACAAAACTGTGTTATGGTCGTAATCCTGACTGAAGGTTTGTAATGATCAATTACGTATGTATGCATGTATGTTATCGTTTAACTTTTTGTAGTACGAGTACTTCTTCTTCAATGTTTACGCTCAACATTTTGGGACTTTCGCTGAATAAATTTATGTACGACTAACATTATTGAGGTCAAACCGATTTAGTTTTTTTCTTGAAGTTTATTTAAAAATATTGTCCCATGACTAATTGAAGAAAGAAATAAGTAAATAAGAAATAATCGACTTATTTTTAGAGAAACATTCAGTTCCTAACGGTAGTCCAGTTCTGTGTTCAGACTTGGCACTAAGTGATTACCTGATTAATTCGTTTGGAAAATTTACTACAGAAGACGTTTATGAAACCCGATTGATAAGTTTTTAGTAATCTTTCATATGGCAACAGGTGAAATTGCACTTTCAACAATAATTTTAGCCCATAAAGGGCATCAAACGGGAATTTTCTGAGGATATAATGGTTACGTACCCATTCAACCAAAGATGAACTTTATTGGAGAACAAACGTTTGATGGAAATTTAATATGAATATGGAGTTATAATACGCCATATTCACCGAATTGGTGCCGTATAAGATGGTCGCTTCGCTTTATTTTCTTCACAAAATGAATCTTGGCAGCTTTTAAGCCACAAATTGAAAGCACGCAACTACAGTTCCTAGTTTCTGAGAACGAACACGAATTGTTTGCTTTAAATTTTCTTCAAACCTTTACTATATAGCTACTACAGATTCTTCAGAGCGCTCTACTCAGCATGTCTCGGAATGAACGCCGTCAGTAAAAGGACAGCGGTTTGAATACGATCTATTTTTGTTCGAATTGGTGATACGTAAAGCTATCCTCGAAGTCGCTGTAGTCTAGTAGGTAATGTGTTGGCTTATTAGACGTGAGGCCACGCTTCAAACCCCAGGTCAGACATCAAACCGAAAATATGAAAATATTTCTTCGGCGACTTCCTCTCAGCAGATTTCTGGCAAAAACTCTGGTTGTAAATAAAACTGCCATGAAAAGTTTCTCAAACAATTTGTCGTTCGCAGTCGACTTTAAACTGTAGGTCCTGCCACTCAAATATAAAAGTAACACACACAACATAACTGGTATGAGAAGCTTGGTCGCAATCCAGATTAAAGGGTTATACTGACCAATTATGTATGTACATATGTATGTAAAGCTATCTTCTTGAAACCGCAAATGGTGTCCAGATCATCCAATTCAGGTCAAAGAAAACGACTTTACGACACTTATTGACAGTGATGACCTGACCAACCCAGTTCTGAATATGCGCGAAATCCATAGCAAATTATAGCTTTTTCCGGATGTATTTGTATCATCCCATCCAAAAATGGGTCTCATCACTGAAGATGATTTTTCAATGAAAATTAGAGTCAGTCGTCAACTGTTCCAGAGCAACTGCCATTGTCTATGGTCGTTTATGGCGCGTTGGCCTAAATAGCCTGAGTAAATGGCAACTAAGTTGACAAATCTAGTTTGAACAAAATGACCGTTTACAACTATCAAAGTTTGGAGTCCCTGTTGGAAATCTCAATATTTTAAAGCTGCGTGCCCTGGTAACCTGTTAGTTTGAAGCCAGTACGTTCGATGTCCATTAAAGGTTGTGATTCGTTGCACTAATAAGCGTAATGTCTTGCTCTTATTAATTCTAATAAAATTGTTTACTGTTTAATAATAAATAAAGTCAATAATTTTCTTAATACTCTAGTTAAACAAGTCAACGGTTAAAGTATTTTTCGACATCATAGAACATCTTCTTTAAAATCTTGTATGCTTTCAGATTTTTTCATTTTCTTGTTATTTTTTTCAGTTTAACGAGTGTTACTTGTGCATTTATTATAATCGTACTATTGTGGTGTGCGTGCATGTGACATAATAATGGAAACAATATGACAAAATATGCAGACATGTAAAAAAGGCAAACACACTTCTACGGTACTAACTCTTTCTTTCTCCTGCTCTCTGTCTCTCTCTCTTTAACAAACACATTTCCATATTTGCATGGGTGTGTGTGTATGTGTATGTTAACTAACACTTTTTGCATGTTTTATGAGAGAAATAGCGGGAAAAAACGCAAGATTAATTAACTTTACCAGGTTACTGTAAAAACACTAACACAAGCACGCTCATACTAACACTTCTATTAAAAGAGCTCTTTCACATACATTAAGGGTGCATGGCAAAAAGACACACATACACACGCGCACACATAATCAAACGTTTTTGTATGGAAACATATTTTTTTTGTTCTTCTATTTTTGCATTTTGTTTAACCAAAAATTGTGTTAAAATCTAGGGGAAAACAGTGTATGTGTATGTGTATGTGTATGTGTATGTGTTTGTTCTTGTGTTTGTTGTTTTAAGTAAATGTTTAAGTACGTGTGTGTATATGTGGTAACACACAATGTTTTGGTAACAAAATATATAAAAAAAAGAAAAAAAACGTTGTACCTGAATAGCTGATCTAGTTTCTGTTTTACATCGTTTTTTTCAAAATTTTTTTATTTGAATTTTTCTATAGAAAGAATAATGAAAGAAATATGGTTTGGAAATAGAATAGGTGGATGGTTGGCTTGGTGGAAGTAGATGAAGTATATGAGTCAAGTATAAAAGGTATAAACTAAACAACATTTAAATTTTAGATTAACTTGGCAATTTTTCACTCACATTTTTCGTTTTTTTTTTTCTTCACTGCTGTAGCTAAAAAAATTTATACAAGAGCATGCCACAGCAAGCAAGTGTATGGCATAGAAACCATATATACATAAAATATACGTATGTTCATATTTTTCAATACATATACCATATGAGAGTAAAAGTTCATAAAAGAAGAAGAAGATGAAAAAATATGTTAAAGCTTCAAAATTGAGGTTAAATAAAAATTGTATGTGTTGCCACAAAAAGTTGCAATAATAATAGAAATTCGATTTTTTCTATTTTTTTGTAATAAAAAGTAAAATATTTGTGTGTTACAAAATTTCTGCTGGTATTTATTAAATTGGCCAGAGTAACATTTTTTTTTATAATTTTCTGTTTATTTGTATCAGCTAAACGTATGCGTTTAACTTTCAAACTATTTGTGCTCTATTTAGATACCATTTAAAGTTTACGGTTATTTAAACACATACAATACAATACCATTCATTGTGCATGTCAATATTCAATTTTCTGTATTTATTTTTAACAAAATAAAATACACAACGAAAAAAAAAACAAAATTCAATATGAAATATATTTTATGGGTTAAAGGGAAATATCATTTGGGATCATACACAAAGCAATATGCACATGACGTTTGACAAACATAACGTAACACATTTAACAAATGGTCCATTGACTTCAACTATCAAACTGAATATACATTTATACAATGGAATCAAATTAAAGTGAATGAAGAAAATTTAATCAATTTTAACACATTTGTGAATAGTAGAACATATTTTGAAATTTGAGTTAAAATAATACGAAGGTGACGTATTCTAGTTGGTAATGCGTTGACTAATTAGACTAGAAACCACAGGTCAAAAACAAAAAAAATTAACAAAATATGTACAAAATATTTCTTTGGCGAATTCCTCTCAGCAAAATTGCCAAGAAAAAGTTTCTCAAAAAAATCTGTCATTCGGAATCGACTTTAAACTGCAAGTCCCGCCTCTCATGCATAAAATTAACACAAATAATACAACAGGTGCAAGAATCTAGGTCGTGATCCTGACGGAAGGGTTGTAATAACTAATTACACGGTGAGACAGTGGAACTACACCCGAGTTAGTACATAGTCTAAGTTATTCACTAGTATAAGTAAAGGGTGTTTTTTATAGAGGTATAGAACTTTAAGTTGCAATAAAACAACGATGGATTATTCGATTGACATGAATTTTATTTATCCGAAAGATAATCTTGTGGCATTACATTTTACATATGATTTCTGGCATATGACCGCCACGGCTGGCGCGGATGTAGTCCAATCTGGACGTCCAATTTTCGATGACTTTTTCCAACATTTGTGGCCGTATATCGGCAATAATACGGCGAATGTTGTCTTCCAAATGGTCAAGCGTTTGTGGCTTTACCGCATAGACCAATGACTTTACATAGCCCCACAGAAAGTAGTCTAGCGGTGTTAAATCACAAGATCTTGGAGGCCAATTCACAAGTCCAAAACGTGAAATTAGGCGGTCACCAAACGGGGTTTTCAATAAATCTATTGTGGCACGAGCTGTGTGACATGTTGCGCCGTCTTGTTGAAACCACATCTCCTGGACATCATGGTTATTTAATTCAGGAATGAAAAAGTTAGTAATCATGGCTCTATACCGATCACCATTGACTGTAACGTTCTGGCCACCATCGTTTTTGAAAAAGTACGGACAAATGATTCCACCAGCCCATAAAGCGCACCAAACAGTCAGTTTTTCTGGATGTAACGGTGTTTCCACATACACTTGAGGATTACCTTCACTCCAAATGCGGCAGTTTTGTTTGTTGACGTAGCCATTCAACCAGAAGTGCGCTTCATCGCTAAACCAAATTCGCTTATGAAAATCGGGAACAACGGTAATCTCGTTTTAGGCCCATTCGACGAATCTACGCCTTACTTGATGATCGTTTGGCTTCAGTTCTTGCACGAGTTGGATTTTGTAAGCACACAAACCAAGATCCTTCCGCAAAATCTTCCATAAAGTGGATGGACACAGATCCAATTCCTGTGCTCGATGGCGGATGGACTCATTCGGGTCTTCCTCAATGCTACGCTTTGCAGCAGCAATAGCTTCTTCTGTACGCACCGTACAGCGTCTCTGGGGATGCGAGTTATCAATAAGAGTAAACGTGGTGCGAAAACGTTCCATGGTTAATCGAATTAACTGCTCTGATGGACGATTTTGTCGACGATAAAATGGACGTAGTGCGGTTAACGTTTTCCGCACAGAACCATTATTTTCGAAATAAAATTGCACTATTTGCAAGCGTTGTTCAGGCGTGAGTCTATTCATGATGAATTGCCAAACCAAAGAATAAATCACTTGACAGCTATTAAATCCGTCGCCAACTTGAAAAGTAATGCCAACTTAAAGTTCTATACCTCTATAAAAAATACCCTTTAGAACTCAAAAATACTTTTTTTATTTTTCTCGAACCCTCTAAACCTGTTTTATTTAACAAAAACTGTTTTTTGATCTTTTCACATAAAATTATTGATTATCCAAATATGTTTGAACCTATTTTAAAAATACAAAGTTTTTTTTAGAAAGGGGAGATATTAGCCTTTAAAATGGTACACATAAACATTTTGTTCAAACTTATATGTTATGAGTTTTGATAATTTAAACTTGGAAAATATAATTTTTTTCTTATTTTTTTAAGTTAAGCCAATCTTAATTGCAAAATTTAATTAAAAAATATGAAATGAGTGGAGGCATTCTTAAAGTGCATTATATTGTGAAGAGATTGGCACTTCGTTTGATAAAATTGGACAAAAATTACCGTAGTTATTAAAAAAAAAGTATTTTTGAGTTCTACTCAACTACTTAACAACTTAGACTAGGTAGTTACTCGAATGTGTTTAATTTTTTGTATTTTGTCGCATAGTGTTACTTACATATGTATTTGTGTATTGTAATTGTAGATGAATCTTTAATACATGATAATACACCAGAGGACAAATAGTGTGAATAACACTGTTGTTAAATAGCCAAAGTAGGTTTGCTAGTCTATAAAGTCATGTCAATCGTTTTTTTTTTCTGACAAGTTTTGTGCCGATTCGTAATGGTGAACGAAAGATAGATTTACGGCAGCACGCTTTTGATGAAATATCATTCGAAACATTCATTAAATTGGTGTAAGAGAATGCCAAGGTGGGTGCGTTAGCCAATGAAGGCATATAGAAACTTTTTATAGATCGCCTGACACAAAAAATAAGCAGGTTAATTTCATTTTGAAAACGTCACAGGGCTTAGGGTAGGTGGCGGCATTTTTTCCGCAAAGTCTTCTTATTTACTCGGACAGCTAGGCTGTTAATAAGTCCCTAATGAATATAGTTTTGGCGTCCGTTCATGAATGCCTAGAATTTCTCAGGGAAATTTTGAATTATTCAAAATAGGTTCTGGCACATAGGGAAATGCTGCTGGAAATGAATTTGCTTATGAATTGGTTTGTCTCGGTATATTTCCGATATGTCACAAGACATTGGTATTCCGATTGCCACGGAATTTTTGTACTGACTTTAAAGGCATCTTTAGCAGCAAGAGGGTACGTGCAATATGCTTAACTCTGCTTTACACGTATGGATAAGAAGAGGATCGATTCAATTTAATACTTAAATGGCATGGTCATCCATTACACAATTCTGACTCTCACAGGCCACTGGCTTTTTGGTAGGCATGCCAAAATAGTTGACAACCCGTCAAATGACTTCTATAGAAGCTGTCGGCCTAAGGATTAGTAAGAGACTGTCCTTCACCTCGTATGTAAGACCTCTGCTGTTATCATAAAAAGACGGAGGTTTTCGATCTCCCACTGACTGACATATTTGACAGGAACCTTCTAATATAAAGATTACTGCGTAAGTAAGATTTATTCTGGAGTTTCATAAGAACCATTTCTGATTTTATAGTAGCTTTTACAGCAAAAATACGATTTATTTGTCTTTAGATTACTCAGTAAAACAATTTTTTAGTTGTGGTCTCATGTCTATCTCTGAATAAAAGCAAATTGTGTTTCAAACAACTTTAGTTAATTGTATTTAAAGTAGTGTAGCAAATATATTCGTCGATTACGAATTGTAAAATGTTAACTTTCCCATAAGAATTTTGTCCCAAAAAAATAAGTAATTTTTTGCACAATTTCTACAAGTACAACATTTGTCATGATCGGAATACTAGTTGCGGGTTAAATGCATATACAAAGCAAAAGTAGCATAATCTAACACAAAAAATGAAAAAAAAATAAAATAAAAAAAAAAATAAATTTAAATAACACACAACACTGTTACAAATGTTGCTGGTTCTAGGGTTACTAAATGCAATCTGTTACCAACAAGTGTTGGGTGTCAATTTTTTATATTTATGCATGTACCCATATCTACCATATGAACACATGTATGTATGTATGTATGTGTACTCATGTTACTTAAATACAAATCTATGTACCATTAAACTTGTAACCATTTTCAGTTATTGTTTTTAAACAAAACAAAAAAAATTCATTTGTTTCTACAGAATTTTTCTAAATAAACATTAAACGAAGTTCATGTGGTCTGCTACTCATTTTTCGGATTCTGTTGAAAACTGTAATAAAATAAATTTAAAATGAAAAAAATTGAAAAACAAAACTATAAAGTTTTCGACACCCTCAGGTGTTATGAGTTTGGGTTATGTAGTGCTGATGTGGAATATTTGATAAAAAACTGTATTTATTAATAAAACAAAATAAAATAAAACAAAAAGAAATCGAAATACCATTTTATATAGTTCATGTCAGTGTTTATTCAAGTGTCAATATTTCATGTTTTATATGAAGGAAAAAAAACTATTGTTGTATATATACATACTTACATACATATGTATATTCATATATGTATGTAAATAGGTCTTTTGTGGAAAAATGTTTCAACTAAATTGCTCAATTTTCAAACAGTTTTGAATTTTACACACAAACAAACAAAGTCAACAATTAATTGCACACTTTGTAAGGGAAATAAAATACAATTTGTTTAATGGACACCAAACTATCGAGTTCCCAAAAAGAAATATATGAAAATAAAACGAAAGGTATTACCAGGACACCCAACCCGATAGTTTGTACAATGTTTCAAATAAATACAAACATTTTGGTGTCAATCTAGGAATTTGATAATTTTTAAAAATTTTTAATTAAAATATTAAACCATACACCTCTACTATTTGCTTTTAAGCTAACAATCATTACAATTCTTTCATTTTAAATAAATTTCGATTTCATTGATTTATCAGTTCATTAGAATCCTAAGCGTATAGCCACAAGCTAACCACGCTATTTATGGCACAAAAAATAAATTTTATAAAAACAATTAAAATTATTACTTTGGATACATTTGTTCCCAAGCGTGCATAGGCAGCTCTCTTACATTCACTATTTACATCTCATACAGAATCCATTAGGAAACGATTATACGGACTTTGTAATACTCATTCAAATATGACGTTGAGCATCTTTGTATCTTTTCAAAAATGCTATGCAGCATCGTGTTGCTTCATTACACACATAGCTTCTACAGAATATGACGTTGAGCATCCTTGTAGATCAAAGCAAATGCTTCAAAAAATGCTATACAATGGGTCATGTACACAGACAGCTTCTGCAGAATAATCCTATCAAAAAAGTAAGAATTTTCGTGTTAATTGAATAATTTTGTCTTCCTTGTCAGATCTGATTTTATCGAAGCTGTTCTAGAGATCTAAAAACAAAAATAGCCCCTCGGGGCTGAGGTATAAACACGTTGCTTAATTCATGGATTTTTGTCTTGGATATAACACATCGGTAAGTAATTTCAAAATTCTGATGCCAAAGACGATTATTCTGTTACCCTACTGGCCCTATCCTCTTGAATTTGACGTTTAAAGTTGGCATAACTTTTCTCACAAATTATTTTCAATGTGTATACTGTCACGTGTAAAAAAGGGTCGCGTTTACTTCATTGATCGCCAGAGTTTACGTTTTTACTGCTGTTTGATCTTCGTTAAATTGTAGCAAATCAGTGTTTCGTCCTCGATTACAATACGATTCACAAACTAGTGGTTCTTGAGGTTGACCAAAGCCAAACAATTGCAATTAAATGCGATGACTTGTGATACAAATCTTGCCGAAATCTTTTTCAGACGAAAGTAAGCGTTCAAAATTGAAACAACTTATCAATTTTTGATGCCTACAAGAACCACAATCTTTCGCACTTGCAATCCCCGATCGATCGACACCATGTCTAGTATAGAATATTCAATTGTTTTGAATGTAGAATCTTCAACTGGATGATCAGAACGTTCGCTTCAGAGATTGTAATGGGTTACAATTATTGTAATGGGTTACAATTATGACTCTTGATTGCGGTTTGAGTGAGGTTACTTCTTTTTCTTTCCGTAAGAAGTCAGGATATTCAAAAAACTACATTCAAGGTGCATTTCATGTGCTCAAACATTCATAACAGTGTGCAGTTTTCAGTACTCATTTATTCAGATACTGCTATGATCTTTAAGCTTTTGTAGTATTAAAATTGAATTGCTAATGCTTTTTCTTTCTCACACTCGACAGATCACAAAGAAGGTCTCCCATATACATGTTGTTATCAGTTTCGCTCTGTACATGGCTTAATAGTTTTACATTCTTCTTATTATAACTGTAATCAGTGCAATAATCTGCCTCAACTTATCAAGGAAATCTGTGAATTACTAACCAGCCATGTTCCTGTCTTACTTGTCTGAGTCTCAAGCCGTTGTAGACGCTTCATCTTGAAAAATAGAAAAAGACATGAAAATCCTCGATATATAAGCAGTGAACATGTATGTGCTGATAACCAATCCATTTGTAGAGACTGGAATAGTTTCCAAATATCCTATGTATGGCATGAATAGTTTACGCAGTTAATACTGCTTAGCATGTTCACGTCAGCTCTGTAATTCATGCTTGTCGTCCACTGGCGGCTGCAGTTAGTGCTTTTCGCAGCATAGGCAATCCAACTATGCAACGGTATTGTGTAAAATTTTGTGTGATTGACTAAGGGTAAAAATAGAACTAGGAAGAAATAAACTCATTTATTTATTGGATTTTTGTTCATAGAGGGTGTAACTCAAGTCCCAGAAATAAGATTATATTGGTCAAAAAACAAAGACATGCATACTAACCATTAAATGGTACTGAAAAATAGTTCCGAAAAATAGTATGCGCAACTTCCCCCGTGAAATAAAACCAAAATTATATGCTTATAACAGAACTTGACTCTCAAATATTCTTTTTCGGCATTCGAAGTATCTAAAGTCTAAAGTAGATCTAAATATTTAATGTTTCATACGGTCTAATAGCATTATTAAATGCGTACCACCGGTAGAACACGACACACGATGTGACAGTCTAGTGCGGGTCACCGGTGGTACACGCCGTCCGATGGGACGTAGGCGTAAATGTTTTAACCATTTAATGATTAGGCCTTTTTGGGGAAATAATAAAGTGATTCTGTATTCTATTGTTATTCTATTGTTATATATATGGTCCATTATGTTACTAAGTGTGAGCCTATTATTAAGTCCATAAAAACTTTGCCTATTCCTGCTCATTTTTCCCCCACATGCATAGCCATACTCTGCTACGCATTGTAAAACATTTTAAATGTAAAAAAATTACTTTCCTCATTTATTGGTCAAAGTTAAATAACAGCAAAATACCATCGATAAAATAAAAACTCCGGATTTAGTTTCGTTTATTGTTTATAAAATGGCCATTAATTCATTGCATCAATTTGCTTTTGATGGATTCTCGTATTTATTTTCATTTTTTACATTTCGTCATTATTTAAATCGAAAAAAAGATAGAAAAAAACTTCATTATATACACGTATAGATTTCAATGATACAATATGGCAATTTGTTAGGACAACAACAACATGTTTTAATTAAATTTAAATATTTTTCTAGAAAAAAAAATTTTTTTTGCTTTGCGATACTAAACCAAACCGACACCAACGAAAACAATAGCAACGGAAAAAATCAACAGCAACAAAACAGGAAAAAAAAACAACAAGAACTAATTACAATTTAATGAACAAATTGTGGTTAACGAAATATTTTGACATTTAATTAAAATGTTAAAGGCCTTTCGAGTTACTTGTTGAAAAAAAAATGTGAAAACGAATGCTGACATTTTTAACTATTTTTATATTTATTTCATCATAAAAAGCAATTGAGGGATTTTAAAATTAATTCTTTTCTAACATAAAAAAATAAATGAAAAAATCTTATTTTATAAAGGAAAAAAGTTTTACAAAATTTTCTACAACCAGACAAGTTTACTAAGCTATTTAAGTAAATAAATTTAATTCAGATGTAACAAGAAATAAAAATATTAATTTGAAATTTAATTGAATACTTGCAAACTTTAACACCTATTTCAAGTGTAGAAAATTGCTTAATGGGGAGTTCCATAACTGGGTAATACCTGCCTGTGTACAGCAAGGATGCTTACTCTTTCCTATCCTCATATTACATCTGATTAATATAAATGATGAAATATATGTGTGTTTAGTTTTAATTAAATTCTTTATTGTTCGCACAATTCTGTGTGCTACTGTTCACAACTTGATGTAAAGAACAACAATTGCTTTGTTCCGCTCTGCACTCTTTTGCGTGAGCAATGACAATTACTAGTCAATTTGTTCGACAGACCTTTATAACGGAGATCTTTAAACCACGATTACTTTCTTTAATCACAACGCGTTGCCTGCTTTGCTTGCCTTTTATTTGGCAACGTAAACAGTCTGATGAATGATCTTGAAATCGAATGTTTATGGCTTCGCCTTCTCGAGAACTATATAAATGCAAACAGCGTTTTCATTATTGTTTTTTGTGTATTTTTTACATTTATTCTTGCAGTGTTTGTTGTTGCATTATTGTTTACTTGTTTATCACTTTTTTATACTAGTGTTTTGTTGGTATAGTTTTGTTTACTTGTTTATCATTTAAACAAGTTCATTGTTTTTGTTTTTGTAGTTTTTCTTTATAATTTTGTTGTTAAATGATGTAAAAACAAAACTCCATTTCCATTTTCGTAACAATATTTACAAAGAAATTGTGAAGAAAGAGTACACCAGAAGACCGATGGCATATTTGATATTTTTTATTACTTTCCATTCCTTTAAAGAACAGGAGGCGGTCTGTCATGAAGCATTTTCATCACCTGTGTTTCATCTTATTACTTGTTTGCTTTAACTCAATTCGTGGATATACTTTAACATGGAGTACTCGGCACTATTGTCTAAGACATCACGTGTACATCACATCCCCTATAAATTTTACCTTCTAATGCCCCTAATATAATGTAATAAACAAATTCATCTTTATAACCGGAAATATTGTCTGGAATAGTGTCAAGGCACACTGTTTGCGAACTTAACGTACACACTCATTAGTGACATTTCATAGCATATTTTGACTCTGACTATAGCCTTCTTTTGTATTAATTTTATTATTTTTTAAAAAACTATAAGGAACCTGAGTTTAAAATTCTTCTGTTTTGTTTTCCTGCTCATTATCTGCCTTAAAAAGATAAAAACTGTTTAAAAAAAAATTCCATACACAAAATAATTTTAAATTATGGTGTCAAATTGTTTTATAATCAAAATCATTAAAATTCTTTAAAAAAAAAAACGAATTATTTTACTTTTATTTTTTACAGGAAAATCAAAATAACAAGAAAAAAAAACATAGCAATTTAATATAATTTTAAATTGCATAATATTTTCCAAACGTAGACGAATCCGTGCAACGATTTTTATTTTTTTTTGTGTTTTGTTTAACCAAGGACGTCATACTCATACCTGCAATTTATTTTATTTTTCTGTAATTTTTTGCTTCGTTTTTTGCTACTTTTTTTTTATAGCTATTTGCACAATTCAATTTATTTTACATGATTTTTCCCCAAATTATGTAAAAAAACGAAGAAAAAATTTGTAATTTTTTTCTTGTTAAGAAAGAAATCAAAAAAAAAGTACCTGATACGTATGTAGGTACATAGCATATGCAGCATACAAGCCAAAATATTTAGTAGACATGCAGTAACTTTATAAGTCAAAGTTATCCCATGGTCATAGCAACAACAAAATAACAACAACAACAAAATTGCACCACAAAAAAATTTAATAAGAAAACAAAAAATCAAGCAAAAAGTGAACACCAGATTTCTTTCTGCTCATATTGTTAGTATCGCCAGACAAACTGGCTAACAACTTAACTATTTGCAAGCAACTCCCAACTGTGTGGTACATACGAGAGAGCGTTTTTTACCTCTGCTTGTGTTCATTTTATTTATACACTATCCTACCTACCAGATGCTACTGCAAGGCAACATCAGTTACAACAACATTTTACGAAAAAAGTATAGTATTGTGTAAAACAACAACTCGTTTGTTGTTGATGTTTAACAGTGTTGTTACTGTTTTAGTTTTTCTTAAAGTTTTTTTCTGTTTTTTTTCTACTTCATTTCTGTCCCTCTTATTATTTTACAAATGCAGCTGCAGCAATTTTATATAAAAAAGCGAAAAAAAAAGAACGAAAAAATTATATAAAATTGTTAAATACAACATAATGTTTTTGTTCATTTTGTTTTAAAGTGGAGTACAACACTAAATAATCGGTCATTATTATGGCGGGCATAGAATGAATTCTAAAGCACCTTACCTTTAAAGTTGGCTTTTGTTTAGATCTACAATATATGCTTGGCTAAGGCAAAAGCTTGTAAATTATAGATAACTTTCTTATTAAAAAATTAACAAATTGTTCAAATTCAAATTCCTTAGTGCTATGGATAACGATCACTCAAAATGCCATTCATTTCAGGACTTTTTTTTAAATTTTTTGAATTTTGGAGAACAAATGTGGCACTAACTTCATTACTAATGAAATGTTATGGGAAATTTAAAAAACAAGCATGTAATGGACTGAATATTAAAAGCCATCGAAGTAGACGTGTAAGAGAATTCGTAGAAACTGTAATAGCTATGCCGTATGGAGTGATCATGACTCCGGACAGGACACTGTTAAATTGTATTGTTTGGACTTACAAACTTTGCATTTAATAGTCAGGCATTCCTGTGGCAATAGATAATATAGTTTAATTATATTTGATGTTATTGTCAAGTCCACTTACTACTAATATAAAACGATTGACGAACGATATCTTCTAACACGTCGTGCAAATATTACCCTTATTTAGGCATCGATAAGGGGCTGCATTTATGAGTACAGTTATATTACTCTAGTATAATACAGTTACGTATTTTTTCAAAAGAGAGTATGTATTTGCTGTGGATTGGAGGAATACCACAATCAGGATTTTTATTATTACCCACTGTATGTTAACAATCGCTGTAGTATTCGTACTTCATTAATTTTAGGTATGTCAACTTCTAGAATCTGATTGTTGGTGTTATTGTTTTTTTCTACTCTATTGTGGCCTTTTTAAATACTTTTGTTATAGTATTTTGGCCTTTGTTTATCCATATTTTCTTAATTTCTTTTTTGCGTTGTTGTTGTTTGATTTTTGTTTTGTTTTTTATGTTTGTTTATTCAGCCTTCGAAGCAATAGTCCAAGAAGTGAAAGAGTTGGTTTGAAAAGTGGAATAGGTAACTGATATGAGTAGTAAGATTCCTAAAGAATGGTCTCGTTGTAAATTAGATTTGTTATGATGGTGGATAGTGTGACAGCATTAAAAAATATACCGGAAATCTATTCCGCTGGGTTTCTAAGAAATTTTAACACTGAAAACTGATAAAGCTAATGCACATGCATATATCTTTATATACATATGTATGCCCTTAAGGATGAAAAGGTTGTAAATATTTTTTATAAAAAGTGTAGGTGGTTCAAAAGGGACCGCTGCTGCAATGATTACGTACACAGTTTAATAAGCATAATAAGCATAATAATGGACCAATTTGTGGAAAAATTAATCGAATTGGAGAAGACATTTCAATACTTAAATGGTCATTGCAACTCTTTGGTTAGGATTACAACTTTCTCACATCACCCATGTAGTGTGTGTTAATTTTCACATTTGTTTAGTCGAGTTGTCTAAGCCAGGAGATGAACCCCGGCCTTCGTCTAATAAGCCAACACAGTACTTACGAGACTACGTCTTAGTTAACTAAATAATCATATTAGAGCTAATATACTTCACGGCAGGATTGTATTTTACCTTATCAACCTTGTACAGATGTAACAAGCACTCACATTAAAATGAGCATGATATATGCGATCCTGCGTTTTGATTTTTTTCTAAATATGGGTAGATATGCATCAAATACACGCGATATATTCAAATAACAACATGTAAAGTGTAGGGCATATAAAAATATATTTAAAGGCATGTTTTATAATGTTTTTAAGCTCCGCAGTTATGCTGCAACATTAAAGTAAAGTACAAGCAACCATTTCCATTTTGTACTGGATGTAAGTAGTATATGGTTTGAGTAGCTCTTATATGGCCAGGTAATCCATCTTAAACTATAATTTATAGGCTGAGTTATAATAAGTCATGTTGCAAACTTGTCGCTTTTAAATTGAAACAAAAAAAAAAAAATACAAAATATATACATACAATAAAAAATAACATGACCAACAATACCATTATTGAGGAAAGTGAAAATGTGGTGAAAGTCGATGCATACAAATTAACTTTAGGTCGTTTTGCAAATACATATGAAGCATATGTATGGATATGGAGAAAAGCATTTATTGTTCACTCGTATAAAATATCAAAACAGTGTTCAAGGAACTTAGTTGGTCACATTATTGTTAAATAGGCTGCCGTTTAATATACAGACACAAGTCTTTTATGAGTTTAGTATACGTTGTAAATTTGTTTTAACGCAAAAGTTAATGTTAAAAAAACAAAAACAACAACAAATAAACATACAATAAATATGGCAAAATCGTAAACATTTTACTCATGTGTTTATTTATTTATTCGTACTTCTTGGAAGCTGTATATTTTGTTAAGAAAACATAATTTTGCATTGCAAATTTTAGAAGAGAAGAGAGGGAAAATAAATCAACAGAAATCTAGTGGCAGCCATAAAACAAGAATAAATAATAGAATAGAAGGCAAATAAATCAAATAAATAAAAAAAATTATTAATGCAATATTTAAAGAGCATAAACAATAACAAAAAGAAGCTGCAATAACTCTACATAAATATGATGAATGAACGAGAAGATTATGATACACGGTAATATTTATGAGAAAGATTTAAAATAAGTTTAGGGTTTAAGATAAAATATATACCAACCATCCTATTACTAAGACAAATGGGTCGCCTCTACTTAAGATTTTACTCCATGCTGAACTCCAAGACGGTGTATAGCTGTGGCAGGTATCCCAGCAAGGTAGGGGAATAATATAATATAAATATCATATAAGTTCCAGGACACAGTGACATCGCTGTATATAGAGCGGATGAACTGGCAAGGTTCGAACTCTCCAAAGAAGCCTCACCTTTGGGAATCGCTTTTATGACCTGCGAGCTTATAATTGACAATGCAGTGACATTCCAGGTAACTGTAAATCGGATGAACTGGCCATGTGTGACACAACCATTGAACTCTTCAAAGAAATCTTTACTTTGGAAATCTCTTGGAGAACCTGTGAGCTTATAATTGACAATGCAGTCAGGAATTCCTCCTACTCCAGATGGGCGGCTTAGAAATTGGGCAAAAGGGCGCTAAAAATCTTGCCAAAGCTGGTTAAAAAACGCGCGAAAAAGCTGATTAATCTCCCATGGGGATTGTATTATGGGCACTCATGGTCTTGGACACTTGTCATATGATTTCTGCAGAAATTGTAGAGACAAGACAGAAGAGGAGACTGTTATTCACCTCTGGAGTACATGCCCAGCACTATGCCGGAGGCTTCTACCACATAGGCGATCTAAACGAACTGTCTGGCATGGACATTGGCAGTCTGAGTAGCCAAAGCTGTGGTATCACAATGGGCCTCATGTGTTTCTCCAACTTATTTTTGGGTAGACAACCACCTTTTACCTACCTACCTGCAGAACAACTTGAAATCAACATCCTATAGTATTTAAAGCTGAATGATCTTGTATAAGTTTCAACTGGAGTCTGCCTGCAGAAACGGAATGCATCACTCAGTGTACATAGCGCCAGAGAAATTTTGATAAAGTTTAGCAAACTTGATATGGAGAGATAACCACAGACTGTGTTCTAACTACTGCCAGGCATGGAGGTAGGAGTGGGTTTAACTGTAACTGAGAATTCATAGTGATACTAACGCACAGTTTCTTAAATGAGATTGAAGGTATTTTGCCTGTGTGAAGACGTGCAAAGCGCTTAGGGGCAGCACTATCTTGCTGCCTTGCTTTGCGGTATGTTTCACCTTTCAGATTTTAGATCCGATAATATTTTGCGATTTGTATAAGGCACAGAGTGTTTTATGATGAGTTTCACAATAAAGGGTCCGCCAAATAACTTTTTTTTTTGAAAATGCTTAAAAAAAACTACTGAATATTTTCTCAAATTCCTTTTTTTATTTGAAAGTACAATCCTTCCGGTTAATAATGGAAAATAATTTCATTCAAATGGCTGCCTCGGCTGGCCATGCAGTAGCCTACACGATCTGTCCAATTCTTAAGCACATTATCGATTGTGTGCAGCTGTATGTCACCAATGGCTTCACGAATATTGTCCTTTAAAGCGTCAATTGTCGCTGACTTGTCGGCGTAACACTTATCTTTGACGGCACCCCACAAATAATGGTCCAACGGTGTCAAATCGCAGCTCCGAGGTGGCCAAACGACATCAGCTGTGCGACTAATAATGCGATCTTCAAAAACAGGGCGCAAAACATAGAGTGTAGCTTCGGCTGTGTGGCACGTAGCGCCGTCCTGTTGAAACCAAATGTTGCCAATATCCTCCTCTTCAATTTTTGTGAACAAAAATTCTGGAACAAATCCGCACCAAACAGTGACTTGGGTGCGTCGGCTTTTCAATGTATGCGTGCGGGTTTTCTGTGCCCCAAATGTGATAATTTTGCTTGTTTATAAACCCGCCAAGATCAAAATGAGCTTTATCTGAAAAGATGACTTTTTTGCCAAAATCGGCATCTTCTGGTGTAGGCTACTGCATGGCTAGCCGAGGCAGCCATTTGAATGAAATTATTTTCCATTATTAACCGGAAGGATTGTACTTTCAAATAAAAAAAGAAATTTGAGAAAATATTCAGTAGTTTTTTTTTAAAGCATTTTCAAAAAAAAAGTTATTTGGCGGACCCTTTATCACTGGACAAAACTATGAAACTTTAGCACTCTTTATTTTATAAGCCTACAAAGATAGAGCAAGATTAAGCAGATGCCGCAGCATGGGCTACCCGAGCAATAAAACTGCTGATCAAATGGGGGGTCCGCCACCTAACCTAACTGTATAGGTATTAAAAAATCCGTTCACGGTTTTCAATAGCTGTTCCTCCACATGACATTTTTTAAAACGTTTTTGTATTCTTTGTATTGTCTAAAATTCTGTCTAAAATTGCATAAAAAAACACTATGATTTTGAAACCTTCTTGGACAAAAATCAAAAACTATTTTAATTGCACTCATTTATTAGCCTTCATTTCAAATAACTTTTCTAGTTATTACACCGCAAAAACAGTTATATTAGCTAAATTAAGAATAATTTGTTTGCTTTTAGTTTTCTCTTGCAACCCTTAACTTCCTGTGGGCACTGTTTCATTTCTCATTTAATATTTCTTTTTTCTTTATGATTTCATATTACATTTGTGCTGTCCTGTTCCTCACAGTTTATGCAAATATGGTAGTAGTACGTACATACATATAATATTTGCAATGTTGCAACAAGGCAGCAGCATGTTGCCATTAAATTTATTTAGTGCCCAACACATACAGCATTAACATTAATTTCTTAATAGTTTAAACACAAATATACGAAAGTACTGGCAGAAACCATGTTGGCAACTAAATTATACATGAAATAGAGACAAAAGAACAGAGACAGAGAGAGAGAGAGACATGAGGAAGAAAACATGCAAAACTGAAAATTATTTACAATAATTGTCCCCGGCCTGCTGTTCTAATAAGCCAATGTAGTACGACGAAATGAAACGAACAGATCCTTTAAACGACTGCAAGGCTGTAAGTATATGGCATATCTGGGCATGGCAAGCAGGCAGGCATGGTTGGTCAGGCAATGCAAAGCAAGGCAACGCAACGCAAACAGCAGACAGAACCTGGCAAGCTCACTCTACAAATAATTGAATGTCTAAAAGTAAAGATAAATAAAATAAAAATTCTTATTTTATATATTCGTGCACACAGTATGGCAGCATACACTTCATTTTTATCCTGTACATATGTACATTTTGTGTGAAGAAACCAGTAGAGTTAGAAGGGAAAGATGTAACGCTGTAATGAAAAGCATCTGCTGGCAAGTAAGTGTTGCATGCAATTTTCCACAAGCATATGCACAACAGATAATAAAACAATATATTTAAAATATATATGTATGTATGTATATATGTTGCATATATTTTTATTCATTTATTCCGGCTACGGCATTGTAAAAGAATACTTTATAACACATCAGTGCCTTTGAAAAGACAAACTGAGAAAATTTTTCAAAAAAGAAAAAAGACTTTAACATGGAAAATCTTGTGTGCCAAAGTTATTAAGCGTGTTTCTTGAATGTTGGTAGCATGTAAGTATGATTTTTATAACGCTCTATGCAAAGGTGTTGAACTAGAATTAATTAAATGAGGTTATTAGTATGATTTTCGTATATCATTTTCTTAACACCGACACGCCACCCACCAAATGCTGAAAATTTTTTTGGTCTTGTCTCTGCCACAAGGTGTGAATTTTATCCACAAGGACGCCATTTAATTACGAAGGGAATGAAAACTCTGTTTTAAAAACCTTTGAATTTTAACCATAAAATAACGTTACTTTACAAATTACGCTAATGAAATGCTAGAAACTAACAACTTTACTCTTCACTTTACTGGAGAATTTCTTCTTTGCCTTTCGCCATCATCATTATTTTCAGCATCATATTTTTTTTTCTTTCATACTTAATTTCGTTTTCTTTTCGCATGAATTTAAGTTTTTAATTGTTATGGTTTAATGGCGAAGAGACATACAGGTGCGTAGCTAAAGGGGATGAAAAATATTTTCCTACCCAATTAAGAAGCAGACGAAAAAAAAAAGTTAATCCCTGATCTTTTCTAAAATTCATGTTAAAAATTTTATAAACCTAAGTAGTTTTCTTCCCAAAACTCTTAACCCCATTTAGCATACGCTTCTGCGTGAAGGTGTTGCTGCTGATATCAGCAGCAATTGCTAAGTTACTGTGTAATTTTTGGTTTCCAAGTTGATTTGTGCAAATAATTCAATTACACTTGACTGATTTTAATCGGTGACTGTTATTATAACACGATTTTATTTTGAAAATCAAACTTTTTCTTAAAGTCACAAATTATTTGTAAAGTTTTTCATTCGTTGTAAATTTAAAAAATTCTTCATTGGTTTTGTTTTTATGCGCTTATTAAGTATTTTATATTGAAGATGGTGTAGTCTGGATTCGGTGGTGTAAAGGAGAGCAAGGTCCTACTAAGGCCAGAGCTGAAACCCACAACAAATATCGAATAAATTTTCCTACTGCAGCAATCTTTATATGGGAGACTTTAGTCAAAGAGAACAGATGTTAAGAACATTAGTTTCATCATGACAAGAGCACAGGGTTGAAGAAAACCACAGACCACTGATACTACAAAAGTCATTTGAGGACATGTCAAGTCTATCAACATGCGCCACAATATGATAACACCCCGTGAGAACTGGTATTGTACGGTGGATGGGCATTCGATTTGAGGACAAAGCTCTCTTATTATCCATACAAACGCAGCCGAAACTCGCGCTACTGTACATGCCTTCCTAGTGCCAAACAAAAAAAAGGGAGTTGTCACCAAAACAGATTTGTTTGTGAAATGAACTCACTGTGGAGTCGAATTTATTTCACCAGCGTACTTTTATTACTTTTTGAAACAAGAATTATACGAGAAGCTAAATATAGAGAAGAGGATTTTATGAATTTCAGTCGTGTAAAGTGCACATGTTTGCACTCTTGCATTGACTCTTTTTTGCCTCATTAAATTGAACCAATTTTATCCAAAAAACGATTATACTACAGCCACGATTTTATTAGCGTTGAAACACAATGAATTTATATTATGATTGCTGTATGCACTTTAGTGTTTTATATTAGATCCGCACTTCCTTCACAACTTCTGCATGAAATTTAAACGATGTTAAATATCGCTGTGAAGTTTTTACACGATTACATCTGTGGTAATGTTGCCACGACTGTAGGAAAAAGAGGCACAGAGTTCCTATTGTGTAATCAACTTAACGGGTTTAGAGAAGTGTTGAAAATCTATTACACAGGCTTAATAAACGAGAGAGAGAACCCGTGCTTCAAACCTCAGCTCAAGCATCTCGAACACAATAAAACTGTAAGGAAATATTTCCTCTCAGCAGTCTTCTTGCAAAAATCTGAAGGGCAATAAAACTTCTATGAAGAGTCTATCAGATCTGACGTTCAGACATTAGGTCTCACCACTCATGGATAAAATTAATACACACAACATAGGTGGTGTGAGAATGTAGATCGTAATCCTAGCTTTAAGATTGTAATGATTAATTAAGTTTGTAAGTAAGGGAGCCAGTGATGGGTTTTTCATTCCAAAGTAGAATTAGGACAAGAAATGGAATTTTTCTCTCCTCAAATCAGATGCTACCAATGACTGTCAAACATAAACTAAACAACGTAGCTTGAATCATCAAATAACAGATGTATGTTGACCAAAACAGTGATACGTGTTCAAATAAGAGGACTTAACTCCATTTTATGAAAACACTGGCCGTGGTCTAGTAGGTAGTGTGTTGGCTTATTAGACGAAAAGCCAGGGTTCGAGCCCCAGGCCAGACATCAAATAAAATACAAAAAGTATTTCTTCGGTGACTTCCTCTCAGCAGATTTCTGGCAAAAACTCTGAGAGTAAATAAAATTGCCATGAAAAGTTTCTCAAAAATCTGTCGTTCGGAGTCGACTTTAAACTATAGGTACCGCCACTCATGTATAAAATTAACACACACAACATAAGTGGTGTGAGAAACTAGGTCGTAATCCTGACTGAAGGGTTGTAATGACCAATTATGTATGTATGTACTGGCAAATGGAAATTAAATTTAAGAGAATTTTTTTCTTTAATTCGCCCGCGCGTCCTATATATTGATGCTTTTGCATCCTGTCCCTTAAAAAGTGAACTTGACTCCATACAATGTTTAACTTCCGCGGAATTGAAAGATAGGACTTACATCATGGTGTGGCTTAAAAATTCGGATTATTCCATCGATATTTTTGGGCACTGTTAAACAGCAAAATTAATGCAACGGCATAGACACATAGAAAACTATTATAAATTATGATTGTTTGGATGCCAAACAAATACAAGGCGATTTACAATTTTAGTTGCCTAACTTTTAAGCCTTTTTTAACAAAAAATTTTAAAATAATTTTAAGTTTTTGTTCAAAATCGAATCCTTTTAATACACACATACATAATTGGTCATTACAACCCTTCAGTCAGGATAACGACCTAACTGCTCACACCACAAATGTTGTGTGCCTTAATTTTATACATGAATGGCGGGACCTACAGTTTAAAGTCGGCGCCGAAGGACAGATTTGTGAGAAACTTTTCACGGCAATTTTTTTGCTCTCAGAAATTTTCCAAGAAATCTGCTGAGAGGAAGTCGCCGAAGAAATATTTTTTCTTTTTGATGTCTGAACCGGGGTTTGAACCGTGGTCTTACGTCTGATAAGTCAACACACTACCTACTAGACTACGGCGACTTCAACTCTTTTAAGGTCACCTAAAATGTCACAGTGCTCTCCTGCCAAGGGTGTTGGCTAAAAACAGATTGAATTGCGTGTAAATTAATCAAATATGCAGTTTACATTTAAGCCTATCCTGATGATAACACCAATAATTTCATCTGTTTAGGTGAGATTAGCATACAAAAACGTTCGCTTTACTATTTTAATTATGAATCAAGAGTTGATAATATAAGATGAACACACCTTAACCCACAAGAACCATTGAATACAGATTTTCATTGTAAAATATGTACATATATAAACAAAAAAACCGATATACGTTTTTAATCCCCCAAAAATGTTGAAATATATTGATTTGGAGAGTTGCTTGTTGTTGTTTGCTATTTTTGTCATTCAAATAATAATTGTTGTTACACAAAATATTGTTGCAGTATGGTGTTATATTACAAATTTCAGAAATTGTCATTGTTGTTGTAGTTTGTTTTAAAATTGATAACAAGACAAACAGCCACACTTGTTAACAGCAGCCACAAGAAGAATATCAACTGCAATACAACACAACAGCATCGGCAATTGTAAACTAAACAATCGACAAAAGGATATTCATGTACTTGTACGTGGAGGATGATGATGACGATGATGATGATTTAAATTGGAAAATTCATAACTAAAATTAATGAATTAATAATACATACATACATATGTACACATATATGCAGATATGCATGTACAAGTAAAAAGATAAACAGACAATGTTATTATTGCAACATGCCTTACTAACATACATGTATGTTGTAACTGTTGTTTACAACATGATTGTAAATTCTATTCATCATTTTTGTAGGTTGACAATTATGTTGCACACACATACTCGGTTATAAATATTTACTATTTTAATACATAACCACACAATAAAACAAAAACATACAATAGAACAACAGCAACACAAAAAAGCAAATGTTGTTATGCAATGTTCTCTCTTGTGTGTATGCTCGTTAAAGCAAAAAAATCAAGCAGTTTGTGCAAGTATTCATTTGTGCATGTATGCACGCTAGTCTGTCTATCAGTCATGACAATCTGACAGACAGTCGGTGTTTTTAAATATTCGCAAAAGAGTATTGTTTAAATATTTAACCATGTTTTACAAATATTTAACACTTGTAAAGTTTTAGTGGTTGTTCTGTTTTTGTTTTTGTTTATGCTCGCTTTTTGGCTTAAAACCTCAACTTTTTAATGGAAACATAATTAAATAACGAATTAAAAATGCTGGCAGTTTTTACAACAAAAATAAACAAAATTTTGTTTTTTTTATTTTTTGGTTAAACGCTTCGGGATAAAATTTAAGCTTAAAACACCGCAACACCCACAATAACAGTTAAAAAGTTACTGAAAACTTTTGCTAATTGCTGTTATTCCATTTACTTTTTTAGTTTTTCGAAATATTTCTTATTCTGAAGGCATTTCGAAGGAATTTAAAATGTTGTAACAAAAATACACATGCACAAATGCATGGAAGGAAATTTTTATTTCATGTAAAAAACATAACAAACTTAGAAAAGGAAGTGAGGAAAGGTGTTCCACGAACGAAGATGATACAATAAGAATACATTTTTCTATAATGCGTTATAAATGTCTCCGTAGTCTTTTAGAGATTGTGTTGTCTTATTAGACGAAATATTGAAAAATATTTCTTTCGGAGTTCCTCTCAGAAATCTTTTGCAAAAAAAGGTTAAATAATATTACCATGAAAATTTTCTCAAATCAGTCAGTCGAAGTCAATATATACAGTAGGTCCCGGCACTTATAGGTAAGATTTACACACCAGCGTTCAGGAGGAGGCGTCGATATGAACTCGCATGTTATTGGCTTTGAGAAACAAATGGGGTATCCAGCTGTTCCAACGCTTCATGAACACTTGAACATGTCGATGGTGTCTGTCTTCTAAGCAAAGTTCTAAGACATCTGTAAGAAAATACTGAGACCATCAGGGTAAAACTCCCATATAATTGAATTGAGAGTCAAAATTTATAATACTAAGACAATGCCGTGCTAAGACGATGTCACCGTATGTAGTGTGTTGGCTGATTAGACGTAAAGCCACGGTTCAAACCCCAGATCAGGCATCGAAAGGAAAATGTAAAAAAAATATATCTCTTTGGTGACTTACTCTCAGCAGATTTCTGGCAAAAACTCTGAGAGTAAATAAAATTGCCATGAAAAGTTTCTCAAAAAATCGGTCGTTCGGAGTCGACTTTAAATTTAGGTCCCATCACTCATGAATAAAAATTAACACACACAACATAAGTGGTGTGAGAAACTAGGTCCATAATCCTGACTGATAGGTTGTAATGACCAATTATGTATGTGAGACAATGCCTGCTAGCAATGGTACAAATTCTTCACTATACATCACGTGTGGGTAATGAAGTCTTTTAACTATCTGAGCGGCATCGGAACTACAAATTTGGCAATTTTGGAATCTCGGCAAGTATTCAAAATTCCCTTCGAATGTCAAGATCCTTTGATCTGCTGATTGGAATTAACGAATTTTCTGCTCCATAATGAAGCTATGTTAACGGAAATTGTGCTGGATAAGCCACACCATTCGAAAGCAATGGAAAAACATTACAAACAAGCAGTTCGAAGGAATTCGTTAAACAGATACGCATGCCAGAATACTGGAAGCAAGAATAACAAGAATATGAAGAAGAATTTGAACTTGCATTGAGCTTTCGTTTAGCTAAGCAATCATTCTTGTTGTTCCTTTTTTTATAAGCTCAACATTCAGGAGATTGTCCCCTATTCATGCAGTGCCATTGTGTTGGAATTAGGAAAATAGGTTATGAAAGGGAGGACTTAACCTGTCATTAAGTGGTAAGAAGGACTTCTGCAGGAAGACAATTACTCCAAAGAAAGTGTTCTATGTAACAGACGTGTAAAAATATGCAATTTCAGGGAACAATCCCCTTTTTCCCTTGACGATTTTCTGTTGAATTATTGGTAGAACAATGAAGCAGAAACCATATTGCAGCTGTGTTGCAGTGAATCAATGATTCAGATTCTCTTGTAAGCATTCTAGAAACCTTAAAATAGAAAACTGTGTCATGTATGAGCTCAGCCGTAACACAACACGAAGCACCTTTTAATATATACAATCATACAGAGCTATAATAACCCCAATTCATATTTGTGCCCAGATCTCATATAACCAATGGACAAATGGATAGAAATCTATAACTTGGTTATGAAGTGAAATGTAGTTTCTAACATATCTTTTGTAGATATTTTAGCTTGGGGTAGATGGTGAAGTGTTCTGCGATTTAATCGCAATCCCAATATTAGAGTCTTTTTTTCAATAATTTCTTATACAATATATTCTCACTTACCATTCTTTTTGCCGAGTATTTGTCGTCATCTTTTGTTATGCCTGAATCCTCTGAGATGTCACCAAATGAACGGCCACCGTGAGGCATACGTGTTATAAAGTCGGTTTGTTGTTCGGGCGGTATGCCAAATATAAATGGACCATTTAGTAATTGTTGTTGTTGCTGCTGCTGTTGTTGTTGCAATTTCTCTTGTTGAGTGATACCATCTAAATGAGTATTCTTGGAAAAGTCAATATTACGACGACTACAAAAATCATCTTCAAAACGAGATGATTTAGCCAACACAACAACACCACCATTTGTTGAAGGTTTAACGGTATGATAATAATCAGCTTCATTAACATCATAACCCGGTCGTGAGCCAGTAATATGGGAGGCGTTGCAAGCGGCATTGGCACTATTGTTACTAGTTGTAGAACCATAATTGTTGATATTACCATAACGTGGTGTTGAGGTTAAAGCCGTTGAAATGCTTGCGAATGCCTGTTGCTGTTGTTGATGTTGCTGTTGTTTACTGCTATTGCCGTATGTCGTTGGCAAAGAATCAAATACAAAATCTGTTGCTGTATTGTTGGCTAAATTTTGAAGTGTTGCAGAGGTTGCTGCTACTGCAACAGTACTACTACTACAACTACTGCTGCTGTTGATATTATTGTGTGTTGAAGTGCGAGTAGGAGATGGTGGACTGCCGTAAGGATAACCGATATGAGGTGATTGCAAGTGTTGATTGTACTGTTGGGAGAGTATATCGAAATCGTTAAAGCCATGTAGACCTTTTGTACTATCACGTTTTTGTTGTTGTACATAGGGTGATATATAAGATTTTTCTGGTTGCTGATGCTGCTGTTGCTGTTGTTGTTGGTGCAGTTGCTGTTGTTGATAGGTTTGAGTCTGAGAATTTTGTTGATTTGCGGTTACATTTTTCTTTTTACTATTATTGCCATTATTGTTGTTGTTATGATGCTGCTGTGTCAACAGCAATTGTGGTTTCCTATCGGCCAGCAAAGGACGTTGAGAATTGTTGTATGGATGATCGCGTGATGTCATAATCGAGGCTGCTGTTGAATACAAAGACATATTATCGTCCTCATCGTCATCATCTGCCATATAGGGATTATAAGGTTTTTGCAATTTCTGCTGCAACTGTGGATGATTATAATAATTGTAAACGGGTGCCGCCGGATTTGGTGGTGGCAACGGTGGTGGCACTTGTGATGATGAATTGTTGCCTGTCATTGTATTACCAAACAGTTTGGCAAGTTTAACTGTCATGATGTCTTTCTAAAATGGGGTTTTGTCTCTCTCTACTGTCTTTTTTGCTTGCTTGTATCGTGTTATATTTTATAATTTTTGTTCTTTCGTCTGATTGTTTGCTGAATTCGGTGGTTTCAAAAATTGAAGCACGTTTTCAATTAAAATCTGATAATATAAATTTTATAAAATACATTTATAAGATTTTTTTCTTTCCTTTTTTTCGTATTTCATTCTGTTCTCATAAAATTGCTGTAAGTTTTGCTTCTATCTGAACTGTATCGTTAGTGTTGCGTGTATTACTGTGTATATATGTTTTGCGGTAAATGATGACAACCTGGAAATGAAAAACGTAAGAAAATTAAAAAAGAGCCAGAAACAAAATGTTATACATACTGTTGGTAATATGAAACGGTATGTGTAGAACAGTTAAAAGTAAAATGAAAACATAAAATTTCTTTCTCAGGTTAGTTAATGCTGTTGTACTCTTGAAACGTTCAATATTTAGCGATCTGTTGTGGTACGGTTTTAACGAAAACATTTGGTTTTTCTTTGTGTAGCAACATGTTGGGTATATAAAGAACGTCTTGTTTTATTACTTTTCTGTTGATATGCAACATGTTTTCACATTTTTAATTTTCTAATAAAAGTAAACTTTAACAATAAAATTTAATTGTAGAAAACAAAGCAAAACAGAGTGTTTTCTTTTTTGCATCTTTCAAACAACATCATTGAAGAGTTAAGCAAGTTTTTGGGACTCTCAACAAATTACATTACAAAACAATTTAACTTGTACTTAGAACAGCATGTTCAAACAAATTGAATTTCTTTCATTACTTAAAAATATTAATACCTAAAAATATGTCTGGTAAATGCATTACGAAAGACACAGAACGATTTATACAAATCCCCAAGACTACCGAAGACGCGGAGTCCGAACTTCATCCCATATCTAACATAATATATTTTTAATATGGGTTAGTCTTCCAACAGTTACTTCCTGACTGTGATAGTTAATAAGGCCCACCCTGTTAAAACTACTCCTACTAAATTAGTTGACATTTATTCATTCTGTTTTGCCATATTACCATGGATGACCTTTGACAACGACATGTATTTGCTGAATGGGCTCTAGAGCAGTTGATAACTGATTCAAATTTTCATCGACAATTCAAAATTGTCGAATTTGGCATGAAAGCAATAAGATCCCAGATCCAATGCATATCGAAAAAGTCAATATTTAATGCGGATTTTGGGCTGGCGGCTGCATTGGTCCATATATATTATAGAACGACTTCGGTCAGACCAATGACGAGCAGTAGAGGTTGTTGATTACTAACTTCTTTTGTTTTGAATTGGCTGATATGTACACCAACAACATGTGGTTTCAACAGGACGGCACTACATACCATGGTGTTTATGCCATATTAGATATTCTGCACAAGCTACTTGAGAACATGGCTATCTCGTGTGAAAGTCATGTGAACTGGCCTCCAAAATCGTGCAATTTGATCCCATTAGGGTTTTTCGTATAAGGTTTACTTAAGTAGCAGGTGTATGCGAATAAGACACAAAAACGCAGTGGTTTTCTAGACTAACACAACTTATATATGTCTTCGGTTAAATTCTGCCTGAATTACGCGCCTGTGTTATGAAATATTTAACATTTAAGCTGCACTCCATCCAGAGAACACGTGGCGAACATATGAACGATTTCGTATTCCACACATAATGGTCTCAATAGGTCTTCCAAATGGTGAGATATTGCGATTAAAAGAACACCCTATATTCGCAATATGTTTTCAAAACTTATACTTCTACATCTTCTTCGCAATGTAACAAAAATTTCTACAAGCTGAAAGCTGTATTGAGGTAGACCGCCATACAGTTTTATGCAATAAAAATACAACGAGTTGTATTAATCGTTAAAAGTTGGCACTGAGCATTCTATGGATTTAATTAAGAAAATAATGAATTTTCAACGAAATTGGTTACGCATATCGCCTACCACTGAAATAATTTTTCTCAAAACATTTTGGAGGATCAAATAATGTTTTTACTTTGCAACTACGAAACCAGGTTAAAGACTATACAAATGAACATGATGCTAAAATGCTAAATGGAAGTCGCCGTAGTCTAGTAGGTAGTGTGCTGGCTTATTAGACGTAAGGCCATAGTTCAAACCCCAGGTTAGACATCAAAACGAAAATATGAAAAAATATTTCCTCGGTGACCCTCTCAGCAGATTTCTGGCCAAAACCATGAGAGTAAATTGGCAAGAAAAGTTTCTATAAAAATCGGTCGTTCGGAGACGGCTTTAAACTGTAGGTCCCGCCACTCATGTATAAAATTAACACACACAACATAAGTGGTGTGAGCAACTAGGTCCATAGTCCTGACTGAAGGGTTGTAATGACCAATTATGTTATGTATGATGTTAAAACTGATGCTAAACTGAACTTAAAAAATTGTTTCGAAGTGGGATGAAAAATTAATGACAGTTCAAAATTGACGTCCAAATGAAATTTAGCAAACCAACTCCTCATATAGACGTTGGGCGAGTATCCTTGGAGTATCAGAAGCCACAAGCTTTCAAAAACAAACAACCTGACATGAAAAAACTAAAAACAAGGTAGTAAAGACTCATTGCCGCAACTTGGTACAGATTTTAAAACATTTGTATCTACCAAACATACATAAACTAATATTTCGAAATTAATATTAACATTTTAATTTTGAACTGAAAGAACTTTTTTTTAATTTAAAAAGATTATCAAGGAAATGAAATTTTCAAAACTAAGCTAATTCTTAAGCAAATGCGTTTAATTCTTGCAAAATCTCCATATCTAGTCAACATTTCATATAAAAATGTTGATTGAATTCTAATGCAACATGTTGCCAAATACTGTACCCCATTTATTTTTGTTTTTCTTCAACATGTTCTTTAATTTTTAGCATTTACGTTACGGCAAATGATTACCCCAACTGAAGTTACTTTAACTTTTCATTTTAAGGTTACAGCGTCTGCAAGAGACAAAAAGCGGATATTATTTCATACACCAACAGACTAAACTTGATATACGAGCTGTGTGCTTGTCTTGGCTTGGCTTGACTTGGTAGTCCGCTTAAGATGCAGACACAGTTCAGAAAGCGAGGTAACATACCTATACATACATACATACATATGTACGGTATGTTTGTATTGTATGACTGCCATAATACTTCTTCATAATTTTTAATGTTAATAAAACTTCCACTTGCAAACATACATCATTTTTTTCTTCTTCTTTTCATAACAGAAAAAGAAAAATAAGAAGTCAAAAAAAAAGAAAAAAATTACAAAACCTAAAAACGACAATAACAATAACAACAACAACAACAAAACAAGTATTGCATAATTTAATATCATGCATGCGGTAGGAAGTTTCACTCAGTTTTAAAGTAGAAGAGAAAAAAATCAGAACAGAACCGAACCGATTCAAAAGCAGAGCAGAGAACTTTTTTAAGTGCATTTAATTTTTCAGAGTTTTTTTTTTAATATTTTTTCAAAAGAAGTATGAAGTATAAGTAAGAAATAAATAAGTCTAGAGCATGAACATAATATTTCTATGAAAAAAAAAAACACAAAATATTTAAAACTCAGACATTGAGTTTTTAAGTCAAAAAAATATTATAACAACACTAACAATAACCAAAAAAAAAAGAAGAATGAAAAAAAGTTATAAATGACAGGAAGTCAAGTTACGGATATACACAAGTTGATTTTTAAATAGTAAAAGTTCTTCGTCAACACGGTATGAACGATGTGTATGTATGTATATAACGGCAACACTTTTCTTTCCTTTTTCTAACAATAGAAACAAGTTTCCCTAATAAAATGTTGAAATATGAACAAATTTGGTTTTATTTTCTTCTTTTTCTTAGCAGGGAATTCTGAAACGATTTTGTTCTACTTCCTTTAGCGTGAGAAAACTAAAAGGAATTGAACTGGTGTGGCATGCCTTAGCTTAGTAAGCGAGTTATGCGAGAACCTAAAATAAGACAATTAGCTCAACGCCTTCTTTAGACTCTACTACTGGATGCTTTGTATCTTCGACCATAATATTAATTGCATATAATAGACATGGGCCATGTAAATTTGCAGTGCGATTCAAAGAGAAGCAACAGGTGCAAATAAATCTGTGCAGATCATAACTTCATGCGTCGCAGTATTAAAGCTTGAAAAAGCTTTCTACGAGCAACATTTTCATACTAACGGTCTGCATATTTCAAATCGAACTACGTACAAAGGAACAACGTCAGTTCGATCCATACCCTTAAAAATTTCGCAATTAATTCCAACTTCCCGAAAAATAGTTAAACGCCGCCTGTACTAGTAAGGTTACAGTGGCTGTGCCTATTGTAATATTTCAAGCACGGGCATTCGAAAGGAATTTTTTTAGATCTGCTGTCCTCCAGGCTTGTTCGTCCTCAACGAAACTCTTAAGTTCCTCATATAGTGCAAGGATTTTCCCATTTTGCTAGAAGGCTGCTATTTTAACAACAATTCCGAATGTGAAACAAATAAACCCAAAAAACTAGCACGGAATAGCAATATGAATCTCACTTTATAAAGTGATGAAATGCTTTATTTATCACTTTAAGTATAAACGGCTTCAAATCTCATCTACACAAATACTATCTTTCCTCACAAATTATGTCTTAGTTCCAGCAGTACTCCAAAAAGTAGCTGCGAACCTTTCCAGAGTTCTCATAGCATAAAAATAGAAATTTTATATCGTTGCATGATTACATACATATGTATATCGAAGGAGTTCAATGCAATAATACGACGGAAATCATGTTCATACCTGCGATTTGTCCAAAAAGGACGACATTTAGACTAAAGTTTCGACCCAAAAAGAAAATTTGAGACCAAAATCTCTATCAAAAACCTTGCCGCCAGGATGAAACACTTTTTGATACTTGGCATTGCAACCCTTCTGTCAGGACTGCGACCTAGCGTCACATACCATGTTGTGTGTGTTTACTTTATCAATGAGTGGTGGGACCTACAGTTTAAAATCAACTCCGAAAGTGAGGTTTTTGAGAAAGTTTTCATGGCAATTTTATTTTGCCGAAGAAATATTTTTCACATTTCGTTTTACAAGAGACGTCTGGTCTGGAGTTAGAACCATGGCCTCACGTCTAACCACACTATTTACTAGACTACGACGACTTCAAATACTGGCACATACAACGCGGCTTTGTGAATACGGAATTGACATGTCCTTACTTCTCCTTTAAGAATGTGATTTAAATTTTTATAGACCTGATATGAATAAAGCGCGTCTTAGAATCAACTGCCAAATGTATCTAAACGTGTCTTGAAATATCAGATCCTTTTATATAAAATTCTGCACTTTCGGATTTATTTACAGAGAGTAATAATTGTGAGATGTTGGTCTTGACGTGACTTTCTCTAAAGGGATTGACGAATACATTTACAGGTTTTACTATGCAGATATCTAAACGATACGAAAACGAGTGTCATTTGCATTTTGATAGTGATAAGCTTTCTGCGATCAAAACAACTGTTTGCAACAAAATCTATACTGCATCGGAAAACCTCGCAGATAAAACTAATCGACTATCATCTCCTTAATGAAAAGCCTCAATAAAAAGTGTTAACAAAGATGTTAGTCAGGTTGGTAGGCAGGTAGGTAGGTTGGAATGATAGATCACCTGAGAATGCACAGTGGCCCCTTGTGACACCACAGATTCCTGTATTGGTCGAATTCCACCAAACTCATCGAAGAAGTTGGTCAATTCAGGGGCAGCACTGAAGAGGGAAGGAATAACGCATTTTTCACTAGACTACAGATCGATGCAGCCAAACCCAATATGTTGTGTTTTATTTCCTGCAATTAATAACATCTAGCAACAGGACTTAATGGAATTCAATATTTCACATGTGTACATACCAGAGATCAGCAATGAATCGTTTTTCGCTACTCATACGCACTCATGAAATTTTGAATATAAGTGAGTCAACAATATTGAAATTTAACTACTCTGATTCATTCGTACTCACAACAACATTGATTTATAAGTACAGGTTGCAATGAGTATGCGTACAACTTTGACATCAAACTCATACCATTCGAAATAGGTTTGATACGTAAGCCTACACATTTAGATTCATAACTTTAGATATACAGTGGCTCCATCGCATAATCGGACAAGCATTAGTCTGATATGTATGTGCTTAAAACTTAAAAAGAAAATATTAAATATATGTTTTTTTGCTTTTATTTACACCCTACATTATAGCCTTTCAGATTAATAAAAGAAATAACAACATTTTTCATGATAACGGTAATTTTATAAAGGAAAAGAAAATTAACTCAATTTTTTGCGTTCAACGCATAATCGGACAAAGAAGAGCACCTTTGCTAAAAATGACGAAAGAGAACAATTAATAGTTTGTGGCATATCCTTTGTTCTCAAGAACGGCCTATAAACGTTTTGGAATTGATTTTACCAAATTGTAGCATACCTCAGGTTCTATGGAGTTCCACGCTTCCAGTAAAGCCGCCTTAAGCTGATTCAAAGTTTCAAATTGTTGTTGGTATACTCTTCTAGCTAATTCTTCCCAAAGATGTTCAATTACGTTGAGATCTGGGCTCTGTGGAGGGTTTTCTATAAGTTTGGGGCAATTATGAACCAACCAAAGCTTTTCCACACCCGAAGTGTGCTTGGGATCATTGTCTTGGTAAAAAGCAAAATCATTCGCAATGCCTAAGGACTAAAAATATCTTTAAAAAACAGTGTAGAGTGTAAATAAAAGCAAAAAAAAAAACATATATTTAATATTTTCTTTTTAAGTTTTAAGCACATACATATCAGACTAATGCTTGTCCGATTATGCGATGGAGCCACTGTATACTATAATGATTCGAGTGACTCCGAATCATTCATCAAAATTTACAGTCTTAGTTGTTCTTGCATTTACAAAAAATGAAAAAAGATACCTAAGCAAAAAAGACAGAGCAGCAAGCAGAGCAAACACATAACCTTCAGGTGAGTATTTTAGTGTTCGTGCGCGAACCATACTTATTTTGTGCTTCTTGTAAATGTTGAGTCATGGAGAGTCGAAATCAATAACATCATACGTGTTGTTAAGTATGAATATGATGAGTACTTCAAACTTTGAATTTGAGTAGAGGTTCCATGATATTAAAATAAGTATGAATGCGTATAAGTATTAGAAATTATGAGTATGATTCGATTCTACTCACCTTTTTGAATACTCATTGCTGATCTCATTACAACCCTTTAGTCAGGACTACGATCGAGTTTCTCATACCACTTATGTTGTGTGTGTTAATTTTACACAAGAGTGGCTAGTCGCTAGATGTGAAAGCCTCATTAAACATTTAACCCCTCTTACAAATTTACAACAAAAAAATGCATTTTCTTTTTATCACTAAACTAAACTAAAAATTAAAGAAACGTAGTGAAATAAAAATTGCTGCATCAATAAAAAAAACGCTTAAAGTTACTTTTAAGCAATTTACTATCAAAACACCTGTTAAAATGTATAGTTTTTGGCTAAAATTATATATTTTTATGATCGTCAGCTTTAAGTTTTGAGGTGCACTTGCATATTGCTGTAGAATACTTGAATGAAATTAATTCTTGTAACCATAAGCGAAAAACAACAGCAAAAATTTTTTTGTTTCTCAATTATATTTTGAGCAAGAAAATTTAGATGAGGTTTATTTACAGCAAAACAACTTTTTTCCTATTAAAAAATATAATAAAAAATAAATAAATTCATACAATAAAAGAAAAAAAAAACATGTTTATTTACTCGTTTTTCTTTTTTATTTTTGCAAAATGACATTGTTAATGTAACACTTGAAATGGCAAACGTACTTGTAGACAAGTCTCTCAGCGACGACTTATTTGTAACATGTTACAATGACACCGTGTAACACATTTATGGCCAGCAACACTTTTTATTTGCAATGGCAGACGTTAGCAAAAAAATAAAAAAAAAATTTATTTATTTATTAAAAAAAATATGATTTATAGAGTGAGGTTAACACGATATTATACTTGTTGTAAACAAATACGTATGAATGAAGTATTATTGGGCAATTAAGACAAAATAGTTCAAAATATTAAAAAAAATTATTCATGTTTTTTTTTCAATTATTTTAAATACTTTAAATGGCTATGAATAATTTAGAAAAAAAGTTTATTTTTGTTTTTTATTGGTGGCATAAAACTACAGCAAGCTTTTCACTACAAGTACGTAAAAAATTTACGCAAATGGTAAAAGTAGGTTAAACTAGATCAATAAAATGCAGTTGCTGATCCACAAGAGACAGACAGACTCTGTATAAGTATTTCTACTATAAGTATTTCTACTATAGGTAAGAAAATGCCCAATTAAGCCAACTTCCTGGGTGAAGTCGCCGTAGTCTAGTAGGTAGTGTATTGGCTTATTAGACGTAAGGCCACGGCTCAAACCCCAGGTCCGACATCATCATCATCATCGAAGATATGAAAATATTTCTTCGGCGACTTCCTCTCAGCAGGTTTCTGGCAAAAACTCTGAGAGCAAATAAAAATTGTCATGAAAAGTTTCTCAAAAATCTGTCGTTCGGAGTCGACTTTAGACTGTAGGTCCCGCCACTCATGTATAAAATTAACGCATACAACATAAGTGGTGTGAGAAGCTAGGTCGTAATCCTGACTGAAGGGTGGTAATGATCAACTATGTACGTGTGCCCAGGCTTATGGCATCTAGACAGACATTGTTTTAAAAATCTGTAATCAAATAGCCTTGTTTTTAAGGAAAAAGTGCGATTTGAACCTCATCATTCCAGTCGTTACCACACACATGTGTAAGCTTATGCTTAGTAATAGAAAGTGCAACATTCCTTGGTTTATAAAACACAAAGAAGGGAAATAAAGTTCGGCATGCTCTGAGAGACAAGACCATTCCTTTCATAATTAATTTCATAAGAACCCAACCCAACATCAACTCTACAACGCCATAACTGAAGTAAAACAATTCTCTGACGCCCTTGAAATCGCAGTGGTCCAGTAGGTAGTGTGTTGGCTTATCAGACGTGAGGGCACAATTCAAACCACAGATCAGACTCTCTTTCAAAACGAAAGATGAAAAAATATTTGTTTGACTGCTTCCTCTCAGGAGATTTCTGACAAAAACTCTGAGAGTAAATCAAATTACCATGAAAACTTTCTCAAAAATCTGTCGTTGGGAGTTGATTTTAAATTGTAGGCCCCGCCACTTATGGATAAAATTAACACACACAACATAAGTGGGATGAGAAGCTAGGGCGTAATCCTGACTGAAGGGTTGTAATGACCAATGTATATGTATGTATATGCTCTGAGAAACAGAGATAAGATGTGTTTCTGAATGGATTGTGTAGAGGAGAAAAAGTATCCGCATTTTACTAATTTTGTCATTGTATAACCACTCTAAAGCAGGCCAGTAGCATGTTAAAAAGTTTGCTAGTTGAGCGGATAATAAAGTTTAAGATAAACAACTTGGCTGACTAGGTTTTAATTGTTGCAATTAGAAAGGTCTCCTCTCGCACACGTTTCAGTTGATAAAATGATCTATGAAATCTGCAGGCAGTTCTTATAAGGCAGACAAGTAGTCTCCTAAGAAATTATAAGTACAAATTCGAAAATATGTCTTCAATTTGCAAAAAAAAAAGACCTAAGAAGGCCGAAAATTTGGTTTAAAATCCTTTTACAAATTTTAAATAAAATTTTAAATAAAAAATATTTTTTAAAAGAAAGAGGAAAAAGTCGTAAATTATCGTATCTTGAAGAGTACATAAATATAAAAATATGCCAGTTTTTGCATTTTATTTTATCCTTTTTTTGTTTTTGTCGTAAGACCGAAAAATGTAAAATAAAGAAGCAGAAACAGAGAAAATTTTTGTCAACATTTTTATCATTTTATAAAAACGAGAGGTCTTCGTTCAAAAGAATTCTCTTTGAAATACCCTACACACATATGAGTCAAACTGAACTCAGGCATCACTCAGTTATCAACTTTTGATCCGTACTTGGTTTTAATAATAAAAGAATTAAAAGTATAGTACTTTTACTCGCTAAAATGTCCTCAAAAGGTTCAGAACGCAAGAATTACTTTTATTTCAAACATAAAAGATATAGCGATGTGCACATACCGGAAGTTAATAAGTCGGTGCGTAAGCGCTAAGGAATGCTTCCACATGATTTTCCCTTCGATCACTAACCATCAAGGGACAGCGTAAAATAACTCATCTTTTAAATAAAAACTTCATAATTTGCATATTGTCAGGAATTGAATTCATTCACCCCTATATCTTCTCTTCTGTCAATTATAAAAAAATCTTCGACTCAACAAATTGAAGCTGTCATAGGACTAGAGCACATACAATAAGATGGACAACCATGATTTTATAAGAACAAATTAAAACAAAGCAAACACTTTTGAAGCATTCAGGATTTACCAGGTTTTCACCTAGCTTCTCACACCGCTTATGTTATGTGGGTTAATTTTATCCTTGAGTGTCGGCACCTATAGTTTAAAGTCGACATAGAACAACAGATTTTTGAAAAACTTTCATGGCAATTTTTTTCCTTTTAGAATTTTTGGCAGAAATCTGCTAAAAGGAAGTTCCGAAGAAATATTTTTTATACATATTTCGTTTTGTTTGAGTTATCTGACCTGTGGTCTGAACTGTGGCCTCACGTCTAATAAGACAACACACTACCTACTAAACTACGGCGACCAATGCTCTATAATACCTCATGCACACACATTTGGATCATTCAGGACAATGTCCGAGGATGTCCACTATCCCTCTTCTATTTTTTGTGATAGTAATCATAACAAGACATCATGAGGACCTCACTTGGTCCAGCTAAACGTATGGAATCTCTTGAACATGACGGCGACCTGACTAACTTATGGCATAGATATAACGAAAATTCAAGCTAAAATAAAAGAATAAAGTGGTTTTAAACCTACTTTTACCCATAAAACAAACAATCTTGGAATAATTGAAATAATTGAATTCCATTGTTTAGAGTGTAGAATTATAACAGCCGGAGTTGCTGTGCAAGTCAATTCCAAAACATAAGAAGTAAGGGGTGTCTCTTTTCTCCAACAAAATTTTCTACAGCAGAAGAACTAAATTTAGAATTTTCACTACTGGGTGTTGTATTTATTTTGTGTGCTATGTGCTATATGCATGAAAAACATGACTCCTGACAGAAACAATTAAGTATAGTTTATATCCGTTAATCAACAAGGGTCTACCTACAATACAAGGCTCATGCTGGGTAATACGGTGTTCAGATATGCACCTTTATTGCGTAAATCGAAATAAACGCCATTATTGAGCTCAATATTTCATATAAAGTTTCAATTAATTATTGAGCAATAAATACGCAAGTTGATATAATATTGGGTAAAACTTAAAATGCAGCACTGTCATAAGTATGTTCAGTGCGCATATTACAATTATCCGAACACTGTCTGTTGATATTTGACAGCACAAATATCAACAACGACAAACAAAAAAAAAAAAAACAAAACAACAAAACAAAATAAAGAAAATGTTATTGAAACAACCAGCTGTTTTGTTTACCAGCTGTCAAATAAATATTGAATAAGCAGCTGAACTGCGTATATTATTATGCCTGAACACTTAAAATATTGTACTCAATTAACCGAAAATTAACTCAATAAAAGCGCATAACTGAACATAGTATAAGCTTCATTTGATTGTGTTGATCACATTCTATGTAAGGCCAGTATGAGATATTTTCAAGAGAATCTGCATTCAACTCTCAAGGAAGTAAAAAACTCAAATTCATGGCCCTGCCGGGATAACAATGATGGGAAATCAATAATTTGAATGAATTGAACCCTATAAATGCACTACGCCTTAGAATGGCAGTGGCTGCCTATGCACACATTTGGGATGTCTTTACATATATATACAATTACAACCCTTCAGTCAGGATTACGACCTAGTTTCTCACACCACTCATGTTGTGTGTGTTAATTTTATACATGAGCGACTCCGAACGACAGATTTTTGGGAAACATTTCATGGCAATTTTATTTACTCTCAGAGTTTTTGCCAGAAATCTGTTGAGAGAAAGTCGCCGAAGAAATATTTTTTTCATATTTTCGTTTTGATGTATGAACCGTGGCCTTACGTCTAATAAGCCGACACACTACCTACTAGATTACGGCGACATCAACATCAAATGAAAGCATGCCTCTCTATAAGTCAATACAATAATTGATTAAAATTCGTTGTTTACCTAAGAAACAAAATACGAAAAATTCATCGTAACTTTTTTTTTTTATACCAAATTCTACGTGGGTTGGTCATTTGCGTTATATTTTTTTCCATGCTGAAGATGACCACTAGCGCCCTCCATTTATTGTTCTAACTACTGGTAATGTTTGCAAACGAAAAACCAAACAGAACAGAATGGAACAGAGCAACTACACTTTGCATCACTTGAATGACATATTTTAAGTCATTAACTTTTTTTTTTTTTTTTGTTGCCTAAACGATATTTTTTTCTTCACATTTTACGAGTACTGAGTACTGGTAGTTGTGTTGTATGTTCTTAATGTTCTTTACGTTCATTCATTCATTCTTTTGCTGGTTACTTTTTGACTTTTTAAATATTTTGAACACATAAAATTCTCTTCTGTGTGTGTCAGTTGCATACGTTGACATTAAACAAAAGAATGAAGCAAGCAAGTATGGTGTGACACTGATGCAGTGAGACTGATAGTCATACAGAATGGCTGGACGATGGCCATTCATTCAAAGGCCTTAGGCCAACAAAATGGCTTTTTTTTGGAGAGGACCACAAAAATTGTTGAATCAAAAAATGCAAAAATACACACAGTCACATATACGTAGTTGCATACAGAGACTTTAGCTTTGAAGATGACCAGCTTAGTTGAAGGCTAAAGTACATATTATGTGGCAACTTTAAAGCGTTGTTTTTGGTATTTGTTTGTGGCTGTTTGTTAAAATATACATGGATACATTGATGTTATGTTATGAGTTGTATTGTAAGCAGAATTTATGTTATTTCTTACATAAATTATTTGATCATCTTCTTTTTGTTGTTTTTTTTTTTTTTTGAAAAAAATAAAGAAAAAATAAATAAAATTTGGAATAAAATTTAAACAAATTATTTTTTAAGTGGCTTCTTTGGCTGGCTACAGGGAGGCAAGGCAGAAACTGAAAACACCTTGAACAATTGCTTTTGTTCTCCAAAAAAAGGATTGGAAAAGTAAACCATCTGCTGTTGAAAAACAATAACAATAATAAGACCCCTACATGCTTAAACAAAAGAAAATAACAAAAAAAATTTTCATTATTTTCCAAACAATAGTTATCAAAAAGTCAACAGACAACAACAGCCAAACAAGCCTTTCACAACCCAAAAAAAAATATGAAAAAAACGTTAATAAAATACAATAAAAATAAAACAATGCAACAATAAAACAAATTTTAAGTGTACTCTTCTTTCATGCATTCTTGCAACCAAATTCTTAGTTATGATGCCCCTTCTAAAATTGTTCGGGGAATTTTTTTTTTTTTTTTGAAAGCAATAAAAGACGTTTTTATTATCCTTTGTTGTTCTTTAAAAACAAAAATTGAAATAAAAGGAAAACACTTTGTTTAACAATACATATTTGTTTTATTAAATAAAATATAAAATTTAATTTAATCATTGGATTATTGTTAGACAAAATGGATAAACTATTGACATCTTTTTGACGTAATAAAGTAATGCAGACGAATACTAAAAACAATGGAAAACTACTTCTCTCCTAAGCTCAACAGCCAGATTTTTTTTTTGTTGTTTTTAATGCACAACCTATGTTAGGGCGGATAGATACAGAAATCTATTGTTGAAGACGTAATGAAATTAAATAAACAAGTTCTACACACTGGTTTTGCAAGCCGAATCCTTATAATCAATAGTTTAGGTAAGAGAGAGGTTTTGATTCAAGTGACATCGATCTAGTATTACATATTAGTAGTGAATAGAACGAATCCTTGTCAAACGATTCTTTGCAGATACACATACATAACTTCTCACACCATTTATGTTGAGTACCCTAATTTAATATATGAGTGGCGGGACCTAAGAAGTCGCCGTAGTCTAGTAGGTAGTGTGTTGGCTTATTAGACGTAAAGCCAGGGTTCGAGCCCCAGGCCAGACATCAAACCAAAATACAAAAAGTATTTCTTCGGCGACTTCACCTCTCAGCATATTTCTGGCAAAAACTCTGAGAGTAAATGAAATTGCCATGAAAAATTTCGCAAAAAATCTGTCGTTCGGAGTCGACTTTAAACTGTAGATCCCGCCACTCATGTATAAAATGAATACACACAACGTAAGTGTGTGTGAATGGTTGTAATGACCAAATATGTATGTATCAAACAAAAAGACTGTCAAACAAATACTAATTGATTTTGATCGCTGTATGATTTTGGAGCAAATGGCAACTGACAGTAACTTTTATCGAAAAATCATCTTGAGAGAACAGTTCAATTTCTTATTCTACGGGTACGTGAACAAACGTGAATTGTCAAGTACAGATCCAAAAACGTTCAATGCGTTCTGAAAAAGTCACTATTTTCTTCAATATTTCTTTGAGAACAATGATGGACGGACCATCACTAGACAAGACTATAGGTTGATGGTTATCGATTTCTCTTGGCCAGAATTGGATAAACTGATAAACGACTTGTGGTTTCAACAAGTAGGCGCTACATGCCACACAATTCATACCACACAGTATATTCTGCACGAGCGATTTGAGAATATGGTCATGTCACGTGGAGATGATGTAAAATGGTCACCGATTTGATCCCGTTAGACTTTTTTATGTAATGTGAGGCTTGCGATCTTAAAAAGTCAACATAACGCATGCTATCGATCAAATTCTGCTTGATTTATACGACATGAAAAATTAGATATTACATATACACTCCACCCAGAAGTTGTGGGGGAGGGGTAATTTGAACGTTATTATATTCCACATAGAATAGCATCAATAGATCTTTTAAATGATGATCGATGATATCTCATACAATACTCCTTCCATTTAAAGTTAAAGATAGAAAACGCTTAATGAAGTCGCCGTAGTCTAGTAGGCAGTGTGTTGATTGAATTGAATTGAATTGTTGATGAATAGACGTGAGACCACGATAGAAACCACAGGCCAGACACCTCAAACAACGAGAAATATCAGCAGATTTTTGACAAAAACTCTGTGAGTGAAATAAAATTGCCACACACAAATTAAATTAAAATTAACACACACAGCATAAGTGGTGTGAGAAGCAAGGTCGTAATCCTGATTCAAAGATTGTAATGACCAAATATGTATGCATGTAAATACTTAATAAAAGCCACGAGGCATCATTTTCAAAGTTTTTATTTGTTACCACAAAGAAAACAGGATTATTTGCCATTTTTTTTTATTTCTTATTCAATTTCAATGGTGTGTTTCTATTATTTCTTGTATCACTATGTTGCATCATTATTAATATCACTTACTACAGTGCCGATACATCAATATTCAATCGAAGGCAGCTATTACTAAAATTTTTTTTATTTATCTTTTATTTTATTTTGCATAACAAACTTTAGGGTTTTTTGGTTCATAACCCCTTATATTATTTATTTTTATATAAATACAAAGAAATTCAATTTCTTAATCACTTATGGCACATTAAATAATTTACTTTACATATATATTTTTTTTAAATTCTAGAATCCTTTATTTATTTTTACCTAAAAACACCACCGATAAGAACTATTTTTACGCGCTTGCCATTAACAACTCAATTAACCAACATATTCCGTACGTTAGAGCAACGATACTGACGTAGGCGGGAAGAAAACGGAAAGCGAACCAACAAACAAAATACATTTCAGGATGCCAATATGCATATGTACTATACATAGATACACGATGATAGTACAGCAATTTTCAAGCAGGTAGTCACAGTAACACACTAAGCAAGTAGGCAGGTAAAATAGAAATGTTTCTCTCCTCAAGGCATCTTCATATTTGTAGCAGAAAATGAAATAAGATTTAGAAAAAGCCTTTAAGAAATTTACAAAATTCGATAAGGTATTATGATAAGAAAAAAGTATTCAATTTCTAAACCGCTTTACTTATTTCAACAGCCTTGAGTTTTTGAATGAGTAGAAATTGTTTAAATTTAAATTTTTGAAAAAGGATACCAATGTAATGGAATACAAACACCAGCAGTAATTTACCTGTTTTTAGCCACGTTTTCAACGTCGTCAGAATTCTGAATCTGAGCGTATTAGAAATTTCTTATTTAAATTGATTATTTCAATAAGTTAAACTTTGTCTTTTTTTCATTAAACGATTTTACGCTGTACGTACTTTTTTAATAGTGATTGATGATTCCAACAAACTTTATTTCCATGCCTGTGATTCGCAATTTCTCATCTTTTACAGAAGAGGTTGCCTGCTTTACAAGAATTCTGTCATAACCACCAGCGAAAAGTGCCATGTAGAACACGCATTGTATTTTCATTGATTAATTCAAATTAATTCAAATCTTTTCTTATTCGGACTTCAATACAGGAAGCATTTAAAACATGTCAAGGTATTAACAAAATGAGCCTGTTATTGACAATGTGTAATGGCATTTAAACTGAACATGTGTCCGTATTCCATAGGCTTAGGTTTATTGTAGCCTCAAGGTGAAGTGGACGAAATACAGAGACTGGCGTAAACGGAGCATTATAAACTCATCTTATATATTCTAAAGAAGTTCTGTTGAACCATTTCGTATGGTAATGAAGACCAAAACTATAGCTAGTAATCATCAGGAAAATTGTAGATAAATCAAATATATAAATATTTAAAATACATAGTAAGCTGACAGAAGAGTGGTTGATAGTTTACTTCTTAACTACCTCTTGGACAAAACAAGAATACTGTATGATTTTGGGAAATATTTTCGAACCAGACAGAATAGTTGAAGTCGCCGTAGTCTAGTAGGTAGTGTGTTGGCTTATTAGACGTAAGGCCGATGGTCAAACCACAGGTCAGACATCAAAACGAAAAATTAAAAAAAAATATTTCTCCGGCGACTTCCTCTCAGCAGATTTCTGACAAAAATTCTGAGAAGAAATAAAATTGCTATGAAAAGTTTCTCTAAAATCTGTCGCTCGGAATAAAATTACCACACAGAACATGAGTGGTGTGAGAAGCTAGGCCGTAATTCTACAATTTGAAGTCCATATACTATTATTTTAAAGGTTGGAGGATTCTGTTGATGACTCAAATTAACTTGGAAAGTAAATACAAAGCACAAGACATAGAAATACTATCTGATAGTTAAGCCGACATCCAGGCATTTAACTCCTTTGAGGTCGCCTCGAAATTAGTAGAGGCTTGTCTGAAGTCGCCGTAGTCTAGTAGGTAGTGTATTGGCTTACTAGACGTAAGGCCACGGTTCAAACCTCAGGTCGGACATCAAAACGAAATATGAAAAATATTTCCTCGGCGAATTCCTCTGAGCAGATTTGTGGCAAAAACTTTGAGTGTAAATAAAATTGCCATGCAAAGTTTCTCAAAAATATGTCGCTCAGAATCGACTTTAAACAGTAGCACCCGCAACTCCTATATAAAACTGACTGAAGGGTTGTAATGGCCAATTATGTATGTATGTATGTAAATGGAACAATTTGAAGATCATACACTATTTTAAGGGATGGAGGAATTTGTTGTAGACGGGTATACTTCAGACTGATAGTGGTACAGGAGCGAGCATATTTGAGCCAAGAAAAAAGTATTTGAAAACCCAGGGGAAAATTCGCAGACATTTTCTAAGCATAAGTTGACACCATTGAAAGATTGAAAGACTCAATTCAACTCGGAAAGTAAATACAAAGCACAAGACATAGCAATACTATCTGATAGTCAAGCTGACATCCAGGCATTCAACTCCTTTGAGGTCGACTAGAAATTAGTAGAGGCTTGTAGGTAGTGTGTTGGCTTATTAGACGTAAGGCCAGACCCAGGTCAGACATCAAAACGAAATATGAAAAATATTTCTTCGGCGACATCCTCTCAGCAGATTTCTGGCAAAAAATCTGAGAGTAAATGAAATTGCAATGAAAAGATTCTCAAAAATCTGTCGTTCGGGGTCGACTTTAAGCTGTAGGTCCCGCCACACATGTATAAAATTAAGGCAACCACATAAGTTGTGTCTAAAGCTAGGTCGTAATCCTGACTGAAGGGTTGTAATGACCATGTATGTATGTATGTTGTCTGAGTAAGCTGAACCTGATGGAGATAATATAAGGGATATAACCTCATATTTGTACAAAGTAGAATTATTTTCCAGTCCAATATGTATGCATTGTATGGTGCTACCATTGCTCGCCAGGCTTATAAGTTTTCAAATACTATACAGATCGAGAGGGGAATAACTTATGGAGTGATCGCAATACCTCAGTATCGTTATACAACAATGACCGAATGACAATGAATTCCGTAGGCTACTTGAAATGCTTTAATACTGACTGAGAATAAAAATTTTGAGAGCTAAGATGCATTCATAACTGACAAAAACTCTGTCAACTCTGATGCTATGACAAGCATAGTATTCTTCGTTTATTGTCATCAATTTATGTATGCCAATAACCAAACCTTAAAAAACAACTCTTTTTCCTTTTTCGCTTCAAAATATATAATTAAAATATCTGCTACCATTTCAATGGTTTTTTTTAAATTCTATTTGAGGATTTTATGTGGCAAAATTTTATGCTGACATAAATTATTCATGGCACCATTTTATGACATTTTTCTTTTTGTTACCCTTTTTACAATATGTCGTTAGCAATTAGCGAATATTTTCATTTTAAATTTAATTTGACAGCCAATGGCAAAACAAAAAATACAACAAAAAAAATGCAAAATTTATGAAAAATGAAATGAAAAACAATAATAGACTTACTGGCCATACTGTTTAACTGTGAATAGCAAAAACAAAACGAAAAGAAAATGTTGGCTTTTCAATAAGAAAATTCTAAAAATAAAATTTGGTCACTTGATGAGGAATAATTTGAAAATGGCGACAAAAAAAACAAAAAGAAATGCCGCTAAAAGTTCTTGAAAATTATTTATTTTGAAACCCTTTTTTGGAATTTTCATTTTCATATTGTACTTAATGGGTCTTCCTTAATTTAAAGTTTAGCATCAGAAAAGCAATAAAGCTCGGCTATTAAGATATACCAGCACTCACGCTGGGTTTCGTTAAACGTCACGCAGAGAAAATTTCATTCAAGTTAATTATTTTGAATTTATTTATATTCGGTCCCAAAATTAAATATTTTATTTATTTGTTTTTGTTTTTTTTTATTTTGTTTGTTTATATTTTAATGCCATAAAAATGCTTGTAAACTCTTGCCCATTTCTTATCTACTATTCAAATGTTTATTTAAGTTTATTTTTTATTTCTATATTGAGTGATATTCTGTATATGTTGGCCCTAATTAATGCATTTGATTAGATATTCGTTTTTTAATAATTTTAACTTTAAAATTTTCAAAATTTTTTCTAATGTCGACTAATAAACACTCCTTAGTTACAAATATTTGATTAGAATGTGTTGTTCATTTTGTTTACATTTTCTTTCTGTTGTTGTTGTAGCTAAATATTCACTATACTAAGCAAAGACACGCACCTAACATAACAACACATTCGTTATTACAACCCTTCAATCAGAATTACGACCTAGCTTCTCACACCATTTTAATCTCATACATGAGTGGCGGGACCTATTGTTTAATGTCGACTCCGAACGACGGATTTTTTGAGAATTTTTTCACGGCAATTTTATTTACTCTCTCTAGGTTTTGCAAGAAATCTTGTGAGAGAAGAAATATTATTTTTCATATTTTGTTTTCTTTCACGTTTAATAAGCCAACACACTACCTACTAATACGGTAACTTCAATACTTCAAAATTTATTTGACTTTGTGACTTAATTTGGCTGCAAAATATAAGGTGACCTTATCTTTCTTTAACTACTAGAATTCATTTTACGGTATCAACCCTACTTCAACCAAATCCTAAAGCTCTTTTGCTAAGAATTTACTCGATTTAAAACTGTAGCACACGCAACAACGGTGGTGTAAGAGGCTAGAACGTAAGCCTGATTTAAGTGTTGTAATGACCGATTAAGTAAGTTAAGTTATGATTGGCTAGTTACCTGCAAACGTGTTTAATGACAATTGCTGCTAGAACGCTATCTTGTAACCATATAAGAAATACAGGAACCAAAGAAAAGGAAGCCATCCAGTGCGCAATATCTGTTCTGTTTCCTCTAATGGAAAAATCTGCCGAATATTTTCTCAACATTTTTCACAGGACAGTAACTGCCATAGCAAGTATGGCCTCATATATCACATCAGAGGCTGCTGCTAACAAGTCTAACAGATCTTTCATTCTCGACTATGGCTCTGTGTTCCAGAAACCAAAATAAAGATATTATACTTGCATTACTAAGTTACTTGCAATACTTAGTTCGAGAACTTTGATCGACCTGTTATTGGACGATGCCATGGACTTGATATCAGCTTGACTATCCAAAGACATTTTAATTTTGCCTACAGGACTCCAATTCCTTAACACCTGCAGAGTTGCAAAATCTTAAGCTTGAAAAATGCTACTAACCTAGGTATGGTAGGGATGCTGTACAATTTATGAATTCAGAAAAAACCGCCAGTCCCTATAGCTTATTGCATCTGTGATACAAGAATCGTTAGAAATCCCAACCATTTACCAGTCTTTGTCGTTTCGTTTAATTCAAAAAATGTTCCATAATTTTTTAGATTTTTCTCTGTATTGCTTACCGGAAAAGCAGCGTAACTTTAATGTTGAAGTCCTTATTGATTAATTTAAGCGTAATAGGGACCAAAACCCAAGAGACCAAATTATTTGAAAAAAAATATAATGATTAAGAACACCTCGAAATGGTCCACTTATTTAGTATTTATTTAATTCACAATCTTTTGTTGACCCATATAAAACTTTTATTTTATTTATTATCTCTCTCTCCTCTTCTCACTCTGAATATGTTTTTTTTTTTAAATAAATTAATAATAATGTCGTTGATGTCTTTTCTTTTTTGTGCATTTCGCTTTGCTACATGTCATGTTTTTCATGTCGAAAATACCATTTAAGGAGTGTATTTGGTTTATCATCTCAATAGTAACCTTTTTTGAAGAAGATTAATTTCGAATAAATATAAAAAGCGTCCTGGGTGACCTGGTAGTCTAGTGGGTAGTGTGCTAGACTATTAGAGTGAGGGTCGTGGGTTCGATTCCCACCAGAGACTCTGGTCTGTGACACTACACCGAGCATATGGTCAAGTTATTCCGCACGTATATAATTGGAATATAATTTGTAATTGTATTGTAATTAATAAATAAATAAAAGGCGTCCGTTGCTGACTGACAGACTGGCTGACACTTAAGTCACAGATCAAATACGTTAAGCTAGAAATATAGATTTGAATAAATTTTCGGAAATACCAATTAATGGGAAAAATGCATTTCGTAGAGAATTATTAAATGGGGAGCAAGCTACAATACTGCACGAAAAGCAACGACTGCTAGTATATAAGTTCTCTAGGCAGCAGGAACAATTTTCATTAGTTTTATCAACTGATGTTAAAAATAAGGAAGTCAGAAATTAGAGACGTACTTAGAAAAATGGAACGTAACCCTAATTTTTAAAATCAACAAAAATAGTGAGTGGAGAGTAGAAGGTATAGGATTTTGTCATATATTGTATGTGAAAGATGTGAAACTATCCATCATTTGTTTGGGTTCACCCCTGATAGCTCTACAATTGATCAGATGTTTACATTCAGAAAAAATTCTCAAGAATAAATCAATACTCATCACCTATTTATCAATTTTAAGTGAGCTTATAACACTTCATTCTAAGCTCATTGAATTTAACCCAACGACTTTTACTAATACAAGTACATGCGATATACACTCGTCCTTCTTTGAACAATGTTGATAAATTTCGCAATGTAAGAACTTTTAGAAGTCGCCGTAGTCTAGTTGGTAGTGTGTTGGCTTATTAAACGTGAGGCTGCGGTTCAAACCCCAGGTGAGATATCTTCAACAAAAGGAAATATGAAAAAAATGTCTTCCCCACAGCAGATTTCTGGCAATAACTCTGAGAGTAAATAAAATTGCCATCAAAAGCTTCTCAAAAATTTGTAATTCGGTGTCGACTTTAAACAGTTGGTTCCTCCACTCACATATAAAATTAAAACACACAACGTTAATGGTGTGACAAGCTTGGTCGTATTCTTGACTGAAGGGCAGTAAAGAGCAATTATGTATGTATGTATGAAGCATTGTATCATGCTTTTGTACTCCGCTTTTAAACAAGGCTACGCTGATGATATTGATTTGATGAAATTATATTTGCAAACTTTTGAAAACAGTTCTCGATATAAATTCTGTTGATCGATATCAGTAAGAATAACTCTTTGCTTAAGATTTGATACTAATACTGGGATTGTCTCAAAACCATTTAACTTGAGGAGAGCCTTTGTTTTCCCTTGTTTTATCCCGACAAAATTTCCTTCCCTCTCCACAGAAAAGTGAAAGCTTGGTAAAGCAATTTAAGATTAATTGTTATAAGACCAGCTGTAATGTTGAGCTTTTAAAATATAAATGTTAGTACCGTTTGTAGTGTTAATAAAATTCGTTTTAAACCATCGCAGCGTTCTATTTAGGCTTGTTTTTCTTTTCGGTGAAAAATATCGTTAAAAAACTAAAGCTTGTTTTAGGCTTAAATACAATTTTTTTTTTCGAATTTCAATTCATTCTGTGTTTTTTCTTATTGCCAGTGGTTGGTAATAAAAAAATTCATAAAACTGGCTTTAACACTTTTTATGTCATTGTATTTGATGTTGTTGTTACTGTTGTTGTAGTTTAATAATGACATACATTTCCATATTAGGAAAACAAGTAAGAATACGAGGCATGAATGAGTGTGTTTTTTTTTCCTTTTTCTTCATTGCAACCCAAAAAAAGTAGTTGTCGTTATAATTTTGGTCGCAGTTGCTATTATGGACAACAGCAATACTGCGTCCGTCAAATGATTTCATTGATTAGCCTACAACTCCACATGCAATCTTTCTTTGTTGGCTCGCATTTTACTCTAATAGTCTGATATTTTGGTGTTTTGTTTTTTCTTTTTGGATATCAGTTTCCGGTTCGTTTTTGTAGACATTTTTTGAATGAAAAAAGAGAAAAAAGTGTTGAATACACGATTTATTATTTCATTTATTTCAGCAATTGCATCAAAGATTAGTTGAATGATGCAGGGTATACATACATACAGTGTATTTGGTTACAATTACAACAAAAAATATTTTTTTTTTATATAATTTCACTCTTTTATTATTATTTAAATATTTAATTAATGTATGTAATTTGTTCTTTGTATTTTGTATGGTTTCATGGGCAACAGCGGAGTACAATAGGATGAATGAAAATCGTGGGTATTAAAGACTTTCATTTGTCATGAATAGTTTTTATGAATTAATTTACGGCCGAAATTTAAAAAGTAGTTAAAGTGAATATAAAATGTCCAAAAATAAAATTTGAATAACCATTATTGTTTTAATATAGACGTAATTAAGTAGAAGGGTCCAAAGTGATTGAGCAACAAGTTCACATATGAAAAATGTTTAAAAAAGACGATTTTTGTTGAAAATCTACAGTGACGTTTGTTTTCCTATCTGTTTTACTTGTTCTGATTACTGATTAAATTAAAAGAAAATACAGGTAATCTAGTGGGTAGTGTGCTAGACTATAAGCGTGAGGGTAGTGTGTTCGATTCCCACCAGAGACTCTGGTCTGTGACACTACACGGAGCATATGGTCGAAGTTACTCAGCTCGTATGTAATTAAAATATAATTTATAATTGTATTGTAATAAATAAATAAATAAATAAATAAAAGAAAAAAAGATAGGTTTTCAAAACTTCTAACATGGTACCAGGGACATCAAGTTTATTCTATGGAAAAAAACACCAATGATGACCTTCACCGTACCATTTTCCCGTCTACTGCCGAAAATTTTAAAATATTACACACATTTTTTGCAACGTTAGTATGCCAGAAAACTTGTGCAAGGCAACTCTTTTCGTGGCCCATATTTTATAAGAATACTTCAGAAGAATGATTGCGTAAGTATCAAAAATGTTATTCTTGGGTACTCCAGTAGCCTAGAGTACAATGTGCTGCTATCCATGTTAGAGATGTGGGTTCGCTTACTCCCAGAGACGCTCGTCTCTGATACTTTGTTAAATTCATGGGTTCAGGCCCCTTCAGCGGCGTGGAAGCCCCGTTCTTTCATACACACATAATTGGTCATTACAACCCTTCAGTCAGGATTACGTCCTAGTTTCTCACACCACTTCAGTTGTGTGTGTTAATTTTATACATGAGTGGTGGACCCACAGTTCAAAGTCGACTTCGAACGATAGATTTTTGAGAAACTTTTCATGGCAATTTTATTTACTCTCACAGTGTTTGCCAGAACTCTGCTGAGAGAAAGTCGCCGAAGAAATACTTTTTGTATTTTGTTTTGATGTCTGGCCTCGGGCTCGAACCCCGGCTTTACGTCTAATAGGCCAAAACACTACCTACTAGGCTACGGCCCCGTTCTTACGAATCAGTTTGTTTGCTCATTGACGATAATTATTACATGACTATAAGATAGCATTGCTGTTATATCTTTCGTACCTTCTATCCAAGATGACTTAAGTACATTTTTCGATGGCATAGACTTTCGCAGACTTCCGCTCATGGCCAAAGATCTGTCTCTGAACCATCTGTATACTACAAAACAGTACCTCTTTTAAGAGAGTATGCAGCTTCCAAATTACTGCATTCATTTTTTCTAGTAAATTTCGATGTGAAGTATTTCCCAGAATCATAGAGTCTATTGGCTTTCTCTAGGAAATAGTTAAGCAAGGAGCTGTCAGCCCTCCCTAATGATTTTATGTCTCCCCTCAACCTAACCATAGATTTCAAGGCTTTGGTCTTCACTATTATGTGCTGCGGGCCCCAAAAGACCCTTCAGCGCCTCTGTAAGAAAGCCTCTCATTATCCCTATTATACCTGTTAGGCCTGTTATATCTGTTGTATCTCGTCCAGTTCCATCTGATCTATTGATGTTTTCATATCAGTTCTGTCTTTCAAGACAATTGCCCCATAGACCAATTGATCTTACTATCATAGTATACTTCTAGTGCATAATTTCTGCGATGATAGCAAGATTTCTAATTAAGTCTTTTGCATAGCATTGTTGCATGTCTGGTTTTTCCTGAGATGCTCACTATATAAGCACTCCATCTCATCTGTGATATTGTCTCACTCAGGAGTTGAATATTCTTTCATTTAAAAGTTGTCTCCTTCTTGTAAATGGTACAATTGCGATCTCATCCGGGTTTATCCTCAGGCCCACTGTCGCACACCAATGACTTACAATTTCATTTCTTAACAATTTATTTTAGCGATCAACACATATACCATCCCGCTTCAAATAGTTTTGTCAGGAGATCAGAAGAACCACTACAGGGCCCCACATTAGTGGTAAAAAGGCATCATCAAGTGGGAATTCCCTTATTATCTCTTTTCCTGTTTATGTTATGAGTATAGAACCTCTGCCATCCTTCTCGATATCATAGGTTACACGCACTTAATAGGGAATACAAATGGATATTTCTTTTAATAAATAGCCATCGTATTTTTACATGATTACCACACCAGAATGGGGTGAACAATGTACCGCTTAAGGACAGGTAAATAGACTCCATGAAACTGGCAAAAGTTTGAAGGTTACAGAAATTGAAATTATATAAAAAACTGAAGTTGAATTTGGATTTACAAGAATTAGAATGTTGTTAACGTTCATTACGGCATAGCTGAATGTAAAATCACAATCTGACAAGAACAAGAGGCGAAGTAACCCAAAAAAATTTTCTGTGTGACATTCTTCAGCTTTCATAATGATATTCTACCCGATATAACAATAGATAGAGCAAATGACTAGAAGAAATTAGGAAATAAAATAAGAAACTAACTTCCTATGAAATTAAGATCATTATCAGAAGAAATCATAAACATTTCAATTGTCTTAGTCTTAAATATATGATTTCGTAATCAAAAACTCTAACTGTGTTGAAGATTCCAACAAAACCGCCCTTTAAACAATTTCATTTTAAGCCATTGATCGTGCCAGCGACTTTAATTTCATTTAATGTTCTTCAAATTTTGTATCAAGTACTTCCTGTAAACTAGACTATAATTTACAAAAATGACTTAAGCATCATCACAAAGCATGAGTGTGGCATGCTGCATGCATGCATGCTTACTTCTAATATGTGTGTATTTGAAAATTTAGTTTGATCTCGTAAAAGATATGAAAGAAGAAATTATTTCTGGAGCACATTTTTCATCAAAACTAAATTGAAATCGTGTATTTCCATGATTAATTTAACAAGCGTTGAACTTTTGTCAAAAGCTGCAAAAGAAGCCTACAAACAATTTTCATTAATTTTAAATGCAACAACACAAACAAATAAACCCAAAGGTGATCACATGCCTCAAAATATTGCATTGAAATCTTGAAAAATTGAAGAGTAATTTCCTGAGCGGCTAAAAACACTCAACAAGACATGTTGAAATAGTTTTGTGGCAAAGTAAAGCTTTTATGCTGCAGTTTAAAATGTTGCACGATTTTCATTTTAAGACGGGGGAAAAAACAACAACCACATGCAACCATGATTTATGATAAAACAATTCAGAAAAAAACCAAATATAAACAAAAAAACTTAAGAAAAATTCAGTTAATTGCTCTAGAAAAGTGGCTTATCGTTGTAGGAATTTTCTGTTATTTTCCAGAATTTTTAAGGTGCCTCAAATTGTTGCTCCCGTAGGTCTACTTTTAATGAAAAGTCATTATTCTAGCTGCAGCAACATTACATTTTTTTCCTTCTTTCTTTCTTTACACTGCGGCAATTTAATCAGAACTATTTGTTAAAGACGGTTTGTCTTTAAAGTCATTTATTATGGCTAAGCCAAGCACACAGAAGTGCAGAAATTTTTCTTAAAGACTTTTTGATTTGATTCCATGCTTTTCGTTGCTTTCGGTTGCTTTTGTGTGTTGTGGCTCCCTTTGTTGCCCCATGAAATATCGTTAAATGAAAAACCTTTAAGCCATGTTGTAGCAAATGATGCCTGTTTGTTGCTGACGTTATTACCGATGATGAGGTTCTTCTTGTTGTGAATAAAACTAGAAGAATAATTTCGAAAAAAAGTTATTTCTCTTTTGTGTAGTTGAATACACAACACAAAAGCCATGGAACTCCCTCCCAATATTTTGATATTCTCAATGCTTTTATTACATCAAAAAATTATCATTGAAAACGAGTTTTAATAAAATTCCGAAAATTACAATTTAATGTATTAAAAAGTACCTTAATGGGACCATACCTGCAAAAAACAAAAAGAAAAAATGTAATTAATAAAAATTAAAACAAAAATTAGGAATATTTTGAAAATTTTAATAAATTTATTATAAAAATTATATGAAAATCGGTTTTTTTTTATAAAAATAATTTTTTTTCTAAATCATCCGATAGTCTATATGTTCTGCTTTTCAAAACGTCAAATAGTTCATGTTTTATGTGAGCCAAAAAAATCCTATTGACTCCTATATTCAAAGAAAATTATAGAATAGACCTGAGATCAGCAATGGGTATTCAAAAAGATGAGTAGAATCGAATCATGGCACCTCTCATCATATTTAAAGTTTAAAGTATTCATCATATTCATATGATGTTATTGATTTCGACTCTCCATAAGTCAATATATACACGAAGCTCAAAATAAAATAAAATTTAAATTAAATACTCACTAAAAGATTGTGTATTTGGTCTGCTTGCTGTTTTGTCTTTTTTGCTTATGTGTATTTTTCTTTCCTGAAAATACCCAAAATTTGAAAACCGAATCTAACGAGACACTATGAAATAAATACTCTAAATACTCTATCGAAATCTGTAGCCTAACACTTCGAATCGAAACCACAAGTCATCAGAACTCTAAGACAGAAATATGGATGGAAGTATGCAATAGAGTGTGATTTAAAACATAGGAAAAGATCAAAATAAATTATCCTTTTGGTCAGATATTATGCTCCGCTGAGAACCTATCAAATATTTACACTACCCTCGCTACTTACATACTTAAACTTACTTAATGGGCCAACACAACCCTTTAGTCACGATTGCACACTGGATTCTCTCACACCATCCGTGATGAGTGTATTTATTTTATCTATAAGTTGCGGGAACCCGAACGATAAATATAAGAAACTATCAATGTCATGACAGTTATATTCATTCTCAGAGATTTTGATAGAAGATTGCTTCTTTCCATTTCCCGTTTCGTTAAGCATGTCTGTGCTGCTATAGACAGCAAATGAGCCAATAAACTACCTCCTAGACGGCGGCGACTTCTCCCACTTCTTTAATATGATAAACCTGTTCTTGTGGTTTTTTGGGGGGGGGGGTTAAAATTACTTGGTCTGCCATGTGTCGCCCTCATACAAACGGTAGTTTGTGGCCATCAAATCAATCAAATAAATAAAAACTGAAGTTATTATGGCAAGCTAAGTTGGCTTATGTATTGAATCAATGGAACACAAAAAATTCCTCCAATTAGAACTGTCGGCGACTTCCTTTCAGCAGATTTCTGTAAAAAAAAAAACTGAGAGTAAATAAAACTGCACATGAAAAGTTTCTCAAAAATCTGTCGTTCGGAGTCGACTTTAAACTGTAGATCCCACCACTCATGTATAAAATTAACACACACAACATGAGTGGTGTGAGAAGTTAGGTCGTAATTCTGACTGAAGGGTTGTAATGGCTAATTATGTATGTATGTAAAGCCACGATGGCAATTTTTTTGCAGGAGTTTTATTTGTAGTCCAGCATTTTAACCACTTCAACATGCTATCCGGTAAAGAAATTTGACTTAAAAGGGTCATGGTTCTATCGTTTGAATAAAACTAAAATATAAAATCTTTGCTCCACCGACAATATCAGAGTTTCACAAAAAAATATGCAAAAACCATATACAAAGGGAAGCCTAAGTAAGGTCCTATAGACTCCATCTGACTGCGACTTTGTATATCTCCATCTTAAATAGTATGTAAGGTTAGTCATGATATCATTACTTTAAATTTCGTATCAGGTTAAAATCTCGTATGTAAAGACTTGATAGACTTTTCAGAACATACATACACACTCAACCATATGAAATGAAAATCTCAGCTTTTGAAAATTTTACTTGATTGCACCTTAACATTTGAGGCATTTGTTGCTTTTTCTGTCTGCTGATAATGATTCTTTCGTTATTGTTCCCGTTCCGTTGCACATGAAGTCAAGATGCCGCTGCTGATATTATTGTCTGCATTGAAAATACCAACAACAGCAGGAAGAAAAAAAAAACGAAAACAAGTCTGTATCTCTGAACGTCTATCCAAAAAATTTCCGAACTAAAAGTTAAATTGTTTTTATTGTTGCTTGTGTTTTTTTGCCGTTTTATATACACATACCGTTGAAATTCGTTTAGTTGTGGTTTTGAAGCCTAATGTTGCGTTCAAAAGCAGCTTACGAATGCAGGTTGTTTTTGTTGTATTTAATACTTCATCTTCATCTATTCCTCTTCATACCTCCGTTGTTTGTTTCTTGGTCCAAAATAAGTGTATGTTTTTGACTTTGTTTTCCAGATATGCAATGTTTTGTCTTCTTTGAATGAAATTGAAAAAAAAAGTTCATCGATGTTCTTCTTTTTTTGTTGGTTTTACTGGCATTGTTGCTGTTATTTAACATTGCTTTTTACTGTGCAATTAAAGTTTTTCTTTTCATTTCATTTCATTTAACGTTTTAAGTTTTTCTTTAACGTTTTATGTCTTTTGCTTTTAATTTTGTTTCTCTTTCATTTTCGATCTTATCTATGTATGTTTCTTTCTCATTTTTTCAGAATTTCATTTATTTTCTGATAATTTTTTTGTTCATTTAGTTTCTGTTCCCGATGCTTAACCATAAAAAAATGGATTGGATTTTAAAAATTTCCAGAGTTGGGCAAATTGATTTTTTGAGGTGGTTCCTAGGGTGGTTTTAATTGTTTTTATGAAATCGTATACTTCTTTACATGTTGCCATAAATTAAAAGAACTAAAATAAATGCTCAAGGAGAACTATTTGTATTTCCATGCTCTAAGGGTTTGCTTGAGAACTCCTACATCATTTTCGATAACACTTGTGTGTGTGTGATTCTTATATTTTAGTGCAGTGAATTCCAGACAGACCAGCCAGTATGCGCAAACTAAACGGAATCTATCTGAAGGTTTAATACCATAACATAACAGCAACTAAATTATGTATTGATTATAGTGTTCGAATATGTTACTCCAGTCCAATGCAGAAATAGAAATATCATACATTAATTAATTTAGAATTACAAACAGAAGTTTACTTAGAGTACGAATAAAGGATCTAATGCTCGATGTTCAAATAAAACCTTCAGACATGAATCGAAGGTCCAATAAACAGATATTCATTATTATTACAGGAGCACTCTAAAACTTTTATGTAAAAGATGATATGAAAAGTTTGAAAGAAGAAGAGTTCTCAAATGTAAGTAGCTAAAAAAAAGGCCACCCCCAAAAAAGAATCACTCGAATCATTTATGAGCATTTTAAGTATTTTTCTAAAGTTATGAATCTAAATGAATGGTTTCGAATGGTATGGGGTTGATGTCAACGTTGTACGCATACTCATTGCAACCTGTACTGTGAATCAACGTAGTAGTGAGTGAATCAGAGTAGTTGGATTACAATACTGTTGACTCAACTATACTCAAAATTTCATGAGTGGTTATGAGTAGCGAAAAAACAAACCATTGTGGTAATACAATAAATAACACACTATGAATGCATTTACAGTACATCCTAATGTTTGCCCCTGACAGGTCAGTTAATTTACCAGAATGGTAGAAGCTGTATATAACCAATAGGACATGAATCCCTTCCTCTTCTTCTTCATCTTTAATACATACAGAACGTCCAATAACGTGCTCCAACAATTTTGAGTGTGCCACTTTAACGATTTTCAGTGCTATCACTATCAAGTTTCAAACAGGTCTGTTGTTTGCTATTTTGTCCGCATTCGAAGCCATCCATGCATATTGAAGCAGGTAGTTAAAGAGAATTCCTTATTTACTTACAAACCCAATTGGCCATTATAACCCTTTAGTCAGGATTATAACCTAGTTTCTGACACCACCCATGTTGTGTGTGTTAAGTTTACCCACGAGTGACAGGTCCTACATTTTAACGTCAACTTCGAACGGCAGATTTGAAAAGCTTTTTCATGGCAATTTTTATTCTTAAAGATTTTTGCTAGAAGATTGCTGAAAAGTGGTCGCGTAAAAAATGTCAAGAGCGGAGGTTTGTACACACTACCAATTAATTGGCTACGGCCACGTCAATTATTGTGTTAGATCCGCCCAGTTGATCCTCTTAGTAATTTTTTAAAATATCACAGTATTTTGCAGGTTGTTAAAGGAATTAAATATGCTACCGTAACCGTGGCCGTGGCTCGTTCATCTACTGTAAAGTTTACAGAGATTTCACACAGATCCGGTATCCATACGATATAAATATTTCACTACTCAGGGACCTTGTTGAGTGATCTGTGTAATCTAAAAACAATTTCAAATTTCTCAACTGGGATCCAAAGGCCTTCACGTATTATTAATTCATAAATACATAATTGGTCATTACAAGCCTTCATTCTCACACCACTTATATTGTATGTGTTAATTTTATACATGAGAGGCGGGACCCATAGTTTAAATTAGACTCCGAACGATAGATTTTTGAGAAACTTTTCATTGCAATTTTATTAGCTCACATGGTTTTTGCCAGAAATCTCCTGGCAGAAGTCACCAAAGAAAAATTTATTCATATTTCGTTTTGTTGGAGATGTCTGACCTGGAGTTTGAACCGTGGCCTCACTTCTAATAAGCCAAAACAATACCTACTAGACTGGGAGGACTATGGATTATTAATGAGATTTGTAATATACAATATTCACTCATAGGTTCAGTGGTTGTGCCTTGTTAGCGTAGAAGTTTATCTGCTCTGCAGTTTCGTAGAATATTATTCTGTGCCGATACCCAACCCAAATGATGTAAATATCGCGAGGTGTGCGTCAGTCTAAAATCGTTAATAAGACTATCATGTGACAATTTACAATTTTTACAGCTGCAGGATTAACCAAAAGTATGCCCTTTTGGAGATATTGCATTTAACAATAATTATCACAACAACTCGTATGAGGTACCTCGGTGTGGAAGGATCTGCTGGGCTTAGGAAATAGTCTGGTAATCTTATCAAGTTGTATATACCTTCAGACTCTGAATAATTACTTCCATCTACAAACATTCTATTAAGTTTTTAACCACCCATAAGGGTCATTCACGAGATGAATTGTACAATTACTCTAATCTATCGATTCTGGATTGTATGGGCAATTATTAAAATTTCAATTTCTTTAATTTGATAATAAAATGTTTTATATGTTCATATAAAAGTATATTACTCGATTCATTATGTATTGCTATAACTAAATAGATGCAGAAGAAGTGATATATGCGTGCTCCAACAGCCATATACAAATGTATTTTGGAATATAATTAGTTGTGTTCAATTCTGTATTGCGTTCAAGCAAGGCATTAAAAATTTAATTTGTTTCTGGTCTCCAACAAATATATTTTTTTGTAATAAAATAATTATAATGATGGAATTTAATACTTATACCGTATACCTTATATTTATATCACATTCTTGGCTATAAATTAAAGGACAGCATCCGTCTTCACTGTACTTATTATAAAAGATTTTAAAAAGATCATTGAAATTTACGATGTTGAAAGACAAACAGTAAAATATTCTTTTAATTTTTTAATACAAAAGAGTTGTTGTCTTCTATTATGTTTTTTTCTAAGAAGTTAATCAAAAGGGAACATCTTTGTGCAGTAAATACACCTTATGCTACCAAAAGACCTAGACAAACTTATTCAAACCCATTAAAATACCCACATATGTACTCAGACCTGAACAATACTTTGGTTTATTAAACAAACAAAAAATAAATAAAAATACGAAGAAGAAGAAGGAGAAGAAGAAGAAAAATAATATCTTTTAGATCTTTGATTTCAATGTACTGTACACTGTAATATCAACATCAGACATGTAATGAACTTTAGCTTCCATGTAAAATATCAAACCAACCAACCAACCAACAATGGTGATGGTGGGTTTTTCTTCTTTTTGTTTTCTTTCCATAGACTTTGTAGGTGCTGTTTGTGTCTACTAGCTGTTGCTGTTGTTGTTGTTATAAATCTTTAAGATAAGCGTGAAACTGTTTCTTTTTTTTTATAGCATTTCTGATTAATTTTTTTTTCAAGTTTGTTTTAAATTTATAGAAGGAGGTGAGAAGAAATATTCTTTATTATTATTTGTTGTAGTTAAAGGTGTAAAATAATATGTTATGAGGTCAAAAAGTGATATTCTTCATAATATAATACGAAAAAAAGCAAAGAACCCGTTATCTCATTAAAAGTGGAAAAAGATAATCAACATTAATTTCTTAGGTGTTTCTAGCGGTAATCATAAGTTTAAAGCGATATATAGTATGAAATCATCAACGAACATATAACAGAAATGAGAAATTAAAATATTCAACTTAAAAAAAAATTAAGAACGAAACTAATAATTAGTGACTGTAATAAGCTATAAATGAATCAAATTAAAACAAAGAAAAATTGTTCTCTGTCTTGTTGAATTTATTAATTCTAACGTTAAATACTCATTTACATAATATATTTTAAATACTCATTAGAATTTAGAAAATATTTCTCTTGGTTAATGGCATATCGGGCGCCTACTAGTGTTGAATTAGCCATCTTTAGACTATTTTGGCAGTCAAAAGAAAAATCGGACTGTGGACCATGAGAAACCAGTAGTCACTTTAGAAATATTGATGGAGAAAAGATTATATTCTATCCCAGAATCCCGGAATGATATCCAATAGTACAATGAAACACTTAGCGGAAAGAAATATGCTGAAACAACATAAAATAGGAAACCCTAGTGCCAACGAGATATATGTGACGAAACTTATATCCGTTGAAAAGGTTGCTCGAAAAGATAGAAGAAATTATTTAGGTTAACTAGCGACAAAAGGCAACAATAGGCGAAAACTCCACCAAATTGCTGGGCGACTTATTGTAAGCAAACGATAAATGTTTGAAATGATAACCTTTTAACAAACGGTATAACGTACATACATACATACATGATTGTTCATTACAACCCTTCAGTTAGGATTACGACCTTGTTTCTTACACCACTTATGTTGTGTGCGTTAATTTTATACATGAGTGGGGTGACCTACAGTTTAAAGTCGATTTCGATGGACAGATTTTTTTAGAATGGCAATTTTAGTTATTTTCAGACTTTTTTCCAGAAATCTGCTCAGATGAAGTCGCCTAAGAAATATTTTGTTGATATTTCGTTTTATTGGATATGTGTGATCTGAGTGGCCTCACTACTAGACACCAACAACAACTATGAACCAAATATAAATAAGGTCGACGTAGTCTAGTAGGTAGTATATTGTCCAATTAGACGGGAGCTTATGGTTCAAACCCCAGCACAGACATATAAATCAAAGCAAAATATGAAAAAAAATATTTCTTTTAGCGATATTTTCCCTCATCAGTCTTCGGCAAAGAACTCTGAGGATAAATAGAATTGTCATGAAAAGTTTCTAAGATCCGTCGTTCGGAGTTGAACTAGTTTAACGAGCCCAGTTGCTAGGCACTGATGGATTAAAGGCATGTAGTGTATTTATGTATATATTGTTGTAATGACCAATTATGTATGAATGTATGTAGTGTATTTATGTCTTATCCATATTATTGCAATTTTAGAATTCGACGAAGATGACGAATAGGAGTCATTGATTCAAAACTTTTTTTGTAATTGTCTCGTTCAATGGGTGGTTAAGGGTTTTATGTTAACTCAGGCTTTATTCCAAAAGAGACAAGTTTCTTTTGACAAGTCTTAAAGAAATATCACTGACAAGTCTACGTAGATTCCATTTACAGGTTAAAAGCACTCGTAACGCGGGTTGTCTAGCGTTGTTAGTTGCAGAATATCTAATAAGTTGCTCTGGCCTTCAAACACGCTCAATAACACAAATTACAGAAAGTACTTCGAAAGATGATTCATAAGTTTTTTTATTTTTAGGGATGAACGATAAGCTAACTGGATATTCAAACTAATTTCATTATATGCCCAATTAATGGAACTGAGTATTCCCTATATAAAGGGTCCACCAAATAATCGGGCCATGTTGAACGAATTTTTGTTCACAAAAATTGAAGAGGATGATATTAGCAACATTTGGTATCAACAACAAGCCGAAGCTATACTCGATGTTTTGCGCCCTGTTTTTGAAGATCGCATTAACAGCCGCAGAGATGATGCTTTTGGCCACCTCGGAGCTGCGATTTGACACCGTTGGACTATTATTTGTGGGGTGCCTTCAAAGATAAATGTCACGCCTACAAGCCAGAGACAATTGACACTTTAAAGGACAATATTCGTGAAGCCATTGGTGAAATACAGCTGCACACAATCGATAATGTGCTTAAAAATTGAACCGATCGTGTAGGCTACTGCATGACCAGCCATTATTAACCGGAAGGATTGTACTTTCAAATAAAAAAAGAAATTTGAGAAAATATTTAGTACTTTTTTTTTAAAGCATTTTCAAAAAAAAAGTTATTTGGCGGACCCTTTGTTAAGAATGCATTGTCGTCGTTAACTTTATTTTATCATTAAGTTGTAATACAAAAAAAAAGTTAAAGGTGACTTTAAAGTTCACTATAGCTAGAGTCCAACTTTAACGGCAAGTTGTAATAATGGCCCTTAGTCTACTGCCAATTTAATGTGGCTAAAACAAAGTAATAAATTTTGACCAATTGTTTGGTAACACAGTCCTACATTATTTAATTTTTTATTTTTAATTTAAGTAATGGGCGTCTAACCTATAAAATACAAATTAATCCCTATCTAAACATGTCATAACACAATAAATCTTTTATAGATGCTAAAACCTCATTACCTCTTTTCTATATTGTTTAATAATTTATAAAAAAAAACAAAATTGAAGAAAAAAACAATTTTTTGTAATCTGTTTTTATGTGAACCTTTGTTTACCACATAGTGGGTCAAACAGTTAAATTTTTTTTTTAATTATTAAAGATTAATTTTATAACTTATAAATTTTAATAATAAATTGAAATAAGTTTTTAAGCAAAAAGTGAAAAAAAAATTGAAAAAAGTTTATCATTTTTTTTTGTTATGCAAATGAAACAGCGAAACAGCAGAGATTTCGAGGAATCCATTTCAATTTGTAAAATGACCAACAGAGCACAGAGCGTCCAACCATTAGCATTTCTAAGCCATTAACTTGAACGAAGAATGGAGATGGTTAAAAACGAGAAAACACTAAATGGTAATTAAAAATAATTTTTTAATGAGTCTCTCTCTATTTTTCCTTTCTTGACTTTTTTCTTTCAATTTTCTGTAGATTTTAGCCTTAAAGCTAAAGAATGTTTCGTTTTTCTTTTCTTCATTTTCTTCATTTTCTTTCTCATTATTTTTTCACCTTCATTGTTAACGGCTTTTGTTGTTGTGGCTAAACATAAATTATAATGGTCTTGGCCACCTCCAATTACTTCTTGTCTAAATGCTGGATTTCTTTCTTATTTTCCAATTTTATTTATTTTTTGTGTCTTTTCCTTTTTTTCGTTCTTTTCCTATAAAAAGATTTCCTATTTTCTTTACGGATTTTATTTTTATTTCAAAGGCTTAAAAACAAATAACTTGAGCGATATTTTATTTTATTTTTTAATGGAAAATAGAAAAATCATTTTGTTTATCGAGAGAGAGAGAGAGAGAGAGAGAGAGAAAGAAAAAAGTTTATCATTGTTTTTATTATAGAAATACATACGTACAATATTTTTTTAATTTATTCTTTAACGATATATTTTCCATTGAAAACGAAAGAAATGGGGAGCAAATAAAAGAAATAAAAATGGATTTAAGTAAATAAAATAAAAAAACAGTGTGTGTTAATGAAGAAATAGATGCGGTACGGTTTAGCGAGAGATGGTTGAAAATAAATGAATAGAATCTCAAAACGAATGAAACGCTTTTCAAAGTCATGCTCTGACTAACCCAAAGCAAAAGAAAAGCATTTTGAAATGGTTTTCGTTTTTCTGTTTTTTCTTTCTTGTTTTTTTCTCAATTCAATAGAGAAGTTTTCTGTAGTGGCGGCAGTAAATAAATTTTTTTGTTGAAATGTTGGTTTCTTTTTTTGTAGATGCAATTAAAATCATACAAACCACTCGTACACATTTACAAACAAACACGCAAACACTTCAACAAAAATGCATAAAGCCAAAAGAAATAGTGACGCTTATTAGGGGTATTCACAGTTTGTAGATTGGAAGATTCTGAACGCAATTATAAATCGTTTATTTGTTAGACTCAAAAACACAATTTTCAGAAATTATGTTTAAACATGAGGATGAGTAAATTTATAATATTTATTTTAGTATAGTACAGTAGTATGGTATAGTATACTATAGTATGGTATGGTATAGTATGGTATAGTATAGTGTAGTATAGTAAAGTATATTATAGTATAGTATTGTATAGTATATTATAGTATAGTATATTATAGTATAGTATAGTATATAGTATAGTATAGTATAGTATAGTATAGTATAGCATAGTATAGTATAGTATAGTATAGTATAGTATAGTATAGTATAGTATAGTATAGTATAGAATAGTATAGTATAGTATAGTATAGTATATTATAGTATAGTATAGTATAGTATAGTATAGTATAGTATAGTATAGTATAGTATAGTATAGTATAGTATAGTATAGTATAGCATAGTATAATATAGTATAGTATAGTATAGTATAGTATAAAAAACATTACTTATCTTCACATATTGAAAAAAAAGACAACAAATCTTTTTGCCCGTAGTATTTTGGACTTCACCTCTAAATTTAATCTTGGACATCCTTACTAAATCGTCGAAGTTTTTCTTAAGAACTAATGAAATTTTGAGTTTAACCAGTTTAAATTTTAATGGAACTTTATTTATTAAGCAAACAAACAAGTTGAGAACGAAAAATAATTTTTTAAATTATTATTTAAGAATTTTAAAGTTTATTTTAAACGTCATATACAATTTTATGAATTTAAGAACAAGAATAATGAAAAAAACTATAACTATACATTGCCTTACTGCGAATTTAACTAACCTTATATATGTTATAACGCGTTATCAACTGCTAATGAAATCACAAATAGTTGCTGTAATGTTATCTCTCAGGATTGAAATTAAGACTAACTTGTTCCTGTACACAAGAGACTTTACGCCTACCCAAAAAAAATAGACGAGTAAGATTAATTCGAATGATTTTGACGACTAATGGACAATTTCAAAACATGAGAGTGATTATTCAACAAACTCGCCCATCATTAGATTTATTGTACCGCATACGATAAGCTACGTGACACCATCTTATTGAAACTTCATTTCAACCAAGTCCAATTACTCTATTATTGATATATGTATATTGATGCCACTAGCCCACAAGTTATCAAAGAATGGATTTTTCTCTTGAGATACCTCTTCACAACCAAATTCTAGGCAATTCTAGTCTTCGTCCCTGAAGAAAATTTTTTGATAGAAATACATTTCTCACTCAGCACGAATTTTGATAATAAAATTTAATGATTTACAAGCTTTGTTCGTTTATTATTATTCGTTTGGTAAAATGGCTTTTACATGTCACGAAATATAGAAAAACTATCACCAGAGAAACATGACCTTCTAATATAATAAATAATAAACCGATAGCCTAACATTGGAAGGTAATATATTTCGGTTTACTCTTATTAACCAGGAAAACTCATACAAATGCTAAGCTAATCCAATTGAAATTAAAAGAAGAGAAATTATGTCACATTTCAAATCTAGATGTATCTGTAACACAATCCATTTTAAACGATCGTAAATTTGTGTGAAAAACCTCGGAATTACTCAAATATTCTTGAGTTATTTATAAAACAACATACATATGTATATAACGTACATAATTGGCCGTTACAACCTTTCAGGCAGGATTACGAGGTAGCATCTCACACCACTCTCAGAGTTTTTGCCAGAAATCTGCTGAGAGGAAGTCGTCGAAGAAATATTTCTTCATATTTCGTTTTGATGTCTGACCTGAGGTTTGAACCGTGGCCTTACGTGGTCTAATAAGCCACAACACTACCTACTAGACTACGGCGACGTCTTTATAAAACAACTTCAATCTGGAATCGTTTGTCTTGCAGACAAGGGGGAATAAATACTAATTGTTAGTTCATTAGTAACTAAAGACACAATAAATAAATTAGGAATGAAAGAAGAAAAAGAAAAAGAAAAGAAAAACTTTATTTAAGTATAAAATATAGTGAGAAAAAGAAAAGAAACACTTTATTTAAGTATAAAATATAGTGACTTCTTGTTTCATATTAAAATGTCAAGTTTGATACATATGTATAATAATTTAATATGCGAATCCAATGGGTTACAACAATTCCTTCAGTTTAGGGCACCTTTCATAAACCGTTATTGCTGCTTAAAACTTTATAAAATGTTGGCAATTTAAAATGAAATGAAATTGAAAAGAATATTATCTTATGGAGACTAACACTATTTATTCGATTTTATTGATAATATTAATTGAATGCCTTTAATGCCAGACAGGTAAACTTAAATGATAAATCGTAACAAGCCCCCAAGATAAGGTAGAACAAAACAAAAATAAAGAAAAGATAATAAACAAGAAGACGTAATTTCCAGAGAGATAATAAGTAAGGCCTGTTATCAAATAATTAAGCCATCACGTATTTAACGAGAGTCCTTAAATCATATGAAAAATAAACCAAAAAAATAAGAAAATAAAAATTAATTGTAATCTTAAGCCCATAACAATGTAGTCATTTTAAAGGCCTGTTAACAATAAAAATATAAACGATGCAGTTGAATTAATAACCCTTTAACACAAATTGCATTTATAAAGTCTGAAGAGTATTTTTTTAAAAGTTTTCCTTAAAATTGTATTTCATTTGAAAGTTTTTTTGTTGTATTGATTAATGATGTTGTAATTCAGTTGAAAACAAGTTAAACTTTTTTGTTGTTAGTATTTATTCACGAATTTAACCCCTATACTTGTAAGTGAAGAAAAACAACAGAAAAAACTATAATTTGTACTTGAAATAAATTCGAGATAAAATGCATAAAAGTAGCGAATGAATATAAAAAATTTATACCGCTTTTATCAAACCCCATGTAAAATTGGTAATTGATAATAAAAGAAATGATATGAACAAAGAAAAAATTTCCTGTATTTATTTTACCAATTTCTTTCTTCATTTTTCCCCCTCTCACTCTGTTAATTTTGGTTTTTATTTTTTTTTGTTAACATTTATTTTTATGTAATAAATCATCTTAACGTTGGCTTTAACGTGAAATGTAGAAATGAAAGTGCAGTAAATCGTACAAGGCAATGTACAACATACAGCAACAAGAACAACAATGGCAATAGCAACAACATTCAATCATGCGATATAAGTAGTGTATATGGTATATACTCGTACACGACACAAGGTACAACATACGAAAACATTTTAAAACGCAATCAAGGCTTTTAACGAGGCTGTGTGGCATACACATGATGATAACAACAGACAGCCATTGTGGCAGCACCACCAACATTATTAATAATAATGATGATGACGATGACTGAGATGATAATGATAATCATTGATCATCATTGTCGTGTTCATCAACAACATCAACTTCAACATCATGATTGTCTTCATCACTCTTAAATACTTAATGGCATTCATGTGTTATTTCTCTTTCCTCTCTCAACCATCATTAATACCACAGTAAAATCCTTAAGATAAACGAATGGTATTGGCTGGTAAAGTGAGAGAGAGAGAGAGAGAGAGAGAGAGAGGGGGAGAAAATCAAAATAAATATAAAAAATAAATACGATATAAATTTATATAAAAACCGAAAATAATGTAAATTGTTTCTCTTTCCAATTTCATTTCATTTTTTTAAGTTTTTTTCTTTTCTTTATCCTTTTTAAATTTAAGTTCATCACCGTTATTATCAACAGCATTTTATTGAAACTGCAACAATGTTGTAATCATTATCGAAATGGTAAAAATATTTTCGTATACCCTATAAGGTCTTATTGCTCACCTTATAAAGTATTGGGTAACGGATTGATAATATCAAAAAATTTACTTTTCAAATATCCTTAAACATACCTGAACATTAAGAAAAATATTCATATGTGCATAAGGGAGTAGAACCTTGCTTATTATTAACTCAGTATACAACAAAATTTATCGTCAATTTGTGTTAAAAAAAAATTATGAAATGTCTATCATCATAAATGTTCTTCATTTCTTCAGTCAGGATTACAACCGTTTCAGACGAACGTCTGTTTGTATGGAAACGCACTCAATTTTTTGAAAAGATATTTCTTCGGTGACTTTCTCTCTTCAGGTTTCTGACAAAAATTTTGAGAGTGAATAAAAGTCCCAAACAATAATATTTGACTATCATCACTCGACTATCGTCAAGTCTAAACGTTTGTATAGTCAGGACTTTAAAAGAATGATGCAACTAGAAAAAGGATGAACGAACTACTGCGAAAGAACATTTACGAAGAAGAGGATCATGCACCTGTCTGCTGGACTATCTTACTCTGAGCTAACGCATGCTTCGTAGCTCCAGATCTTTGAGAAAATTTACTGTTTTTCGAGCGATCATACGTGGTCTTAACAGTCATTTCGACAAAAATCGTACATTAAGATCATAGGAAGAGAACTTGTTCTTGAACATGTTCGGAGGATATTACATTGATCCAATTTGTTTTCATTTTGTGGTATTTCTACAGAATAAGGCTTTAAAATTTTTATAAATCGGAGTCTAGTGGCCCAAATCAAACATAGAAAAAACAGTCTACTGGCACAAGCTCTCATGGTAACTAATTGCTTCCAAATGTGTTGTATCAGAGACGCTAAACTCCACTTATGGAAAAAATAACACAAGTAACATGGCTCTTGTAGGAAACTAAACCATAAACCCGAGTGGCCCATAATGATAATTTAAAAATGTAGGATATTATGAGGGCGGGTTAGGTTTGCTTTCATTTCAAGTCCTACATATTACCTTCAGTATTGTTATGTACGACAGAGAGCTTGACATCCAATAAAGACTTAAAAACAAATAAAAGCAAATTTCCGAATAAAATATAAAAGCCTTATAACACTCAAATATTTTAACAAAAAGAAAAGTGGAGCAAAAGGAATTATCTTATCTTAACCGCCCATACGAGGGTAGTATTAAACTTTTAATTTCTTTATAATTAAAAAAACAACATATTTGCCGGAAGAGTTAAATAAAAAAGCTTTTACAAAAGGCGGTAATTATAACAGCAAACAAATCTGCCCAAAATTGTATTTCATCTCTCGTATATTTTACAAAAATTTCATATATTTCTTGATAAATTCACTCCTTGCATAACAGATACAACACATCACATTCATACTGTGACCTCTCTCAGATATATTTTCACTCATTCCCTTCATTTATTCATTTCATTCGGCTGATTGTTATCAGATTAATAACACATTGGGTGGATGTGATGGATAAATATGTGTGTCTACGAGGCTATAGACATCGTGTGAGTGTTAAAAAGGGCATCATAAAGCTTATGGATGGATGTATTGTAGGTATGTAGGTATGGTAACGTATTTAATAATATTAATTTTTTTACTCGTTTTTTGTTTTATTATTTAATATTCTACGTTTTCACTTTTCCTTCAACTTTTTTCATAATACTCAGCAAGTCTTTGTGTAAAAAAAATTGGGCCACAAGAAGAGAAAAAAGACAACACAAAAGATAAAAAAAGGTTTTTCGTTTTAGTCAACCGAATATGTATATGACGGAATGATTATGATTATTTTTTTTTATTTTTTTTTTTTGTAAAGCTGTTGACATATAATAGGGATTACTTTTAAATAATTTGAGTTACGAAAAGAAATATTTAGAAAATGTTGTGATACGATAAAGGCACGATGAAAAGAAAAAGTTATGTGAACTGCACCCAGTTCAAATATGAGAGATAGATGAGCCAGAGAAAATCAGTTGAAAATTTTAATTTAAAGACTTAGTTTAATGCAATTAAGGTAAGAGTAATAGTATTTAAGTAATATAATAATAGTATTTAAGTATTTTAATTTATTCGAATTTATTTATTTACTCGGTATAATGTAGTTGTTAAAAAGATTAACTTAGGAAACTTTTTTGGTCATCACACAACTCTTCAGTCAGGATTACGACCTAGCTTCTCACACCACTTATGTTGTGTGTGTTAATTTTATACATGAGTGGCGTTACCTACAGTTTAAAGTCAACTCCGAAGGACAGATTTTTGACAAGCTTTTTATGCAACTTTTATTTACTCTCTCATTTTTTGGCTGCTGGCAGGCAATTGTCGAAGAAATATTTTTTTCGATTTCTTTAATAAGCCAAAAATTATATATTTCTCATATTTAAATCTTAAACACATTAATCCTCCTACAAATAGTTCACCCAGAAGCCACATGACTCCCCAGAGGGAATTACAATCAACTGTTGCTCAACACTAGAGCGAATACACATGTCGACAGAATACATTGTTTGTAAATAACGAGATTTGGCAACAATATCATGTTAGAGCCTGTTATCATTTACAGTAAAAACTTGAAAAACTCGAAATTGAAACAGGGCAACAAAAAAAAACCCTATTAATGTAGCTTCGCGAAGTTGCTGTAATCTAGTAGGTGGTGTGTTGACCTGCTAGACATGAGGTCATGTTTCAAACCCCTGGTCAGACATCCCTAACAAAACGAAAAAGAAAAATATTTCTTAGGCGGCTTCCTCTCAGCAGTCTTTTGGCAGAAAATCTGAGAATAAATAAAATTCCTTGGAAAAGCTCCTTCAAAATCTTTCGTTCGGAGTCGACTTTAAATTGTAGGTCACGCCACTCATGTATAAAATTAGCACTCACAACATAAGTGGTGTGAGAAGTTAGGTAGTAATTCTGATTGAAGGATTGTAAGGACCAATTATGCATATATGTAACTTCGTGACATCCTGGTTATCCATAACGAATTTAAGGAAATAATAACAAAAACCAGAACGCCATTATGAAATCCCACATTCATGTTACAGTGGCATACGGTGAGAGTACTTTGAGGTGAAAAAATTTTTGCAAATGGCATTTGCAAATGATTTTCACAGAAGGCCGAGAAGATGTGAATGACAACGATCGTCCTAAACGCCCCAGCATATCAATAATTGATGAAAATGTTAGAAAAGTGTATAAAATAATTAAAATAAAATAAAAATAAAGTAAAATAATTATGGAGAGTCGTCGAACAACAATTAGAGAAGTTGCGTTGAGACTGTTGGCATATTGCTTGACTCATGCCATGCAATTTCTTCTGAAATTTTGAGCACAAAATGATGTCAACGTTTCTAGTGTACTTGACTGTGTTTATACGACACTTTCCCCTAAAAATTTTGGAAAGTATTGCAGAAAATTAAAAATTTTAAAGAACATTAAATTCTTAACATAAATTATCCCGCATAATAATTTAAATGTTTATTTTGTGCCAATTAATTTGAGAAAAATCAAATAATCATTAAACAAAATTTAGTTAAACTGTTGACAAGGCAAAATTATATTCATAACAACAGTTGCCGTGTATGCACAGCTGCATTTGGAGACCTAGAAACCAATAGATGGATAATGTTGTCAATAAATTTACAGAAAAAAAATGGGGATAAAAGCATATTCAACATTAACGTTAATGAAAAATTGTTGTAATTGAAAGTAACATAAAAGAAGGAAAAAAATGGTGGTAAGAAAAAAATCACAACGTGGTTTAAGGCTTTACCAGTTTGGTTGCTTGATGACGACGTTGATGATGACAAACACAATTTCTGTTTGTAACGATAATTCCAAAGTCTGTTGAATATTTGGCATTTTATGGCACTAACTCACTCGGCAACTTAATGTCGAAATCATAAATGCGATACAACCAACAAAAAAAAACAAAAAAAAACAACAACTCGATGTAAAAAAAATAGTTATTTTTATTGCTGTAACTAAAATGTTTGAATATTTGCATATAAAATGTCGTCTTACTGTCTGTATGGTGTATGGTGTATGGTGTACGGTGAGTGTTTGCCCCCAGGCATGAAGCATAAGTCCCAAAACGCAGAACTTGGTATTGGGTTTGTGGTCACAGCTGTGTGTTGTAAAAAAAAATGAATTTTTTTTATCTTTTTTCGGTTATTAAACGAATATTGATTTTGCTTCTAGTAAATGTTGTAGTTGTACTGGTAGTTATTGTTATTGCCGTGTTGCTGCTGCCACTGCTATTGCAATTGTACATATTTTATGTACAATATATTGTCACTGTGTTCGTTGTAAATAATTTAAGCATAAATTTAAAATTCATGTTCGCTTTTTCTTTGTATTATTTTTTTTAAATATTTTACAATTATTTTGTTTTTATTGTTGTTTTACTATGAAAAAGTATTGTTTTTCTTTAATTTACGTTTTTGTTGTTATTGTATTGTATTGTGTTACATTGTGAAAGTATTGAAAATGTAATGGATAGTAGTAGTTGAAATATATTATTTAGATACTCAGCGTACACTTTTTGATTTGCGAAATAATTTTTTGGAATTTTTTTTAGTTGTTGAAATCGGGTGTAAATAATGGAGGAGGCCAAAACAAGTTGTTAGAATGGAATTATTTTTTGTGATGTGTTAAATGATAAATGTAAAGTTCCACAGTAAAATATTTTAAAATATAAGAATTTGATAATAAAAGGTTTAGTCTGCTGATTAATTGGCTGTTATGGTAATAGGCTTTGTAACCAGGCCTTAAAGCCTATAACAAAATTATGTTTATCGTATTGTTACGAAAATGAAAGATCTAGATACTGGTGTTTTGCTATTAAACAATGCAAGTAAACAATCCTGTTTACAAATTATCGTACTGGCTTAATATAACAATAAACACCAGCATAAAAAATGGTAAACAAATAAACAAAAATATACCAACAATACTACAATAATAAACGTAAACAACGTTGTTTTTATTTATAGAGATTTCGAGAAGGCGAAGTCATGAACCTACGCCTTCAAGAACATTCATCAGACTGTTTATCCTGCCATATAAAAGGTAAGGCAAAGCAGGCGAGTGAGTTAGTGAAGTTCAGTTAGTCTTGTGTGAAGATGCGGTGGGTTTGAAGAGAGTAATCGTGGGGTTGAAGGTCTTCGTTATAAAGATCTGTTGTCATTGTTTACGCAAAAGAGTGTAAAGAGGAATAATAAACAAAGCAATTGTTGTTGTTTACATAAAGTTGTGAATAGTGGCACATATAATTGTAAGGAATTTTAATTAAAACTAAACTCAAATTTAATTTTATTTTTTTGCAATCTACCAGCTCATATTTTAATGGTTTTTAAAAGGTAAAAACATAACAGTATGGTTTAGTCGCCAATTCTCACAAAGAAGAATCAAGACTTGTCTCCAGACGATGCGAGATTCCTACCTTGGACGTGCCGCTATTTAAAGGAGTAATCGTATCCAAAAGAATGAGGCATTTGGTGGTTATTCTCGATTTCAAACTGTCATGGAAGAAAATCGTAATTGCAAGAGGAAAGAGAACGACCATACCGCTTTATAGCTCTAAAGGGGCATTATCGAGCCGCAATAGAACCAACTTAGCTTTACAGTGCGCTCGGTTGGAGAACACTGTGCATACACTAGCTTCAGTGAACTAGTGTCAGTGCAGACTAATGTCAGACATTATACCTTTAGAGGTATAAAGCGGTATGGTCGTTCTCTAATGCTATATTCAATTGGCTCGCCTTTGAATATCTATTGAAGCAAAGGGCTAGTGGCTAGAAGGGGCTTGTGGCCTTAAAATCCAGAGATTCTCTATAGGACCTTCGAGATATATATCGATGCCTTCAAAATGCTAGATAGAATAAGCTATGCATATGAAAGGTTATAAAATTTAAGTTTCGCAAAGGGGCTACCCACCTAGAGTGTTTCCCAGGCGGAGCTCATAATCGTTTTGAAAGCCACAAAATGCTTATTGGGTGGAATTTTCTTTGAAATAAATTTTCTCGGTTAATTCAATAGATTAAGTCTTTAACGAACATCAAGTCGACGTTCGTCCTCGTCGTCCATGAATTTTTCGAATTTCATGTCATAAATTGGCTCATAAACTAGCCAGGGTCGATATGGAACTTAGATACTATAATTGTTTCAGTTAGACTAGGTAATCTCCGTTCATTTCACAGGGAAGCTCAACTGTGTTGGTAGCACGTACCTTTCAATATTGCTAAAATCTGCTGGTTGTCTTATGCTCCTCAATCGTATGATTATTTATCGTATCGCACAAATGCGATTCTCTCTATTCTATTGGAAGGCTTGTAGATAGACTTCACATTCCCTCGGATGACTTCTGCAGAATCTGTCTTAACTGTTCTTTTTTAATATTTTAAAATTTATGAAAGTTGTTTTAACTACAATATTATCATATTGAGTGGTCTGTCAAATTACAAGACTCATATATTTCAACAAATTTAACAAATTATTGCCACTAAAAGTATTGGAATGAGAAAAATTATTTTTAATTGTCAAAAATAAAGTTTTTAATTTTAAAGCTGCTCCTTTAAAATATGGATCGTTAAGTTAAGTAAAACTATTGTCTTTTCCGTGTGTAAATGTTTTGTGGCCAAAAACCGAAAAAGGCAAACAAGCAGAAACAAAGCAAATTAAATTGAATAGAAATGCATCGGAAAAACAGCAACAACAACTGGCAGATCTTGTTAAGCTTTCTCTGATGTGGTTAAAAAATATTTACGCTTTAATGACTTTAAAGCATGAAAATGCAACAACAATTTAAAGAAAAAACATATAAAAAACAAACAAACAAATAAACACCAGGAAAATTTAACTATTTGTAATGAAAATTATTACTTTGGTCTCCTAAAACAATTGTTTTGTGTTTCACATTTAAAAAAAGGAGTGTTTTTCTATTAAAGTTTCATAAACAATTTTGTCAGTTTTATTTGAAACAAAATTTTGTGGTTTAAAAACAAACCATAAACCGAAAAAGTGTAAAAAAAAATTTCAAATGACAGTCAGTAATAAATTAAAAAAAAACATAAAAAATTACTTCTTTTTTTTGTTTGAAAACTTTTTTTGTAATTTTTTTAAATGATTATTTATGCAGCATTTACACATTTCACTGGAAAAACTACAACAATGACAGTGGTAATGTGAAAAGAGTAGTAAACATTTTAAATGCACAGAAATAAATAATAAAAATATTTCAACATCGAAATTTTTCTCTTTCATTTGTTTTTTTGTGAATTTAACAATTTTATTTGAATGGCTTTAATAAATTAATAGCATGACGATCTGTTGAAATAAAAAGGCTTTTTTATGCAGTTAACAGTTAATTGTAAAGCCATCTTTTTCTTTTGGTAAGTTTTTAATAAAAAAAAAAATGTTTTTAATGATAAAACTCGCGCGGCAAGACTTCAAAACATTTTTAATAAAATTTAAACACCAGTTTATTATTATTCTTTTTTTTTTGTTGTTTAATATTAAAAACTCTTTAGCGATATAAAATTTTATTTATGGCTTTTAAATAATACAACAAAAATAGTTTTCTTGGACAACAAACTCCATTTGGTTGGCAAAACTAAATTGAAAGCATTATTACGAACGAAAACAGTGTAAACAGATTAAAAAATTTTTTATTAAAAACACGCATTTTGTATGAACTCAAAGCAACTTTAACCATATTTAAAGTTTGTGTTTGATTTTGCTGGTTAAATGCATGATGTTTCTTTTAAAATTTGCTGGTAAAACCACAGCCATTGAGCCAAAATTTTGGTATACTTTTGCACTTTTCTGAGGTACTAATTATTTATTTTCAAAAATCCTTCTAGCACTTCGAACAATTTAAATGCAAATACTAATTATTGCCAACTGTACAGCAAAATGCTAAAGTTCTTCGCACGCTTGAAGATTCTAGATTTTGTATCAAAATACCGTGACTGGGTTAGGTTATGTAATTTGAGGTTAGGCCGTAGTCTAATAGGTATTAGACGTAAGGCCACGATTCAAACTCCAGGTCAGACATCTCTAACAACACGAAGTTTGAAAAACTGTTTCTTCAGCAACTGCCTGTCAGCAGTCTTCTAGCAAAAACTCTAAAGGCCATTATTACAACTTGCTGTTAAAGTTGGGTTTAGTTGACGGTAACTTTAGCTAAAGAGAACTTCAAAGTCACGCTTAACTTCTTTTCGTTTTAATAAAGTAATGATAATATAAAGTTTTTTTTTTTTTTAAATATTGCAGTGCCGAAGCAATGCTCAATTAAACAAGTTTTTTTAAACGTAGTGCCAACGACGGAATTTAGTTAAAGTGAACTTTAAAGTCAATACGAAGTTTAAAGTCACCTTTAACTTCTTTTCGTTATTACAACCTAATGATAAAATAAAGTTAACGTTTTCAGAAATATGGCAGTGCCGGACCAATGTCGATAACATTGCTCAATTAAACAAGTTTATTTAAACGCAGTGGCAACGACGGGCATTTTTTTGTTGTATTTACTCACTTTGTTTATATTTGAAGTTGCCATATTGAAAATAATATATAATATGGCAAACATAAACTTAACTTTAAGAGTTAAAGGTAGGATGATTCTCCCTTTAGCTTAACGCTCACTTCATTGCCCATCTATAATAATGAAAAACAATTTATCTGCCTGTTAAAATCCTCCCTTTAGTTAATGGCAAGTTGTAATAATGGCCCTAAGAGTAAATAAAATCGCTATCAAAAGTTTCTCAAAAATTTCTAGTTCGAAGTCGACTTTAAATTGTAGGTGCCGCCACTCATGGATAAAATTAAAACATACAACAAGGGTGGTGAGGTCATTGTCCTAACTAAAGGGTTGTAATGACCGATTAAGTTAAAAAGAATTAAGTAATCTAATACAGCAGAGCTTTATGATCGCCAGAGTGATTTCTGGTACTACAGTCGGTCGAAAGTCTAGTAGTTTCTGCCTGGAAAAAAGGTGATGTAAGAGTGTAAAGACCTAAATGAAAGATGTAGGGCGCAACTAAAACTAATAAAATTAATTAATAAAAATCAATTGGAAAACAACCCATTCTTTTCATTTTTCGTCTTTAACAATACGAAATTAGAACTGATTAATCAAAACTGGAAGAAAAGGAGATGTAAGAGTATAAAGACTCAAATGAAAGATGTAGGGTGCAACTAAAACTAATGAAATGGATCATTAGGAATCAACTGAAAAACAACCCATTCTTTTCATTTTTCGTCTTTAACAATACGAAATTAGAACTGATTAATCAAAACTGGAAGAAAAGGAGATGTAAGAGTGTAAAGACCTAAATGAAAGATGTAGGGTGCAACTAAAACTAATGAAATGAATCATTAGGAACCAATTGAAAAACAACACATTCTTTTCATTTTTCGTCTTTAACAATACAAAATTAGAACTGATTAATCAAAACATAGCGCGTGGTGAAACAAATTTTATACAATAATTGTTGTTGCTCCCGCTACAATAATCCCTAATTAAGCGTAACGATTGCCATTAAAAATATTTTTTTATCTATGTATGACTACTACGGTTTTTGGGGCGAAAAGTTAATCTATCATAACTCCCCGTTTAATTTGATTTTTAAAAACAAATTTTCTATAAATTTAAAAATTACTCCAAATGTTTGCATTTAAATGTATTATATCTTTGGTTATTTATTGCAAGTAATAAAATAAAAATAAAATAAAAAAAGAATTGATAATAAATGTGTCATTAATTTTTTTTTTTTCTTTGTATCACGTTTTTCTATTTTGACATTTGCTTGTTTTTTTTTTTTTTTGTTGATTTTCTCTCTATTACATGTTTTCATATCATAATTTTTGTCTTCTACCATATAATAAAATTTATTTCTTTTCATTACATTCATTCATTCATCTATATACCCACATATAAGTACGTACGTATACATATATTTCGGTTTGTCTCTATCAAATAGAAATACTACACGTACAAATAATATTTGACTTGAATAACCTTCAATTACACTGCTTTTAACTATAGACAGCAACTACTAGTACACATTTAACCTTGAATTCATTGCTGTTGTTATTGTTCGTATTTTACAACAAACCAACTATTCTAGGAAACATTACAGACAGAAGGACGGATTTGAAGATAGACAGACAGACAGATAGGCAGTTGTAAATACGAATAGACCCAGAAAAACTAACAAACTTGATTGTAGCAACATCAAAAACAAAAAAAATTATTTCAAATAAAGAAATCGTTTGTATATTTCTTCGTTAAGTCTTTAAGCCATATTCCAAATGGCCTTTTCTTTTTTGCTTTGTTTTGTTTTGTTCAAACAATTCTTGATATTTGATTTAACAAATATGGCATGTTAGGCAAAGGTATTATGGTTTTATTTTTCTCAATACGATATACGATAATAAAGAACTTAAAAGATTCGTTCGTCCAATAAGGTTTGAAAATTAAAAAACGAAAGTGAACTGCTACAGTAGGGACCAGTAGTAGTTTCTTTAGAATTTGTAAAAAATTTTAGGAAAAAACATAAAACACTCAAATCAGAGCAAAGAAGCTATAGACACTCAATATAACATGTGAGTGAAGATAAATTGAATTTGAAAATCCAAGACGCAATCCATAAATTTTAGCAGCGCCACATTTGGCTTTAACAGACCAAAATTTGCCTTTAACAGTGCACTGTTAGCTGTATCCATCTGAACAAGCCCACTTGTTTAGAAGCTAATTTTAAGACAAATATTAGGTATATGAGTACCATATCATATTCAAAGGAAGATTCTATGGCCTCTTAATATAATCAGCAAAAAAAAGACCCTTATAAAGTGATATGGTATTGTGAAAATTGGTACTTTGAAAATATAAATTTTTTTTTATTGAAAATTCTCTAGAAGATCAGTGCCCATTTTGGAACATATAAGAAATAGTACACCATACAGACTATATGCACTGCCACCAGATAAACTATATGCAGACCCACCAACCATCCTTTACAATTCAACACTTTTGGTCACTAATAATAATGATCATAACGAGAAATACATATATTTTATGTCAATAGTCTGCAATAATTACAAAGTAGTAGAATAACTGCTATTGCCACTGTTAAACAGTTAACAGTACTCTGTTAATAAAGGGTGTTTTTTATAGAGGTATAGAACTTTAAGTTGGCATTACTTTTCAAGATGGCGACCGATTTAACAGCTGTCAAGTGATTTATTCTCAGTTTGGTTTGGCAATTCATCATGAATAGACTCACGCCTGAACAACGCTTGCAAATAGTGCAATTTTATTTCGAAAATAATGGTTCTGTGCGGAAAACGTATCGCGCATTTTATCGTCGACAAAATCGTCTATCAGAGCAGTTAATTCGATTAACCATGGAACGTTTTCGCACCACGTTTACTGTTATTGATAACTCGCATCCCCAGAGACGCTATACGGTGCGTACAGAAGAAGCTATTGCTGCTGTAGAGCGTAGCATTGAGGAAGACCCGAATGAGTCCATCCGCCATCGAGCACAGGAATTGGATCTGTGTCCATCCACTTTATGGAAGATTTTGCGGAAGGATCTTGGTTTGCGTGCTTACAAAATCCAACTCGTGCAAGAATTGAAGCCAAACGATCATCAAGTAAGGCGTAGGTTCGTCGAATGGGCCCAAAACGAGATTACCGTTGTTCCCGATTTTCATAAGCGAATTTTGTTTAGCGATTAAGCGCACTTCTGGTTGAATGGCTACGTCAACAAACAAAACTGCCGCATTTGGAGTGAAGGTAATCCTCAAGTGTATGTGGAAACACCGTTACATCCAGAAAAACTGACTGTTTGGTGCGCTTTATGAGCTGGTGGAATCATTGGTCCATACTTTCTCAAAAACGATGGTGGCCAGAACGTTACAGTCAATGGTGATCGGTATAGAGCCATGATTACTAACTTTTTTATTCCTGAATTGAATAACCATGATGTCCAGGAGATGTGGTTTCAACAAGACGGCGCAACATGTCACACAGCTCGTGCCACAATGGATTTATTGAAAGACACGTTTGGTGACCGCCTAATTTCACGTTTTGGACCTGTGAATTGGCCTCCAAGATCTTGTGATTTAACACCGCTAGACTACTTTCTGTGGGGCTATGTAAAGTCATTGGTCTATGAGGTAAAGCCACAAACGCTTGACCATTTGGAAGACAACATTCGCCGTATTATTGCCGATATACGGCCACAAATGTTGGAAAAAGTCATCGAAAATTGGACGTCCAGATTGGACTACATCCGCGCCAGCCGTGGCGGTCATATGCCAGAAATTATATTTAAAATGTAATGCCACAAGATTATCTTTCGGATAAATAAAATTCATGTCAATCGAATAATCCATCGTTGTTTTATTTCAACTTAAAGTTCTATACCTCTATAAAAACACCCTTTAGAAAAGTTTATCCTGTTAGAAACAAGAAGTGGCGCTGCTAAAAGTGTGGGTTAATGTCTTTGGTTTTTAAATTTGAATTTATCTTCACACACATCAATATAACTCACATCTCAAGGACAAAATGAATTAAATTTGAACAATTTTAGACATTTAACAAATTTTTGGAATGACCTAAAAACAGCAACTTCAACTGGCAAACTGTAGTTGACTATATTTTGAGCTGTGACTGTACTGTGATCCTCATCACCATAGAAAACCTGAGAGGCCTTGAGATACAACTTTTTCCAGCTAAGCAGTGTTGCTAACTAACGCTAAAAATATATTTGAGTTCAATTAGAAATTATTGCTCAACCTTGAAACATTTTAAAGATGGCAGTTCAAAAGTTTTAATTTTTAAATTCTGTAAACCATGTTGCAAAGCTTTTAAAAGCGACATATTTTTATTATTTTGTAGTTTTTCGTAAGTATTGTTAAATTGTGAAATAAATCTTAGAAATATGAAGTAGTTTAGTACTAAATTAATAAGAGAAAGCAAATTCAAATTGACCTAATTTTCAGCAAAAAACTCCTATGTATAGTTCTTGTTAGCAAGAACTTGGCTAGCGCCATGTCTAGTATTGTGTTAAGATAGAAAATCAAACAATCCCTCCCTATAAAAAGCTATCTCGACTTTAAGATAAATCGCAATCTTGTCGTAGTCCTCAGTTTGCAAAGTTCAATTAAAGATAACAAAAGTAAAAGACCAAGAACGGCCGCCTCTTCATATTAAGAGCAAGTTGCTGACATAAAATGATTATTTATTAAAGCCACAGCTTCTTTAGAAATCATGCAAGAGAATGCCAAACTTATAGGGCAGTATGCTATGAAAACGGCAATAGTGTAAGGCAAGAAAACAATCAATCCTCTTCTTATGCATCATAGTACGCCAGAGCCTAGCAATACTGCAAGTGTCCCCTCATGCTGCCATCGCAATTGAACATCCCTGTGCAACAGAAGAAGACTAATCAGTTTATATAAGGCTATTGGAATACATATGTCCTGTTATATTTTGCCGTAGTCGCGTTGGTACTGTGTTAACTTATTAGAAGCGTGACCGTGGCTCAAACCACTACTTAAGCCATGTAGAACGAAAAATGTAAAAATATTTCTTCAGGCAAATGCCTGTCAGCAGTTTTCTGACACAAACTATGAAAGTAAGTAAAATTGCTATGAAAACTTTCCCAAAAATCTGTAGTAAGGAGCCCGCCTTTCAACTGTAAGTGCCGCTACTCAAGGATAAAATTAACACAGAAAACGACATGGTTGGGGTGAGAAGCTAGGTCGTTATCTTGACTAAAGTATTGTAATTAGGAAGGTAAGTAAATAGCATGTCATCGGCAAATAAAGTACAGGATGTTATGTTGTAGATGTCGAACTAGTATATGAGGCCCCTCTGGCTGATAAGGTGACATTGGTAAGGAACTTTATTGCAACCCAAATGAACAAAAAAAAACCCATTACCTAATTTGCATTGCACTGCTTTTATTGAGGCCATGATCTCCGATTGAAAAAACATTGTATTGGCCTGTAGCCCTATACGAATATTGTGCCTTAAATTTCATCAAAAATATTTTTCCTGGTAAAACTAATTCCTAAAATATTACTTAGCTTTGTTTTTAGCTTTGTTTCTTTAAAATATTAGGAATATTAAGAAATAATTTCTTAAAATGAAATTTCAAAATTACCAAAATTTTTGCAAATACTTTTCATTATTTTCAATTCATTCTCATAAAAACCTTTTAATTCGCCATTTAATATAAAAGAAATAAACATTATTAAACGTTCTTTTTTTATTTTTTTTATTTATTTTTCTTTTTTACCCCCCATTTGTTAAATACATTTTTATGATTTACAGCATAGCGCTGTGCTTGGTTGTTTGAGTGAGAGTCTGTTGGAAAAAAAACTCACATATTTCTTCCTTTTTGGCCACATCAAAAAGTAAACACACTTTTCATATTTTTTTCTCCCCTTATTGCTATTTTTTTCTTCTTATAATTTTCATAATGTTGTTGTTGTTGTTGTTGCTTTTATAATATTGTATTTAACATTTATTTAATTTTCCTGTTTTTTTCTTTACTTGGCTAAATGCCAATCAAAATTTTTTTTACATTTAAATTATTATTTACCTTATGGAGTTGTGCTCGATGGAAAATCTGCAATTTTTGTTTGTATTTCCTTTTATCGTAGTTTAATAGAAGAGGTCAGACGAACAGGTTGTATAATTTTTGGTAATAATAAGGATTTTTGCTGGAAAGAAAAAAGAAAAATAAAATTACAATATAAATACATAATAAATCATTTAAAAAATTATACAATATTATTAAAAAATATGTATATAAAAAAATTCTTTTTAATTTCAAAAAAACCGGAGATTAAACCTGAAAATCTTTTGAAAAAAAACTTAAGCAGGATTTACTTTTTAATGCTTTAAAAAATTTTTTGATTCTTTGATAGAAACAAAAAGGGAAATAAGTTTCCCAAATACATATAAACAACCTTTTTCTTATGACATTAAAAATATAAATAAAACCGCAAAATATTTATTTATTTTATATTTATTTTTCTCGTTTTTTTAGCAAATAACGTCAGCTGTCTCGTGCAGTAAAGGTTTTAATTAAAAACAATTCAAACTTCTAAAGAAAAAATTAAAAGTCAGTCAAGTACTACTACACATTGTACTACACTACACCCTTTAGAAATTTGGCTTGAAGTGATTCATAGGCAATCAGGGCCACTATATTTATACAGTTAATGCTCACTTGCATAACGTAATTAGTCATTACAACCTTCAGTCAGAATTACGACCTAGGTTCTCACACGACTCATTATGTGTGTGTTAATTTTATACATGAGTGGCGGGACCTACAGTTTGGGTCCGAACGAAAGTTTCTGAGAAACTTTTATTGGTAATTTTTTATTTACTCTCAGAGTTTTTGCCAGTAATTTGCTGAGAGGAAGTCGCCGAAGAAATATTTTTTTCATATCTTCGTTTGGCCTCACGTTTAATATACTAGACTACGGCGACTTGTTAATGTACACTTGCTCTCTTTAAACTCGATGTGATAGCCATATGCATACTTACTTACCTAATAGGTCACTTTAGTCAGGATTACAACCTAGCTTCTGACACCGCCCATATTGTGGGTGTTAAATTTTTTGAGCGGCGAGACCTACAGTGTAAAGTCGACTATGAACATTAGACTTTTGAGAATCTTTTCGAAATCTTTTTTTTATCTACTTTCAGCGGACTTGCCAAAACACTGTTGAGAGGAAGTGGTCGAAAGAAATTATTTTTTTTAAATTTCGTAGTAGTGGGATCGGGCCCTCGTCTAATAAGATCCCACACTACCTACTAGACTACGGCGACTTCAAGGGTATGTAAAGAACTTAACGACAATTAATAAAAAAAAATGTATCACGGGACCTTATAGAGCGACAAATATCTTTAAACATTAGGTTTGAATCTGTTTACTTTATAAGAGATGTGAATGACTTTTACAGAAAGGGAACACACATACGAATAGCTCGAAAGACTTTCCTTTATAAAGCCTCGAAACTTTACTTCCCATAAGGCGAATACAAATGGGTATGTTCAACGAATATTACGTAAAAATACATGATTGTGAAAACATGCCGTGTAATTTCATTTGGCAAAATTGCGTCGGTAATTCAATGAACTAGAACCATACAATTTATTGTAATGTCGTTAATCTATGTAGGATAACCCTATAATGTTTCCTCCAAACCAACCAACTTCAATATTCTGTTCAATGTCAACAGGGACGATTCCTTATCTAGCAGCTCATATGCTAGATAAGATGTTTCCTTTTGGAATCTATTACTGTCTCACAGCCTTATCAATGCCTTCATTACTGTCTTCTGATGCTTCAATTTTATCATCACAGAAAGTACATATTGAGCACGATACATTACTCATTCTTAACAGATGTATTTTTAACCTACAGTACCTTGTCAAAATGCCGGTTACTAACCCAATTATATGCATGACTGAAGTCCCAACAAATTCTGAGATAGGCTCAAGTCTATTTAGTTAAAGAAACATCATTGCCTCTCTTTATCTTCTCTTTCTTAGGATATTCCCTTCCAAGCATCTGTTTTCACTCCATAGAATGGTTCAGGTCCCATAATTTTCATGAAAAGTCTTACCACCTATCTGCTTCTTCATTGTTTCAAATTTGCATAGCTTCTGGGATCCAGCAAAGGGTAACACCATTTCCTCTATTTAGCTGATTAGCTTAGCTTCCTCAGACAATCTCATACTATTTGTGGAGTAAACCCATAAGGACTGAGTGGTCGTATGGTGACCTAGCTGACAAATATTGAATCTGATAACTCAATCGCTACAATAAAAGATGGTTCTAATAGGCCATTTACACTACAGCGAAATCTAGTACTTATGAGATTTCGAGCCAAATCTAGTTGATTTTAACTAGATTTCCCATACAAAACAAAATCTACTTATTTAGTAGATTTCGGCAAAATCTACTCAAAATCTAGTAAAAATAGAAATGCAACTATGTGTTTTGCCAAATAGTACTTAAAAATACAACGCTGAGCAGGAAAAAAAATGATATTTCAATTTAACCCTAATCAAGTCAACATGTGCCTCTCCGACACATATTTCACTTGGTCATGTTGTAACTTCCTTAAATATGGGTTCTAGTTCTTACTGCTTCTTGAATACCTACTTTCAGTTGTTTTATTTAGAATTTACAAATTTCAAGTAATAAATTAATTTCTTTTTATTTTTTATTTTGTTTCAATCAAAAATGTTCTTAATCATGTCAAAATGTGTCTATGAGGCACATATGGGAACGCTAACTATTACTTCTATTGTTGGTGAACAACAAAAACACGAGGGTGAATTCTCAAACCAGCCAAGGCAGACAGATATGCGACATAGATGTTATATGTGCCCACTGAAGTTATGCAGAATGTGTAAGCAGTCTTGCAGTATTTACCACAAAAATACTTGCAACGAGCATTGTTCAAAAGTTCTAGTTTGCTTAAAATGCGAAAATAAATAAATAATATTTCATTTATGTAACTGAGAAGAAAAAATTTAATAAAATAAAAATAATTTAACAAAATTAATACGTAAATTCTTTGTATGTGCCTCTGAGACGCATTTTGACTGGATTTGTAAAAATTTTTCCTAACTTGATTAGGGTTAAACTAAAATATTATTATTTTCTTTTAAATTTCAGTCAGCTGTTTTTGTTATTAAAATGAAATCTTGCTACTGTCAAATAAATCCAGTGTAAACGATGTAGATTTTGAGCAAGATTTGAAATCTAATCTACTAGATTTCGCTGTAGTGTAAATGGCCTATAAGATAATAACTAATCATGAAGTCGCCGTAGTCTAGTAGGTAGTGTGTTGGCTTAAGAGACGTAAGGCGAAAGTTCAAATTCCAGGTTAGACATCAAAACGAAAATATGAAAAAAATATTTCTCGGTGACTTCCTCTCATCAGACATCCTCTCAAAAGTTTTTCAAAAATCTATCATTCGGAGTCGACGTTAAACTGTAGCGGTGTGAGGAACTAGGTAATCCTGACTAAGGGCTGTAATGGCCAATCATGCACATATGTATGTATAATTAATTTTTCTCTTCTATAAATCAAAGTTAGTTTGGGAAGTTAATAGCCAATATTTTTTGCCTTGTCATTCCCTTCAAAAACATAGGACTGTCACTTCCCTATTCCATATATTATTTCATTCCTTTGTTACACTTTCATTAATCAAAATTCTTTCTGTAGAATTAATTGCATGTACAGCAGCATGTTCTAGAATAATAGGGTGGTCAAGAAAAAATGCCTTCTGTAAAAATGAGTTACTTTATTGTATTGTACTCTTTATCAAGAGGTAGAACTACCATTATATGATTGTCTTTTTTGATAATTCCTAAGCTAACGTACGTTTTTCATGACGTTACATTAATCATATGAAACATATGATACTCATTGTAGTACTACAAAAAATATAACCCAACAATGCTTAGAAATACAAATAAAACGAAACGAATAAATAATATTTTAGAATAGAATACAAAGAGAAAAAAAAACGAAAAACTCCAGGAAAATGTAATCAAAACCACAAAGTCTAAAGGTCTGTTTGAAGTGTTTTTTCTACACGATTTTTTTTATTATATTTCATTAAAATAAAACAAAAATAAAAATGAAAACCGTAACAAAATCTAAACCAATGGATAAACTTTCAGACAAAATAAAAACAAACAAAAAAAATGGAAAAAAAACAAACACCTCCAAGAAATAAATTAGATCTTCTCTACACCACACATATTATTGTTCTTATAAAAATTCTGTTTTTTTTTTCTCTCTCCTTTCATTTCATTTCATCATTAGTTATGGTTTTAAAGATTTTTGCTGCTTTTTATATGTTTGAAAAGCAAAACAAAGAAAAAAAATTTATTCCAAGAATTTAAACAACAAAGTAGGGTTTTATTTTAAAAACGTATATGTTTTATAAAATTAAACAAAAAATAAAAACAAAAAAAAATTTAGTGAATCATGTTTAAGCAAAAAAAAAATTGTTTTTTTTATTTTATATGTCTAGCAGGCTAAAAAATATTTGAAAGCAGGCTATTTTTAAAAATATTTTATTAAAGGATTTATAAATTGGTTGTTTTCGTGTATTTTTAAAGTTGTTAAATAAAGTTCACGGAAAAAAATAATTTGTATTGAAAATTTATTGTTTTATAAAGTTAAAGAGATACGCAGCAATAACAACTAAATGTCGACTCCCCAGACAACAAAAAAAATGAAAAAACAGCGGAGACTTATTATTTGCGGTTTTTCTCTTTTTACAATAACTCAGCAGATTTGCATTGTTTTAAATGTTTAAGCTGCAACCGAGAAGTAAAGGAATGACTACACATGATTGGAATTGTAATTGGTGTGATTTTAAAAATCGAGGATAAACATTTCTGATCCTTAATGTTTACTGTTTTAGTGTCCTTAAAACATATCGTCCGAGTGTCCGCTCCTAAAAACAAAATTAATCGAAGTCATCGAATTTGGTGTTTTTTTCTGATATCATTGCAGAGTTGCAGCGACACATCTCTTTCCTCCGAGCCATTACTTCGATTGTGAGCAGCAAATGTAGCATGTAATTATTCTATCAAGTAAGCAATCATTCATAATTAAAATCACTTTCCCATGGAAAGGTCGCCGTAATTTAGTAGATAGTGTGTTGAATTATTGGACGCTAACCCGTAGTTCAAAGCCCAGTCCAGAGATCTCAAACATAGCGAAATATGAAAAAATATTTCTTTCGGTGACTTTCGGCTGGCAAAAATCTGTAAAAAAAATGCCATGAAAAGATTATCAAAAATCTATCGTTCGAAATCGACTTTTAACTGTAGATCCCGCTATTCATGGATAAAATGAACACACACAACATGTGCAGTGTGAGAAGTTACAACGTAATCCTGAGTAAAGAGTTGTAATCACCAATTAAGTGAGTAATTGGCATGCGAGATGTCTGTAGTTTCTACATTCACTCTTGCAACCGATATCCAAAACAATATCGTGAAATTTTTCAATAATTTCGACTGTAGTGACTTTTTTATTGTAAATCTACAACGAAATTCTGTAGAACATTTTTAATAATTGGTGCCATACAGTCCTCCACAACATTTATCAAGCTGAGCTTTGATCTAAGTAGCGATTGTTTTCACACAAAAATAGTACCTAGTGACTACAGGATTTTTTTTCATTTTCACCTCAAATCACGTGGCATTATGCTATCAATGACTGTCAAAAACAAATTGAATGACACAGAATGACAAAGACAACAACCAACTGAGAGATGCCTGTTGACGGGAGTAGTTAAGGGGCTGACAATTCAAAAATTCTCAATTTAAGAAAATGCTATTTGTATCCATTCTATTATTTGCCAAAAGAGTCGCTTGCTACAACAAATTTCTATTTTCCCGTATATAAGTGTCTGCGTGGTATTCATCGCATGTGGATGATATCCACACAGGCGCATAATCATGTGAAAATTTTCAGAAGTAAATGTGATGGATCGGTCACGCACTCCACATCGGTCACTGAACCATTTTTAGAACAGTAATCGACTTGAATCGCCAACCCATCCGTCGTCCGGCCAGGCCAGGTAGAACTTGGAAACGTTACATTCTGGATGACTTGAAATCAACCAAACATATGTGGCCAACAATAAAAATATTGGCGTTAAATGAAGTTCGATGGAAAAGAATTGTTCAAACTGTATGTTCTCATAGGAAATAATAAAAAGGAAAAAAGTATCCACCTTGCTGGAGATCTTTCTCTCTGCTTTCATCATCATTGTGCTCTGCCAAGGAATATGGAATAAAGAGAAATACATATGCCAAGAAGAGGACATTCCATATAAAAAAAAAACCTTAAATTCCTTCATAATTCCACTTGGAAATATGAAGCTTCTACAACTATACTCCAAATTAATCTTTCAATACTGTTTGTTGACCTTAGTAAAGTGCGTACTATCCATCACCATTTCCTGTAACCGATTTGACTTGGCCTTCCTCAGAGAGTTAAAACCTTTCGTCTAAAAATTTTGAAAAAAATGGACAGGTTGACTACGTTTCCTGGCAAAGGGCGAATGTCTACAACACCAAATCAATTCAAAAGTATTCGATGTTGTAACAAAATTTTGAATATTTTAGTTTTCAAAAACAAAAATCATTTCACTCCTTTAATGTTCTGCATATTGCTTTAAAATCACGAATTTTTGTTTTGTAAATTCAAAAGAAAAAAACAAAACCTGGTAGTTTAAATGATGAGTAGAGGCAAAAAACCTTAAAAAAGCAGCTGTTTTTACCCTGTAACCGTTGAACTAAAAGGCTGTTTGACTGGTTGACTGGTTGACTCAGACTGCCTTAGCTCTGTAGAATGAAATGTCAGTGCCAATACGATATACATTTCTGGACTTCTGGTTTTTGTTCATTGTTTGTGCTGTTATGCTATTTTCTGGACTTGGATTTTGATTTCAGTTTTACTTACTTCTTGTGTTCATTTCTCTTTCTTTTTTTATTTTTGCTGTTTTGCTACCTGTCGACAAAGGACCATAGACAGCCATAATCTGGTATTGAACTGAGATTTTTGCTCTTGCTGTTTATGTACCGAACAGAAATGAAAGAAAAAAAATAATTCAACATTTCATTTACAGTCTGCCTTTGTCTTCGTTTGATGTGATAGAAAAAAAGTCTTAAGAACGAGATTCAAAGAGGGGGGCAGATTACGGCTTTATTTCATTTTGGCTTTTCAATTTCTAAAGGATGTTTTTGTTGTTACTTTTTCATTTTTTACTTTTGCTGTTTTGTAACGACTTAAAGAAGGATCTCATAAATTCGTTGATTTTACCACCTGCCTTTATAGGATTTTTTTAGCATTGAAACATTAATTCTTGTTATTTTGCTGCTGTGTTATGGCTGTTGAAATCATTAAATTGGCGGTGAAAACAAGTGATGAAAAACTTTCAGCTGCTTGTAATAACTCTGACACTTTTAAGATTTAAAATTAATAAAAATTTGTTAAAATACATGTTCTTTTTAGGTTGTAAATATTGTTCTGAATTACAAGAGCAACATATTAAAGATTCTGACAAGTGAAACACAATTTTAAAAGAACAAATTTTTAATGAGGCGGTCGAAACGAAAGCCAACATAAAAGACGTTTAAGGAACTCATAATAAAACTGTTTAGGATAATTTATTAAAACACTTTTCGATCAGTCTGTTCGGAGCTACACAATGTTGACTAGAATTTCTTTTAAACTTAAACTCTTATGACGAATGTATTCGACTGTGAATGATAACACATATTAGGTCTTTCCGTAAACGCTTCCGGGAGATTTTTTTGATGACAATAAGAATCAGTTGCCAACCGCTTCAGAACCCATTCAGCATACAAACGTCGTTGTCTATGATCCTATCCAATGATCCTACGATCCTATTGGAAAACTCCATACTTCAAAGCTATGTACACTGGTAGAATGGTATACTAGTCCAGTGTTGCAAAGCTGAAATTTTGAAATGGTACTGAACTATAACTGAAAAAGTACTTTTTTGTATCAAATGGTACTTTTGTAATTGGTCATTATAACTATCTAACTTCTCACATCACTTATTTTGTGTGTGTTAATTTTCTACATGATTTGCGGTACCTACTTTATCGTGGCAATTTTATTTACCCTCAGAGTTTTTGCCAGAAGGAAGTCACCGGAGAGATATTTTTTTATATTTCGTTTTGATGCAGATGTCTTCCATGTGGTTTGAATCGTGGGTTCACGTCTAGTAAACCAGCACACTACCTACTAGACTATTTATTTATTTATTTATTTATATTTAATACACATGCAGGACAAAAACAGCTGATTCGGAACGTAACAAAACGTAAAAGTCCTGTTTAGTCAAACGTCGATGGAACGTAATGTAACATACGTTCGTTTTTAGCGAAGAGCAATGAAAACGCTTGTCGAACAGTAATGTAATTGTGGTAAGCATTTGCATTCATATTCTAAAAACGAACGTACGTTCCGTGGACGTTTGGCTAAGCGGGGCTAAAGCCTAATTCATTAACAGTTGAAAAGCGCAAGACATGTTTTACATATTTTGTAATAATAAAAAAGTACTGAAAGCGTCGTAGGGGTAGTACGATATTTTTGAAATGAAAAAGTACTGAAAAAAGTACAAAAGTACTGAATTTTTCAACAGTGTACTAGTCTGTATCCATTCAGCGAACAAATGTGGTTGTCTATAGTTATTTGGCATACTTATTTGGTAAAACAGACCGAATAAATAACAACTAATTTGACAGTAGTTGCCGTAGTGCAGTAGGTAGTGGGGCCACAACTCAAAAACCAGATCAGACATTTTCAACAAAACGAAATATGAAAAAATATTTCTTCGTCAAAATGTCTCTCATCAGATTTCTAGCACACACAACTTAAGGGGTGTGAGAAGCTAGGTCGTAATCCTGACTGAAGGATTGTAACGATCAATTATGTGTGAATAGTTAGTATTGATAAGTTCTTTCGCTTTATAATGCCTCTTTCTAATACCTATCGTTTTAATTGTGTTTTAACATTCACATACGAGAAGCAATAAAGTTCTCTAGTCTTGTCTCTCCCACATAAAGGTTAAGTGTGCGTGTGCCAATTAATGCAAGTTTTGAATCAAAAGAAAATTAAGTGCGCTAGTGCTGTTCTTGCTGAAGTTGTTGTTTATGCAATCGCATTAAAAATAATTTGTTGTTCTTTATTATTTTAATTTCATATTTATGCTCACACATACTAGCACACATGTATAAGTTGTTTTCCTCTCCTTAAGTTTGTCCTTATTCTTTCCTGCTCGCTTTGCTGTTCTTACTTTATTGTTGTCCTTATCTTTGCATTCTTTTTCTGTTTTTTTTTTTGTTTTTGTTTTTGTTTACATTTTGCTCCTTATATGTCAAGATTTATGTTTTTAAATTGTTGGTTTCCTTCTTTTTTTTATTCTCTTGAGTTCGATTAGATTTTCTTGTTTTGCCTCACTTGATTTTTTTTTTGTTCGTTTGCCTTGTATTTATTAGTTTTGCATGCTTTTTGTTGCTGTTGTTATTATCATCTTCGTTAATGCTTCTGCTGCTTTATCTGGACTTTTTGTATTGCATGCAACTACAACTACAACTACAACAACAACAACACGTACATCATAAATTTTTTTTTAAATAAATTTAAACAGATTTGCTGTTATTTTTTTGCTGCTGCTTTTGCTGCAATAAATTAAATTGGAAAGTTTTTCTCCTCTTCTTTTTTAACTGCCTTATTCTTTTTCTCCATTTTTTTTTTATCCATAAAGAGCTGTTGTGTATTGTGGGTGAGTGTGTGTAAAAATACTATGAATGTGTGTTAACCCTTTTATAACGCACTGTACTACTAATAACGGCGATATGTGGTATATAACCTGAAGTTTGTTACAGTCTAACACGTTCACGCCGGCGGGTATCACCGGAGGCCCGTACTAGACTGCTTTATCGGGTGGCATGTACCAACAGTGGCCCACACTAGACTGTCAATCGGGCGTCGTGTACCACGCAATGGTACGCAATTGATCATGCTATTAGACGGTTATTGAGATCTTTAAAACTTCTACTGCCTAAAAAATTCCTGAGAAATTCACGATAGAGCGAAAAGTATTAAGCACAGCCGCCCGTAGGCGTAAAGCGCCGACATGAACGTGTTAAGATAATATTTTACGCCTTGATTTATATCAATGGTTTAGATTTACAAAGAAATTCAATTCCTTGAAGTCATCGTAGTCTAGTAGGTAGTGTGTTGGCTTATTAGACGAGAGCCTGTATTTCAAACCCTAGGTCAGACATTTCCAATAAAACGAAATATGAAAAAATATTTCTACGGCAATTTCTTCTCAGCAGAATGCTGGCAAAAAAGCTGAGAGTAAATAAAATTACCATGAAAAGTTTCTCAAAAATCTATCGTTCGGAGTCAACTTTAAACTTTACAACTTTAAGGGCCATTATTACAACTTGCCGTTAAACTTGGGTTTTGTTAAAGGTACCTTTAGCTAAAGGAAACTTTAACTTATTTTCGTTATTACAACTTACAGATAAAATTTTTCAGAAATATGGCAGTGCCGGAGCAATGTCGATAAAACTGCTCAATTATACAAGTTTTTTTTAACGCAGTGGCAACAACGGGCTTCGTTTTTTTGTTGTATAAGCTCATTTTGTTTAAATTTGAAGTTGCCATAATGAAAATAATATATAATATGGCAAATTCAAACATAAAGTGACCTTTAAATGTTAAAGGTAGAATGATCCTCCCTTTAGCTTAACGATCACTTCTATCTTATTGGGTGCTTATAATAACGAAAAACAATTTATCTGCCAGTTAAAATCCTCCCTTTAGTTAACGGCAAGTTGTAATAATGGCCCTAAATTAAACTGAAACAAAGTAGGCGATAAATAAAAAGATAGGAGAGATACTTCTTGACAATCCCATGTGTCGGCTTGAATTTACGTTCCAATGTTTTCATTGTGTTTTCAAGTCAAATGTTTGCTTTTAATATGATACGCGAAAATAAGCAAACATATATAAATTTTTATGACTCCATAAAATCATAAAAACTTTAAATAAATATTGTTATTTTTTTGTTAACTAGTTATTTAACAACACCAAAAACAAAAAAATGTTTGATGTATGGCCATAAAAGTCGTTTGAAGCCATCAAAAAAAAAATTAAAATTAAAAAATTTTAAAATTTTGTCGGTCGAATTACAGGAATATTAAAAAAAATTCCACAAATATTATTTAATACTTTACTTCAAGGATACAAAAAAAAAATATAAAATAAAGTGAACACACCCTGGAAATATAAAATATTTTTTAAATATTTCAGTGACTCAAGCAAACTTTATTACAACTGGCTCATAACTAACTCCAAAAATTAAAAGCCAAGAGGCGAAATATTTACAAATTCATAGGGCCATTATTACAACTTGTCGTTAACTAAAGGGAGGATTTTAAAGGACAGATAAATTGTTTTTCATTATTATGAGTACCCAATATGATAGAAGTGAGCGTTAAGCTAAAAGGAGGATCATCCAACCGGGAACTTTTAAAGTTAAGTTTATGTTTGAGTATATTATTTTCAATATGGCAACTTCAAATATAAGCAAAATGTGCAAATACAACAAAAAAAAGAAGCCCTTCGTTGTCACTGAGTTAAAAAAAAACTTTTTTTAATTGAGCAGTGTTGTCGACATTGCTCCGGCATTGCCACATTTTAGAAAAAGTTAACTTTATATTATCTGTAGGTTGTAATAACGAAAAAAAGTTAAACGTGACTTTAAAGTTAACTTTTGCTAAAGTTACCTTTAACTAAACCCAACTTTAACTGCAAGTTGTAATAATGGCCCATAGTCTTATTAATCCATCCTCGTATCTAATACAAATACAAATAGGCAAACCAAATACACAAGAATTATATTCTCAAAGTTTTACAATCTTTCTTTCTTTTTTTATTTCCAAACGAAAACTGTGGGAAAATTATGTACAATTAAAAAAAAAAAGAATTACAAATTTTGCATACGGCAATGCCACTAGAAATCAAAGATTTCATTGGAATCCTAATAAATCTTTATAGATAAACATGGTAATGCAACTGTGATTTGCTGCAACATGAACATAAATTATGATTGTAAAACATTATGCTGCATTATGTACTTTATTGTTGCCAGTGCTGCAGCTAATGTTGCAACATATTTTACTAAGAAACAGAAGCAGGAAGTATTAAAGAAAGACAGAATTTAAAATGAGAAAAAATACACAAAACGTTTCAATATCAACAGCAGATTACAATGCATGACAAGACAAGAAGATGACAAAAATAAGAAGGAAAAAAAAACAAAAACGAATCTAAAGAAAAATGTTGTTATAATGAAAATACAATGAATGGTACTGAAAATAATTATTTTAAATGTTTTTCTGCTATGACTGCAACTGCCACTGATCAATCCCATTGAATTCATTGAACGAACGAACGAATGAATGAATGAATGGATGAATGTGCGAGCGATTAATGCAATTTTGTTAAGAGCAGATACTGATGCAGAGAAATACAATAAGACAGATGAAAACAACAAGAAAAAAAAACGAAACGAAAACCAAACGACATCAAGAATGCAGTTTCTTTAGCAAAATTAACTGTCAACAGATAAGCACAAATAACTTTGAACGTAAAACTAATTTTTATGCCGCTCTCCTACTGCTCTCCACCCCTCTCCACCATATTTGTAGGTTTCTCATGTGAACAAAATTGCATACAAAAGAAAAGAAAAAGAAAAAATTGTGTCACATACAATACACAGAAAAAAAGAATGGAACCTATAGTGGAGGATAAAAAGTGAATGTAAGTTTTATTTAATCCATTAGAGTTGCCACCTGGAGAAAAATTTGAAATTAAATTCAAAAGAAACTCAAACCATTTCTAATGCTTAATTCAATAAATTTTTATTTTACAAGATAATCTTAAATATTTTTGCATACATAACATGGCAACTCTTTATATGTAATTAAACGCACATACTCTTCGGAATTATAACCCAACAAACATAAATTCGAAAATTTTATTATTCAATATATTGTGTACAATTGTTTCCTATAATCGTTCTGAAGAACAGACAAAGCTGTTCTTTGAAAAAAAAAAAGAATAGGCCAACACATCCTATCTACCGAAATAAGGAGAGGAAAATACCCTTGAATCGGTCACACCCTCTGAGGGCAAACTACCAAAGATCGTTACTGCAATTGCCATTGAAAGCCTTAAGGAACAGAAGAAGAGGACACCCAGCTCTACAGGGAGAAAACAACTTGGAGCAGAAGTAAACAGCAGTGAGAAGAGCTGAAATGAAGTGCAAGCGTTAGGACAAAGTAGAAATATGTTAAAAATTTTTGTGAAGGCCCTATGATCTTTGTAGGAATGACGGGAACTTATTATTTCTTGTTTGCTTTCTTCAAATATGTGCTGGTCTTCCTATTCCTCGGCTAACGTGTTAATTCCACTCTATAGCTGCTCCAACAACAAAGCCATCTGGTTTTTGCAGAGAGCAGTCAATTCATCCCCGTAGTCTAGAAGGTAGGGTGTTGGCTTACTGGACGTGAGGCCACGGTTCAAATCGCAGGTCAGCATTTCCAATAAAACGATATATGAAAAAACAAATCTGTCGTTCGGAGTCTACTTTAAACTGTAAGGCCCACCAATCACATATAACATTAGCATACACAACATAAATGGTGTAACAAACCAGGTCGTAATACTAACTAAAGGATTGTAATAACCAATTATGTATGTATGTATGTATATAATGCAATAGAGGTGAAGTTGGGACCACTAAAAATGATGTCAGTCTGGAGATCAAGCGTAGGATCACTCTTGCCAACAGGTGCTACTATGGTCTCAATAGACAATTGAGTAGCAGAGATCTCTCGCGTACGACAAAACTAATACTCTAAAGACGCTCATCCCACCCGTGCTTCTTTATGGCGCAGAGGCATGGAACCTATTAATCACTGATGCAGCAGCCTTGAGATTGTTCGAGAGAAAAGGCCTACGTAAGATCTTCGGTTCAGTGCGAGTTGGCGATGATTTCCGCATCCGATCCAACATTGAGCTGTATATGCTCCTCAACGACATAGACGTTGTGCAGCGTATTAATATCAAGCGGCTGCGCTGGCTCGGCCATGTCGTTTGAATGGAGGAGGAGGCTCCGGCGAGACGGGTATTTATTGCGGGGATCTGCGGAAGTGGACGAAGAGGACGACCTTGTATCCGTTGGAAGGACCAAATCGAGGAAGCCCTGTCATCGATTGGTGTGACCAACTGACGTAGGCGCGCAAGGAGCAGAGGCGCCTGGAAGGATGTGCGGCAGTCCGAAATCCGTTAATCGGGTTGTTCATGGCCAATTAAGTAAGTAAGTAAGTAAGAAGGAGACTACCAAAAATATTCGTTCCCACTTGAAAATTTTATGGAAGTCAACCTTTTCATATTAAAGCTTTTTCGACCCCCTTAAAATTGGTCTTTGCTGCAAACATTCAAATAAGACAACAAAAATAAAGATGGTTACAGAACAGAATATTGTGCGATAATAGTTCGGATAAAAAATATTCCCTTGGCATGCATGTGATATTGAAATTATAAAAGAAATCGATTTCTTTCAATTATTCAGCTGTATGCACTCGCACATAAAAGGGTATGGTGCAGTTGATGCTTGCAACATTGGCAATGTTGCCAGCAATCTTTATTAAAAATTTTCTTGTTTTTGCCATTGTAAATGTTACAAAGGTTAACGATACCTTTTTAGTTGTTATTATTGTTGCTGATTCGATTCTCTCTTTTTTCCCCTCTCTAAGGTTACCAAAAGCAGAGGACTTAAAAAGAGACACACACATTGGCTTACATAAAAACAGAGGAAAAGAGGTATCGGTTACCAATTTATACATGAGATGTTCAATTTTACACACATTCTTACCATATTCTGCCAAAAGTATCGAACTGAACACAAGAAAAGGAAAAAAAAGAAAAAACAAATTTATAGAAGATGAAGAGGCAGAGAAGAAGGTTATTAGGTTGATTACATTTCTTTTGTTGCAACCAAATGCTAGCGAAACTAAAATAAACGAGGGGGAACACACAAAAGACACAAACTATGCGAAGGAGAGGGAGAGATGGTGATCGAAATATACTGATGTCAAGGGTCATTGAATGTTCATCTTAATCTGCAAACGAACAGAACAGAAAAAAGTGAAAGAAAAACTCTGTATAAAGAAATAAATTGAAATGAAACGTTATAAAATTAGTTTTTTAAGCATTGCCAAACAGAATTGCATATAATTTGTTTGTTGTGGAGGGGGAGAGGGAGGGGAGAAAAGGTTGAAATTTGTTATGGGATTAATAGGTTTTTAACCTCGAAATTCTCTTATCAACCCTTTTTTAACTTTCTAACATAAGTTTCGTATAAAATAATAAAACATTTAAGAAAACAATTTTGGGAGAATTGAATAAATTTAAACCATGACCTGCTTAAATAAGAAGACATTGTGGAATATTTATAAAGACATAGAAACTTAATATTTAAAAATTGTAAAACATTTCAAAACGCCCTCAATTATCCGAATCCAAATTAAACTATTATGGCATCTAAGGACTGTAGTCGTCTGATCGACCAATTCATTGGGAATGCTACTGGATGGGAAGATTTCCTAGCAATTGATCGCACGAAGTAATTAAAGAGGTAGTAGTGGATTTATCCATCGAAGCAATTGTTTCAAAAACAATGACGTGAAAGACGTAAACTCCTCGTATGAACACATATCAGACGATGAGACTAATGATCATCGTAGTATTCAGGTTGAAGTAAATGTGGACATAAAGGGGCCAAATCTACCCACTTATCTAAATACCTTAGATGGGTTCTCTGCCCCATATTGCTTGATATGTTGCTCGTTGTGACCAAGTGCCCTAGTAGAACAGTAAGAACAGCGGAATACCTAAGTTATGGTATGTGTGTCTAACCATGATGGTGAGACCAGAGGTTTTTACTAGAAATATGCTGAGCGGAAGTCCCCGAAGAAATATCTTTTCTATTTCGTTTAGTTGGAGATGCCTGACCTGGGATTTGAACCGTGGCCTCACGTCTAATAAGCCAACACACTACCTACTAGACCACGGCGACTTTAATTCCCAATTCCCTTCTTAATGGGAACCAGAACCAGAAAATTCTATGATTTTGTTAAATGATTCGCAACGAGACTAAGTACTAAAATCAATGGAGTAATCTGAAAGCTCTGTATTTATTTTAAAGAGCACCATTTATTGGTACACAGATGGATCAAGAACGGATCTTGAATGGGAGTGGTAACTTTTGCTTCCAGAAAGAAATATTTCCAACACATGAGAAATCATGCGAGTATTTTCCAAGCAAGAGATCCCTTCAAAAGATGGTAAGATCAATTTAGCTTGAATAGATTGATAGATACAAAGGACGGGACATAGTAAAACTATCCGATGGACAGGTCGCTATCAGGGGAAGCTGAATCAGTTAAGTAGAAATCCTATATTTCCTAGGATTACGCCTTCGGAGTCTTATGGTCTTATGGGATTTCGCGACATAAATCATGCATGTGATATACGGGATCAAATAATTTTAAGAAAATCAAAACTTTGGTTTTGAAAGTATAATATGAGGAGATTTTAGTCATTCACCCGAGTGTCCAGTAATAAATTGAGGTTAGTAACCGGTTCTTTGACATGACACTGTGACACAAAGTAAACATGTTCGAACCAGGATCATATTGGGTCCAACATTTAGACCCAGTGATGATGAGAACGAATTCCTAGGCAAGTCATATGGTCGTCAAAGCGGTTCCATTCAATAAAAGAATATCAAGAGAAAATACTACTTGGGTTTGTTCGTCACTGAATTTCATAATCATAAACAGGAGTGCAGAGTACAATTAATAAAAACAAGAACTTGAACACCACATCACAAATCATCAAATGAGAGCAAGGAAACCACAACACCAAAACCCAAAGAAATACTGAAGTGAGACAAAACAGCAAAGCAACTCAAATTAAAAAAATATTTAAAAAATACGTCGTCACTGGTACTGTTGATGTTGTTGCTGGTACGAAAAGATTATTTAAAACTAAAATAAATAATAAAAAAAGAAAATATATGGAATAACAACTACAACAACAACATCACCATATACATAAATCAAGTATAAACGTCGATGGTCGTTGTTATTGTTGCCATTACTTTAGTCATAATAATGATTCACGCTAAACATCAATTAAAAAATTAATGTGAAGAGAAACAAAAACAAAACATAAGAAAAATAAACCTCATATAAAACAACAACTAAAAACAAAACATAAAAACATTTAGTTTGTTTTTGTTGTTTGTGTTGTTTTGCTTTAAACATTTATTGCAATAATTATAAGGTGAATGGCTTCTTTTAATAGTAATATACGAGTGCTTATGTATGTAACGGGTGATTTTTTTTTAAATTTAAGTTTTAAAAATTAATGAAAAGAAGCGGGAAAGTGAATAAAATACATGCTCATGAGCTTTAATTTTGGCATACAATTTTCAACATTTATGCCGGTACAGCTACAATGTTGCCTTCCAAGTCTGTAATTGTGCCAGACAAGGTGAATGCACACGATAGACTTTTTAAGTCCTCTCTTCATCTGCTCTCAAATTGTACGACCTTGGCGGCCTATAGACTGGTAGAAAACGTTAGAAATAATTGTTCTCTAAACTTGCCAACCAACAGGTCCACAGCATCGCACGCCATGTGACATGTAACACAGCCTTGTTGAAGCGATGACCAATAATCATGACACGGAACCTTATTTCATGGATGTAACGTTGCAATTTCCATCGTGTTTGACGAAGTATGGACCAGAAATCGCACTATACCGTGCACTCATGAAGTATTGTTAAGAAAATGAAAAATCTAGATACTGGTGTTTTGCGTTTACATCGCTTAACATTAAAATGGTAAACAAGTAAACAAAAATACAACAACAAATACCAGCATAAAAAATTGTAAACAAGTAAATACAAATACAATAACAAACAATACAAGAATAAATTTAAACAAAATACACAAACAACAATAATGAAACAACGATGTTTACAGGAACATTTGCCTTCAAGAAAATTCATCAGACTGTTTACTCTACCATAGAAAAGGCTAAGCAGGGGAGTAAGTTAGTGTTTTTCAGTCAGTCTTATCTGAAGACGCGTTGCGTTTAAAGAGAGTAATGGTGGTTTGAAGATTTCCGTTGCAAAGATCTGTCGTATAATTGGTTAGTGACTGTTATTGTTTATGCAAAGGGTATAAACAGAGGAATAACAAAGAAAATGCAATTGTTGTTGTTTATATGAAGTTGTGAACAGCGGCACACAGAATTGTGAGAATAATAAAGAATTTGATTGAAACTAAAAACAAATTTATTTTTGTTTTATTTGCAATCTACGAGTTCATATTTTAAACGATTTTAAAAGGTAAAAACGTAAATTGATAGTTCTTGAACTCCATCTGTTGTTGGCGTAAATATAGGAACACAACGCGAATTTCAATAAAATTAAAGGCTTTATATTCTGTAATATATTCAAGGTAATTTACATTTACTTGGCAATTTATACCCATAAATAAATTAACTAAAAAATCACCCTTTACATGACTCCATGTATGTGTAAAGAAAATCGAAAAAAAACTATTATTTCAACAAAAACAATACGAACAACTAAGAGTTCTAATGTAACAGCAAAATTTCATTATTGAGAAATAGAAAAAAAAGAGCAAAAGAATATCGAAATTATTGGGAAAAATAAATAACATTCTTGGCTGCAGTCAAGGGGTCATGACATCAACTAAAAACAAGAAAACATAAAAATTCTTAGAACTTGATTTTTTCCACATTTTAAATTTTAATTTTTTTTTCGTTTGCAATTTATAGCATACCTTTTATTATTTTTAAATATTTTTGTTCTTAATGATTGAGTAATAAAAATAAATCTTTTCGCTTTAAGTTTTTATATGATAAACATCCCTTTGAGTACACACTTATGGCCCGAGATGCCATTTAATTGAAGTAAATTAATGATAGAATGACTAAGGTAAAGTAAAGTAAGATTTGGGAAATGCCGTCTTCATAGTTTGAGGAGGAGTTCATTTATTATTTTTCATGTACCTCCATTTCAATGAATTTATTCATGATATGCACACGATCGATGGCTTTGGAACGAGGTTTTTAGAATAAATTTTTCATTTTTTAACACGTTCATCGCCACGATAATATCAGAAAAATTTTCACATGGGCCACGGTAACTTAACTAATTAATAATAATAATTTTGAAATAAATAACGTCTCAATCGCTTTTGCCAACATCAAGTGAAAATTTAGTCAATTTCGGTGATCTAGAACAAACGATGATCAATACAGAATTGACACTTAGAAATTAAAATGCATGCTTGGTTGGCTTGGCCAAATGTTAATTCGGTCGCCTACTAAACCACCTGATTAAAATAATTGGCCTTAAGTAGTCTACTTTTAGTAAAAGGAGAGGAAATGAATTCAATTAAAATTTACATCGTTTTTGTTGTGATATCTGCTTAACGGCAGACGCTAACAATGCAGATTCAAATCCTAGAAAGTTAGGCAGTGCCACCATTTGAGTAGGAATATATGTAACGAAATGAACAAAGTAGCTCAACAATACACCTCAGGGAACCACCGAATACACATTGCCAGACAGTATTGTTTCTAGGCATCTACAGATGGCAAGCCTATCGTACCAGAACATGATGCATAGGAGGAATCATCTGTTTAAATGGAAAAATTTTATAAATGACGGTGAAATAAAGGAAAGAAAAGTAAGAAGATGAGAAGGATGCTTTATACCAAACCTATGTTCTATACCGGAAAATATAAAACAAACCAAAAACCCTGAAAGACTTGCCGAATCTCTAGAGTAGTTCAAACCTGGTTCTAAGTAATTACCACTGGATCCTGTTCATAGAAATTTTATTATCGTGCGAAATGCCTCTAAAATTACGGAAAGTCTTTGCATCAGTTTTTTGTCAACAATAGCGGCGGTTTCTATAAAACAGTCATAATAAAGCTATATTTCATAGTAGGAAGTGATCAAGCCAGCAATTTCAATAAGAACGGTGTTATTTTTATTATGATAATAAACTCTTAACTTCATATCATCAAAAAGATAGAGTTCAAGAATTTATATCTGTAATGCGAAAATAATACAAAGTTTTTGTGGTATCAGAAATGTGGCATGTATTTTAAGCTAATAAAAACGAGTAGAGCACTATAGACTGACTTAAGCCTTTCGAAATGAGAACTTAATAGCAATATTTCGGATTACGAGAGAGTATAAATTGTGTACGCTTTTTGTGTATTCCTCTAAAATATACCCTTTTTTACTTCAGGGTATAATTCTCTGCAAATACGCTTTTCTGAATGTCTCTTGTTAACCTTGTTGCAACAGCTTGCAAACAGCTTTTAATTTTCCATTTAAATTTAAAGACATTTATGCAACAAAAAGTTTTTAAAGCCATTAAAAAATTTTTTTTTTTTGAATTTGAACCCAACTTAATTAAATACAAGTAGCAGGTGCCATTAAAAAAGAATCGTAAAAATTAAAAGAAATTTATTTCAACCCAGATTAGTTCTCATAAACTAACACTAAATGCACTTATTTTCACACGAACTGAATGTAACAAGTATATACGTGCACTAGTTAAACTCTTTTTACACTCAAGCGTTATAAGGAGCATACTTCCAATGCAATTACATTGGCTGAATAACAGCTATTAACCCGTGCGTAGCAAAACAAAAAATGAAGCAAAATGCGAGTAATCACAAGGAACAAGAAATAACACAGAGAAGAGACTTCATAAGATGAACGCATCTTTTCACAAGAATTGTGAATATAAGACAACAAAATCGTTTGAAATACTAGTCAAACAAAAATCAACAAATCATTGTCTATACTTTGTTTTTGCAATTGTTTTGTTTACACTTGTTTATTGTCCTTCCTTTCTTTTTTCCATTTCTTGTATTTATTTTTCATCACAAACATTTTTATGTTCCCGTTTAATTTTTTTTTATAAACGTGTTTTCATTTACCTGAAACGGGTTTTAAGGAAGGAAATAAACAGAGACAGACAGAGAGAGAGAATTAAGAGAGAGTAAATAAATATTGTTTTTATTATTGCTTTATTTGGAAGTGTGAGTTTCAATCTACCAGACTTGTATGTTTTAAATTGTTTCATTATTAAAGACAGATTTCAACTACACCAATGGACGAAATAATAGGGTCGTAAGAAATTTCCGATATCTTTGTAATTGACGTTCCATAAATAAACCAAAGTTGCAAAGATGTTTAAACAAATCCAACAAATAAAAAAATCGATTTCTTCTGTTAATTTAAACAACTAAGCTCCACACTTAGAATCAAAAGGGAGTTCTACAGATAATAATATATACAATACAAGCTCGACTTCGTGATGATCGGAGTATCTGAAAGTAATACAGGAATAACACGTGGTTTTTCTGACCTTTGCGGCCTCGACTACACAAAAAATATATCGGCATTATCGAACATAAGAACAGTGTAGCTGAAAGAATGCTGAGTAATATCAAAAAACATGCTCCCTTAGCTGGAAAACGAAGCTAATGTGTAGAAATGCAAGTAATGCTGAAGCCATTAATTAAGGTGAAACAGCTAAGCAAATGGAACTGCTAAATATAATCAAATCTCAAATCAAAAATGAACGACAGGATTTAGGATTGATTAGGTTAGGTAAGAAGACGAATCCCCTTATCGGAAAAGACCCACTAAGGACAGCATTTAGACCCATTGATGATAAACCACCTACCGGGGATAAACTAATCTACCCGGGGACCAAACATCCCCTAGAGAAAATCAATCCGTGCCCAAAATAAATCTTGCTATGATGGATCAAGAAAGTCAGAAAGTGAGAGATCAGAAACCTGCATCTCTTTATGGTAAGAGCAGGTCACTGGCATATGAGGTTAAAGACAATCTCTTCTTCTCCTCAGATCTACAACTCCTGAAGAAATCATTTGCCTGAATGCTAAGTCTTTCGGCTAGGCTACCATAAGGACAGTGGCCCAAAAGTTCCGCTATTGTGCGATGGTTGGCTATGCGAGTCCTGAGTCGTGTGTCCAGGATAGTTTAGCAATAGCACATGCCCTCCTGCTGGCAACGAGATTGAGCTTTCCTGTAAAAAGTGTGGATAATATCCAAATTAATTGAAACAATCGAAATACATATGCCCTGCAGCATGTCGGACATTGTAAGCTCAATACCGCTATGTCACAAAAGCCATCTCATAGTTACCCGTGATTGCCCCGAAATTTTCCTGAGAAATCCACGATATTCATGGACGTGTAAAGCACGTTCCTAACGATGGCAGCCTGCCTTTTCAACTAAATTAAGAGTTTTTAGCGATAATCCTACTACCCCACAAGCATTGCGAACGATAGTGTTCACATTCCCTTAGAAAGATATGGTAACCTGTATACCCATGGGTAGGAATTTTAATGACAATATAAAGGACTTAATAAAGTTGCCATAGTCTAGCAGGCAGTGTGTTGGCTTATTAGACGTGAAAAAAAATTGTCATGAATAGTTTCTCAAAAAAATCTATCGTTCGGAATCGACTTTTTAAACTGTAGGTCCCGCCACTGATGTATAAAATTAACACACATAAGTAGTAAGTGGTATTTGTAATCCTGAAGGCTTGTAATGACCAATATGTATATGTATGTATGCATAAAGGATTTTATTGCTGCAAGATGTGAAATGTTGCCAACAAGGATTTGTAGGCTCTTTACGCATTTATCAACCAATGCTTAAGAAAGATAATGTTCATCCAATAGCCTTGCAAATGCGACGAAGAAAGTGATGGCAAACTGACCAGTAATATGGGAAGTAACATGACGAATTCACTTTCACAGCACTTAGTTGGCGTCCGTAGACTAGTCGCAGAAAAGGGGAAATTAGCAATTATGTGATGAATACAGAGGCCCGAGAATCCCGAGTTATATAAGGCGTAAAGTAAAATATTTAGCTACAGATAGAAAGAATATATTGTATGAAAGTGCTCCATTTGTTCCTTCCATGCCAATTTATTTGTGTTATTAAAATATTTGCAGCAACTGATAAGAAAATAAATTCTAAAATCTTGCAATACATTACTGCATCTTCCGTAACGAAGTGTAGGTTCTAAGTTTCTCTTGTGTTAATTTGTTTCAATAAATTTTTTGAAGAGAAAAACCTTGACCCTTTTGTAACCCACTACATGTGTGCGTTAAATTGACCAAAAAGTGATTCGAGTGAATCATTAAAGAACATATTCTGCAAAGGAATCGATTCTATTGGCTGAATGAAATTGCATTTATTTGTTGTTGTGTCATGGCAGACTCTATTTATTTTACGAAACCCAACGCACAACAGAAAAAAAGAAACTCTTTACATTACTACAGGCTACGTGCAGCAGGCTACAGCAGCTGCACTATGCTGTGTTCAGCTCTGTCTTTTTCATTTCATTTTCAAGTGCAAATTTACTTTCCGATGGTAAAATAATGTTGTGCCAAGACGTTTTTCTATTTTTCTTTTTTTTTCGTTTCCATTTTGTTTTCCTACAATTCACTCTACTTAAATAAATTTACCATGAACTAAGATGAGGAGTTTATTCAGTGAGTATATGCTTTACACACTGTGATGGCAGACGCAAACACTGTGTAGTGAGTGCACTGTTTACTATATTGTAGTGTTTTTTTTTGTTGCTTTTTTATTTTACTTTAGTCTTCATAAAAGAAAACCATAACAACTACAACAAAAATAATAATTGAAGCATGACATATTAAGAAGTAACAAGGAAAAACTACAAAAATAAATAAACACAGACAATTGGTGTAAAAAGATGATAGAGACGAGTGGATGTGGAAGTGAGTTGAGGTTAAGAAAAGTTGAATTATTATCCGAAAAATGCCTGGCAGCTTTACACCGTCAAATGGAGGATCAAAATAAGATGAACAAAATTATGCGAGGGTTGGCAGATAAGGATAGGTCTTAACTACGAGTAAGAGCAATACTACTGCTGTCAACGGGTATCAGGTTAAAATATGATCTGAAGAGAAAATGAATTTCATGGAAAAATTTCACAAGTTAAATAATAAAAGATTTATCAACCTGCAACTTAGAGTCATAGACTTTTTGACCCACCCTCGTATATATGTAAACGTAAAGAAATTTGCTTTAATCTTTTAAAAAATGAACAGGAACACAACACTCTTACTATCAGGTTTATTTTCTTTGCTTTATAAACTGGCAATGATAGAGATGATGTTGTTGATGATGATCGTCATCATCATTATTATCGTTGGTATGATTCATACTAGTCCCCAGGAGGTCGCTTGCTTTTATGTTAAGGGACGTTAGTTATTCTTTCTTTTTTTTCTTCAATTTTTCCTTCATTTTTTGCTTACGTACCAGAGACATTTTAATCTTTAAACAGCTGACTCGTGTGTTTGTCTTTTGTGTGTGGTGTTCCTTTTTTTCTAAATGTCACCACCGTATCTATACATGCTCACACGTCATCTGTTATTGAAGCAGTTGTATTTTCGGTTTTTTTTCAGTTTTTTCTATGCGTGTACATTGTACAGACGACTTTGTTGTTTGTTAGACCTGCGGTGCTATTTGTAATTGTATGCAAAGCTGACAATTCGTTTTCTAGCAAAAATTGCACGTTATTTCTGTGGATTTTGCATGCATTACTATGACGTGGCATCATATGCATGTGAGAAAGTCGCGTGTTGTTACTGCGTATAATTCTTAAATAAATAGAAAAATACGCGTTTAAAGCATATCGCGCACTGAGATTTTATTTTTATTGGTGCAGAGATTATAAAAAATATTTATCGAATGATGTTACATTTTAGAATTTCTCATTTTGGATAGCATAGACTATAATCTACCAAACGTTGATTTGACGTGGTATAATAGTTAAAGTGCCTTACTTTAAAACAGTCTTGATATCGGGAGATTAGGAGAAAATAGTTTTCAATTGTTATAAAGTCTTAAGCCCCAAGGGATATGGGAAGGTTGTAATATAAGTGCACGAAGAGCACTGTTCGCGAACTCTACCTACCTCAATTGTAATTCTATCATCCAACAACATAATATAGGAGATAAAAAATAAAATGGGAGATAACCTCAGGTGGCTTAACAAAAATTTTATGTTAGATTCGGCTGAATTGAAAATTTACATTTTGGCCTTCAACCTCAATAAGACCTAGGGTAGGTAAGATGGTGGACATCTCAATTCCACTTGAGAGTCAAACATTCCTTATAGCAAACCAACTCGAGTCCAAAATAAATCTTGATATCGCATCAATCTTTATATTAGAGATATCGGTCAATGTTGTCAGAAAATGAGGGGTGAAAAATCTTCGTATCTTTATGACAAGAGCAGGATACTGACAGATGAGATGAAAGACAGTCTTTTTTCGTTCTCAGTAGAATAAATCCTGCAGAAGTTATATGTCGGAATTCCAAGTCTTTCGGCAGGCCTGTCAAAAGGAAAGTTGGCCCTAAAGAATCGCTCTAGTGCAATGGATGGCCAAACGATTTAAGGATAGAAGTGAGTCGGTGATCTTCTTTTCCATACGTGTGCTGCTAAGTCTAGCAATACTGCATGTACCCACTTCCAGAGATTGATCTTTTCTGTAAAACGAGTGGATAAACATACATTCATAAATATGTACATACATACATACATAAATATGTACATACCTACATACATAAATAATTGGTCATTACAACCCTTTAGTCAGGATACAACCTAGCTTCACACACATTATATTGTGTGTGTTAATTTTATACATGAGTGGGGCCTACAGTTTACAGACGATTCCGAATGCCAGAGTTTTTAGAAACTTGCCATGACAATTTTTTATTACTCTCAGAGTTTTTGCCAGATATCGGCTGAGAGGCTGTCTGACCCGTAGATTGAACCGTGGCTTTACATCTAATAAGCCAACACACTACCTTCTAATGTGTGAGTTATAATATTCAAATTAATTGAAGTAATCGGCATAGCTTTGGCCCGTAACATTCGGAGATTGCGAACTCCATACCGGCTGTAGCCAGCTCACCAGCAATGAAATTTCCTTTGATAGCCTTATGCTCCGGAAATCATATAAGATTTACCCTTAAATGGACAAGGACGTACGTTGAAACTACGTAGGTTAAGAAACTAATCGTAGCGTGGCTATTCGAGTAAATCAAGAGATTTTGAATAAAAATTTCACTATCCAACAAGCTATGCAGCGCTCATAACGTTGTCATGACTACTTGGAAACACTGCTGTGTTCAGGCAGATTATAAGAAACATTGATTTCAGAACCCTTAATAAATATACCAAAGCGCAACATATCACTCAATGAGAGATAAAACAAATTGTATGTTCATTCGTGGATTCGAATTGATTAGTGCACAGCATTTATTTTTTCAGAAATAGTTATATGAAGTGTTTGTCTTCAATCTAGGATATAATTGTCTGTGCCTATACATTATATATACAAATTTGTAAGTGTTTATTTTCGGTTTATACTTAAAACTCTTAGGGCCATTATTACACATACATACATAACATAATTCGTCATTACAACCTTTCAGTCAGGATTACGACCTAGTTTCTCACACCATTTATGTTGTGTGTGTTAATTTTATACATGAGTGGTGGGACCTACAGTTTAAAGTCGACTCCGAACGACAAATTTTTGAGAACCTTTTCATGGCAATTTTATTTACTCTCAGAGCCAAAAATTTGCTGAGAGGAAATCGCCGAAGAAATGCTTTTTGTACTTTGTTTTGATGTCTGGCCTGGGGCTCGAACCCTGGCTTTAAGTCTAATAAGCCAACATACTACCTACTAGACTAGTCGTTGGCACTGCGTTTAATTAAAACTTGTTTAATTTGACCAGTGTTATCGACATTGCTCCGGCACTGCCATATTTTTAAAAAAGTTAACTTTATTTTATCTGTAGGTTGTAATAACGCAAAAAAGTTAAAGATTACTTTAAAGTTGACTTTAGCTAAAGTTACCTTTAACTAAACCCAACGTTAACGGCAAGTTGTAATAATGGCCCGTAATGTTTACTTACCAGAATAATTTTTTAAACAAGATTATATTTTTACCTGCAAAGAAAGTAAATGAAAAATTTTATTGTTATTAAAAAGATTTTTTAAATAAATATAAATTATTGAAAAATATATTTTGTTTTAAAAACTTTTAATTAAAAATAAAACATAAACTTTTTAAATTATAAGTTATCATCTTTGAAATAAAGAACCATAACCAACAAAATATTAAAAAATGAAATGAAATTTTTTCTTTATAAAATAAACAAGAAAAACAATATTAATTACAGTTGTCTGTATGGTCAAAAAGGAAACACCCAACAAAATAAAATAAACCAAAAAATAAAACAAAAAGTCATTAACTGTAAATATATTTTGTTAAATAAACTTTTTTTATTTATTTTTTAACTACAATTTAAAAACCCACTTTCTGACAGACATCTGTCAGTATTTATGATTTTCTGTTTTTTAATTTTTTAATTTTTTTATTTTGTTTTACCATAATGCGAGTGTAACAATTTCTGGATTATTTTTGCCGTTTTTTTTTAATGCCCACAGGATATTCAAGACGAAAATATACTGCAAATCAAAAAACCATAATTTCTTTAACTCTTTAACAAATATTGCATGCCTTTGGATGTTGTTATTGTTGTTGCAGTGTTAATCTAAATAATAAAACAAAAGAGACCAGCTGTTTTAAATACCAATGAAATATAAATTGTTGAGCATTTTTATGTTCATAAATTTGCTTACAGTCACATATTCATTTTGGTCTTGAGCAGTTTGTTTCTGGGCATAACAGTTATTTTGACAGCTGACAAATGTCAAAAATTCGTAAAAAAAATTGAAAAATTATATGAAATTTAACTACATTTGTAAACCATTCAAAATGACAACGAATGTGATGGCGATAACAGCACAATTTCATTGGCGTAAAAATATGAATTTACGATGTGACGTAAAGAAATATTGCGAAGCTTTACAGTCGATTTCAAAACATATTGAGAGAAACTGTATTGCTAGCTGACATGGGTTTTTTCAGACTAAGAGCCATTCTTACAACTTACCGTTAACTAAAGGGACGATTTTAACGGGCAGATAAATTGTTTTTCATTATTATAAGTGGACAATAAGGTAGAAGCGAGCCTTAAGCTAAAGGGAAGATCATCCTACTGGTAACTTTTAAAGTTAAGTTTATGTTTCAACTTGCCATATTATATATTATTTTCAATATGGCAACTTCTTATACAAACAAAGTTAGCAAATACAACAAAAAAAGAAGCCCGTCGTTGCCACTGTTGCCAGGTTACTTTAAAGTTCACTTTATCTAAAGTTACCTTTAACTAAACCCAACTTTAACGGTAAGTTGTAATAATGGCCCTAAGTGAGATAAAATACCATAAATTTTTAAAATAGACAACGACACGTGTTCACTGAATGGCCTCTGGACCTTTATTTCCATCGAAATGACATCTTCAGCTATGGGACCCATTTCTCGATCAATGTCTACGTAAAGAAACAATATTATCGAATTTAAGAATGAATACCAAGAGTGCACAATGCATTCCAAAAAACTCATTGTTTGGTGAGGATATTTTTCTAGTAGTGTCACCGGTCCATATATCTTTTAGCCTGGTTATTGTCACGACATTAGCCTGGTTATTACAGTCAACGGCGAGCACTATAGATGCGTATCCATCATCTTCTGCAATGGGACCCATTTCTGAATGAAGGGGTAGGTAAACTAATAAAGTTGTCGAATTTGAGACGACACCACACCACGTTAGAAACAAGAGCATCCGATGGATTTCTTGGGTAGAGAAGAGAACATTTTCGACTGGAGCCATAATTTTTCACTAATTTCTCCACCCAGAAAAACTGTGGCGGACATTTGAACGATACATACATACATACATAATTGGTCATTACAACCCTTTAGTCAAAATTACGGCCTAGTTTCTCACACCAATTATGTTTTGTGTGTTAATTATATAAATACGTGGCGAGACCTATAGTTTAAAGTCGATTGTGAACGACAGATTTCTGAGAAACTTTTCATTGCAATTTTATTTACACTCAGAGTTTTTGTCAGAAATCTGTTGCGAGCAAGTCAAAGAAGAAATAATTTTTCATACTTCTTTTAGTGGGAGATGTCTGTCCTGGGGTTTGAACCGGACTAATAAGCCAATACACTACCTACTAGACTACGGTGACTACATGATATTATATTCCGTACAAAATTGCAATAGCTCTTTCAAACGATTAAAAAATTTTGGTTTTATCTCAAACACACGGTGTTTAAAGGGAGTAAAACTCTTAAAAAAGATACTATGCAAGCAATACAGTAATAAACAAATTATTTACGCTTTTTTCTGAATTTATTTATTTATTACAATACAATTACAAATTATATTCTAACTATATACGTGCGGAATAACTTCACCATATGCTCGGTGTAGTGTCACAGACCAGAGTCTCTGGTGGGAATCGAACCCACGACCCTCACGCTAATAGTCAAGCACACTACCCACTAGACTACCTAGGTACCCTTTTCTGAATTTAACATGTTAAAACCGAAAGTACTTTAATACTTTTATAAGACCAAATAAAAATAAATTCATTGATGAAGCACACAAATTAAATTTTCTGGTACTATTCTGGTACTTAAAATCATAACTTAAATTGAATTTATACTTCTATTAGAGCAATTTTTATTTCTGGTTCCTGAAAAAGAAGATGATATTTTACAACTGATCGATGTGCCAGTTATTAAGAGATAGCTGAGGCACTAAACTTCAATGATATGACAGTTTGAAATCGTTGAAAAAGAGTTAGAAAACATAACGTTTTAGAAAAAAAAAAAACTTCAGTTATAGTCTTGAACATGTCTATCATATGTTTTTAACATCTTCTTTTTTAATTAAGTTCTTCTTTCAATCCATTTCACTTCAAATTATAAAAAAATAATTTTATATTTAAACAATTTAACAATAAATAAAATTACAAAAAAAAAAAATAATAACGTATTGATTTATTCATTTGCCTGGCTTTGGTAATTGACTTGTAAATTTAATGTTTTAAACAATTATTTGTTTACTGAGATTTTTTTTATATTACAAAAAACATACAAAAATATTTATTGTATGAATGTGTGTATGTTATGACAAAAATTATTATATTTTATTGTAAATTATTGAGTTGTTGTTGTTTGTGTTATTGTTCTTTTATATTCATTACAGTTTCAATGACACTTAACACTTCCGCTAATTAAACATTAAAATTATTATAAAAATCTACTTATAATAGCAAAAATAAAAACATTTTTATAAAATAATTTAAATAATTATTTATAATAACAATTGTTTTTAAATATTATAATTAAACTGTCACTGATACCGGCGCTGACTGCTATCACAGTGTGAAATTGAAATAAAATTTTCTGTAACCAACATGTTGTATTAAAAGATCCAGCAAAAGGCTGAACGTGATTTAAAATATTCGCAAGACAGGTTGTGTTAGGTCACATGTATGGTGCAAAAATTAAAAAAAAAACTTTTATTTTATTGAACATGGCACTCCAATGCAATGTTGTCTGGAACAAGCATATTCGTCAAGTGCCGCAACATAGCATTCAAATATGTCAGATGTTTTAAACGTTGCCATAACTTTTTCAGTTTCCTTTAATTATACATATATTTCTGTCATTGCATACATATATGAAAATGGATACCTCGTAATAAATAAACTAAATTGGCAGTTATAAACTTGCTTAATCCAGAAAAGGCTTCAACGATTCTCTGTCGAGTGTATCAGACAAATACTTCAAGAATTTGGATTATCTACTTACGCACACAGTCTCCGACATGCAGAAAAATAATAAAAAATAGATAAATTCGAATTTGAAAATCCAAGACGCAATCCATAAATTTCAGAAGCGCCAACAGAGCAAAATGTACTCTTAACAGTACAAAATTTGCCCTTAACAGGGCGCTCTTAGCTGTTTAACAGTATCCATCTGAATAAGCGCGCTTGTTTAGAAGCTAATTTTAGGACAAATACTAGGTCCATGAGTATCATATCTTACCTAAAGGAAGGTTCCAAGGCCGCTTAATATAATCAGCAAAAAAGTCCAATATAAAGTGATATGATATTGAGAAAATTAGCTTTCAACATATCAATTTTTTGGTTGAAAATTCTCTAGAACATCAGTGGCCATAGTATCGGACTATATGCAAATGGTAGTTCCGAGGGTCCTCTTTCCAACCGTGGTAGTGGAATAGCTGAACTAATTTTGAGAGTTGAGATTTTCAATTTTGAAAAAATCGATTTCTAGCCAAAAATATATGAAAATTCTCTAGAAGATCAGTGGCCATTTTGGAACATATAAAGAATAGTACACCATACGGACTATATGCAAATAGTAGTTCAGAGGTCCTTCACGGTCCAAACGTGGTAGTGGGATAGCTGAGCTAATTCCGTCCTCTATCCCCACCAACCATCCTTCACATTTCAACACTTTTGCTCAGTAATAATAATAATCATAATGAGAATTATATTTTATGTCAATAGTCTGCATTAATTGCAAAGTAGTAGAATAATCCACTATAGCGACTGTTAAACAGTTAACAGTGCTCTGTTAATAGCAAAGTTTACCCTGTTAGAGACAAGAAGTGGCGCTGCTAGAAGTGTGGGTTTGCGTCTTTGGTTTTTAAATTCGAATTTATCTTCACACACAGAAAAATATACAAGAATATCTAGAAAATTTAGCGGGCAGTATTAGACTTGACTTATAGAAAACCGCAGCAACGATATTAGACAAGACTAGCACAGAGAATATCAAGCTACGAAGTTATGTGTTAATAAGTGAAGTAATGGAATATGCTAAAGAACAGTCTGAACAATCTGAGTTAGTTAGGTTGGCAAAATGAGGTTACCTTCTGATATGTCGTAGGTCATGTGAGAGTAGTCAGCAATGGGAGGAGCTGGTGAGAAGCTTCCACGTCGCTTATGAAGCCATTCTGTGGAATGGGGAGCGGATGATTGTAAAAAATGCTCAAAGAAAGTTAAAATAGAGAAAGGCAAGGTCTGTCTTCAGGTAGGCAAAATAAGGCTACCTTCTGTTAGGTTCCAGGTCATGTGAGAGTTGTTAGTAATGAGCAAGCAAACAAGCTGGCTAGGAGGGAAGCTTTCACGCCGCTAATGGAGGCCAGAACTCTTTTGTGGAATGGGGGCGGAAGTTTATAAAGAAATACTCAAGGAAAGATAAGATAGAGAAAGGCAAAGCCCGTTCACAAATCAAGGATTAGAACTTTTGTTTGGAAATTAGAATAAGAAAAGATTTGAGTCATGCATCAGACTATCAAGATTTAACCTGAGTTTTTATGACAAATTACTGTGAACTCAGACTATACTTATTCAGAATGAATGTTGTGTCGAGCCCAACGTGTACATTCTGTGAGCATGAGAACGAATCATAGGAGCACATTCTTGGAAATTCTAAGGAGTTCTGAGTACATGCCAGGTGCTAGGTAGGGAGCAGCATCCTGAGGTTTGTCCGGGCAATAGGATTGGAGGAGATATTATAGAGAATCCCTATAAAGTAATAGGGGATCACAAATCATATGGTCGCAGTACTAAGGCAACTCTTTACCCCAATAATCCGCTCTAATTTTCTCTTCTCAAATTGCCCAGTAGCTTATAAATGAATTTAAGGAGGCAAACTAATTATTAATTATTATTAATACTCTACGTGGTATTGTGCTGTATGGCATCGAATAATACCATTTGATTTGCCATAAATTTCTTAAAATCCCTTCCAATTCCACCTGACCGCGATTAACAGTGACTAACTGTCATACACAACTTAGGAGTTATTCCCCTGTTAATAATTGCACAGTGCTAGACTTTATGGACATAAGAAATCATGTTAAATTCTAAGAAACTCTTTGTTGTTGTGTCGGTATTTATTTTGTTTGTTTTTGTGTTGTGTTTTAAATTCAATTTATGGCTCATAATACCACGTTGTGGATACCATATTTCACACACACACCCTCCTATCTGTGAAAAAAAGCACAAAAATTGCCTTAAACTTTGATCAGTTCTGTCTGTTTTCGTACGGCTAGTAGAGTAAATAAGTAAATAAATAAATAAATAAATAAATATTTACTTGTCCATTTCGTAAGTTGTGGCGCTAAACAATGAAATGCATTCAATTAAAGCACTTAACAATGGCACCACCTATATTAGTGTGCACAGTGCACCATGAAAATGATAAAATAAACATGATTTTTCCATTTTTTTCCTGTTTCTCAAAGTTTATGTTGCTGTTGTGTTGTTGTTATTGCTATTTTGTTTTTTTTTTTCAAAGTACTTGCTCGTTTCTTACGTTTATTTGTTTTTATTTTTCTTTTTCTTTTTTTATATTTGTTTTCTTCTCTTCAGCCTGGTTTTATTTTTGTTATCAATTCTCTGTGTGTGTGGAAGTATGTGTTAAAGAGAGTACACATAAATGTGAATGATTTTAAATTGTTGTTGTTGTTCAGTTGGGTGTTTTCAGTTTGTTTTTGGGGGCCTATTGAGTCTTCATATTTTGCTCTTCTTCGCTTTAATATGATGTTAGTTTACTTGCTAATATGAACTGTATACGCTGAAGGGATTTCTGTTTCCACAGTCTGACTACTCATGTTTATTTGTTTATTTATTTATTTATTGTGTATATATTTGGTTTTGTAGTTGGTTTTTATTTTATTTTGTTTATTACATTAATTATCTCTCCCTACAAAATACGTACGTATGTATTTGTGCTAGTAAATGTATGCTAGTGTGTATAAATTCACTTTAGGTGCCATGTCAACAAATGAAAGAGAAAAAAAATTAGACAAGCATGCAAGCAACTATGAAACTTACTCCAATACAGACGCATACACTGGCACGTAAACTATCACACATACATAGGTACGTTTAAAAATATACAAATAAAACCGTACTTTAAAAATATCACAGATAAACTTTGCGCCGCATGCCTCATCGTTTAATATGCGCTCGACCATGCGTTGGCAATCCCTGAAGCGTGTAGAAAAAAAAGTGGATTGACAAAAACCCAATTGTGCGTAAGATCTTTATGACCATTTTTCAAAAGTAAAAAAAAAACAACAACAACAAAAAAGCGTTTAAACATTTTCTGTATTGTTTTTTGTTTTTATCCATTACAAAAAAAAAACCTTTTTAATTCATATTGAGCATATGCCTTTACACATACATGTACATAAATTATAACTTTTTGTTTAAATTTTTTTTGTTTAAAGCTTGAGGTTAATATAATGATTTGTTTTATTTTTATTGTTATTGTATTGTGTTTACCTTAAGTTTTGTGGTTAATTAAAGTTGGCCGATGGGGTTTTTAGTTTTATAATTGTTTTCTCTTACGAAGGGTGTGTCTAAAGTGCGTATTAAATTAAAATCTCTTAAAAGTTTTTATGAAACATAAATTTGTTGATAAAACAAAACGATTCCATTAAGCTACGCACTGATATTATCAAAAAAAAAATCATTTCTTGCACAATCTTCCGCCGTATGTGTAAGTGATATGGCACTTTGCTTATGGCGAATTGTGTAAGTGCATACGAATATTATCTTACGTCCATAGAGAGGAGTAATTTTTAAATCTAAAAATTCTATTCAAACTGTATGACATATTTTAAAAATAAATAATTTTTAATCTGTTAAAATCCTTAAAAAATTCTTAAAACGTTTAAAAATGTAAAAATGTGCCTTGCATTCTCGGTCTTCCCCTAGATAAACATCCTTGTGGGTTTCTTTCAAGAGACATAATTCTTGCACTTTGTGTAGGCCTTCTTAGGATGCCTAGTGTATATTTTTTTCATTTGTTGTGTTTTATTTTTTTCTTTCTATTTCACCTAATTCCAGAGGTTTTGGAATGGATGATATTAAATTACACGCAATACCCCCTTTTCTTCTAGCGCTGATTTTCCAGATCATTACTTCACCCCTGCCTAACTCTTGCTCATGTACTGGATGTTCCATCAATTGTCCAATTACGTAGTAATTTCGGTTCTGCATGAACATAACTTTCCATTATATTGCAAACGCTTTTTTCCATAAACAGTAGCCAAAGAGCATGTCTTTGATTGAAGGCTTTTGATTGAAATCGAAGGAGAGCAGTAAGTGGATAATCAACAATTATTCGGGGTATATTCGCATGATTCATGCAACTACAATGTAGGCAATTACACATAATTTCTAGCCTTGTAGATATTATTGCGACTAGTACCTTATAATATTCTCTCAGAACAGTATTCCTAGATAGCTTTACAATGGTATTTCCAGCCCACTAAAAGTCTATGGTTGTATGGTTTAAAATATTTGTCCGATTTCTGCATCTGTTAGGAATAGTCTAAGTGGCATACCATCCACACAGCATGCTTATGGGCAATTGAAGTGGTTTTTTTGAATTCCAACAAAATGCATAACTCAACCAACCTTCTTCCGTAATTGAAACTGGATTGCTTTGATTTGTATTCAAGTACTTCGGTTCATACGGATCATCAACAGAATTTTCGAAACCTGACCTTACAAGCAATACCAATTAAATATTCTGAAATCATTCTAATGAAATAAAGTGGTTCCAGAAATGTATTTTCATCAAAATGAGGGGAACTAATAAATTTTATTTTTAACTTAATTAGCCATTGACAATTGAATTCTAGTTGAAGGTAAACAAATCCCTATAAATTTTATCTGTACTGCTATGCATAGTTCGCTAAAATATGAGCATTTAATTAAGACTCTTCGATGCTTTTCAGTGTAATACCGAATTAAAATGAATCATAAATTCTGGGGCCTTTGTGACGAAGAGTATATGGTGAAACGCATTGAAATACAACGACTGCTTCTGTTTCAAAAATAATGCTTCACTCAACCATTACTAAATTGATAAGTTAAAACAAAAACTAAGACCATGTGATGTCTCCAAGCGATGCCAGAGCCTTATTTTCCACCAGTCTAAGATATCTGAGGAAGGAAATATTAAACTTTGATTTGTCTTTAATTATTTATCGCCTCTAAACAAATCAAATAACAATGTTGGGTACAGTGATAGTAGAACATACATATAAAAACAAAAACACAACCAACAATACTGAATGAACCCTTAATTGGAGTTCATATGAAAACAAAAAGACCCAAAATAATCAATAAACGACATCTCCTGTAGGAGAGCACAATAATTCAAAAATACAGAGTAGAATGAGCATATGAGACTGTATGAGTGAGTGCAAGTTAGAGCATCATGATGTACCAGTTAACAGAAATTGTCAAAGGCATTTATCATTTACGCATGAACTGATAACCCAAAGGGCACATGCATATGATAACCGTATAAGCACACACGTATACTCGTATACGTTATTGAAGAAAAAAATATAAGAATTAAAACAACGCCAACAAATAAACTAAATAGTGCAGGCAATTACGTTTCAAACACATGCAAAGAAATCAAAAACATTGAGTCAGTAAAGCAACAACAACAACAAAAATGAGAGCAGCAGAATTTTTAAAACTTCATTTAAAAACAAAAACAAACGGGAGATAAAATGAAAACAAAAATGTCTAAGAGAGATAGAGAAAGAGGAGAAAAACAAAAATAAATCCATGTATGTATGGCTAAATGATAGCATTGCATAGAAACAAACACATACATTTACAGCCAAGTAAACAAACAAACGAGCAAACATGCACCACATAAACTCTAAACTTTTATAAAGAAACGAATGCACTTGAAAAGTTTAGTTGGAGAAAAATCTCAAACACAAATACCCATAAAGAAATAATAAAAAAAAAAAACATTGTTAGTATGTGTGTATGTTTATGTCTGTATTTGTGTACATACATATTCGCTTCTTTTTATATGTGATTTCCACTTTTATTTATGGTTGTATGAGCAAACCACTTAACCGTTTATCTTGCATACGTATACATATGCATGCACATTTTGTATAAGTGTGTGTGTGTGTGTGTATTTCTGTTTATTTTTATGCAGATAATACTTTGATATCATTTTTAGTCATAGAGTTTGTCCTCTCTTAGTAGGATTTCAAAATTGGAGTCACTAAAACAAACTAAACAAACAAACAAACAATTCTAGTATGTTGTGTGTTTTGTAGGTTGTAGACTTTAATGTCGTTTGCTTGTTTAAAGTGTTGCTCAGTGCACAGTGGGATCGACAAGGTAATATAAGGTACTAATTTTTCTTAAAATAAAAAATTTTTATTATTTAATCCATCTTGAATAAAAATATGCTTTTATAAAGATATTTGCAAATAAACAAAAATTGATTTCTACAACGAAAGCAAAATTACTTGGTTGACATTAGTTTTGTTTGAAGAATGTTTCCACAAAACACTTCTTACTAAACATACATAATTGCTCACTACAACCCTTCAGTCAGAATTACAACCTAGCTTCTCACATCACTTATGTTGTGTGCCTTAATTTCATACAAGAGTGACGGGACCTACAGCTTAAAGTAGACTCCGAAAGAAAGATTTTTGACGAACTTTTCATTGCCATTTTTTTTACTCTCTGAATATTTGCCAGAAATCTGCTGAGAGGTAGTCGCTGAAGAAATATTCTTTTTTTTATTTCGTTTTGTTGGTGATGTCTGACCTGGAGTTTGAACTGTGACCGCATGTCTAATAAGTCAACATACTTTCCAGGTTTGTACATAGTTAAAACCCTGCGGAAAAACACTTCTCCTCGGGGATAATATTCAATATCACGCAGAAGATGGCGAATTAAAGTGTCATAATGTTTGAATATCGTAAATTTTCCTTTGGAATGAAGAGCGTAAATTGCTCGACTACATACATTCCTTACAGGTTTGAATGGTTTTTCGCATATACAAAAAATAAGATGACACATTCTAAACCAGACAAAAGCCCTCTAACGCCACTGGATGAGTATAACATGGACCGTACACATTATAGGAAGAAGAACATGAGTCACTACGAACACGCTCAAATGAAAGTAATTAACCAGTAAGTAATATACTACAGCCATCGTTTGTGGACTACACCGATATGGGTGAAGGGAAAGATAGTTTGTCCGCGGAGTAGTCGATAAAAGCTGAATAAATCAGATTAGAAAGAGAAGAAATGAATTGATGTTCATGAGGCAGCGTATTTCCTTGATTTTAAAAGAGTTCTTCTTCTTTTCAAGGTTTTGAAATGCAGGCTTAAGTCACGCCTAATGGTTGTACAAACACTTTTTGTGTCTGATACGAACCTTGATCGAGTAAAATTTTCTATTTACGGCATTAAACCTTTTTGGCTGTAAAAACCGCCAAACAAAGCACTATAGTTATGAAAAAGCGAGCTCGCTGCAAAATATTTACAAAATTGACTCAACATAAATACTCTTAACAACTCAAGCTAAGTTATAGTCGCTATAGTCTAGTAGATAGTGTACTGGCCGTGAGGCCACGGTTCATACCCAAGGTCAGACATCATCAACACAACGAAATATGAAAAAATATTTCTCCGGCAACTTTCACTCTGCAGATTTCTAGAAAAAACTCTGAGAGTAAATAGAATTGTCATGGAAAGGTCCTCAAAAATCTGCTGTTCAGAATAGCCTTTAAACTGTAGGTTCCGCCTCGCATACATTAAATTAACAATGATGACCACTACTTATGTAACGTTAGCTCAACTTTATTTTGCCTAGTCAACATATTGGCTTTTAACTACATACTCTTGATAAGTCATTTATTCCCACTTTTTTTCTTAATCTATTTCACTGTGCTTTTGTACGAGTGCAAATATTTAAATTGGAGTCACTTTTTAGTTTATCATTTCAATTTATTTCTATATTTCTGGTATGCGAGGGTCAACTTGTAAGTGGGTGAAAAGGCAATAAAAAAAGCAAATCGAAATCTCATTGCTATCAACAGGCAATGTATGCGCAGCTTCAATAAATTAATTTAAACTCATATTATTATATTAATATACATTTCCATTTTCATTTAAACCAATAAACAAATTAAATTATATTTGCGTTATTAATTAAATTATGCCATGATTACATAAAGACCTCCATCCATACACGTACAAGGAAAAATGAGACAAACCCATTACCATAGATGCAAATCATTAAAGATGTTGATGATGATTATTTAATTAATTTCATTAATTTAATAAATAATTCTATTACCAACAAATAGTAGGCCAGCACTTGAAACTTATACTCGTTGTACAAACATTTAATTGATATTCTGTTCTTTGTCTTTGTCTTGGTCTTGCCTTTTCGCAACTATTGTGTTGTCAAAAAGAATCTTTTTTCCCATCAATTAACCTCTAATCAATTAAACACGAGTATCTCTTCTTCTCTACATTTTAGTATAATTTTTGTGAACTTTGTTTTTGTAGTTTTTGTTTTTGTTTTTGCTTAATTTTAATATCATGATGAAATAAAAATTACAAGCCAAAAAGATTAAATTGTTTATTGTACACAATCGTTGGCTATTGCATGCAATGCTTACTGTTGCCTTCGTCGTCATGGTTCTCTTCACCGTTGTCGTGGAGGTTCGTTTCGTTTTTTCTTTATTCACTCTTTCATTAATTCATTCATTCATGTATTCATTCATTATTGAACAGAGCTGAATTGAACACATGCTTAATTGAACTTTAATGGCCTTAATAATGTTTAGAAATGTTTCTATTTCTCATTCTCTTGGTGTGCCATGTGCAGTAGTTTAAGAGAATGCAATGAAAAAAATTGATAACACCAACGATTAAAATATTTACTTTAAGGTTTTGTTTTTAAAATAATCCGAATTTTTAAGGGCGATTACATGTTTACAACAAATTCATTAAAAGGATAAAATTATCCACACATCGTTTGATGATTCCATTATAGTTCTTTGGCATCAAATTGTTATTCATACGCAGTGTCTTCCACCGCAATCATAACATTCAATGAAATTAATATATTGTTACGAAAATGAAGAATCAAGATACTGGTGTTTTGCTTTTACATCGCTTAACATTAAAATTATTAACAAAAACTACAAAAACAAAACAATGCAGTAAATAAACCTGTTTACAAATTATCGTACTGCTTAATATAATAACAAACACCAGCATAAAAAATGGTAAACAAGTAAACAAAAATACAACAAACACCAGCAAAAAAACATTGGTAAACAAGTAAACAAAAGTACAACAACACACACTACAAGAATAAATGTAAACAAAATACAAGAATAACAATAATGAAACCAACGATGTTTACATTTATAGAGATTTCGAGAAGGCGAAGCCACGAACATTCGCCTTCAAGAACATTCATCAGACTATTTACCCTGCCATATAAAAGGCAAGATAAAGCAGGCGATTGAGTTAGTGAAGTTCAGTTAGTCTTGTGTAAAAACTTGGTGTGTTTGAAGAGAGTGATCGTGGTTTGAAGATCTCCGTTGCAAAGATCTGTCGAATAATTGTATACCGATTGTGATTGTTTGTGCAAAGGATGTAAACAGAGGAATAACATCGAAGAGCAATTGTTGTTGTTTACATCAAGTTGTGAACAGTGGCCACAGAATTGTGCGAATAATAAGGAATTGTAATTAAAATTAAATAAATTTCTTTTTATTTTATTTGCAATCTACGAGCTCATATTTTAAACGTTTTTAAAACGAAGAAACATAACAATATGATAGTACCATGCTTTTCAATCAAAAGTTTAGAATTCTTATTACTAAGAGTCCATACCTTTACCTCACTCAATGGATCTTTGGATAATCGCTTAAAATTGCAAACTAAAAACTATTTTATTATTTTTTAAATATTCTTGTCCGTTTTTTCAGCTCTTTTTATTTTCTTGTGTGCAGTGCACGTTAAAGTTTATTCAACTTGAAAAACAAAGTTTTTTTGTGTTGTTTTTCTTCTACTTCTTCGACTTTTGAGACATGAAGGCACCCCTTTTTATGCCTCATCATATTGGCTAAAATACAATTTGTTGTTTGGTGGTAGCTGGTATCGATGTTTGAACCATGTATTATTGCAACAAACCATTACAACAACAACAACAACAACAACACCAACAATAACTACAATATTCAAGTTATTTACTCTTCATGTCTAGATAATGTCAAAATATATTTATACGGTATGTATAGGTATTCCATGTTATAAATATCATGCCTCATGCATGCATACGAATATGGTATAAGCGATACGATATAAAAAGTGAATATCAAAAATATGGTACTATTTTCAAAATACTGTTTAGTACTGTATTGTATGTGAAGGGTGTTACAAAAAGGGATTTAAATTTCGAATTCGGAATATTAAATTCAAATATAGTCAAAATTTTACCCGAAGAATCTAAAATTTTGAATTGTAAACTTCATTTGTGAGGTATCAGAAGTTTTGGAAAAGATTTGGATTTTAGGAGCGCTATTTACTTACTGAATTGGTCATTATTATCCCTTTGGTTAGGGTTATAACCTAGCTTCTCATACTTCCCAAATACATAGTGTATGTTAATCATGTCCATGAGTGTTGAGACCTACAGTTTACCATTTTGAGGTTTCTTAGTTTTCGTTAGAAGACTACTAGAGGAAGTCAACGAAAATTTCGTTTTTGTTCGAGATGTCTGAGTCAAGGATTGAACCACGGGCCCTCGTATAATAACCAAACACAGTACCTACACCCCCGGTGACTTCAGTTAATTGAGATTAATTGAGCAATTAAGATTAATTGAGCAATTAAGACCAATTGAGCAATTAAGACCAATACATATAGCATTAAGCAGTTATTAATCGTACGTAGACACAGCAAAGACTGAGAGTCTTCTCATAAATGAAGGGAAGTAGATCTATCCTTATCGAAGAATATAAGTTTGAAGGTATATCGAGTTGCATTTACATATATAGCCTTCTGAGGAGTGCATACCTGAGGGTATTATTGGTATATGCAGCAAATAAAACTTTTGTTTGGCGCATGAAAGTTTTGTCATCCAAATTAGTCTACAGACCTCGTAAATTAAATGTTTGACAAACCAACCGCTATAAATGGATACAAGGAAGAGTCAGTGACATCAAAACACTGACTTGGTTTTAAATTATTTGAGCGAAAAATGTCGAAGCAGTAGGTATGTGAATGGTGATTATAAACTACTGTAACTATGCGAAAGATCTGTAACAGCTTAACGGCCGGGCAGGGACAGCCGCATGCGTGGATTGTAGTAGACCGCAGGTGGCGGTGTTATAATCTAGACGACGCACAGTGGTTCAAGAGGCCAATCTAGCTGGAAAAAAGTCATAACTTCTCTTCGGAAGCAGCTAGAAGTATGAAATTTTGGAGTTATGTATTTCCCATTGAAGACATTCTTTTCACCATATCGTTACCGTACTTTAGCTGCAAAGGTACCAAGCAAATTGCAAACAAATATTCATCTGTTTTACAGGAATCATTAGAACTAAAGTTTTGCTTATAGGTTGAGTGCCCACTGCTACCATCACACCCCCATTTATAAATCAAAGTCAATTCCGTATAATTGAATTCCTCAATGACATCTTTTTGCAATTTTAAAATTCTACATGCAGTGTGATCAAGTAAGTCCTGCAGAGACACTTCTGCTATTACATCGGATACCTTTATTCCATTACTTGGGTAGCGCTTTTGTTTAACTTCCAAAATTCGATGATATGATGGGTATATATCCGCGTTACGAATCTTAGCACCAGTAAGCATCGCATTATAACTTGCTTTCGTATATTTTCCATCGATAAACAGACGTAATGCTTCTTCATCTGTATACGGTACTGGTTCCTTAGATTGTGCATTAACAATTTTTTTAATTTTAGTTGATCTCATTAGAGATTCATTTATGTTCTTTAGAAGCGCGACAGCATCCCTCTTGCCAGATTTATAAAGACTAACGCCAGCAGCGAACGCTAGTTTCTCAGGTGAACATCCACTAACTAAAGTAGACACTTCCATACGCTTCCCGTTTTCAGATTTACCTGAAAAATTTGATCGAGGTCTGCCAAAATTTGACGTTGACGGTAGCATCCCTAAATCTTCTGGTATTTTAAATACATTTTCAGAAGGAAGACAAAATAGTCCATCTAACCAAATTTTGTTAGAGTCTTAAAAATATTTCATACATCCTTTTGCTTTTATCCATTTTTCGTTAATTGAATACGTTAATCTCCGTACAGATAACTTAACTTTATTGCAATAATCTTCTGTTTTAATCTTCTGCAAAAAAATAGCTAATGACAGCCTTTGCCCTTTCTTTGCCTTTCATTACGGCAATTCACACATTATATAGTTCTCTCCGTGTTATGGGTATGTTATCTATATATGTATATAAAAAGTTTACCGGTAAATAATTGAAGCTAATTTTTTTCCCACCTAAAGTGGACATTACACACATAAATAGGGCACAATTCATTTCACGGTAATCCACGGGAATCCTATTTAAAAGTTACTCTAAAAACTATAAAATGCTAAATATTTACTACGCAAACAACATATTTCCTCTTACCTATTATTTTACACACAGAACATTTAAATTCGACATTTATTTATAATATTGTTAGAACATACCTGACATAATGCAGTATAAAAAAAGGATGTCAAAATATGCTATTGTTTGATGTTACGATCAGTTCAAAAGTAATGCTGTGAATAGACTGGCCTCTTATATCAACAGAGGCAATGCAATTGATCATTTTTCAAACATCATAACAAAGCAAATAAGAAAAAAAAAAATAAAAAACCTGATATACAGTTATGAACAGTGGATAGTTATTTAACAATTACCAAACAAATTATGTGAACTTTGAAACATAAAAAATTTACTTTTTTCCAGCTAGATTGGGCTCTTGAACCACTGTGCGACGGTTGTAATTAAGAATCGTGTGGAGGGATTAATTTGAAGAAAAACTTCAAATTTAAAGTATCCGTAATAGACAGCAAAAGCCTGTATGCAGAAAAGAATAGTTCAACGGGCTAAAGATCACTCCGAACTGTATTGCTATTAGATGACGATGATGAGAAGCTTATCAAAACACGGTTACTTATATAAATCTTTACAGATATGAGAACTGCCCTCAAAAACAAAAAAAAAAAAAAACAAAAAAAAACTTGAATAAATTCCAGCAGCAGAACTGAACAGAGAACTGAAAAATATGTTGAGAGCCGCTAAAACTAACATAATCATCTTGAAATCTTATATGCTGTCTATGCTTCTTGGTTTGAAAAGAAACAAAAAACTACGATTTTGCCTAAATTCCTGTTCGCGGAAAGTTTTTAAAATATTTTTGCCATACAGAATAACAGTTGGATTGATGAAAAGTTCATAAGCTAATCAACATTGATATATATCGATATATAAATTCGAGAGGAATACCTTCAAACATTGCTTTGATTGATTGTGAGCTCGTGTGGCCTCTATTTCAAATATTACCAAACCAGTCAAATGTACAACAAAGTTGTGAATTTGCCAGCAAGTTTTTATTTTTAGCTTCTGCAACTTACATGTTAAGTGTACTTCAATTTCCATCATTTGAAGTTAACACCCTGTATATGACTGTAATTTTTTTATATGTGTGGCCATTGATAGCAAGCAAACAAGTAAATAGTTTAGTTGTTCATTGAAGCACGTGATTCAATCTTTGCTTTTAGTTTAAACGTGGGCAACAATTTTATTTATTTTTTATTTGGACTTGCAAATATTGCTGGGGAGGCAAAATGTCTTGGCTGTTTTTGGCTTACATTTTGGTTTAATAGATTATTGGTAAATATTTGGTACGAAAAAAAGGCTAAACCAGTTCGAATACAATTTTTTTTTAATGTAATTTTTAATTGTATCAAGAAAATTAAATTGAAATCTAAACGGCCACCCAATAGGTGACTTAATTTATGCCATGGAGGTCTTCGATTAGTAATAAAATGAAATTTTCAATTTTTCAAATTCAATTATTTATCGTTTATAATGATTGATTGAATTTTACTTTAAGATAAAAGAGTTCCTTTTTTTTCTTTTGCTTTTAGTGAACACAAGTGGTTGGTTGGTCAGTTTGATTGAAATAAAACAGAAATACAGATAGAATGTAGGTGGTAATAAAGTGGAGCATTATTTAGTAATTCAGTAACAGAAAAATACAGTAGCAAACGGCTATAACGAATGTGAAATATCAGTAGGAAATTTTTTTGAATTAATCAAAATGGGGTTCATTAATAAACCAAGCTTTTAGGAAAACTTTTGTTAAAAAAAAATTAACCAAATTAATGTAGCAAATTTGCTTCTTCACTTCAAATTTATGAAGTTTTATTGAAAATTATTCTGTAATTAGCCTTAGCTCTAGCAATAATTTTTAACTAAAGGCCTATAAAACTTAACTAAAAGAACAGTAAAGAGAGACAGGTAATGTTGAATTAATGAAATTCGTTTCAGACAAGCTTATTGTAATTTTATATAATTTTTTAAAATGTTTTTCATGTCTATTCATGACACATATTACCGTGAAAGATTAGTGCGACAAATTTTAGGATGAAATTTATTGACACAAGCATTCCCAATTTGCTTTAATGATTATTTATAAAATTTCTTGTTTGTTTCAACAGATTTTCGTCAAAGCAAGAGGTTAACATACAAGGCAACAGAAGTCTTGTAGAGAAACATTCAAATAATAAACTTACATTTAATGCCATCCACCTACAAGTACTTATTCGTATAGTTTCCTAGAAACACCCACTAAATTTGCTATTTGAACAAAATTTTATCTCAAATGCAAGAAGTAATTGGCTTTTACTCATTTTTAGATTAAAAACAGAAAAAATATGGCAGATGTAAGTAATTCAAAGTAAATATTGCCATCACTTGCATTAACAATATTGCCTATCCAAGAATTTACTAACTGCACTAAGATTTAAGGCGAAAATTTGTCTGACAGTTGCACACAAAGTTCGATTTCTTTATTCGAATTATCTCTGTCGCCCACTTTTAATATAATTCAAGGCACAAATATTAAGATTATCATATAATCCTCCCAGTTGAGTTGATTTGGCTCTAAAGGTGATTGACTTCAAAATCAAAGACGAATTTCTACAGACCCACCTCACAGCATTCGTAGAGGAAGCATAAAAGCAGGGTCAACTTAGAAAATTGTTACAAGTGAAGAGAAAATAATCAGCACATGATAGTCGCAGTTATAGACTTCAAAGTAAAACAGAGAACAGATAAGTTCTCCTCAAATGTAAACTGCATAAATCAGGAGAATATTTCATACATTATAACATAGGAACCTATTAACCTAAGACGTCGGAGTCTAGAGTGTGTTGGCTTCTTAGATGAATGACCGTGGTTCAAACCACAGCTCTGAGAACTCGAAGACGAAATGAGAAATTTTTTTTGCCGACTTTCTCTCAGCAGTCTCCTGACAAAAACTCTTAGAGTAAATAAAAATGTCATCCAAAGTTTTTCAAAAATCTGTAGTTTGTAGTCGACCTTAAAGTATACCTTTCTCCACTGTTCAGCATTGTCAAGAAAAGCTTTAATATTTGAAAAGGCATAAAACCTGGGACCGGAAAGAGTGCACTTAAGTGGAATGCTTAAGGCTCAAGAAGCCAAGGAACACTTGGAGACGTTCGATACTCAAAAATCTAGGACAGGCGCAAAAATATCAACAGTAAACCGGATAAGATAGATAGATAACCCAAGAGGGTTAATGGAAAAAATACCTCTTCAAGTTTTTTCTGTTACAATTTCATTTCCATTTCGCACGAAAAACTGTAGTTAAATAAAAAAAATTCTCCTATCATTTGTAGTGGTCAACATTTTATTATGAGCCAAGTTTGTTCAGACAATTGCATGCAGATCCTGTTGTCTATTCTGTTACAAAATTTTCAAGATGCAAGCTGCTCTAAAAATTTTAATACCAAAGAACTAAAGCCCTTAGAATAAACAACAGCAGCAAAATCTAACGTTGCAACGCTATTCACTCAAAGTATAAAATTGCTTGGATTTTCAGAAAAATTTAATTTTTCAAATTATTTTTAAATTAAAAATTTATATAAAAATTCAGCACCAAATTGCTTCTCTTTCTTTCCGTCTCTCCATAACTATCTTTCAGTTATTTCAGCACAATGCACAGCAGAGTATACGATTCAATTAAACACTGATTTTAAATCACATTTTACGCAGGTTTTATGGATTAAGAAAATATTGTTGAGAAGTTCCCCTAAGTGTTTTAGGATTTTTTTTAAAATTTTTTTTTGTAGTAGGTTACCAAAACTTACCAATTTATTAATCAATCAATGTAAAACATTAAAATTCTTTGGTGTAATTCACATGTCTTACCTGAAATAAAAAGAAAGTAGAAGAGAATATTATTCCTTAATGTAATTAAAAGTTATTATTAAAAAATGTTTTTCCCAAAATCATCCGTACATAGATTAAATACACATCCACCCTAAAAATTATAGGTCACTTGGGTTCTATAAGATCCCATTATAATGTCAATTATACCTCTTTATTATATTATTATTATTACATATACGTATTTATTATACCTCTCGATTACAACTCCTAACTGGCACTATTCAAACATCCTGATAGTTTTATGAAACAATTACCTGCTTATTGCCATTACTCTCTCTAAATTCTGTCCCTATCAAGAGCAAAACATTTTTATTTTTTTAATATTTACTATTGTGTTGTTTTTAAAATAAATATTTCTAAACAATTTCTATTGTTTAACCAGAAAATATTTTACATGTTTTATTAACAATTTGTTTAATTAAAAACAATAAAACCCCATAGAAACTAGAAGTCAATGAGAATTACTTGAAGCTAAAAAATTATATTTAAAAAATTCCGATAAGAACAACAAAAAGAGAACAAAATATTAAATTTAAAAAAAAATTGTTTTTAAAGAGATTTTATGCTTAAAGACTTTCAAAGAAATTTTAAACAAAAACAAAAAACAACTTAAACAATATAGAAAGAGACAAGAGACTAGGAACTCATAAATTAAATAATAGATTACCTGTCACAAAAAAAAATTGAAAAATAAAAAGAAAGAAAAAGAATTTATAAGACAGAATAATTGTAAAAAAGAAAAGTAATGTTTTTATAAAGAAAGACAGACAAAATACAAGAATAGTAATAATTTATGACTAACTATGGTATGTGTACTTGAAAACAAGAGAGGAAGTCATAGTCAATTACAGTGGAATATATGACACCCTACAATATAAAGTAATTTTAAAAATAAGTTTCTTTTTTATTTACAATATTGACCTGATTACATCGATGTTTTCTATGCATCGATTAATTTTTGTAACAAGATGGAAGTAAAAACATGATTGAACATAGAAAAAGGTACTGTAGTACGACCAGCAGACGTTTATTGTACTGTCCTCAACCTAGAAAGATATTCCCGTAAGGTTTCCTGTAATCCTGTTGCACTGTCAATCTTCGAGATGCTGCTCGGCGTCAGTAAGGATAACTGTCAGTCTACTACTTGCATTAACAAAGCTTATGTTCCAAGTATGTGTTCTGGTGATTCGTTCTCGATCTAAAACAAGTGTTTTTTAATCTACGAATCTATGCTCAAACTATTACTCAATAATCTGATGCATTACTTAAGTCCTTCACTGAGTATAGTTTTCAAAATTCCTCCATCTACTCCACAGAAAAGTTCTGGCCTTCCTCCATCAGCAGCGTGGAAGACACCGTTCTCACAGTCTGATCTACCTGCTCACTACCGTAAATATCCACGTAAAATGAGATCCAGTCAAGTCTAGGTGTTATATGTACTCAGATGTATGTTATAGTACTCAGATGGCAGACTGCTTGTCAAATAATATTTCTGTGAATTGAACAGATCTTTCAATGGCGTAAACTTTCGCTTGGACGCAACTAGCTAGTTTTCCCATTGGCTTGAATATTTCCGGGTATTAACACATAGTTTCACGACTTCTGTAGAAGTTGTACTAGCGAGCAAAAATATTGTTATTGTCCGGTATTTGGGAACCTGAGATAAAAGTTAATTGTGCACCCAGATTTTATTGCCAGAACTTATATAGCTGAAGGAAACGTGGAAATTTTCTAAACCGTCACAATAACGTTAGGATTGCTGAAATGTGACAGACAGGAGTTGTAGTGACATATTGTTGCTGAGACAGAATAAACTATAAATGTTAAAAAAATGTAAATGTAAATGTATGTTTATTTTTGAAGAAGTCGCCGTGGTCTAGTAGATTGTGGCTTATTAGACGAAAAGCCAGGGTTCGAGCCCCAGGCCAGACATCAAAATAAAATACAAAAGGGATTTCTTCGGCGACTACCTCTCAGCAGCTTTCTGGCAAAAACTCTGAGAGTAAATAAAATTGCCATGAAAAGTTTCTTAAAAATCTGTCGTTCGGAGTCGACTTTAAACTGTAGGTCCCGTCACTCATGTATAAAATTAACACACACAACATAAGTGGTGTGAGAAACTAGGTCGTAATTTTGACTGAAGGGTTGTAATGACTAATTATGTATGTATGTAAAGTTAAATATTTTATATTCTATTCAAAAATATATCATTTCGCATCAAACTGCAGTTAAACATTACTCATATCATTAATGTTTTTAATGTTTTAATGTTTGACAAATTCTTGGCAAGCACTACGTATTGAATATCATCATCACGTGGAGCTTTAATAAGTTTAGCTGAAAAACTTATTTACATACAAAAGTCAGAAAAAAAAATCCAATAAAATGTAATTCTTTTTAAATAACAAAAAAAGACTATTATAAACACATGTACACATACATATGGTACACACAGGAATCCTATTATAAAATAAAAATCCTGAGATTTGTAATGGCCAATTATGTTATGTATGTTTATTTTTGATTTTCTTCTACAAGAAAACTTTTTATATACCCTTTAAAGTTATGTAACCTATAAGAGCAGAAGACAACGAGACTACTCGTTGTGTAGAATAATTTAAAACATGTCAATAATAAATTTACAAAAAAAGGAAAAAAACAAGAAAATATTATGGTGGGAATATTTCTTCTTTTTTTTCTTTCGAACAGGTACAAAAACTTAACGATACTTCCTTCCCGTGGTGGATATGTACAGTGTGATGTGGAAATATGCAGAGAAATTGTTATAAATTAAATGGATTTTTAATGGATTTTTAGTTATAAAGGAAACGTATGGAGTTTGAAAGGCAACGAGTTTAAAAGAAATTGTTGCTCGTATAAAATTAAAATGTCATTATATGTTTTTGTTGTTGCTCTTGTTGTCGCTTGTATTTTTTTCCGTTGTTTCTTCATTCCTTAGTTTGTTCTACTTCACGTTTACAATCCTTTACAGTTGTGATAAATTATTAAACAATTGTTTGTCTTAAACTTCCTTAAGTAACAAAAAAAAACAGACAGAAACCGAGAGACGGGAGAATCAGTCATGTGTCATAAAACAGATTTTATTTTCCTGTCATTTACACAGAATTTCCAATTCAAGCGAAAAAAGAAAATGGAGGGAAAAACTGAAAATAGCTGCAGAATTTTTTAAATGAATTCACAGAAAACTTTCTTTTTCCTTTCCCCCAAACGTTGATGTTGCTTGTCTCTAATGGCTGATTAAGTTATAATTTTTTTTTGAAAAATACGCTGTAAAAAATTTAAATTTAATAAAAAAAAATTCAATAATTTTCAACTCAAATTGGCACAAATAACGCATGCAATTGCAACACGTGCTTATACACGTATACAGCTACCCACACAGACACACACGAGTGCAAGAAAAAGAAAACAATAAAGAATGTAAACAAATGAATATGTTCCCTATCTCCCTTCATATACTCACGCAAACATACACACACTGCTGTGTTCTTTAAATAGATTTCCGGTAAATTATGAAATACGACAACGACTGCAGACAACAACAAAAAACCGTAATGTAATCATACTCGTACAATAAATATGATAATGACGTTGAGGTAATGAATGGCAGCGTATGGTGTATGTGTGTGTAATTGAAAGTTTATTTATAAAAATGCTTATACACGCACGCAAACACACATACACACATTCAATGTAAGAAGTTTATGAGCACAGTGTTAAAAGAGAAACTCTTTCCTTAGAGCAGGAAAATTAATTGTTTATCGAACATAAAAATTCAAATTTAAAAACGATAATTAATGCCGTTAAACAAAAAAATATTGAATATTATAATAAATTCTCAATTAAAATATTTAATTTATGAAAAAAAGAAACCGTTTTAAATGCACTTGTAACACAAATATACATACTGGGTTGATTAACATTAAATTTTTGTTGTTTTTTTCTTTCTGTCTGTATTGATTGCATTTTAATTAGAAAAATAAATTTAAATTTCATTATTGTCACGTTTACATGTCATTCAATCAGTAAGAGAATTGAAAAACGGTTAATTGGAAGTTATTTAATGGAATGCATTCTGGGTGGCCACTTTTAAAATATTAAATGCAGCAGTCGAATAGACAGAGTTATCAGCAGAGTAAAGCAAGAAAGTAATGGAAGAAAACAAATTTTATGTAAATGAGTTGAAATTTTATGAAAAGGAGTAATAGTACAGGGGCACTCATGACTAATAATTATTGTCTTACTTCTCTGTGAGGAAAGGGGAAATAATAAAGAAAGAAGATGGCAAATAAGACATAAGGAAAGAGGGTCTTTATTTAACTGTAAATGCCCGCTTCTTTATTTTTACTGCAGTGTACTGTGTCATTACAGGGTTTTATTGTTGTTATTTTTTCGCTTTAAATTGTTTTAGTTTCTTTAAGAAACACACAGTCACTACAAAATATTTCCCACTTTCTACTCTTCGGTTTTGTTTTTCTGTTTCAGTTGCACTGATCAAGATATACAGCCAAGCAGGTGAATGGTCTGCTGAAGCATCTTCTAAGGCATCTTCTAGTCTTTAAATAGACTATCTTTAAATTTGCTTTTTAATTCATTATTTTAATACTTTGCCATTTCACTAGACCTATACAGCGGTATTGAAAAAGAAATAGTAGCTTATGTTACACTGTTTTATGTCTACTTCAAGGAAATACGCTTGAAGCAAATAAAGGGACTTTTTCCCGAAAATGTATACATTCTGTAGAGATAGAAACATATGTACGAGTCAGAATTACGACCTAGTTTCTCACACCACTTATGTTGTGTGCATTAATTTTATACTTGAGTGGCGGGACCTACAATTTAAAGTCGACTCCGAACAAGAGATTTTTGAGAAACTTTTCATGGCAATTTTATTTACTCTCAGAGCCAGAAATCTGCTGAGAGGAAGTCGCCGAAGAAATATTTTTTCATATTTCGTTTTGATGTCTGACATGGTCTAGCACCTTAACATGTTGTTAGCCAGTGACTAAGGAAAATCTTTACATAAAGATCACATTATTGACGGTAGCATAGCGTCTATATCAATATGTATTACTCAATGATCCACATCATGCAAAGCTTTTTCCGTAGAGTGATTTTTATACAAGGCGTATTGACTAATGGAAATCATAGAAATATTTTTCAATTTACCCAGTGAATGTATTTTAAAGGATCTTTCCAACGTAATGAAGGTCTTCGAACATTCTTGGTTGCGTCTCCCTGTCATGGGAATAGACACCAACTTCTCTAACTTCATGTGCAAATAATAGACAAGACAATTTTAAACATACGCTTCTTCAAGGCAAAGTGGACTTTTACTCACATAAATATATTGAGTCGAAATCGCAGTAGTTTAAGAGGCAATGTATTGGTTTTTTAGACGAGAGGCCATAGATCGAACCGTAGCTCAGACATCGCTAACAAAACGAAATATTAAAAAAAATATTAGTTTCGGCAACTTCCTCTCTGCAGTCTTCTGTCACAATCTCTGAGCGTAAATAAAATTTTCGAAAAAAGCTTTTCAGAAACCTGTTGTACCGAGTCGACATTTTAAATTGCAGGTGCCGCCTGTCATGGATAAAAATTAACACACACAAAATAAGTGTCAGAAGCTAGGTCGCAAGTAAGTAAATATATTTTGTAACAGCTTGCCATCGAAGTCTTCGTGGTCTAGGAGGTAGCGTGCTAGCCTTTTAGACGTGAGCAGATTTCTGGCAAAGACCCTGGGAGTAAAATAAAATTGTAATGAAAATATTCTCAAAAATCTATAGTTCGAGGTAGACTTCAAACTGTAGGTTCCACAACCTACACAAAATTAACGCACACAACATAAGTGGTGTGAGAAGCTAGTTGGTAAGCCTGACTGAAGGGTTGTAATTACCAATTATGTATGTGAACAGCTCGTCGAATTTCATCTAAAACTAGATTTAGAATAGGATATTTTAAATCGAATTTGCTTTATGCGTACTGGTTTCTCAAAATGAACCGGATTCTGAGGGAAATAATTGTTTTAAAAGTTTAAATAGAAGAAAAAAAGATAAAATCTTTTTCATAGTTGGCCAATTCACACGACTTTGTATTGTATGTTGTATTGAATACACTTGGTTGTTTGTGAACGCTCAATGCAATGCTGTATTGTGAATGTCGTATCCTTCTTCATAATTTTTTTCATTCACACAATTTGATAACACGAAACCAATACAACTTTTAAAAACATATGAAAATAATGTGTATAAGTGTATCGGATTTTTGCAGCAAAACTATCAATAACAAGCATACACTGTTATATAGTCGTCCAACAATACAATGAATACAACGATACAACGGCTTGTGTGAATTGACCAAGTTGGTTACATACTATATTGGTTCGGCATTGTTGATTTATTCCCATTAGTTCAGATTCATAGTATTCTAAAAATGTATCCAAGTTTACAAAAATTATCAAACCAAACCTGATAATAATATCAAAATTATTTTTCATTTTTTTTTTAATTTTTTATCAACCCAACCCACTGTGCATTGCACTTTCCAGTCAACGCTGTTATCATAAGTACTTATACACTGAAGAATTTGTTTTTTTATTATTTTAATCAGACATTTATGATAAACAACAAGTTTTTATGATGAAAACAACAACAACTACAGCAATAATCACAAGACAACAAACAACATAACAACTGTTTAATATTATTATTATTATAATGCTTTTTCTCTTCATTTCTATACAAAAAATCAACACAGAGAGAGAGAGAGAAATAATGTCTAAAGATGAGTTATGAATATTAATAAATCCTCTTGTGCCAACCAAATAACAACAGCCACGAAGTAGAGAAAGAAGTGAAGAAAGGCAAAAAACGAAAAAAAATAGAATCAACTTTCAAATGCATTTTAATCACTGTTTTAAAATTTCTTGTTGTTGTTGTTGTTTTTGTTTTATAAAAATTTATTTTTATGTGGCATTTTATGTGTGAAACGTGTGTTTTAACAGGTACAAAACTCGTGTTCAAATCTCTCTAGAGTTTAAGTGTCTACTTTGTATGCCTGTCTGGGTGAAGTCTGTCCGTCCCGGTTGTGTTAGTCTGTCAGTCAGTCAGTCAGCCAGTCAGTTTGTATTGATAGAGTAAAGGTCTACCGTATCTCTTGAGTATAAAGAGGAGTTATTGTGATTTAAGAAGTATGATTATATTATTTTTATATCGTTAACAAGAATTTCTTACGAAATGTTTTATGTGTGTTATGAGCAGCAGTTTAAAGGAAATTCAAGTTGAAAAGTTGACAGAAAAATGCGAAAGCTTTTAATAAATTTTAGATACAAAAGGCTATGAGCGGATAAGAATGGCGAAAAGAGCTATGAACGACAGGAAATAGTAATACTATCTGGCAGTCAGGCCGCCGCTCGAGCAGTTGACTCTTAGGAGGTTAAATCGAAAATAGTAAGGGACTGTCTCGAGAAGTTGAATCGGCTAGGTGGGGTAGAATGGGTTAACTTCTGCTGCGTCCCATGCCAAGTGGAAATCTTCAGCATTGAGCAAGTAGACGAGATTGCGAGGAATTGAGCTTGCACGCCGCTGATATGCTCAGAACCCTTCTGGGGAATGAGTGCGGAGATATGAAAGGGTATGCTCAACGAAGGGGAAAGTAAAGGGAGGCAAATAATACTCTAGTAAGTCGTCATAATCTAGTAGGAAGTGTGCTCACCTATTAGACGTGAGGCCACGGTTCAAACCCCAGGTCAGACATTTCCAACAAAACGAAATATGAAATAAAATATTTCTTCGCCGACTTCCTCTCAACAGACTTCTGACCAAAGGTTTAGGTAGGTTAGAGGACGTGTACTTGTCAACTAAGACAAGTACAGTACCCTGAGGTCGAATTGACCCATTGTACAACGTCCTAGTTTCTCACACCACTTATGTTGTGTGTGTTAATTTTATACATGAGTGGTGGGACCTATAGTTTAAAGTCGACTCCGAACGACAGATTTTTATTTATTGAGAAACTTTTCATGGCAATTTTTATTTACTCTCAGAGTTTTTGCCAGAAATCTACTGAGAGGAAGTCGTCGAAAAAATACTTTTTGTATTTTGTCTTTGATGCCTGGCCTGGGGCTCGAATCCAGGCTTTTGCGTCTAATAAGCCAACACACTCCCTACTAGACTACGGCGACTTCAACTTCTGACAAAAACTCTGGGGGTAAAATAAAATTGAATTGAAAAAGTTTCTCACAAATCTGTTCGGAATCCGTTCGGAGTCTACTTTATACTGACCACCACTCATGTATAAAATTAACACACACAATACAAGTGGTGTGAGAAGCTAGATCGTAATCTTAACTGAAGGATTGTAATGACCAATTATCTTGTACATATGTGTGCTGGATCCCAGGTCAAGGGGAAATTATCAGCATTGATCACGTTGCCGATCTTCCGAGAAACGGATCAGAACCCGTCTGTGGAGTAGGAGCCGAGATGTAAAAGTTAAAGCAAGGAGGTAAAGACTACCCTCAAAATCAAGTCAGTTTGAGGCAATCGAACCTTTTGTTGGAAAACTACAATAAAAGGAAATCAGAATCGTTTATCAGATCATCAAGGAATAGCCAGAGGCAGGACACTGTAAACTAAATGTATACTTATTCAAAATGGGGGTTGTCTTAAGTCCAACATGTGGATTCTGTGATGAGGGCAATGAATCATTGGAAAACATTCTTAGGACCTGTGGGGCAGTAATACATCCCAAGGTAAAAGAGAAACAATAGTGTGCAAATCAAATGCCAGGCACAGAATTCTCATTGGGGTATACGGATACCATATAAAGTTGGAGAGAAGTGAAGCAGATAGTAAGGTCGCTTCTTGAAAACAATACGAAGAACACCTACTCTGTCTTTCAAATATCTCCTGAAGAAAATGTGTTTCCACAAGAATGTTGGAATTATTTGAGTGATGACAGTCTTCTCTAGAGATTTATTGATTGAACGATATTCTCATTTTTCCAATGCTTTCTCTTGGGCGTTTTTCTTTTTCTGAATAAAACTGAAGTCGCCGTAGCCTAGTAAGTAGTGTATTGGCTTATTAGACGTGAGGCCTCGGTTCAAACCCCAGGTCAGACATCAAAATGAAAATATGAAAAAATATTTGTGCGGCGATTTCCTCTCAGTAGATTTCTGGCAAAAAAAACTCTGAGAGTAAATTGCCATTAAAAGTTGCTCAAAAAATCTGTCGTTCGGAGTCGACTTCAAACTGTAAGTTCCGCCACTCATGTATTAAATTAACACACACAATATAAGTGGTGTGAGAAACTAGGTGACCAATTATGTATGTACATATGTATGAATAAAAACGAATGAATTCTTTTAAACTTCAAAACCATCAAATCAACAAATCGGTCGTTTGTTTTTTCAAACTGTAAAGCTGGTTTCGCTTAATAATCTTCTGTCTAATAACTATAGGAATCCACTTTTATGGCCCCGACTGATGGTTGGTTGGTTTTTTTCTCTACTTTTTCTTTGCATTTATAAGAAAATTTTGCTTTCGTTACGCTTGATGGTTTTCGTTTGGTTTCTTTTCTTATTTTATCTTGCTGTTAAAGATGGGTACTCATATTTGCCAGCGCTTGCTATTTATTTATTTTTTATTATGTCTACTTGAAGGATTTTTTTTCTTTTGTTTGGTTTGTGTTTTTATGGAGAAGACAGACAGACAGACAGAATCCATAAACATACAGGTAAATTTTTAAAACAAATCATAGTATTTAAACACACTTGTAGCAAGTCTTGTGTGTATGTATAGTACGTAGACAGCTGCTGTTTTCTCTCAACCAGCAGTATGAACGAGAACGTATTAAGGATTTTTTAGATTTTTATGCGCTTCCTGTTTAAACGTGAAACATTAAATTGTTTCGGTGTGCCTTCATCTCCTTCTGTGTGTCTGTCTGTAGCATACACAGATCTCACAGGATATTAAATTGTTTAACTGAGAGTTTATATACAGCAGAAAAAAATCTAAAAATCTCACAGGCAAAGAGAGACTGGCATTTATCCCTTAGAAATCATCATGTTCTTATTTACTTTTAACATCCTCGATTTTTTATATAAAAAAGGAGAGAAAAAAATGTTTTTGTTTCTTGTGTTTCGTTTTCTGTTCCAGAAGGATGAAAACGAAGAAACAGAAGAAGAAGAAGTCATACAAGTGTGAATATGTTTTGTTAACACTTTGATTTTGATTTTAGGGGTTGCACAAGACATCATGTTTTCTTGTTGCTTATTTTGTATCGTTGTGTCATATTCTCTAGGGAAAGAAAGCAGGGGACGTTGTTCTTAATGTGAAATCATTACAAAGTTTCATTCGGTCTTTAATTTAAATTGTAGGGGTCCTAATTTCAAAAGTATACACCTTCCAAATTCTTCATTTATTTTATTTTATTGTTATTATTGTTGTTGTTAAGAATTTGTTTAAACAACGCCTTTAATTTAAATAAACACATCTCATGCTAGGCTGGATAATTTTTTTTCCTTTATTTTGGTTTAAATTTTACAAAAAGAGGTGTATTGAGTTAAGGTTTTAAACATTTCAAACAATCGTGTATAATTAATGACAAATTTAAATAGAAAACGTTAAAATGAAATTTAAATGTTTAATTGCTATTTAGATAAACATCAGTACCATCAACAGTGTAGGCTAAAAAGAAATCTTTACTTGCATCTAATTTACAATAAATTTTAGGTTGAATATCTTAAAAAAAATTTAATTACTGTTCTATTGGCTAGGGATTTGAAAAAAATAGAAAAGTAAGTAAGTATAGGTTGAGTGACCTGGTAGTCTAGTGGGTAGTAGGCTAGACTATTAGCGTGGGGATTGTGGGTTCAATTTCTACCAGACACTTTGGTCTGTTACACTACACCAAGCACCTGTGTTACTCTGCTCGTAATAACTGAATATAATTTTTAATTGTATTGTAATTAAAACTTAAATATAATATAAAATAAAATAAACGTCTAGTAGGTAGTGTGTTGGCTTATTAGACGCAAGGCCACAGTTTAAACCACAGGTCAGACATTAAAACGAAATATGAAAAAATATTTCTACGGCGACTTCCTCTCAGCAGATTTCTGGCAAAAACTCTGTAAATAAAATTGCCATGAAAAGTTTCTCAAAAATCTGTCATTCGGAGTCGACTTTAAACTGTAGGTCCCGCTACCCATGTACAAAATTAACACACACAACATAAGTGGTGTGAGAAGCTACGCCGTAATCCGGACTGAAGGGTTGTAATGGCCGATTATGTATGTATGTATGTATAGGTTAGATTATAAAGCAAAACTATTCGTTCAGTCCTTAACACCATACCGTTATGCTATCTAAGCAAAAATAAATTATCAGATAGACTCGACCATTTGCTACACAATTTAAAAGCCACGACATTAGGAATAAACGAATTTGCGGATTTAGTAATTGAAATTAGTTAGAAGAACAAGTCAATAATGAATGCATACAAACACTATTTACTTTGTATCACAAATACCGATGTATGTCAACACCAGTGCTAAGACCGGCGACATTTTCTGAGACCAAACCCCTTATTGGAGCAAACCGCACAGTGATCCAAAAGTAAAACAAATGAAGATACCTTCGGTGGTCGGCACCACCAAGAGGACATGTCGCATACCTCACGCAATATTACCTCTGCATTCGAATCTCTTAAACACTTTTTACAATGACAGAATGCCTCCTAAGTTGTTAAAGGCAAATCGTATATTGAGTGCTGAACTTTTGTCATCATCAGCTAATATCTGACTTAGGGTTCCGCGAATTCCTACCGACCCAATTTAGTAAAGAAACAGTCATCCAGCTCCCATAGAAAGATAAACTATTCTTGTACAAGAATAGGAGATGAATTAAATTATTTTGCATGGCCAACAAAGTAAACGCACATATAGTAGATAAGCGACTATCAGATTCTGCTGCTTGAAAAAGAAATGGGAGACTTTATAGAGTGTGACGATCTTACTAGCCTTTCATGCATAGTAGTAAAACAAGTACTACAGTGGTAACTTTGCTTACTACATGACAAACTTTAAGAAATAATTCAAAAAATTTTAAACAACAATGGTATCTTAAAACTCATGATCATAAACCTATATCGTGAAGCAACGTTACGAATATGACACGTTCAAAACGTAAGTGGTCAAATACAAGTAGAGGCCAGGGATGAATTCTCTCTCCGCTGCTTTTTAACTTCATGCTCGACGCTGTACCTAGGGGGATATCATGAGGACTTCAGAGCAAACTTTTTGATCTGGACTTAGGCGATGATATCTGCCTTCTTGCACACAAACACATGGATTTAGAAGATATCTTGAGTGACATTGTACAGTATGCTGTGTTAACATGGCATCCAGTAAATATATCGAAAACAAAATTAATTTTTATACCAAAAATAACAGTAGAACCGAAGCTATTTATACAGATTTAAGGACTATCAATAGTGGGACTTGCTCTGAATTGTAAATAGCACAATAACAACCAAAGTTGGATATCAATAACCGAATTAATAAAAAAACGCTTCACGTTCAGTTCCCTTAGAAAGATATGGCGATCTAACTACATACTGTGGTGGCCTTATAATTAGAAACGACTTAGCAACATGTATGTTTGTTAATTTGTTTTACAGTTTTCACTGTGTACCTAGGATCAAAGGCTTTGTTTGGAGGACGTCTTACATACGTTTTTCCATCAGATTAGGACAAATTAAACTTAGATTCGTTCCTCCTGAGAACTCTGTTCCAGAAACATCGTTTCTAATTATAAGGCCACCACTGTACATTCCACGAAATACAAAACTTTAAATATTTAATGTCGATATAAAATTATTGGTACTTCCAGGTATTGAAAGCACTACCAACAACATACTGTCTTCAAGCATTGCTTATCGGTTGAACAAATGTAATGTCCACCGAGTTTTATGAGTAGATATGCGACAGCAACCAATTGTCTTGAAACACAGCGAATAATTGTAGGTGGCACACATCCTAACGAAGCCCAATGATGATATCACGCACTTTATCGGAAACTCCCAAACACAGAAGAGAAAAAGCAGCAAATACGTGGTGGTTTACTTATACGAGATGGATTGCTATACGTGGCGTGAGATAAAATATTGTCTACAGATAAGATCAAATGGATTTTTCCTTCCTCCTTGCCATCTTAAATATTTTTATTTATTACAAGTAATACACTGCTGTTACACACTTCTGAAGCATGTCTGAGAGATATTAGATGAGTTCTATAGTAGAGAATGTAGATATGTTGAGAAACTTGTTCGAAACGAAATAAATGCAAATGAAAACTTTTAGAATTACCAAAGATATTTCAAATATCGTGGCGATATATTGAAGAAATCTTCAACACTACGTCATAATCGAATTTGAACAGCCAATGGCTAGGCCGTATTAAACTTTTTTGATTGTAGAAACGGAAAAGAACCGGACCTTTGCAACTAAAAATATTTGCCTCGTTGATTGAATTATTTTCCATACATTTTAAATTCTTTATCCCTTATTTTTATTTAATTTCTAACAGCCCGACAACACAAAAAAATCCAAGCGATTAATTCATATTCAAAATGTTTTTAGGCGGTATTTTTGACTTTATTATGTACCTTCTGATAATTGCAATAGGCGCCCATGCTAATTAAAACAATACAACACAATACAACAATAGACGACGTTGCTGCAATTTCTGCTCCAGACGATATGTTTTATATGTACTTCATAATCGCACTAAAACATGTGTGCATTCTGGGAAGATTGTTTCTTCCTTTCTTCTCTCAGACTGGCATTATTCACCAGAGCATTGTTTTGGAGTTGCATGGATGATGTTTTGTTTTGGACGTTCTCTATTGTATGTATGAATGAATGTCGACAAAATGCACTTCATAGTGCATGTATGTATGTGTTTTTAACACAAAGTCTATGGCTTACAAGTCACTGTAACAATTTGATAATTTCTATGAATTACGAAAACAAAAACAAAAAACAATGTTAAGTTAATAAGAAGTAAACAAAAACTAAAGGAAGGACACACACAGAGAGGGGACAAGTGAAAGAGAGAGAGAGTGACAGAGCAAGACAAAAGAAGTGAAATACATAAATTTACGACTATGACCTAAGTTGACATAAAATTTAATTCGATTAAATATAACACAATAAAAACAATAGCAACATTAACAGCAACGACAGAATGAATAGGAGAAAAGTCTGAAAAACATTAAAGATGACAATGGTAGAAAAAAATTTACAAAAATAACAAAAATTAAATCCGATTAATATGATTAAATTAATTTTTTTTAAAGCAAATATTATATTTAATTTTTTGGTTTTGAAAATACATGAGTTAATTTAAAATCCAATATGACCATACGGGTCCATTATTAAAGCAGTGACGATAGCAAATGGTCAACATTGCGTATGTAAAATTTTAATTAAAACTTATTTTCTGCTAACGCATGCAGATCAGAAGGATATGAAAACTTTACCAGCAGTATTACTTCATCTCATTTGTCAGTGTTAAGAAAGTTTTAAAAAAGTGCAAAAAAAATCCAAGTCAACGACCAAAATATGCAAGTTATCGACCAAAAAATGCAAGTTATCGACCAAAAATGCAAGCATCAACCAAAAAAGTGCAAGTCATCAATCAAAAAAAAGCAAATCATCGACACAAGGAACGAAAATCATCAAACAAAAAGGCAAATCATCGACAAAAAGACTGTGACGCGACAATTTTACCTGTTTTATATAGAAAACTTTATGTCGCCCATTTAAAGAAAACAATTAGCTTTGTCGTCAATATCATACATAACATAATTGGCCATTTCAACCCTTCGGTCGGGATTACGGCCTAGCTTCCTACAATACTTATGTTGTGTGTGTTAATTTTTATACATGAGTGGCGGGACCTATAGTTTAAAGTCGACTCCGAACAACAGATATTTTAGAAACTTTTCATGATAATTTTATTTACTCTCAGAGTTTTTGCCAGAAATCGGCTGAGAAGATGTCGCCGAAGAAATATTTCTTCATATATCGTTTTGATGTCTGACCTGGGGTTTGAACCGTGGCTTTTCATCTAATAAGCCAACACACTACCTACTAAACTGCGGAGTCGTCAATATCTCTGGTTCCAAATAACGAAAACTGTTTTGGAATCCTTGGTCCAATAGCTAGCTATTCAGCTATTTAACATATCCATTAAAATTTTGATTGACAAAAGTAATAAAGTGATTAAATGCACACAGGCAAACAATATTATTTCTACTTTAGCGATATTTTGTTAAAGTTTGCAACAAAAAATCTTACATTATCGCTTAACGCCCTTACAGTCTTTACCGCACCTACCGGCAATGCCTTAAAGTAACAATTAAGATACAATGTTGACCTAAATTTTGTGTTTTTATGTTTAGGGTTTGTTGCCCCAAAAAATTTTAAATTAAACAATTACGAGTTAATCTTTAAATGGCTGCACTTTATTCCCTTTACAAAAACAGAAACAAAAAACAATACTCAAAAAGGCCTATAAAACACTATCAAAATTTAACTATTTAATTTAAGAAATACTAAATAAATACAAACAATTGAAATGAAAATGGAAAACAAAATTAAAGTTTTAATTGTTGAAAAATATACTCTTTCCTAACTAATCTCACTTTCAGTATTGCATTTGGTTTTATTTTCGTTTAATTTTTTTGTGTGTTGTTTTTTTTTTTTTTGTTATAATAAAGTTGGAAAAATAACAACTACAATAACAATTCTATTTAGAAAAATAACCCAGATTATAATTAAAATAATTAAATAATGTTCCAGTTTCGTAAACACCAAATAAGCCAACTGTAAATACTGCTGACACCGATACACAAAAATAACAAAAAAAAACCGAAACAAATAACGAAAAAGCCAGTGACAAAAAAAAAATTTTAATTTATTTTCAACAATAGAACAGAAAAATTATAAAACAATAGAGAACAAAATAATAAAAAATAAAAATAAAAATAAAACCAAAATAAATTATGATTTTTTCTAGAAAAGAAAAATAAATTTTTGCTAATTTATGGAGTTCAAATCCTGTTCTTTCTTTACTTTTTTTATTAAAAATTTAAACTTTTGTCTCACAGAGTGAAAAATTTTTTAATAACTTAATACAGGAAATAAATCTGGGGTGCGGAATGTTTTTAGTTAATGAAAAAATTCTTTTAATAAAAAAAAGAAAGAATTAAACAATCTGCCAAATATTGTATTTCCATTGTTTTCACTATTTTGTTAAAAAAAAAACTCTGAGAGTCTTATGCCATTATATCACTCTACTGACGTTTTAGTAAATGTCTTCATCAAGCATTTTGAGCACGTCCCTCATTCATCCATCTCAATTTCCTTTTTCGAATGCAAAAGTTTAGTGTTTCGTATGGTCTTTGCTAGGAGCAATTGTTAAAAATTATAGCCCGCTAGAAAATAGTACAGATTTTTCGCAAACATCTACTGCTACATACCAGTACACTAGCACCTGTTTCGCATTCGAAAAAAACGTAGATTTTTCACATAAATTTCAACAATTAGATGAAGATGTCCTCCAAACAGATTTTTTTTCTCCCAAATGATTAATTACCAAGATTATTTACATTTCTTATGTCCGTACTCTGTATCAAAAGTTAAGTTCGGTGAAACTTTTATTGCATTGAACAGCTTTCGCGTGTTCAAAATGCTTTGCAAAGTATTCTGACAAACTCTCTCTCTCTCTATCTCTGACAAACTCATTTTCTTTTAAACTTTGTTTCACTTTTGGACATTCTTAGTTTACTTGATACTTTGTCGTTGAGTATACAAACTTCGGTAAACGCAGAGCGAAGAACAAAGCAATTTTGCGAATTCATCAAAGTATGAACACCGTTTTTTCTCTTCCCTCATGCAAATTCACGACTTTGTAAAGTACTTTACATACATACATGATTGATTATTACAACCCTTTAGTCAGGATTACGACCTACCTTCTTACACCACTTATGTTGTGCGCGTTAATTTTTATAAATGAGTGGCGGGACCTACAGTGTAAAGTCGATTCCGAACAACAGATTTTTGAGAAAGTTTTCATGGGAATTTTATTTACTTTCAGAGTGTATGCAAGAAGACCGTTTTAGAGGAAGTCGCCGAAGAAAAATTTTTTTATAATTCGTTTTGATGGAGATGTCTCACATGAAGTTTTGAACCGTGAGCTCACGTCTAATGCACACTGCTTAATAGACAGCGACTTCAAAGTACTTTGAAGGTGAAAAAGGCATTCTAGAACTTTGCATTATGCACGAAATACGAGGTGGTTTAAATAATCGCCTTTGAATTGTTTGCAGCATTTCATCATTATGGTCGGAAGACCACTTTTTCTCACACTTTGGGCAATATGTCGGGTATTCAATTCACACAGACATTGCCTTCGACATTGTCCCACAAAAACAGTATAATGTGGTAATATCGCTAGACATTTAAGGCCAACAAATGTCGCCTTACGCTTTCTAAAAACTTCTCATGAAATTAAGCCAAAATCAGTCGTACTATAAAAAACCGCAATTACCAGGATCATCTGTATTAATATTATCCATGAGTGGCGGGACCTACATTTTAAATTCGACTCCGAACAACAGATTTTTAAGAAACTTTTCATGGCTATTTTATTTACTTTCAAAGTGTATGCCAAAAGACTGCTGAGAGTAAGTCGCCGAAGAAACATTTTTTATATATTTCGTTTTGTTGGAGAAGCCTCGCCTGGGGATTGAACCACGAACTTACATCTAATAAGATAAAACAGTACCTACTAGACTACGGCGAAAATAAGCTTCAGCGCAGAAGAAAATTTAGTTCGAAAAATCCGAATTAAAAATCTCGTCCACCTCTAGGGCCTTGTGGCTTTAATTGATGAATGATTTGGACTTCATATAGACGGAAATGCAAATCAAAATACAAAATATGCCATATTATCGGATTAACTGTCACATATTATCTAAAAAAGCGATAATTTAAGCAATGCGTACGTATATTGCGATAATGCACAGTTCAAACAACATTTTCAATGTTTCCAATCTTATCTTTTCTTGTGGAATCAGAAACTTTTAATGTTTTAGATGTTCTAAGGAGTAGACAGTGATGATTGAGCCCATAGATCGTGAATGCATTACAACAATTATTTCTGTCGTTTACATTCTAAATAAATTTAAAAAAATATCTACAAACGCTAATCAGACTTTTATCTTTCCTACAAATAATTTTCCTAGAACCAACACAATGCATGGAATATGTGGGCGTTAAACCCTAAGCTGCGGTTCTTGAAAAAAAAATATTCGGATTCCATTGTCCTTTATTTCAACTGAAACTTAGTCTTAGATAAACTCATTGGCGGTATGAAGGGTCACTGAAACATATGTATTTAAGTATTTGAAACTTCCTTAGAGAATTAGTAAACCTGCAGCCTATCGTTAATCGCTGACATTGTGTTTATTTCGGACAACGAAACGAAATCTCTGAAGAGGAAACTAGAAATGTAAGACATTTTTGTTGGTTTTAATTAAACCATAAAATTTTATGCATTTACCTTTATTTATTATTGCTTTTTGTGGGATAATTTTCTTTATATACTACGAATACATACCTATATTTGTGAATTTTTCAGAAAATTTTTCCAATATGTCTACGTACATACATACATATACAATCTGAAGAGAAAACAATTGGAGTATGATGAACAAACGTATATTTGTGAATATTTTTGTGGAAAAAGAAAAAAATAACACACTACACATACATACATATATGTACGTAGAAAATCTATGTATTAATATGTAAATATGTATGTATTAATATGTAAATAAATATGTATGTACAATGTTAAAAGAAATCATAGGTACACTCATCATAAGAGCGGCTGTACTGAGCTGTTATTGATGGAATTCACTGTAAACATTTTTTAATATAGTGGAATTTCATATTCTGTAGTTATTTTTGCTTTCTTTCTATTAAATTAAAATTTTTTTGCAAAATTTTTAGCAAACTAATAAGAACACTTTTATTAATTTTGTTTAAATTAAATTTTTTAATTATAAAATAATCTTCTCATAAGGTGAGCTTTTTATCATAATCTAAACATACGTTCTGCTCTTTCTAAAGGATCTTTAATTAAGCGCTATGTGTGGGCAATCATCGACCTACAGTGTTTGCCGTTGACAGTGATGAAATATGGAAATATGGTTCTATGTTGCCGCCAACCCGAAATCCGCACAATATCGTAACTTTTTCTGTATACATTGAATGCTTTTGAATATCATATAAATTGGTATCGTCCCAAATTCGATAATTTTGTTTATAGGTACGTACCTAATCAACCAGAAATGGACCGCAACGCTGGAGTTACATATTTAAACACAAACACATACAACAAAACAGAAGTTATTGAAGATTTCTTAGCAAGCATAAAAAACACAAAGTAAAAAAAGAAATAATAAAATAAAATTGTAAAAACAAAACCTATTTCCTGTTTGTCAAAATAAATCTAAAGAATTTAAAATTGAAAACAAAATTACAGACAAAATTCTAAGAAATAGAATAGGTATCCCAATTAATACAAAGTAGTCTAAAGCAAATTGTGAAAACTGCAAAACGCAGAATAATCATAAATGTAATTCAAATTAAAGTTTGCAAATGCTGAATAAACAAAAATGTAATTTAGTTTAAGTCTAATAATAATTATAATAATAAAGAAAAGACAGTTGTTGTTTGACTTCTTGATGTGACGGTACACTTCCTCCGAAAACTTTTGTGTTTTTTTTTAAAAACTTAATTGTCCTTACAAAATACAAAATTGGCGCAGTCGGTACTCCTTTTAAGAAAAATAAAATAAAAGGAGAGTGAAACGAAAAAAAAGGACATAAAAATAATAGTGCAGTTGATACACACGAAAAAAATCGGTGTAAAGACCACTAAATAAGTGAAAAAGTGCAGTTAATACACACGAAAAAAAAATCGGTGTAAAGACCACTAAATAAGAAAAAAAAAAAAGTGCAGTTAATACACACGAAAAAAAAATCGGTGTAAAGACCACTAAATAAGTGACAAAAAAAAAAAGAAAAAGTGCAGTTAAGACACACGAAGGACAAATCGGTGTTAAGACCACTTAGATCATAAATAAATCTTGTAATAGTGCAGCAAACACTCAAATATAAATTTGAGTAAAAGTTACAAACAAATAACAAGATTCGACAACATTTAAGGAACAGAAGATTTGACGAGAGAAGAATGGACCAAGGTCACCGGGAAATAGCACCTGCAGAGTTGGTGCAACAACTCGCAAGAAGGGAACAGCAGCTCGAACAACTGAGATCGGCGTATATGGAACTACAACAGAGACAGCAACAGGATCCAGGCAGGCTGGAGGGAGTGTTAAAAAACATAAACCACTTACCAGTCTATACGGGAGAGGGAGATGTCACAATCAACTCATTCTTCAGCGGCGTGGAATATTTAATATCAACACTCGATGACGAAGGACAAAAAAAGGAAGCAGTAAGAGCTGTATATTACAGAATCATCCAAGGAGAAGCAAAAAATACAGTGATTAACATCCCAGAACCCGACAATTGGGAACTCATCAAGGAAACCCTGAAACTGAGGTATAAACCAGATACAGAGCCACACGAGATTTATAAACAAATCGCTAACTTGAGGATTAATACGGTAAGAGAATTAGTTAATACAGTACAAAATATCAAGTATAAAACAGATGAATTAATTGTATATTATAATGGAGAAAATGGAATAGATTTAACAAACATAGAAAGTTTGCTAGTGAACACTATAAAAGAAATAACACAGGGAACATTACTGGACAAAATTTACGAGCTTAGACAGTTAAAGGATATTTTAGGGATAATGACTACAAGAAGATTTGAAGACAGCTGTATAAGACCGGAATATAGGAAATCAAAATTTAGAGAGGACATAATATTTAAGCAGAATAGGGTTTCGGACAAAAATAACAATAGCAACAATCGACAAACGTATTATAGAAATAACCAAGGATATACTTCGCCCAATTATGTGCAAAACCAACCAAATTTTTACAACATACATCGTCCATATCATAATCAAAACAGAGAATACAGGGGAAGTAACTCAGGTCAATTTAGGCCAAATGCACAAAATTTTAACAACTTACAATATCAGAATCGCAATATAGAAAACTTTTCCAACCAATTAAGAAGAAATCACCAACAGTTTAATAGAGACTTTCAATATAATAGGTCCGGACAATTTAGGAGAAATCAGGGTGAACCCATGGAAATAGATAATATTTAAATGAATAGGCAAATAAATAAAGCGAATTATAATGAAAATAATCAGGTAAATAATAATATTCAAAAAACCGCCCAGTTAGGAAACCCTAGGACAAAAGGCAGCCAATATCGCTTGCTGACACCTAGGCAAGAACGAAACGGATTTTTTGAACGTAATTGTGAAGAAATAAACTATGATCAATTGGCAGGACACTCGGAACCAGACCTGTGTAACAGTAACACAGCTCCATCCCGACAAAGCCAGGATCAGTTTTTTTTAGAACGACATCAGACTATCTACCCATCATAACAATAACAATTAAAAATAAGAAATATAATGCACTAATAGACACAGGTGCAAATATAAGTTTAATTGATCAAGATATAAAAGGATTTGAGAAAATGCTATTAAGAGAGCCACTAGAATTTAGTACGATAAATGGAAAGGATATAATTAGATATGAGGTATTGACAGACGCACCCTTAGAATTTAATGTAGAGAAAAATGCGAAAATAAAATGGAAAATGACTAAATTAAAAGGAAGAAAATATGAGTTCATTATTGGGATTGATCTGATGAATTGTTTCAATACAGTAATGGATTTAGTGGAAGGACAAATATCTTTTAATAATAAAAAAACTAGTTTTATAATAAATCCGTATAAAAAAGTAAAAGTTTGTGCATTAGAAGCAGCTAACTTTGATTGGAACAGAATACAATTAGACCACTTAAATAAAGAGGAATATGACGCAATAGTAAAAGTTTTGAATAATTTCAAAGGACTATTTTTCAAAGAAGGTGATCAGTTAACTAGAACAATGAAAATCCAACACGAAATTAGAACGGTGACAAATGAACAGATAAATTCCAAACTATACCGATACCCCCCGCAACACGAAAGGGAAGTAAGAAAACAAATACAGGAAATGGAAGAACAGGGAATAATAAGAAAAAGTTGTTCAAGGTATTCGAGCCCTTTAATAGTAGTGCCGAAAAAAGTTGACAATTCAGGTGAACAAAAGTATAGGATCGTGGTTGACTACAGAAAACTCAACGAAGTGACTATTGACGACAAATTTCCACTGCCGAATATAGACTCAATTTTGGACAAGTTAGGAAGAGCTCAGTACTTCACAACCTTAGATCTCGCGAAAGGATACCATCAGATTTTAATAAGGGAACAAGATAGGGAAAAAACAGCATTTGTGACACCACACGGACTATATGAATTCATAAGGATGCCATTTGGGTTAAAAAATGCCCCGGCAACTTTTCAAAGACTTATGAATGAAATACTACGCGACTTCATTAATAAAACATGTGTAGTTTATCTGGACGACATTTTAATATTTAGTACATCTCTTCAAGAACATATAAAATCTATAACGGACATTTTCAGAGTTTTGAAACAAGCCAATTTAAAAATACAGATTGACAAGTGCAATTTTATGAAAAGAGAGACAGAATTTTTAGGCCATATATTAACAAAGGAAGGACTCAAACCAAATCCCAATAAAATTAAAACGATTCAAGACTTAACTTTACCAAGAACCGAAAAACAAATAAAAAGCTTTTTAGGACTTACGGGATATTACCGTAAATTCGTGAGGGACTATGCAAAAATTGCTCAACCTATAACAAAGTATTTAAAGAAAGGAGTTAAAATAAATGTTCGAGATCCAACATATATAGAGGCTTTTGAAAAACTTAAGTTACTAATAACTTCGCATCCCATTTTGAGATATCCAAATTTTGAGAAACAATTCACGGTAACAACAGACGCATCAAACTATGCCCTGGGTGCAGTTTTATCCCAAGAGGGACACCCAATTTGTTTCGCGTCAAGAACTCTAAATAATCACGAACGGAACTATTCCGCTACAGATAAAGAATTTCTCGCCATATTGTGGAGTGTACAGTATCTACGACCTCACCTCTATGGAAGAAAATTTAAAATCCTTACAGATCACCAACCGATAAAATATCTTCACTCGAAATACAGAGGGAAAGATATGTCCCCAAGACATCAACGATGGTTGTTGAAATTAGGAGAATACGACTTTGAAATCGAGTATATCAAAGGAAAAGAAAATAGAGTAGCGGATTTTCTTAGTAGACTTGAAAATAAGAAGGATGAAAATAGTTTGAAGGATACCGAATCCAATTTGAATTTAATACACAATATTGAAGAAGATAACGTATCAACGATAACAATTCACTCTGCCGATGAGAATCTTTTAGATCACTTTCCCATAAAAGAAGAAATAGTTAACAAGTACAAAACCCAGATAATATTGACTAATAATAAGACAGAGGAATCAAAAACATTGCATGGAAAAAGAATAATTTATATAGCGGAATGTGACTTTAATGTAATGGGTGATATATTTAGGAATTATATCACAAAAGGAAAGATAGGCATATATTCAGAACTTTCAGATCATAGTTATAACATAGTGCAGGAAAAGCTTATAGATATGTATTCAAATGATAACCAAATTGAATTCATCAAGTGCACAATGAGGGCACAGGACATTGAAACAGAGGTAGAGGCGGTTAAGCAAATATCCTTCTATCACGTAAGGGAAAGCATACATTTGGGAATAAATGAAACCTATAATAATATCAAAAATAAGATATATTTTCCAAAACTTAGAGAACTAATTCAACTAGTAATAAATCAATGTGACCTTTGTCAACAGGTAAAATATGATAGGCATCCAATTAAAAATAAATTTCAGTTTACTGAGACCCCGTCGGATAAAAATCAAATTATACATATCGATACATATGTAATAAAAGGTCATCATTTTCTAACAACAATCGATAAGTTTTCTAAGTTTGGAACTGCTTATTCACTAAGCGACAGAAACCACTTAACCATAATAGAAAAATTGGAAGAACACATTACAAAACTCGGAAAACCAAATAAAATAATAGCTGACAACGAATTTAAAACATTAAGAATAAAAGAATTTCTAATAGAGCAAGGGATAGAGTTACACTTAACAAAACCAAATAGTCACACGGGAAACTCAGATATAGAAAGGTTTCATAACACCATTGCAGAAAAATTTAGGATTTTATATCAAACAAACAGAGATTTACCGATACATCAATTAATTCAGCGAACAATAAGAAATTACAATGAAAGGTTCCGTTCTAGCATAAAATACACACCAAAAGAAGTACAGGAAGGGCGTATAGATTTAGATAAAGTCAAGCAAAATTTAGAAGAATGTAAGAAAAAGAAAATTGATAAACTTAATTTAAAAAGAGAGGAGTACAGGGAAACAAGAGAAGAAGGATTTATAAAAAACTACAAGGCACTAAGGCATAAAGAACAACCGAAATACAAAAAAGCAAAATTAGAAGGAATACATCCGAGTAATATTAAAAGACCGTTAAAATTTACAGATAATAGCCATCTTCATGCTGATAGTAATATGGACACCGATGACTGAAGGGGAACTGACTACCAAACGACTTACAGAACAAGCAGGATTTATAAACATCTACATGAAAAACATAGATATAGTTAAGGAATCAGACATTATACTACACATAGTAAACTTACATGAAATAGAAAATATTCTAAACCAGATGAAAGAAAATATTAGTTTACTGAAAACAAAAAATAAACATTTACTTCAATTAGAATTGTTAGATGCAAGAAACAAATTGGTTACTTTAATACCAAAACAAAACCGACAACGAAGAGGACTAATTAACGGAATAGGGAGTATATCGAAATGGTTATTCGGGACTATGGACGATGAGGACAGACAAAACATTCAGAAACATATTTTTAGTATCGACGAATTTAAAGAAAATAATAACCAACAAATACTAATTAACGATTATTTTAATGAAACTATAAGCCATTTAAAAATGATCGTCAAAAATGACAGAAAAATAATAGAAAGGGAATTAAATTCTATCAATAAATTTTTAGAAACAGAAAATGATAAGCACATATATTTAGAACAGCTATCAAATATACAGTTAATTAAAAATAGAATAGAACATCTACAGGATAATGTAATGTCCACAAAATATGGTATTGCACATCCTAGTTTATTGACTTCTAGTGAAATAGAAAAATATGCTATAGATTATAATAAGCTAAAATATATTCAGATAGGAACTACATTTTTTAATAATTCATGTTTAATTTTTGGGATAAAAATACCCAAAACATTTATAAATGTTAAGCTTAAATATATTGTTCCACTACCAAATGATCACAATGACGAGATAGACTCTGTAATAGAGCAAACAATTGAATTTGAAAACAGAACATACAAATTTGAAGAAAATAAACATTTAAAGAATTTAAAATTAAGTAATCACTGTCTAATAAAAAATAACTGTCAACTAGTAAAGAATAATGACTTAGAAATTATACAATTGGACTTAGATACAATTATAATTAAGAATGCAATAAATATAAGTATCATTCAAAATTGTAATTTTGAAAAAATTATGCTAAACGGAAATTATATTGTAAATTTCAATAACTGTTCAATTAGAATTAAAGACTATTATTTTTCAAATATGATTGAAAACATAGAAGAAAAACAAATAATTGGTAATATTCACATAGAAAAAAATTTTTCACATAAAATAATATTTCAAGAAATCAAAGAATTAAATAGCAATAATCTTAAAAATATTAGAGCACTACAATATCATAGTAATATATCCTATGGACTTTATCTCCTTTTAACAATAATAATAATTATTATATTAATTTTTGTAATTGTAAAACAAAGATATATTAAAATAATATTAAATAAAAGAATTCAGGAGAATTCTAATCCAAAGGAGGGAGAAGTTACATATTTAAACACAAACACATACAACAAAACAGAAGTTATTGAAGATTTCTTAGCAAGCATAAAAAACACAAAGTAAAAAAAGAAATAATAAAATAAAATTGTAAAAACAAAACCTATTTCCTGTTTGTCAAAATAAATCTAAAGAATTTAAAATTGAAAACAAAATTACAGACAAAATTCTAAGAAATAGAATAGGTATCCCAATTAATACAAAGTAGTCTAAAGCAAATTGTGAAAACTGCAAAACGCAGAATAATCATAAATGTAATTCAAATTAAAGTTTGCAAATGCTGAATAAACAAAAATGTAATTTAGTTTAAGTCTAATAATAATTATAATAATAAAGAAAAGACAGTTGTTGTTTGACTTCTTGATGTGACGGTACACTTCCTCCGAAAACTTTTGTGTTTTTTTTTTTAAAAACTTAATTGTCCTTACAAAATACAAAATTCTGGCGATTTGTAGTTGAAAATTATGGTTATTTGCCAGCTGCTTTAGTGCTAATAAAAGTACAATTTTTAACGCAATCCACTTAAAGAAAACCGCAGCATTTAGAGGTTATATGCGTGGAAGAATAGGCCACTTTGATTAGCTTTTACTTATGTTTCAGCCCACACAATATGAAGAAAACCTTGAGGAATCTGAGACTATGTGTCTAAGTTCACAAATACTCCTTCTTCTTAGCAAAAAACAAAAAAAAAACGTAAAGAAAAGATGAGAGTTTCCCAAACAACGCCATAATAACAAGAATAAGAAGCAGCATTAATATTCAAAGGATTTATTAATTTTTTTTGCGTCACTACTCCCGACTGCTTGAGTAAGTCGTACGTTCCAAACTACAGAAAAACATACAGTTGAGGACGGCGGCAGTTAGTTTATGATTTTAAGATGCTTCTGCTCATCTAGCGATTGTATCATTGCAAGAATTGAAAAAATAAGAACGATTTTAATTATCTGGACATTACTTAAAGCAATACACTTTCCTTTGCCGTAAAGGAAATTCCATTATGATGGTAATTTACGTATCAAACATATGATTTCAGGAAAAATAAAGTATCCGTAATGGAATGAAATGTTTAACAGTCGAACCTTAAATCTTCAAAAATAAAACCGCTTCGTTTCAAGCATCAAATTAAAAGTGAAAAGGCTTAAAATTCAAGAAACTTGATCTTCTATTTCCCCAGAGGGTTATTCCAACCGGGTAAATTCAACTGACCAGTAATTCCAACAGATTATAAGAATAAAAGCGTTATTAAGATTAAGACATTCAAAAAAATTTAAAATTTCATGTGTTCCTATTATTTCTTCCACCACTGTATATACGTATGTATGTATGAATTTGTATTTATTTTATTAAAAAAGGAAATGACTATACCAAGGCTTAAATCCATAGGTATTTAATTGTGCAAAAATGTATAGACTTACTTTGTATTGTATGTATGTACATTATGCAAATATATCCGTGAGTTACGATGAATATACACACATACACAATACATATAGACATATGCAATATTATATAAAGGAATTTGTACATATTTTACAGGTAAAACCAACCTTTTCCTTTCTCACACTTGAAAAATAATATAAATTCTGTTCAAATTCTCTGTTTTGGCTTTCAATCTCTGCGTATTTCCTTTCCTTTCATTTTCTGTATTGGACAAAATAAAACCCATAAGGATATTGTTGTTAAAGAAAATTGAGAAAAACAATAAAAGGAATTTTTGCGGTTTTAAGGGAATTTCTTTTCTTTCCTAGAATTATGCAAATTTTTTCAACATATTCAAGCAGACACATACATATGTATGTATATGTATGTATGCGTGTGTAAATAGTACAATATTTTTATGTAAATGTGGAGAAATGGCAATAAATAAATATTTAAAAAGAGGGTAAACTACAAATAAAATAAAATCAAATTAAATAAAAACTGAAGTCTTTAATAACATTTAAGCACGGCCTACAGCCTTAATAACAACCCAATAAACCATAAATCTACAAAACGTTAATAACAGAATATTTTGGATTGCCAGTAAAAATCACAACAAAGCCGGGCAAGGATCACTTGAAAACTTAATACCAACAGAGTCAAATTTATAAAGCTCTATCGAGCCATACTGACGGGGCAACTTTCTATACATCCCACGAAACAATTGATGTACCTGTTGCAAAATCCTATTGATAATAACTTTCTATCCCTGAAGTAGTCCTTTACATTGACCACCACGTTCGGGCGGAATAACGCCTCTCGGTTACTTTTAATGGTGTTAGGTTAAGTCATTGGCAAAAACGCAATTCTTGAAGGGCCTTACGGCCAGAAATAAGAAAAGCAAAAAATATCTGGACATTGATAGCCTTGGTAATTTCACATGGATTCAAACTTAGCACGGCAGAAAATAACACCGTATTAGCCGAAAACTTGCGGTTTAAACCTCAGCTTAGACATCTCAAATAATTCCGAAAGACATATGTACATACATACCAGACCCAGTTCTCACACCACTTATGTTGTGTGTTTTAATTTTATACGTGAATGACGGGACCTACAGCTTAAAGTCGACTCCGAACGACGGGTTTTAGAGAAACTTTGCATGGCTATTTTATTTACTCTCAGAGTTTTACCAGAAATCTGCTGAGAGGAAGTCGTCGAAGAAATATTCTGTTATATTGTAGTTTGGTGTCTGACCTTGGGTTTGAACCGTGGTCTTATGTCTAATAAGCCAACACACTGCTAGCAGGCTTACCGCGACTCTTGAAGCATTAGGAAAATTACATTAATTACAACTTTCTGTACTGAAGTGATTCTGATCACTGGTCATCGCGTTTGAGCTGCGTAACGTCTCTGGATTACTTTTTACGATGCCAAGTTAAGCCGTTGACTTATACCAACAAAACAGCAACTCTTGAAGCATTGGCAACCAATGTTCATGCAACCATTGACGCCATACGGCCAAAAATAAATATCTAAGCATTGATATCACATGGTTTCAAAATTAACACGAATGATATTAATACTTATGTAAGTCACGGTAATCGAGTAGGTAGTGTGTTAGCTTATTAGACGTGGTTTAAATCTCAGCTTAGACATCTCAAACAATTCCGAAAGACTTTTGCTTTATGGCCACAGATTACCAGGTTAGGATAATCAGGATTTGAGGCAAAATGTTTACTGGGTGATCACTTGAGGAAAAATATTTATTGGGTGTAGTGAACTAAATTCTGGAAAATGTCTTCGTGTGTTGCCACTGCTTTCAGCAATTAATCTACAATCATCTTGCCATGATTGTCTTGCTAATGAAAACTTTTAGAAACACATCAGTTGGAAAGTTTTGAGCACTCATATCTATTTTGGTTTCAAAATTGAAGAATTGATACGTTTGAAACGGATTTTACTCCATCGATGAAATTTTATCACAAACAAAACTATTATGATGGCCTCAACAAAAAGTTATACAAGTTGTTGAAACGTTGTACAAAGTAAGCAGCAAAACTGTGTTGAAAAAATTGATGATTTTTTTTTCGAAAAATCTGTATTTGTTTCACAAACTTATTAGCCCACCCCCGCCGTTACTAATTACTTGTAAAATTAAATTTTTATTCTTCACCAGAAATCTTTTGTTTTGTTTGTCTAGTCTATGTGTTCAATATTTTGTCGGTTACCCTTTTTCATTCCTTATCTTTCATCGTTTATGCTGGCTAAACTTGTGTATTTCCTTTAGCCAATACGTAGACATAAAATTTATTATTCTACTGAGGTGCTGAACAAAAAAAAATCATCACATATTAGCCACTTATGGACAGTATTGGTAAATAAAATATTATAGAAAATTTATTATCTTCAGTCATAGTTTTAAATAAAAATGTTTTTCATACCCTGCCCCAAAAAAAATTGATGAATGACTAGAAAAGAAGAACGTTCATTAACAATTGACCCCCCTATATAATTAAAATAGCAATTAAATAGACCATAAAAATTAAGTGTTTAACAAAATACTCACCTTTAAAGAATAAAAATTTACGCGCAGTTAATCCGTTAAATACAATACGTTAATGGTTAAGAGTTAAAGTGGTTTTCGGCCATATAAATTATTTTGTAAAAAAAAACATAAAAAACATAAAATCCCTGCGTAAAATATACTAATTGACAGGGTATTGTTTACACTCAATAAAAATTAAATTAAATTTTAGAGATAAAAAAAGATTGTTTAACACTTGTATTTCACTTAATTTCGTAATGAAACAAAAGCAAGATAAAGAATTGATTTTTTATTTCTTTCTTCTTTTGCTATTTTAAAGGTTTTTGGCCATAAGTACGCACAAAGAAATATCGTAGTACAGATTGATATCGAATAGCCAATGAATCATGGTTTTTCTTTTTTACAAGAGAACGTTTCAAAGGGGGGGAGGCCAGTTATTTCAATTTTTTTTTTTATTAAAAGGGGAAATTATTTTCCTTTGTATTCTTTTTATTGTAATTATTCTTTATTTCTTACATTCGCATTGTATTTATTTACGTAGCTTTTAATATTTAAATTTTGCTAATTGACAAAAATTTATATTAAATTTGGAATTTTGAATTTCGTTAAGTAGAAAAGCAACCAAAAACAAAAAAATCCTATTTGGTTCCGGTTTATGATTTCGTTTTGTTTATTTGTACACTTTTATTCGTTATTAACTTTTATTTTTTGTGTTCAAACGAACCAAATAAAGAGTTGAGTTACCAAAATTAGCATTGGCATTCCATTTAAGGCTATACCTGTGTACACCAGCCACCACAATAATAGACTGAGTGAGTACTGTTGTATGGTTTATGAATAAAAGTAGAAACAGAGTTTTAATACCACAAAGATATTTTAAAATTTAATTTTATTTTCTAATTTTCTTTTTATTTTCAATAATTTCTTTCGTTTTCTTATTTTATTTTCACACAATCCGCACGTATGTTTAGAAAAAAAAACAGACAGACACACACACACCTGTTTACTTTTTACATGTTCTTTAAAACATTCGTTTTCGTTACTTAAAACACCATTTTGTTGCACTTATTTCAGTAGATTTCGTAAGTATTTTTTGTTAATAACACAAGAATTAGTCGCTTTATAAATTTTATTAGTATTTCAGTATATTCTTTTACAGTTTGTTTTTAATTACAAATCGTTTCACGCATGCACTTTTTCGATAATAAAATATCAAAACAAACAGTCCCCGTATTTCATCACTCAACCGATAACGAACTCAAACTAAATGCAAAATCAAAACAATCCAATGGACATGTTCAAACTGGTTAGTAAAATATCAAACAATACACTTTCACACGATCTTTCGTTCTCTTATTCACCGTTCTGTAATTACGAAGAGCGCAATAAGAAAAATTAAAGAGTAATAAAAACACAATAAGAGTTGCCAGATGTAGGAAATATGTTTTAATTTGAAAGTTTCTAATAGCATTCTAATATTAAACTGATATTTATGAAATTTTTGGGCTTGCTTGAGATCCACCAATTTAGACCAGGTTCACACAGATTTGAATTGACTAACGTTTTCTAATTCTAAAGTTGACACAATCAACACGTTTATGTAAATTGATTTTGCCTGCAGCCATAAAAAATTTAAAGAAAAAAATCAAAATTAACCAGCTGATTGTTGTTGTGGCGTACGTTCCCCCACATACGATCTGACAACAACATTATTTTTGTACACTTTGGCAACGCTAATGATTGTTAAAATTCTTCTAGAACATTCTTCTTTTTTGATCGTACAGACGCTTAAGTCTTTTTTGATATTCAATCTTTTTTCATTAAATAAATAGTTTTAAGTTAATTTAAGAATTAACTATATTTGTTTAATTTGAGCTATTTGCTTCATCATCGTAAGTATATCTTCATCTACATTTGGTGACCCCGACAAAAAGAACACAGCGCAATGGACAACGATGGCAAGAATGCAGACGTTCTTCCTGGTGCCTCACATAATTTACCACCACCACCATTACGGAATCTACCAACAGCCTCAGGTCAACACACCGAAGAATTGGCACGCATTTCCGTGAAGATTCCCCCATTTTGGCATGCTCGCCCAGAACTTTGGTTCGCTCAAATTGAGTCGCAATTTGCCACAGCCGGGACAACGGCCGAGCTGACTAAGTACCACACCGTGGTAGCAGCTATCGATGGTACAATTTTGTCCCAGGTGAGTGACATCATATTGAACATGCCAAAGGAAAATCAGTATGCAACCCTTAAAAAACGTTTGCTGGAAGAATTCGCCGACTCTGAACAGAAACGGTTAAAAAAACTTTTGCAAGACATAGAACTTGGGGATATGCGACCATCGCAACTTCTTCGGGAAATGAAAAATTTGGCCGGTAACCAGGTCGATGACGCTTTTTTGAAATCTATGTGGATGACGCGTTTACCAAACCACATGCGTACCATAATTTCGATAAGTCGTGAGACTCTTGACAATATCGCTGTAATGGCCGATAAAATATCAGAAGTCAACGACAATTCATCAATTCAAGAACTTTCACTGGCAAAAGCCCCAACAACAAACAACACAACTTTACAACAACAACTACAGCAATTAACAAGAGAAGTCGCTAGTTTGAAGACACAATTTCAACGCTCGCGTAGTCGTAACAGATCCAATTCCGGCAATCGTAATCGTAGTAATACTCGTGAAGAAGCTCAATCCAATGGAAAATGTTGGTACCACAGAAAATTCGGCTCTAAGGCTAAAAAATGCAAAGAGCCATGCAGCGAAAATTTAAACTAAGCAGTCTGTCACTATCGACGGTAAATGACAGACAAAAAGTTCTACACCGCCGTCTTATAATTTTTGATAAAAATTCAAATTTAAAATTTCTCGTGGATACCGGAGCGGAAGTCAGCGTTATCCCTCCTAACCGACATCAACTAAAGTCTCCGGACAACAACATTTTTTTATTTGCTGCGAACAAATCGCCGATTAAGACATATGGTGAAAAAAGCTTAACACTTAATTTAGGCTTACGTCGACCTTTTGCATGGAATTTCGTAATTGCTGAAGTTTCTCAACCTATTCTAGGCGCAGACTTCTTGGGTCATCATAATTTGATAATAAGTATGCGGCAGCGTAAACTGTTTGATGGTAACACTAATATGGCTAGCAATTGCAGTATTGCGACCATCGAATCACCGATTCTTGGTTTATCTACCATCGACATCAACGACACGTTTCAGGTACTTCTCAAACAATTCCCTGGAATTACACAATCACAGCATTCAATCAACAACACCACCCACGATGTTACACATCATATAATCACAAGTGGACAACCTGTTTTCGCCAAACCCCGTCGCCTAGCACCTAATATGCTTAAAGCCGCTAAAGCTGAAATGCAATCGTTACTCGACGCTGGTATCTGCCGACCTTCATCTAGTCCTTGGGCAAGCCCACTTCACATGGTAAAGAAGAAAAACGGTGAGTGGAGGCCTTGCGGGGACTACAGAAAACTGAACGCCATTACCGAACCGGATCGATACCCGATCCCACACATACACGATTTTACTCATTGGTTAGAGGATAGTAAAATTTTTTCAACAATTGATTTGCGAAGAGCATACCACCAAATCCCTGTGGCGCCATCCGACGTGCCAAAGACAGCCATAACAACGCCATTCGGCATGTATGAGTTTACTCATATGACATTCGGATTGAGAAATGCGGGACAAACTTTCCAGCGCCTAATGGACCACATCCTTCGTGATTTGGATTTCGCCTATGCTTATTTGGACGACATTTTGATCGCCTCAAAAGACTTAGAGCAACATCAACAACACGTAAAGTTGGTCTTTGAAAAACTACAAAATTTTGGCATCGTTATAAATCCATCTAAATGTAATTTTGGTAAGTCCGAAGTAAAATTTCTTGGCTTTACAGTTAACGTAAATGGCATCCGTCCTCCAACGGAAAGAGTAGATGTTATAACTCAGTACAAATTACCGGAACGAGTTTGTGACCTTAAACGTTTTATGGGTATGCTTAACTTCTTTAGAAGATTTTTGCCAAAAGCCGCTACCCAGCAGGCAACTTTATTTGAATTTATACGTGGTAATAAAAAAAAACGACAAATCAGTTATAAAGTGGACCGAAGAGGGAAAACTTGCTTTTGAGCAATGCAAGGCACAGCTCCGTGACGCAACATGCCTTGCTTTTCCTAAACACAACACTCAACTTGCTCTGATGGTAGACGCCTCAGACATTGCCATAGGTGCCGTTTTACAGCAAGTGGTGAACGACAACCTTCAGCCACTTGGTTTTTATTCAGAGAGACTAAACGAAGCTCAACGAAAATACAGCACCTACGATAGGGATCTATTGAGTGCATACAAAGCAGTCAGACATTTTCAGCACATGCTGGAAGGTCGTGAATTTTGTATATATACGGATCACAAACCGCTTCAATTCGCATTTAAACAGAAACTCGACAAAGCAAGCCCTAGGCAAATTCGTCACCTAGATTTTTTGAGCCAATTTACTACGGACATAAGGCACATACCTGGCAAAGAAAACGTAGTTGCGGACACTCTGTCACGCCTTGAAGCAATTCATGTAAACAACACGATCGATTTTGCAAAATTGTCATGCCATCAGAACGACGATGAGGAAATCAAATCATTTCTCAACTCTAATTCAAACTTGCAACTTAAATCGTTCGTATTGCCTAACACAAACTTTTCTATATATTGTGATATTTCAACCGGAGTGGTGCGACCATTCCTAACTAAGGAATTTCGTAAAACGGCATTTGATTCAATCCATAATCTATGCCACTCTAATGCAAGAAAAACCACAAAGTTGGTTACTGAAAAATTCGTCTGGCCAAGTGTAAAAAGGGATTGCCACCTTTGGGCAAGGTCTTGTATCGCCTGCCAAAAAGGAAAAATTCATCGCCACAACAAAGCACCACTTTGTGAATATTTTACTACTTCCGATCGTTTTGACCACGTCAACATCGACATTGTTGGGCCATTACCACCATCTAAAGGATTCCGATACTGCTTAACAATGATCGATCGTTTCTCCCGCTGGACGGAGGTATGCCCGTTAGAGGACATTACAGCCGAAAATGTCGCTTTCGCTTTTTATTCAACATGGATATCGAGGTTCGGCATACCATTACGGGTTACTACGGATCAAGGACGTCAATTTGAGTGCAATTTTTTTAAAGAATTGACTAGAATCCTTGGCATACAACATCTGAGAACGACAGCTTATCATCCAGCGGCGAACGGTATCATCGAAAGATTCCACCGCCCATTGAAAGCTGCTATTAAATGTTATGAATCAGAAAATTGGGTAGAAATTTTACCATTAATTCTTTTGGGATTTCGAGTTACGTATAAGGAGGACATCGATGCAACGCCATCTCAACTAGTCTATGGATCTAGTTTACGTCTCCCAGGTGAGTTTTTAACAGAAGGTGATAAAAACGAAACCTCTCAAAATGAATTCGTCAACAAACTCAGAAACTTTATGAACGATCTTCGACCCACCAAAACTTCTTTCCACGCTAAGGATAAACCATTTATTGAAAAAGATTTACATACATCTCCACAAGTATTTATACGTAATTCAATGGTCTGCAAACCACTGCAAACTCCGTATGAGGGACCATTTCCCGTTTTAAAACGTCATTCGAAATATTTTACTGTGAATGTTAAAGGAAAGAAAATGAACATTAGTTTGGACCGTTTGAAGGCAGCATTTATTTTAAATCCAGGAAACTCTACAAATGATAATCACAATTGTAATAGACAACCGACATACATCGAACCACCAACTAATGAATCAACAGTCAACGAACCATCGGTCATCGAACCATCAGTCAACGAACCAACGTCCAAAGAATCAACAGCCAACGAGCTACCTCTAAGGGAACCTGCTAACATTCTCCTCGATCCTAACGGCGAGCCAAGGACCATCACTTCGCGTTATGGTCGTAGGGTACGATTTTGCCTCAACCGGAAGGGGGAGTAATGTGGCGTACGTTCCCCCACATACGATCTGACAACAACATTATTTTTGTACACTTTGGCAACGCTAATGATTGTTAAAATTCTTCTAGAACATTCTTCTTTTTTGATCGTACAGACGCTTAAGTCTTTTTTGATATTCAATCTTTTTTCATTAAATAAATAGTTTTAAGTTAATTTAAGAATTAACTATATTTGTTTAATTTGAGCTATTTGCTTCATCATCGTAAGTATATCTTCATCTACATTGTCAAAGTACTCATCGTAAGTACAAAGTTAAACTTATCAGTTACATTAACCAAGATGTACCGAATGAAGCAAAGCGCATATGTAAACCTACTGTCCTCTAGAGCTTTACTATCAGAAAGTCAAAGTTTAATGTATGACGTATTCTGTGTGACTCGACAATAACGTTCGAGTATTAATAGTAGCAGAGAAAAGAGATTCAACTAAATAAAACTACTACAAGTATGCCATCAATTTTTAGAAGAATCTAATTAAAGATATATAATGGATATTGTACCATAGTTTAGGAATGGACTCAAATCGTAGTAGAACTTATCCTCGTGAATATGGCGGTAGAGTAAATGATTGAGACATACCCGACAATTTGAAGATAAACATCTTTTTATTATTTCTTTACTTTGCTAGCAAGTTTTCAAACTTAGCGATCTTGTTGAAGCTACAAATCACTATGAAAGACCATAAGTAACAACATGTGTTCGTTGAATGTGCTCTGAAGCAGTTGGCAACTGACCTTAATTTTGATCGAAAAATCATCTTCAGAGATGAGTTCCATTTCTAGGCGAATGGTTATGTCAATCAATCCAAATGAGATTAAAAACGTCCAATACATCCAAATATGTCACAGTTTGATGTGGATTGAAGGATGTTGATCTAGCCATCACTATAGGTCGATGGTTATAAACTCATTTTGGTCTTAATGACATCACATTGGACATACTGCACGAGTGATTATCTCCCTTGTGGATGAAGTGAAGTGGCCACCGAGATCATCCGCTTTGACCTCATAAGAATTCTTCCTGTAGGAATTTCTTCAATCACCAGGGTCTTGGAAAATTTAATATTTCGGCTAACCTCGATCCATAGAAGACGTGGCAAACATCTGTAGGCATCAATCGGTCTTTTAAAGGAATAAAAATGTTCCATTTATTTAAAATTAAAGATAGGAACCGCTTATAAATCAACCTTACATTATTTTTTTTATTGAGTACCACACTCTTGGTATGATGGCTTCTTCGTTTTTTCAGAATATTATGTTGAAGAACAAGAAAGCGCGTTGCAGAAGAGAGGAAACAGGATATAAAGCTGACGCGTTTTTTTTTATGTTGAATTTTGTTATTAATTTTTTTAATAATCAAAGAGTCATTGACGGGAAATGAATACATTCTAGACTATTTATTATCTATTCACTACTGCGGAGTAGAAAGTTCATTAAACTGGGTTTCTTTATAATTATCACACTACCTGTTGAGAGAGTGTTTTGCTGTTACACTATCCAGCCAAATATCAAAAGTTTTTGATATTGATCAGGACAAGATTTGGCCTTTTATACGAGATAGATGATTGTCATCAGATAGTGTTTGCTGGAGAAGTTCATTCATGCAATAGGCGCTTTACGAATTAAGTCGGTGTTAAAAAATTTTAACGTTTTTATATTAATATTGTCTGGCAACTACTTAACCGTGCTAAATTCTCTACTCTCTTGCTCTCTTTTTTAAATTTTGAAATAAGAAGAGAATATCTCTTTTGTTTACTTATTATGCTCTGTTGCTTGATCTTGTTTCTTATTTCTGTGTACCTGTAAACATGCAATTAGCGCCAACCATACTTACTTCGTTTGCCGTGTTTTCTTTTAGTCCATATTTTAATAATCGAATGCACATACCTACATATTTCTAATGCATTTATTGTTGTATTTGGTGTTGTATTAAATATTAAATGTTGAAATATTATATTTGAATATTTTCTTTTTTTTATTGTCTAATCGATTACTAGTTAAAGGGAAATTTTTCAAATGTCAACAAAACGATGAACAATATTCAAAATGCATATGTAAACACACACATTTATACATATGTATGTATGTTCGTATGTAAATGAGTATGAGAGAAATTTCTTTTCAGAAAGTTGTGCAATAATAACATACACAAAGGCCGTTATAAACAAACGTGAACGAACATGCAGTAATAATTGCTACAATGAGAGAAAATGAAAGGGTAAACAGCAACAATTTTAGTTAAACATTGTTGTATACATACATATCTACATGTGTTAATTTATATTGCTTTTATTAATGAATTAAAAAATATCTTCGAATATTAGAAACTTTTGTACGAAAAAAAAACTGAAAGTAGAATATTAAGTGTATGAAGGCGTAATCAAATAATTTTCGATTATTTTTACAGCGAGTGTCATAAACATTAATACTTGATGTACATAGGTATGTACACTGTTGTGCAAAATCTAGACAAGCTTTTAAACAAACGGGGGCCTTAAGACAATTATTGTATAATTTTTATTAAATTATTTATAATTTTTTTTTCATAACTTAAATTTAATAATAAAAAAAAAAATAAAACGTTTTCGAATTTCGACCATTAACAAACTTTTACTCTTGCAGAGCAGGTAATTCAAATAAAAATGAATTGTTTTCGGAACTCTTTTACTATTACTGATAATGCGCACTCAGTGAGATGCCGAGCAGTCTACACTGAGGTATTAAAGAAGATCCCAATTCGCCGTCGTTATCAGAAATTGGGGTTGTGTCCTTCCACTGCATGTACGATTTTAAGAAAGGATTTTGGCTTAAAGGTCTTCCGGATTCAATAAGTGCAGGTATTAAAACCATGCTTCCATCGTAAGCATAGCCTATTTGTTGAATCGGCCGAAGCACAAATTTATATTGAAATTCCATTCGGGAATTTGTTCTCCGATGAAGATGACTAAAGAGTGCTAGTTACGTAACACACCGATGAATTCCCCCAACAATTCAGTTCTATCTATCGATTAGCCAAAATTGTAAGATTAGTACCAACAATCACATCTCCAATCGAGTGGCAACCCTATCTAACGAACTTCGCAATCCGCTTGTTCCTGTGTCTAAAAGAGAGGCCCAACATCTTTGTGTCGCAGTAACATAAGATAGGTACTTTATATCAGATCTTTTTATCTTCACTTTTTGATAAGTTTTAACGCAGATGATATGTCATATGGCTTAAGCTGGGTCAGTAGAACCTGATATTACTCTGACCACTGAATATAGATCGTCGAGCTACAAAAAGTCTAACGTATCGTGTTCCTGGATAGAGATTAAATGTTGCAAGAAATACATCATGTTATCGAAAAAATGGTCCTCAAAATTCGTAGATTTCGGCCTGATGGGATGATCTTATCTCCAATAGCAAACCTCGACTCATTTGGACTTCCGGTGAATGAGGTTACTAAGTTCACACTCAGAAGGTTTGATCCTAAATTTTTTTTGTTTATGGTATATGTGTGGTTGGGTAAACTCTAACAAGTAACACGAATTTATCGATGAAAAATTTGCAATCGATTGTTTTAAAATTAATCAGAGATCTTATCATTTAATTTATTTACAGTAAGTGGAAAACAAAATATAAAAAATGTTACATATTTTTATAAATCGACTGGAGTTTATTTCTTCAAAAACCGATTATTTACTTTTTTTTTAATTGGAATATATAGCACTAAAGCTATTTTATTTCATGCAACACTTTTCATTGCCTTTTTAACAAACATGAGCGAGCTCACATGCAATTGCATGAGAAATCAGCCACATTTCATTGTACTCAACTGATAAACTTTAGATAAAGCTAATGAAACAGCCACAACAATAGCTGCAGCAAGCAACACCATAATTGTTAAAAGTAAATGAACACTAAAAAAAAGAGATACAAAGACAAAGAAAATGAGATGGAGATATAGAGAAAAAAATGACCACAAATTCAATTAAAACAAAAACAGAAATCAGAAAATATTGTTTATACTCGTAGCTTATAATGTGCCATGTTTAAAACCACAAAATCACGGATAGAATTTCTTTGATAAACAATTTTTTTTCTCATTTTCCAATAGGGTTTCATTTGAAAGGCAAAGAAATCGTATCGTGATAACAACTTATTAGAAAAAACAAAAACAATTTTTAATTACCAATGTATACATTGCAAATAATAACTTTTCCATTAAGAAATACAAATTTCTGTCTTACAGTACATGTGTATGTTACATTCGATATGACGGGAAATAGCATCTGAAATAATGACTTCATGTGATTTGTTTTTTCCAAATGGAATTTGGAATTTTCATTTTTAATACATTTTGCAATGTTTTTATAGCCTAAGATTTAATGGACCAGTGCAGTAATTTAAATAATTAAACAGAAATTTTTAAAATTGCATTTCAATTTTTAAAGTTCATCTACTTTTATTTAAAAAATAACTTCAAATGCCTTACCTGCATACATATGTATTTCACTGAAACTAAATGAAGATGAAATCGAAGCGATAATAATGACTCAATTTTAAATAGAAATCAATAGAATTAGTTCCTTTTTGGTTTTTGAAAAATAAATTTAATTCTGATATTTAAACTGGTGCTACACTTTCTTCTGTTTTTAACAATAATTGTCCGAAAATGTGATGTGCCGTAAGGGGTCTTTGTAACAAAAGATACTAAAAAATACTATGCATATAAAAATCGTTATAAATTCGTATGTCCTTATTGCTGTTTAGCGTCAAGTTCTTTCTGGAATGGATCTTTTCCTATATATTTATCCAAACTCTTGTCAGCATCCTCTTCAACAGCTGACAATTTGCTAAAGCCCTCTTCATCGACAAAACAAATTTCATGGCCATCGGGATCAGCCAATATTATAACACGCACGGTCTCCTTACCAGGCGTATCCAATTCAATGAGGGGCGTTAAAATTTTACCTTCTGCTTGGGTAACAATATCACTAATATAAGGCTGTTGATCTTTGGGCACAGCAAAGGCAATACGTCCATATGCTTTGGCACGATCCAAGGCTTCAGTGCTTTGTTTCAAAAGCAAACCAGCTTGATTTTCAGCATACTTAAGTAAAATAGACTTTTCATCATCCAGCACCAGATCCATACGCAACAAGTCATGCCAATATTTTTTCGATTGTGACAAATTCGAAACGTGTAAACCTACATTTACCACAGGATCTTGTTCTGTTGGTTCAGCTTCGGGTATAACATAGAATTTATAACCATCTGGTGAAATTAATAATTTTTTATCATCAACATCGCTCATAGGATAATTATGGGCTAAGGCACGTTCAATGGATTCTTTGGATTTTAAAACAACACCCACAAAGTCGTTACCTAAAAGAGTAAGAAAAGAAATTATGAAATAGTTCAGAGTGAAATGTTTTTTTTTTTTTATAAAATTAGAAACAGGTCTAAAAATAGGTGGAAAATTTCTAACATATACACGAACATATCGTCATACGAATCTGTTACTGACAATGAAAAACCACTGAATCTTTATTGCTCGTGGTTGGCAAAAGAATGCTATCAGGCCATCGTGTGAAAGCTACGACATCCTTGGCGGCTTTAACAGACTATTTTTCTGTCTTTCTCTGTAGTTCATTATTTTTAGTTAATTGTGTCGGATTTTTTAATTACATCCGACATTTATATCGATTACTGCAAATCGGTTAAGTAATCAATTATATTTCTTATTATTGCGTTGCCCTGGGAGCAAACTTTCCTACTATAGGTGGAGGGTTCAGCAACCATTTTATTCCTTTGAACCTTTTAACGTTTCGTCATAATCACAGTATAGTTCTGTCGTTGTCGACCTGTGTTCCTACTCAAATATATTTGTCTTGCTCGTTGACCAGTTCGTGCCACAGTGTAGTTCTGGTTCCACAATACTAGTAGTCGAGTCTCGTCTTGCTTGCAATCTCAGTTACCATGACAAGTATAGGAATTGTGTTGCTTGTCTTACAGAGGATACCTATATCCAAGTTTTAGTGACTCCATTACTTATATTTACATGCATACATATGGAAATTTTCTGGATTTCCGCATTTCCGTGGTCCACATACACACTAACACAGTGAGTCTTTTTGAAACTTATTTCTGAACAGTTTTCTATTATATAGACAAAAGAAACACATCAGAAAAGGAAACTAACCAGATCAACTGGTAAATAAAACATTGAATGGGCCACCTGACAAATTACCATTGCATCATAGTAGTAGGTATTGCGGTATGACGAATACAGAACTCTATTTAGCTTTAATCGATTCTAATATTGACTGATGACTACTGCTACTCAAATATTCTTTGTTTTATAAACATATAAGAATCTGTCCTACAGAAAATATGACGGTATAGTAACCAGAGCTAGGAGGTTATTGAAATAATTATATATTCAGACATGTATTTAGACTAAAATGAAAATGTGAGAGTGGAACCTCTGGAAAGGTACGTGTTGACGATTTGACGTCTTAAAGGAACTTAAGAGAATGAATTTCATCACCAACATGTAATGATAATAATACATAATAATTGTTATTATCATCATGTTTCAAGGTGAAACGTAAGCTTACAAATAGAGGACTTTCTTTGCACCTTATTGTCTTTTTGTTTACAATCAATTACACAGGCACAATCAATATCTTCCAGCCCTACCTATTGTTAACAAACCTTCATCTCACTTTATCTTTTTTGTACAAGACCTACAGTAAACGTCGCAATTCACCTCACGCAGGAGTGGCATAGGATAATAGTATACATTTATATGAAATCACAAATAATGAATTCTTACCCATTTCATAACTGGTAACACCATAATTGTAGGTCAATTCGAATACAAAGTGGGAAGATTCGGGGCCATAACCCACCATTGTTTTACTCCAACGGTTATCATAGGGTCTGCAACGAAATAAAGATTTCTTTCAAAGGAATTCGGAATAAAAACTACAACTTACTTACCCATTGCATTGAGCCTCACAGCCTTCCTTGAATTCCTCATGTCTTAAAACCTTTAATAAGAAATAAAGACGTCAGTTAAAATTATTTTGAATTCGAATAGTAGACAGACAATCTAATTAAAGATATCTCGAGAACAACACTTGTTTTTATCTTTATAAGAGCCATATAGCCATTTCAAGTGTTGACTGTAACATGCTCACCTTCATTCCCAAAATATTGCGAAAGAAAAAGGAATTCTTAGAACGATTACCGATTTTGAATACATAATGAAGGGCACGTCCAGTGATATGAGACATTCTATTGCAGGAGGACTTTTCCAAATATTTCACAACAAAATATTCACTTTTAGAACAACTTTACTTGCACTGTCTTTAAACGAAGTGATTGTGCAAAATGTTAATTTTATAAATATATATATTATGTTATATATATATATATTATTTTATATATGTAGTATTTAATTAGTTTATAAAAATTTATTGCCAACGTTAGCAGCGAACGAATGAATAATTATTTGTTTTTCCTATCCCCTCCTTTTCTTGTTAAAAACACAATCAATCAACGTCTTCGTCATGCAATGATGAGAAAAATGCAAACAAAAACCGGTTGTTTCAAACAGCTGTGCATAAAAGAGAAAATAAACAATAACAATTCAAGAAACATTTCAGTAATTTTAGCTTACGTATATATAAAATGTCATTTCTAATTTAACCCTTTGGCAGACGCTATAGTGTAATACCACATTGGCTACAAGTACAATAAAAAGTATATTCAAATCAGTTCGGATCAGCTAAAAAAATTTTTTGCATCAAGCTTTCCTACAGACTGTGGGAGATCAACGAACTCTGTTTGCAAGTCATTCGGTACCTGACCTGTCAAAACGTCCAAAGTCTATTTTTTTTATAACTTTTTAAAGCTGTGATATTTGCTAAATGATTTATGTATTTAAGAGTACCATACCATTGGGAACAATAATTAATAACCGTACTCTAAAAACATTTCAAAATAATAAGAAGAGCTGTGTGGGGGGGGGGGGGGGTGTGCATGGAAAAATTGTGATGGGGATTTATTCATTTATTTATTCATCAAATGCTTAGCGCTTCAAAAGAATCAAGAACAGGTTAGTTTTCAGCGAACTATAATAGTTAGACCAGTAACTCAAGCGGATACCAAAGAAAAGTGTAGCTGCTTGTCTTTTATCATATGTAGACTTAACAGATCACCCATCCCGTTTCAGGAAAGCCTGCTAGGAAGATTCGTTATGTTATTTGCACCAATAAATAGAAAGAATTTTAATAAATTAAACAATATATGTGCAAGAAGGTATTTTGCATTTAAAAAATTAGCTAGACCCCTTTTATATCCTTAAAATAAAAAATTTTAACTTTTTTTGTTGTCGTTTAGTCTTAAAGTTATAAAAATAAAAAAAATTTCAGTTTTCCATTTTGGTTTGGTCTTTTTAATGGGTTAATTTGGAGAAATTGTTTTGATTTTAAAATATAGAGCAAACTGTTTGTAAAAAGTCAGTCTCCGGTTTGTGTATGTGGTAAGAACCTTATTTTATTTACATATTTGCACAAGGTTGTATGTACTTATGTACATGTGGTTTATGACTGAGCTTTATTTGGTATAGACAAACACCATAATACGGTGTAAATCTGGTAGTACCGGAGTATTGGTAATGCTGTACATTTATGGAGTAACGGTACTTGTGGTGAGTTTCAATTTTATTAACCACAGACATTCAACGCGATTTCCAAAACTCCAGATACTTACCACGAAATTTATTACCCACACCCTGGAATTCACCGCAATTTCGAAACTCCACCTACTTTTAAAAATAGTTGAAAGCGTAAGTAGTGGATTGAGCATCAATACCCGGCGGGCCGCCGCCGACTCTCTTCCGAGAGATTACGCTATCTAATTTGGTTCTACCCCCACTGTTCCGCGTCAGTGTCTGCGATGGTCCCCCTTTTCTACGCACCAAAAATACACGTCACAAAACCCTATACAATATGTCTATACACAACAACACATCAGAAATCCACTATTTTATATTTCAGACACAAACCACCATACGCATACTTTAAATTTTTCTTAAAAACAAACAGAATACGGAAAAAGAATGTGGGAATTATGAACATTTTGTGGGTGGTGGGTGGTTTTTGAACTAACCAACTAGTTTTAGATTTACCCCACACCACAACGACAATTTAAAATCAATAAGATGGCGGTACTAAAAGCACCAATTGTGATTGGGTGGTTATTGACCGGCCATTAATAATCATAACTGTATTAAAATAATGTGTGTTTGGTTTGTCTGCGTGTGTGCGTGCTTGACGGTTGTGAATGCAAAAGCATCGTTAAAGATGGTTAGAAACATTTGACACCATCTTTTTGCTGTTTTTATGAGTTTTGTGTACACATCGTTGCAAGTTGCTTTTGTTTCTTCTTTCCTTTTGTTTTTATTGAAATTACTTAATTTTTTTTTGCTTTTTGTTGTTGGTTGTTACTTGTGGGTGGAAAGGAATGATCGCACAAATATTAAGATAGATTAGATAGACATGGTCTTTCTCCACTTTTTTGTACTATGTTGTTTGTAGCTTTATTGGGATATTCCTGGAACGTTTTGCTTAAGCGCCATCTATCTATCTACATTAAGTAAAGACGACAGTAGAAAAGAACTCAAAAACATTTCGGTCATATTTAGGAAGTATTCTAGTATTTAGAAAGTATATAGAAGGATTCAAGTTTATTTAATTTTATTTTAGATACCTTTCGTATTTGGTATCTAATAATTCTTTTCCTTCACATTATTTATTATTGATAAAAAGAAAGAATTTAATAAAAAGCAAATACAAAAATGTGCCTAAAATGTTGTGTGATTTTCTCTTTCCATTTATTTAATTTCTATTTTTTGATGCACATACATAAAGTTCAAACGAAAAAGTTTGATTGAATTTAATGGAGAAGCAAAACGAATGAACGAAAAACGAACAGTTTAGTGAGTGCAACAAAAAGAGGCAACAAGAAGATAACAAAACAAAAAAAAAAAAATAGAAAAAGTTAAGAAAATCAACTGATAACTGCGCCTAAAACGTGATTGCAATTCGTAAACTTTCATTCTGCAGTAGAGTATATCGATAAATGTGTGTACACCGCCAAGTCTTTAATGTGATAACCCAGCGCATTTTATTTTCATAATAGACAAAATTAATGCAATCAATTAAAGGTGATGAGAAATTGGAACAATACGGTTTGATAACAGATTATCTAATGAATTTCTAAATGTGTTTTAGGATCTTGATTGTTACATTTAACTTTCGGGCAGTCTCAAGTAACTTGACTGACTGTAATTGAAATTTTTCATGAACCATTGAATAAAGAGGGGTATTATGAAATTGGTTGAACCCACATGGATTTATTTTCAAAAGATTTCAGTAAAACGAAATTTATTTCAATTGCCAATTAGCTAATTTTCAATTGTTTTCATTTGACTTTTTCGAAATCCAAAGTTTATTGCTATAATGAGCCGGTTTGTTTACAATTCTAGAAATCTATAGTGTAGATAGCCACCTCTACCTACTTACCTACCTAAATAAGTTTATCGATCACAGAGTTCTCACATCTCATCGACTAGAATAAACTAGGGTGACTAGTTCTATTCCACAAACCTTGGTTTAATATTTATCTTATGGCTGATAGATCCATTCAAATAACATATTCTAAGAGTATATCTTGCGACAAGATACTTTTCACCTATCGAAGTCATATAAATACAGATTTAACGTATGTACGTAATTGGTCATTACAACCATTTAGTCAGGATTACAACCTAGTTTCTCACATCGCTTATGTTGTGTGCGTTAATTTTTATACATGAGTGGTTTGACCTACAGTTTAAAGTCGACTCCGAACGACAGATTTTTGAGAAACATGGCAATTTTATTTACTCTCAGAGTTTTTGCCAGAAATCTGTTGAGAGGAAGTTGCCGAAGAAATATTTTTATATATTTCGTTTAGTTGGAGATGCCTGTCCTGGGGTGTGAACACAACGCCTTCCCTTCTGCTTTGCTTCAGCTGCTTTTTAAGATGGCACTCCCCGGATAACACCAACTTTTAACATGTTTAATAGGATGGCTTGAAAGGCTTAATTCATGATAAATATGTATGCATATAACTTTGTTTTGTACGTGTGTTGATATGTAAGCCAGCCTTAGCTGCACGCAAATTATTGAATTTAGTTTTATGCACCAGAGAAGCAAACGTTATAACGGTATAGAGTACAAAAATTATCGTCCTAAAGTCCTTATGAAAACAATGCTGTGTTGCATTCATTTGGATCAACAGTAATGGAGTCAAAATGCTGCCTTAATGAAATCCTACTTTCACTGTAATGGGTTTCCTTCCCAGTGCGTCTACATGAGGAATGGAACATTGTGTACTCTTCCTTATGTGCTCTTTGACGATGATAATTATATTTTCAAAAACTTGTATGCGTTTTGTCCAAAACAATGTTACCACCACCTTTTTTTCCCTCCAAGCACAGTCAACTTTTTCTCGATTCCCTAAAGCCGAAGACGAATACATTCAGTTTGTAGGCAGTTTTATTACTAAAGCTGGATTTGTTGATTGAATAAAACTAGCGAAAGTATAAATAAAATATTCAAAAAAGTTTGCTTTATGAAATGTCACAAAGGATGCCAGCGATTTGGAAGACCAGTGACAGGAAAAAAATTATTCACGTGGTTTTTCTATCCACCGTTGATTTTTTATTCTTTCTTTGTTGGTTTGTCCAATAGTGACAACAACTACAAAAAACATGCTTGTTTTCATTAGTGGTGAGTGACTGACTGTGTAGAAAAGTAGCAGTAGCAGTTTGCCACGAAAAAATTCGGAGAAAAAAGTTTAACGCTGAAGTTTTGCGATAGAGTAGTGAGTAGTGAATATTGAAAACCTTGAGTTTTTTTATACACGTTGGTTGGTTGTTGGCTGTTTTTTTTTAGGTCTTACGGTATGTTTATATGCCGTAGTTTTTTGTGTTCACCACTGTGTTCTTTGGTGATGGCCTATTGTTTATACTTGAGCTTAAAAAAATGGAGCAAATGTCGCCAAAATAAACAATAGAGTTAAAACTACTTAACGGCCTAGCTTGGTTTGCCTTGTACTAACGGTTTCTTTGCTGCTTGCTGCCTCTGTCACTTCTCACGGCCTTAAAAATCAATGAAGAAGATGGTTGTGGCAACAAGCAACATTGTTGGTCTATAGTAGGGGTAAAAGTGTGTCCTTTGTAAGTATATGTCTGTGTGTGTGTGTGGTGTATTAATGTAAATGTTTGCAAGTAGTGTTGGTGTCTTCTGTGTGTTTTGCAACTGCCATGGCTGCAACCGAAAGACATGGTTCACAAAATTTGACACCATTTTCGCTGTTTTTTATTTCTTTACTATTCATTTTTTTTGTTGTTGTTTGTGTGTATGTATGGTGTATGTGTGTGAATGTTGCAACATGTCACTTTTTGCTTTCATATTGAAAATATTTCCATTTTGGCTTTTGCTGTAGAGTTGTTGTTAAACGATGGGAGGCAAGATTTAATATGTCATCACAGTTGAACTTGCATTGAATGTCAAAAGAGTTGTTTTCTCTTCTCCAAAATTTTAGTTTTTTTTGGCTTTTTGTTTGGCTGTTGCTCTACTATTCCACTATGTTGTATGGATGGCAGCAGAAAACCAAAAACAAAAACTCATTGAGTTTGTTTGTTGTTGTCGTTTGTGCCCCTCAAAAAAAAAAAAAAAAAGAAAAAATGAAGTCAATCATTTTATTATGTATTCAACTCAATAAATGTTGGACTTGTTACCAATTTATAATGAGTTTAATACACAAATGGCCAAAATGCAATTCTTTCAAAATGTTTTTTTCATTTCATTTCGTTTCGTTTTCCTTTCTTTTTTCGTTTTTTTTTGGCATTTATTTGTTGTTTATTTCATTTATTTAAGGGAATACATACAATATAATAATATAAGTAAACATTTCTTTTATTTCTCTTTCAATTTTTCTTCATTCTTTTAATTCATTTGCCTGATTTTTTTCCTCCATCGTCCTTTGAGTGCTTTTTTCTTGTGCTTAACATTCAAGAATATTTTCTTGTAGTGGTTTCGTTTTTTATTTACATGTTGTTGTAGATGTTGGTTGTTTTTAGGTCAGTGTTGTTAAAGAACACTTTCGTTTCTCTTCTTCAATTCCTGAATTGCTGTGTAATGAAAGGAAGTGGCCACTTTTCGAAAATAAATAAATAGACTGCATTCAATGGGGATTTACAAATAGTTTAAGTTGCTTTTGTTTCGTTTTTTTTATTTAATTTTTGTTAAGTAGGATTTTTATATTCATTAAATATCTTGAAATACATTAAAGTGAAAAGAATATAATAATTATTTGGGATTAAAATCGCTGATAATACAGGACATACAGATGATTAATGTTATTATATACAATTTACGAAGTTACGAACATTCGACTTCAAGAACATTCATCAGACTGTTTGACCTGCCATATAAAAGACAAGGCAAAGCAGGCGAGTGAGTTAGTGAAGTTCAGCCAATCTTGTGAGAAGACGCGGTGCGTTTGAAGTGAGTAATCGTGGTTTGAAGATCTCCGTTACAAAGATCTGTCGAACATTTGTTTAGTGATTGTTATTGTTTATGCAAAAGGGTATAAACAGAGGAATAACAAACAAAGCAATTGTTGTTGTTTACATAAAGTTGGGAACAGTGGCATACAAAATTGTGTGAATAATAAAGAATTTTAATTAAAACTAAACACAAATTTAAAGTCGCCGTAGTCTAGTAGGTAGTGTGTTGGCTTATTAGACGAAAAGCCAGGGTTCAAATCCCAGGCCAGACATCAAAACAAAATACAAAAATTATTTTTTCGGCGACTTCCTCTCAGCAGATTTCTGGCAAAAACTCTGAGAGTAAATAAAATTGCCAAGAAAAGTTTCTCAAAAATCTGTCGTTAGGAGTCGACTTTAAACCATAGGTCCCGCCACTCACGTATAAAATTAACACACACAACATAAGTGGTGTGAGGAATTAGGTCGCACTCCAGACTGAAGGGTTGTTATGACCAATTATGTATGTATGTAAACAGAAATTTATTTTCATTTTATTAGCAATATAGCAGCTAATATTTTATACGTTTTTAAAAGGTAAAAACGTAGCAATATATACAAAAAAATCGAGGGTTTGATAAGCAAATATGATAACATTGAAAACCCTTTGGAGGAAAAAGTAATTCTAAATTAGTTTTTGATAACTCAAATCTAAATTGAATTAAAAAATAGCAGAAACAAAGAATTAAAAGAGTGACAGGTTAGATATAACGCCATCCGTAGATATAAACAGGTTATGTAATAAAAAACACTTCTTGAGTTTTTTACCCTTTTTAGTTTCACACAATGTTTTTTCTGTGTGTATACCTGTAGTATAATAAATTTTTTGTTGTATACGAGTATGAGTACATAGATATCTCTTGACTCCACTATCAACTTTCATTTCCTCTTAAAATCTTATCTTTTCACTGATTTCATACATTCATTCGAATGGTTTTCTTTCTTTTTTTTTTGTCTATGGGCATACATAACACATCTATTTGTTTGTTTGTATGTATTTATTATGATTTCATGCCATTTTTAGAATATTTTCTTTTTTTTCATTTCGTTTGTGAACTTATTATGCTACTGTGTCCAATTTTCCAAATTCATATACGAATACATACATACATATCGTATATATTCTATACAATGCAACAGCGATAACAAAAAGGAGAAAAAAAACCATTCGTTGCAACAAAGTTCAATCTGAACATTTTCTCTTTCTTTCTTTCTATTTTTGGTTTAAATTTTTTTGATCCTTTTTTTTCAGTTTCCTTGTGCACACATTTCGATCAATTATTATTATTTGAGTATATTGGTTTGCCCAATAAATTCGTATAAATTTATTTTATTTTTTTTAAATTTTTTTATATAAAAACTATAATACATACGTATGTATATATACGGATGCATGCAGTATATCTGGTAGTATTTTTATTTTTTTATATTTTTATTAATTTTTTTCTGTTTTTTTTTGTTGTGGTAAATAAATATCAGTAATATTGTTGATTGACCCAAATTGTATTGCTTGCAATCATCATGGGAATGCATAAAATAGAGATTTAAGAGTTTTAAAGTGTACGTGTAGAGAACGAAATAAATTTTTATTCAACAACAAAATATAGCTTTTTTTTTCTTAATATTTATTTATTTATTTATTTAAATTTACCAATGAAAAGGAATGTCATAGAGTAGGACTACATTGTGGCTTTTAAAATATTAAAGTGGATATTTGAAAAGATGCCTTGTAATGTGAAATTGATTAATGTTGCCAGGTCGTGGACAATTATTGAAACGGCTGCTATATGTGTGCATAAGAAAGTAATCCTCGCATTTGCTTAAAAAACAATATTTTAGTAGAAAATAATGTATCGAGAATGTACCATGTGTAAGCCGCCGTAGTCTAGTAGGTAGTATATTGACTTATTAGACGAAAAGCCAGGGTTCACACACCAGGTCAGACATTAAAGCGAAAATATGAAAAAATATTTCTTCGGCGACTTCCTCTGGCAAAAACTCAGAGTAAATAAATTGGCATGAAAAGTTTCTCAAAAATCTGCCGTTCGGAGTCGGCGTGTAGGTCCCACCACTCATGTATAAAAAAAACACATACACAACATAAGTGGTGTGAGAAACTAGGTCGCTGTCCTGACTGAAGGGTTGTAATAACCAATTATGTATGTATGTATGACTGTACCATGTTTTGAAGGGGCTTCAGAATGATATTTCGAGTATTTCGTATCTTTCAAATTAAATAAATCAAAGTGTGTGTTAGATAACATCGAATTTTTTAATTCGTTTGAAAGACCTATTGATGTCATTATGTGTGGAATATAATATCGTTTAAATGTCCGTCACGGCTTCTCTGTGTAGAGTGCAGTCTAAATGTTCAATTTTCCATAACACTGATGCATAAATCAGATTGAATTTAAACAATGGCATGAGTTATGTTGGCTTTGATTACCGTTGTGGTTTGTGGCGCATTCGCATATTCCTGAAAATTGAGAAAATCCCACAAGAAAAGGTCTAACGGCGTCAAACCACACGATTATGATTAATTCTCATCACCTCCATCTGAGGTGATCATGTCCTCAAAACGCTCATGTATTATATTCAATGTCACACAAGCTGCATGGCAGGTAGTACCCTACTGTTGAAATCATATAACGTTGGTGTCCTGATTATCCAGTTCAAGCCAAAAAGAAGTTGATAATCATTATACTATGGTATAGTGCTCGCTGTTGACAGTGCCCGCCGTCATTTTCAAAGAAATATGGGCCGATAAGATTTTAGGTTTCATGTGGATATGTATTGTCCTAAATTTCAACGATTTTGTTTAAGAAACAAATTACTTTTGTCTGCTCGGCGGTTTTTGGCAGGATTTGGCGTTTGAATCCAATTCTGGGCATTCACTTGTGGAACAGCTAATCACCTCTCCTTCTTTGGGAGAGTGACCAAAGATTGCGCAATAAAAGGGTAGAGAAGTTTTGTGTTGCCATCATGACGGCAATGAAAACATGTATGATGGACTAGGGCTGCTTTAACATATCCAACCCATTGCTTTCAATCGAAAAACAATGTTTCTTTTAGTAGCCTAGGCTTAAAGAATATTTATGAACTAAAAACAATTTTAAGGGACCTTGTTTCTGTCTAGTCCGATTCTCCACAATGGTATCGTGACGTCACAAGAAATAGTTCTCTTCAGAAACTTCAGAGTAATTGTCAATGAACGTAAATACTAGAGAACTAACTCTATCAACTTCGAGCTGGTCTGTCAAGTATGGTAAACTAACAGATCCAAACCGGAAAACGGCGAAAAAGGGGAAAGAATTGATTTTTCGTACAAATGTTCATGTACGTGTGACCTCTAAGTGCGAGGTAACATGCTTTTAAAGCCTTTCAATCGACTACGATAACTTAACAAGTGGTGTGAGAGTACTTAGACTTTTTAGCCTTGCTAGTTAACGTTAACACTGTTACATTGGAAACCAAAAAAGATAAAAAGATTGCCGATGATATAGCAAAATGACAGCCAAATTTTGATTGTTTTTTTGAGCTGCAGAAAATAAATATATTCTAGAGAGATGAATGATGTTTACTGGCATAATTCTGCTTTACAGTGCTGTAAACATTCTCTGTAATTGTTTTGCATTCTCTAAAGTTATTTTCAGCTAGCCAAGTTGTTGCAATAAGTGTAATTTTTCAATTCTGTTTAAAGATCGTCCAACCATGTGACATACAGTTATGTGAAAAATAATAGGGACAATGCCCACCCAAACTTACGTTATATTTACAACCGAATAAACAATCGAAAATTTTTTCTTGTTTAAACGACTTATTTTTCCTTAAACGGTAAAAAAAAGATTAAAAACAAAATTTTTGCTATTCCTATAATATATTTTGATTTTGTTTTGTGATTTTGTATGAATTTATATAGTTTAACGTGTAAAAAAATAAGGACACTTCATGAAATCTTAAAGCCATAACTAACTTAAGTAAAACTAAATAGATTTTTATACTGAATATTGTTGCATAAAGCCTTAGTGGCACATTAGTACTTTGTTACGGATCCTTTGTTATCCAGAACAGCAGCACATCTTCTAGGCATTGAGTCGATAAATTTTGTCAAACATGGAGCGGTATTGCGTTCCATGCATCCTGTATAAGATTCCAAAGCTCGTCGCAATTTGATGGACACTTTCCCCTAATTGCCCTTTTGATTTCGTTTCACAAAATTTTTATTGTTCTATTCAAATCAGGCCATTCTAAATGGATTGAATTCCTTCATCTTACCATGTAAGAACACCTATCTATGTAAGCTACTAAGATTAAGAAAAAAAGGAAACTGGCTTAGAATTTTATAGAAACCAGCAGTTAAATGTGGGTCTTATTAAAGCAAAATTACCATCTTCAAACACAAACTTTGACTATCCAACATTCGCTTTTTTATCGCATTTAATTTTTAAACATACGATAATATTCTCTTTAAAAATCCGTTAAGTTTTTGCCACATTAAAATTAATAGTTTTGTTGTTGTCTTTAAAAAGAAGAAGAAGAAAAAATTCTATTAAAAAATATGAATGAATTACTTGTTGTTTTTTTGGATTTTGGTTGATGGTTGATAAAAACTAACTGTTGTTATTATTATGTGTCGTTGATTTTGTGATGTTGTTGTTGTTGATATTGTCGGCAGCAACATCGAGTGACGATTATCAAATGTCAACAGCAATTTAACAATGTAACACCCTTTTGCAACACCATAAAAATGCACACAATAAATATTTTAATACAGCAAATAGAAATTTAATTTAAAGTGAACGAAATGGAGCGAACAACAAATGAACGAATGAATTGGCATGTGAACGGTGAATGGCATGACTGTTACACATTTACCTGGTCGGATGGAAAACCATTTCAATACATAAACAGTGTGGGTGAAAAAGTCAAACAGACGTGTTAAAAATTGGTACAGGGGATAAAAGTAGTTTAAATGCAAACAACTGAAAAAAAAACAATTTTTTGTTTTAAATTCTATGCATTTGTTGCCAAAAAAAAAAAAATAATGTTGGTTGGCTATTGTAAATATACTGGAATTTATATTAAAAACACATATAAAAAGTTTAAATTTAGTTTTTAAAACAAATTTTTGTTTTCTATTCTCGCTTATTGTGGTCGGTGGCGTGCTTGCTGGCACATTGGTATGACTGTTTGATTTTTGGTTATATGATGGTTACGGCATACAGACATAAAAAACAACAGCGTCAGATAAACAGACAGACAAACAGACAGATAACCAAGCATAGTTATGACAAAGTTTTTAATTACTTTTATAAGCCTTACAGACAGAGAACCTCATGCAGACACTCATGCTGCAGTCGTTGCACATATTCACATACATTTTAATGGATCGTATTGTTACTATAAATATAAAACAAATCTCATCTAATGTTAAATGGGAGAAATTTTGTGTTTTTTTTTGGAAACACTTACACTTATAAGCACCGTTTCCAGTAGATATTTATAAAGAATCTTTAGACCTCATACCTGTGATTTTAACTATACTTAGTCCATTGTGGTCTAAGATTTCATACTGCCTTGACAGAAGATTATTCTCGTTCAAGTGATTTATAACGCAGTAAACTGAAGTAGTAAAAGCAGAGGTACACCTATTATTGTCCTATTCATTATTCTTGAAGAATTTATTGGTACTAATTATTATTTTCTATTTATACTAGAGATTATGGAATGAATGGACCACGTACCGCTGCTTCTAGCATCGAAAACTAAGAGCTTCTATTGCCTTTAAGTACTTTAAAATCATAGGCGGCTTAGACTGCAGATCTAAATAGTATAATGCAACTTCGGATCGTTCAATACCAATTGACGCTTTTAACGTATAACGATCAATACCGAACTGAGAAACTCCTCTTCTATATAAATGTGAGTGATGAAACTGTACTACCAAAGATATAAACACTGTCCAAGCCTTCATTAGACAATATTTCTAGGAAACCGCAAACATTTCCCATATTAAGGAACGGCTATCCATAAAGAACGAGCGTTATATTCGAAGAAGGAAATGCAGACAACTGAAAAAACTGACATTGTGTGAAAGATTTTATACAAGGCTATGTAAAGTAGCGAACGCAACTTGCACAAAAAACAAGAGCTATAATGAACCGAAATTAATATGACCTTCATATAGGGTCTTTCATTAAGAGATTCCTATCTTGAAATTTAAATAAAACAATCATCATCGACATTTTTTATTCGTTTGAAACCGATTGCTGTCATTATGTGTGGAATATAATACCGTTCTCTGGGTGAAGCGTATCCGAAATGTTCAATATCACGTAAATCGAGCACATAAATCAGACATAATTTCGTCGATGGCATGGCTTATATTCACCACTAGGAAAAGGCCAACGGAGTCAAATCGCCTGACCTCAGGGGCCTTTTTACGTCACTTCCATGTGAAATGACAATACCCTAAAATCGCTCGTGCGGAATATCCATTGTGGCAGGAGCTATATGGCACCGTAGCGCCATGATATTGAAACTACATAATAGTGTCCAGATTATCCAATTGAAGCAAAACACTGGAAACTATAGGAATCTAACAGGGTTCAGGGGTTAGACTTCAAATAATCACTTGGGTAAAAGGAAAAATCTAACAGAGTCAAATTGCATGATCTCGGTGGCCAGTTTACATCACTTCCATGTAAAATGACAGGAACTGTATGGCACGTAGCGCCGTCCTACTGAAACTAAATAATGGTGTCTAGATCATTCAATTGAAGCTAAACACTGGAAAGTGAGTCTAAATGGGTTCATACGTAATCGTATGATAACTTCGTGTGTGTATTTTGGACAATATCAACCAAATTTTGCGCCGTTTTGCAGCACTGGTTGAAAAATGCTTACACCAGGACACACCAGAGAGTAAACAACATTAGAAACAATAGGTTTCCTGAGCGAATAAGCGACAAAGAAAGTCAAAGTGGATTAGGGTGATCATATTGTCTCCATTTATGGGATAAATGCAACCTGGACTATATTGTCTGCATTCAAATGCATATAAAAACGTATGGTGAATATTAGCCAACCTATTTGTTCAATTTGTTGGCATTTAGTAAATGACAAGCTATTTTTATCAGGAGAATGTACGAGTCTACCCTTTTCATGGAGAAAATATCCCTGAATTCGGCTACTAATTGCTTTCACATCTCAATTTATATCCGGCTTAAATCTGGAGTAACTGTTTCTTGTTTTCAATCATGAATATAGAGGTTAGCGGAAATAAATTTTTGTCCAACAACAAAACAGTCTCAAAAACGAAACTAATTCGATGATCTCGAACAATTTTATTTTTTTGAAAGCATAATAAATTTGGAAAAATGTTTGACAAAGTGTATGAAGTCCGAAGAGACTGTGTTAAATAATAAAATGATTGTTTTATTCAGAAACCTGAGTTTTTGATCTCGTTAGATTTATTGACAGCCCACTGTGTACTACAGAAATCTAAGTTATAGTAATTGTTCGATAATTTAAAGGATAATTGTGAATGATTGGATAAAGAAAGGAATAATGGATACAGTGCACTACTAGGTCTGAAATGTTCCTTGAAACTATTGGAATTATCGCTGTTTATCGTAGATTAGTAGCACAACATGAATGAACGAACAAAGATAGGCTAAGAAAAATCATACTACATTGTGGTTGAACTCAGTCCTTTTTCTGTGTTCTAGGAAACAGTGTACAAGTAAATAGCGTTAACTTTTTAAACTAAAAAAAAGCAAAAACAGAAAAACTAAACAAATCCCAAAAATTAATTGCAATGGCGAAAAATTCTATACAAATATTACAATAGAATGAGGATTGAAGTCATCATAAACTTAAAAACAACAAAATCATTAAAAATTTCACACACAAAAAAAATTATAATCGGTGCGACAACGGCGCGACATTAAGTCTAGAATAAAAGACAAATACCGCCACCCTTTCCCTTCATTTTTTTAATGAGAATTGTTACCAATTTAACTAAAATCTCGAAAAGCTCAACTCAACTCATCACAAAAACTATACACTATTGCGGTCTCACGTACTTGAATAAGCGAATAAGTCGGTGGGTGAGTGAGCTGGTGAATGAAAGCGGATCTCTGTGTATTCAACTTGTTTAAATTTAAAACTACCAGAACTACAAAAACTACAAAAAAAAGAAATAAAATGAAACTAAAACTAAAAGAGAAAATCCATAATCAACCACAATGCATTTGCTTTTGCAATGTCCTGAACTGACAATATATACGAAACGACGGTGGCGGTCAATGGACTAAAAGTAAAAATTTGCTTCAAATTGCAAAATATTTTGGAAAGACAAAAAGAGAGGAAATAAAATCAGCAGAAGAAAAAAAAAAAGAAAAACAAACTCTTGACTTTTAATGGTCGCCTTTTGTTGATTATTGTACTTAAACTATAAGTGGCTAATCTTTAGAAAATGATTTGAAACGTTGATTTTTGTTTTATCTTTCGATTTTGTGATAATAAAGATCTTTGGAGGAATAACGGAGTATATCGATAAAATAAATAAATTGAACGTGATGATATTATGGCTACTTGAGAAAAAAAAACTGAGTAGTTTTTGTGTCAATTTAAAGTGCAACTATTGGCTTTAGAGTTTAATTTCTATAAATTTTTATTAAATTTGTATAAAACGTACTATTTAAATTTAAATTTAAAATCAAAAATAATGAAAAAAAAGCTTTTTTATTTTTACTTTATTTTTTTATTTTTACAGCTTTTTTATTTTTACAGCTGCTAACGTATAAAATAAAAATTCTTGAACTCTTCCTCTAATGCTGTTGTGGACTGATACTGAAAAATTCGACAAAATTTTGCCCTAGGATCTCTATTAGATATCTCTACTATAACTCGTCATATTTACGATTGAATTTATTTAAATTGTTGAATGCATAAAAAAATGTCGTGAATATTATTAAATTACAACACAAAATTTGTTGAGATATTACTTGAATTTTTATTGCCATATATGGGGTACCTTTTATGAGTTTAAAAACTTAAAATTATAAGAGAAAACAGAAATATTTTAAATATGATTTTCATCTTATGGTTGCTGCGACTATGAGTGGTTCATATGAACAGTCTAATTTCGTCTAGTTTTTGCAATAAATTTGATTTGGAGTCATTGGTACATTGAATATTGCATACATACATAATTGGTCATTACAACCCTTCAGTCAGGATTACGAAACTAGTTTCTCACACCACTTATGTTGTGTGTGTTAATTTATACATGAGTGGCGGGACCTACACTTTAAAGTCGACTCCGAACGACAGATTTTTGAGAAACTTTTCATGGCAATTTTATTTACTCTCAGAGTTTTTGCCAGAAATCTGCTGAAAGGAAGTCGCCGAAGAAATACTTTTTGTATTTTGTCTTGATGTCTGACCTGGGGCTCGAAACCTGGCATTTCATCTAATAAGCCAACACACTACCTACTAGACCACGGCGACGTCAACACATTGAATATTGCCTTCTCGTTTATTGTTTATGGTTTGCTGGCGTCAACTAATAACTCAATACAGCACACACTCGGTTGCAAGTGATCAGAACCATTTTTGGAAAGTACGTTATGAACAAATTGATTTTGCTATGAATCTCTTGTAATGTGGTGTTATGGTAGGTTGTGCCGTCTTGTTGTTATCGAATGTTATGATAAATGATGCCTTGATCATTTCGAAAGAAATAAGATCTGACGCAGGCACCAACACATAAACCTTACCAAGCAGTCGATTTTAATATGTAATTCTTCTTTTTCGCCAGGAGTGTGGCAATTTTGTTTATTGACGTACCAATTTCACCAGAAACGAGCTTCATCAGTAAACACAATTGTTTAATAAAAATGCTTATTTTCGGCCAGTTTTAAACTGGCCCAATCAGCAAAAATCCGTTAACGAACGTCGTTTGTTTTCAGTTGTTATATTTGCTATATTTTACAAATACGTAAAACCCTTATGTAAAACTGTTCACATTGTCGCAGAAAAAAGACGAACAAGTTAACAACGACTCGATATTTTTATATTATCCTCCTCGATACACTCATTTCATTATCTTGTTTATGATGCACAAATTCCTTGCTTACTAGGTCTATGAGCTTAAATCATAGTCTGTAGGTAAACAATTAACGACGAGTTACCAAATCTTACTGATGAGAAACACAATACAGTTTGACAAAGTACCAAGAGCTCGATATTATAATTGCAAGCAACTTTTGATGAGATGATAGCATTTCGTTACTATTGTGAATAATTCAAATATGGTATATACTAGGGATGCCAAACGGGATTGATTTTTAAAAATCCTGGGATTCGGGATTTCGAAATCCCGATCCCGAAATCCCGGGATTTTTCGGGACAATTCAGGATCCAAAAATCCCGAAATATCCCGGGATTTCGGGATTTTCTATTAATAAAAAAAGCTAAAAACAATTGTTTTATTAAAAAATTTCATTAATTTTTGATCTTTATCACAATATACATGTTATAAAATAAAAAAGAGAACAAAAGGTAACAAAAATAAAAATAATTCATCTGTGTCTCCATACATACATATATATATGTATAAACACATTAATGAAGAAACAAATACCTACACTTTTAAGAACACTATTTATATGCAGAATATATGTAACTATTCAGCTCTAAAACCTCGTGATTCAATCAAATCTATATCTTTAGAAAGTTGATAAACTAAACCATCAGCTATATTAACAGATTTTATTGGACTTCGAGGGCAACGTTTAACTTTTTAACAATGGAAGTTGGGTTCTTATTCAATTCGATCTCGAGTGATATAACTAAAATATTCACTTAATTGTTGCATGATACACTTGAAAAACTACATGACTGTTATTTAATGTAGTATTAAATAAAAAACAATGCCGTAGACTCAATTTTTTCATTACTTTATAAAGTGTATATGTATGAATTTACAATCCCGAAAATTCCCGGGACAAGTTTTAAAAAATCCCGGGATTCGGGATTTGGGAATCCCGAAAATCCCGGGATTTTGTGATTCCGGATTTCCCGATTGGCATCCCTAGTATATACTTATGTAGATGTGAGTAAATTCCTAGTATGGAGTTTGATGAGCGTGGTACTACTTTCAAATAGTAACGAAACAATGTTTGTACAGAAACTAAAAGAAACGATGGTTTAATCACGGTCTTCAGTACACAGAAGGACAGTAAAAGCTGAGCCCATTAAATTTTGTTTTAAGGAGTTTTAACACAATTTGGGTTGTGGTGGTCAAGTGCTCTTTGATTTAGAATAATAGTTGACTTTGTGTTTATCTATACTAATACTGGTGAGAATTTGATGGTGAGGATTTGATGGAATTCTGCAATTTTTTCTTCTTCTTCTTTGATATGGTAGATTACAAACCAGGCTGTAAACATTACCAAAAGTGTAGTAAATGTTTGTTTTTGTGGAAAGTTTTAAGGCTAATAAGTAATTCTATTGAATCGATAAAATTTCTCTTCCATGACCCTATTCCCTGACCAAAGCAGAATTGTTGCAAATGAAGTAAGAGATCGGTTATTACTACAATAAATCAATTTAACTTCATATTCAGTCATATTTTTGAAAACGCAATTTTCTCTTGAGAGCTTCTTTAAGGCAATGACTACTAATCACCCTGATTACAATGCATTAGGGGCCTATTTTTAAAACTGTTTAGTGCATGGTCATAAAACAATTCAATGTACCCTGTCATAGCAAAGAGGTTTCTATAGAGCAAGTGTTGGATGTTTTAATTCTATGCGAGGAAGATTACATAGCAATTATATGCTAAGACCCAGAGCAAATAGTTTGACGCCAGTCACTCTGTTATTGAATTTTTTCATATTAAGCCTCAAAGAGGTTACTTTTGGATTTGCATGGGGTGTAGATGTGTTGTTGTATCAACGGAAAATTTTTTGGTGATTGGTTTAGGCATAGTTTCAAACGATCGTTTTCGGAAATGAAAATTATTGGAAAAAGGAATGGTGGTTAATATTTTTTACAATAGAAACTCAACAGTTCAATTATACAATACAAAGACATTTAAGTTGTATTCTTAACAGAATATGTAAGGGAAATAAAACTCTTCTTTAATCTGTATGGTCTATATTGAACACACAAATTTAAATGTATACGAGGGAGGCTCCTATTTTAAGAAATTGGTTTTCGAAGATATTTCTAGAATAAGAGTATTGAGAAATAAAGAAAATTCTTTTCAAATTTGTTGTAAATTTTTCTGTTACTTTATCTTGTTTTTATCCTCGTATATTACAAAATCTTTTTTAAAATTGTTGAGGGTTCAACAACTGTTGTACAAATAAAATCATTTTCATGATTTGGAAAAAAAACCTTAAGCTGCTACAATAAATGGTTAAAAACTCTCTTTTATTTCGAAGGAAAATCCATAAAAAAAGAATAAATTCACACTCACTTGCAGCGGATTTAAAATAAAAGTGAATGCAGCAAGAACGAGGCAAATGCCTTCATTCATTCATTAATTTTTATTTTCACGATGCAATATTTTATTTTTCTTTTTTTTATATTTTTGGTTTTCGTCATCATCTGACATCTTTGGAGGTCTTTTATTTCAGCATACCAGCATTAAATTTTAAGGATTTTAATATGCCAGTAATACAGAAAGAGAGAGAGAGAGAGAGAGAGAGGGGGGGGGGGGGGGAGAGAGAGCGATTTTATTTAAAACAACAGCAATAAACTTACAACGGCCAAAAATAGTCATAAGAGTTACAACAACTTTATTACACTAAAGTGGTAAATTGAGTAGTAAAACCCCTTATAGAGTATGTAAGCATATATGCACATATGTATGTATAGAGTTGTATAAACCTATAAACGATACCCTATATACAGAGATTCAAATAATATTTAAATACCATATGCTCTTACACACCCATACATGAAATATAGTTCTTTTGTTTGCGAAAATGTCCTATGTCTGTAAGGCACAGCATGCATGTTGCAAGGATTCAGTCCAGACTTTTATTATTTACATTATATTGATTCTTTGGGTATTAAAGAATTCGTTGAACAAAAGAACTGGAGTATTACAAAAATATACGAAATAAATATTGCAAAAACAAAAAGAAAAGAAAATCTGGAATAAAACAGAATTTAACAACCCAAAATATTATGCCTTCACTCGTTATACTTGCTTATCATGTATGCATGTAGGCATACATGTATGCTGTTGGAGCATGTGGTGAGTATATTTAAGGCTTTTCAATTGCAATTTTATAACCGGCATGTCAATTTGAAATTCTCTTCTTTATTTAAGTGGAGCATGAAGTAAAAGTTGACAAAGCATTTACCGAAATTAATAAAAATAAAATGAAAAGCATTTGTATACCCAAGGAAAGTAAGGTTTTCAAATTGTAAAGAAATAATCGCTTTATTTTAATTAAAAAAATTTCTTTAAAAATGCCAAATCATTTTACCTTTTACTTTTAACATTCTTTCCAATTCACCAACCAATTTTAATAAAATTTTTTTTCTCGAACTACAAGAATCGATTTCGTTGACCTGTATATGCAATGACTCGTCACTTGTTATTGAAATTGAAACTGGGAAAGTGCCTTTTTTCTGAACAGTTTTTTTGCTTTGTTTGTTTTCTCATTCTGCAAACAATTAAAAGTTTATTTTTTAGTTTATATTTTAGTTAATATTGTTTTTTTATAATACCTTTGACCATCAAACAGTTTGGCATAGAAGGGGATTTGTAAAATAGTTATTTTTACAGTTAAGGGAAAAATCTCAAATAATATGGAATGTAGCGAAAATACCATGTTTTGATCCTTAGTAGCATATTTTGAAGTCTAGTTTGAATGTTTCCATTTACCAATAATCAATAGAATTTAGTGGTAGCGGCCGGAGGCAAAGAAAATAAATTACTTCACAAAATGTACGGTATAGTTGTCAGCCATGTTAAGCCACACTTCCTTACTGATCATTTAAATGTTCTTCATCTTGAAAGACACCAATGATGACTATGTCAGTACTTTAGTACTTTTCCCAGTACTTTTCCATTTCAAAAATACCGCGAAGCTTTCAGTACTTTTTTATTATTACATATTTTATTATTACATTATTACATATTTTTCAACAATTAATAGATTAGCAACATATTTAACGGAATGCTAAAGGTACAATTAGTCTTTAGCCCTGATTAGCCAAACGTCCTCGGAACGTACGTTTGTTTTTAGAATACTAAAAGCAATAAGAACGGTTGCCGAACCGTAATATAACTTCAGTAACCATTTAAATCGCTCCTCATATTCTAAAAACGGACGTATGTATATTCCATAACGTTCAGTCGACGTTTGAAAAAACGGGGTTTTACGTTTTGTTACGTTCCCTATCAATTGTTTTTGTTTTGTATGTGAGGAACACGTATAAGTCGTTAGTTTCGATGCTCCGTTCTGTACGCGTATTAAATATAAATAAGTAGTATAGTATAGTCTAGTAGGTAGTGTGTTGCCTTACTTGAGTGGGGCCACGGTTCAAACCCTATGTCAGATATCTCCAACACAAAAACTCTGAGTGTCAATAAATTTGCCATGAAAAAGTTTCTCAAAAATCTATCGTTTGGCGTCAACTTTAAATTGTAGGTGCCGCCACTCATGTATAAAATTAAGACCCATAAAACAAGTTGTGTAAGAGTCTAGGAAATAATCCTGATTGAAGGGTTGTAATGTATGTATTTTTTTACAAAAGTACCATTTGATGCAAAAAAGGACTCTCTCAGATGAAGTTCAGTACCATTTCAAAATTTCAAATTCTGCAACACTGTAGTAGTGTGTTGGCTTAATGCCGCTGTTCAAACTCCAACTCAGACTCACTCAGGCAAAGCGAAATATGAAAAAAAATTTCTTTGGAGTCTTCCTCTCAGCAGTCTTCTAGCTATGGCTCTGAAAGTAAATAAAATTTCCAAGAAAGGTTTCTGAAAAATCTGTAGTTTGGAGTCGACTTCAAACTCTAGGTCGCGCCACCCATGTAAAAAATTAATACACACAACATAAGTGGGGTAAAAAGCTCGGTAGTAATATTGGCTAAAGGGTAATAATGAACAATTAATCCATTAGTGCCCAGTGGCAACTTAAATTGCCAACAGAGTTTGCTTTAGTTTTTATGCTCTGAGAAGAAATTGAGTGCAAAAAACAAAACGGTAACCGTTAGAAAAAAAAAGTAATTCGGGCATTAATGGGTTAAGTATGTAAGTAAAAAGCTTTCCAGTTCCAGGTTTAACGAACTCAAACACTGAGGAAAACGCGATTACCGGCCGTTCAATGGTGGTCTTGCTAGGTCTGAAGTAGTTGTGATAAATTTCAATAAATGCCTTGGCGAGTGACTTCAGTCGTTTACAAAATACTCTCGTAAGGAACTCTTATGCGATAGGATGAAGTCTTAGTTATAATCCTGTATATACGATTTTATATATTTATTGTGGTTATCAGGAAAACAATTCTAATTTTTCAGAATTAAAAAAATATGCTTTCAGGCATAAGAGGAGGTCAATACATTTTTTGTATAAAAACTCATTTCTAAATATAGCCTTCATTGTCTTTTTATTTCTTTTAAAAGAGCGAAAGAAAGAGATCATCGAAATAGATTTATTTGGGTAAAATCTCTTACTGATGAACGATTCTCCTTAGGTTTGAAAATAGAAAATGACCCTGGCCAAATGGGTCAGGTTTTTCTTGTTAAATCCTCATTAATAATAATATGTTGGAATAATATTTGCGATTGATTAGTTTACAGATCTGAATATAGTTACCGTGGCTTATAGCGCTTACCTCTTATAAGGTAATTGTCATAGCCTTATAGGCTTGTTCTCTTTTGACGCTCTGGGATTTGTAAAATGGTTTCGAATATTACAAGCCTCTGATATTTTACTTAATTTTAAATAATTTTGTTCAAAACTGTAAATAACAACAACTATTTGTAGTTGCTTGCAGTTTTCAATATCAGACTTTTTGCCTTTAACACACTCAAACGCTGCACTTACTTTCATGCGTTTTAAAACTTCTAGTAACTGCAATATAAATAAATTATTAAAAAAAAACTAAGCAATGATTGTTTGCAAGTAAGAAAAAAGGGAGTAAATAGTAAGTTAGCCTTTTAAAAGGCCTCTAATTCGGGGATATAAAACATAATTTTATAGACGAGTCTTCTAGTAGATGATAAAGACTAAGACTAGTTTATGAAACTGTCAGACAAATAATGAAAGTCGCCTTTTAAGTTAGTAATGTTTAGGTTTTGCTCAACACGTTCCTCTTCCTACGTGAACGATGTGTTAGTTCCATACGAGTAAATCCATATGCACGGAAAATTTATCTGCAAATTGCTGCTCCTCAATCATATTATTATCAATATCGTGAAGAGATGCCTTAGTTGCAAAATTTATAGGATATATCTATAACGTCTCTTGCAATCATATTGCTCTGACAAACTTCAAGATTCTATTCATTCCATTCAGTGTAATAATACATCCAGTGCATTAATACCTCACACGTTCCATGAATGTGTTCATACTGATCGTCACTGAATGTACATGTTGGTTTCGAAACAACTCACTTTCTGAATAAGTGTACTTTGATGCTCTTTTCAAATGACCGGTGACCAATCACAGGTTATTCCTGGATAGTTTGATGAAAATTTGGATAGTCTCTGCCTCTCTTTTTTTTCCTTTTCGTTAAGCATAGCTTACCAAAAATCCAATACCAACCCACAAAAGTATTCTGGCCCCATTAATGATAAGTAAGTTTTTCTCCTCAAAAGTTCGTCTGCTAGCTCATTGCCACAAAAGCCCATATGACCCGAGACCCAGAAGATGGTAACCTTTTTTGCCTACCTATGCGATTAAGTTACCCCTGACAGTTCCATACTATCTTCGATTTGACCGCATAAGAGATGAGTGCTGGAAAGAAGACCTGACTGTCGAATAGTATTACTATGTCCTGTCTTTTGTGCCTTATCGTAGCAATATTAATAATTTTTTGAAGCAGATAATATCAAGTATGTTAAAAGTGAGCCACTGATAGTAAACTGGCGTTAGCGGTTAGTATAAGTAACTGTGATTGGGATTTGTAGTGTTTCTCTTAAAGAAATCAAACGCTTACAAACGATCAGCATTGTTTAATATAAACGGATAGTGCCAAGCTATACTTCCGGTTGATAGCGCTATGAACTAGAAGCTGTTATGAACACGGTCACAACTACAATAGGGAACTTAACAATCAACCTTCAATATTAGGCAGTGAAAGGCAAGGAAAACAAGAACTTTCATAATGAGGTCAGGCTGGTTGAACATCATGAATTGCTTTCGGGAAAGCATTGTACATGGGGCCTTGAAAACAAGTCCAGCATGTCACCTCTTCAACTGTTCAGCCGAACCTAACACCCTACGTCTAATGGACTTATGGCTACCAATATCGCGGTATGGAATTCTTTTCGCCTAACAGTAATTTAAACTGACTCCGTATCTGTCTGTAAAAATCTACATGTGAATATATGTGTATATGAAGAGTATGTAGAGTTTTGAACTTGTTTAGTGAAATTAAAAAAATAAGAAAAAAACTATTAACAAAAACAAACACGACCAATACATAATAATGAAAAGCAAGAAAAGCTTTTTCAGGTTAACAGTCAACAGCCAACAGTTGTTTTATGGTCATTAAAACAATTTTTTTTTCAATTTGTATTGAAGACGACTATTTTTGAAGGATTTTAATGGAAATTTGTTGTTAAAAATGAAATTTAACTTTTTTTTTTTAGTTCATTTGTTTTTGTTGTTGAAGTAGTAGCTGTTGTATTTGATGTTCACTCTTTACAATATTTGCTACCAACTGCTGACATAGTAATTTTGTTTATTTGAAGGTAAACGGAACAAATTGGATTACAATTACAACAGCAACAAAAACAAAAGTAGTTTAACAAAAACAAATTTCTCTATGAAACTAGTAAAAGGATTTTGTATATGTATATAAGGTATTTATTGAGGTCAATTTAGTGAGACTAAAATGACTGAAAGAAACATGGGAAACTTTAAGCAGATATGTACATGGGAATAGAAAAAAAATATATTAAAATTGCTTTTGAAAAATTTCAAAATAAATATAAAAAGAGTATAATGGTAGAGGTTAAAGTAAATTTATTTCATAAATTAAAAGAGATTCGATTTTCAATAAGGAAAAGTAATTAATATACAGATAAAGAATTAAGAATTGAAAATAAATTTGTTTACGATACATTAGGGAAAAAAGTTTCCATAAATGAAAATTTTTTATTTACATATTTCAAAGGAATTTAATGTCAAAAGTAAAGGACATCTATGTCCTTTAGGGAGGGTATAATTTGTTAAGATTGACAACATACTTGGCTAACTATTTTTTTTTTTTTTGTAAAAATGTTCATAGCAACTATGAACTGACTTTTACCAAAGATGTCCAATAAAAAATATGTTTACAGTAACTTGTAAAATATTTATTAAAGAGGAAGAAAATATATTGTAAAATATTTAAGAAGCAACATTCAGTATGGTTTTTGTAAAGGCCTTTCTACCGGTGACCTGTTGGCATTACTCAGTCAATACTTAAACCAATCCATCCAATTCATTTTGACATGTCCCAAGCATTTTCTAGAGTGTGGAACAATGAAAATTTATCCAAACTTATTGCTTTTGGTCACTTCTCTCGATTTATAGAGAGCTCTAATCACACACTGTGTGGGTGGCTTGCAGTTCTTATCTTCTTTTTAATGCTCTTCCTTCCTTAACTTCATATTCGATTCTTTTGCTGCTGACAGTAATATTTATCAGTTCTATTTTGACCGTAGATTAAGCTCTTTGAAAATTGTTGCGAAAGGGTTTAATACTTGCATTCGTACTACGGATAATCTCTGTACGATACCGTGCAAACAGCATCGGTTTTAATGCATTGTAAGCCTAATGATATCAATTGAAGAGTCAGAAGGTGTTGAGGTTCCAGACTGAAAATTCAATTCAATAATTAGTCATTACAACACTTCAGCAAGGATTACGACCTAGCTTTTTACACCATTTATGTTGTGTATGTAAATTTTATGCATCAGTGGCGAGATCTAAGTTTAATGTCGACTCTTAGGGCCATTATTACAACTTGTCGTTAACTAAAGGGAAGATTTTAACGAGCAGTTAAATTGTTTTTCTTATTATAAGTGGACAATAAGGTAGAAGTGAACGTTAAGCTAAAAGGAGGAATTTTAATTTTAATTTAATTTTCAAAGTTAAGTTTATGTTTGAACATGCCTATTATATTATATATTATTTTCAATATGGCAACTTCAAATATAAATAAAATGGCAAAAAAAACCAGTCGTTGCCACTACGTTTACAAAAAAAATTAATTGAGCAGTGTTATCGACGTTGCTCCGGCACTGCCATATCTTTGAAAAAGTGAACTTTATTTTATCTGTAGGTTGTAACAACGAAAAGAAGTTAAAGGTGTCTTTAAAGTTCACTTTAGCTAAAGTTACCTTTAACTGAACCCAACTTTAACGCCAAGTTGTAATAATAGCCCTTAGAGTTTTTGCCAGAAATCTACTGAAAGGAACTCGCCAAAGAAATATTTTTTTATATTTCGTTTTGTGCAAGATGTTTGACTTGGGATGAAATCAAATCAATTTAAAGTGCCGAAATACTACTACTATAGGTAAATAATGAATCCAACGCTTTTGGTTCTATAAAGCACTGTTGCAACGTGGCATGTATTCCATTATTTAATCAGTTCTTTAACGATATGTTCTTGACATAGGGACACATTTCTCTATATATCTCGCATATTTTTTCATTGTACTCATCTGCATTGGAGAGAAGCCGCATTATTCTTATGTTGAACTCTGCGAGAATTCCAGATAACTCTGTGTTAAGGGATTTGTTACATAATTCAAAGCTTTGTCTAGTCTTCTCATATTCCATTACAAATTTCATATTGAGCTAGTGCCACAATTCTCCGAACCTGGTCTACCAAGAAGCTCAATTCAATTCAGCCAAATAAGCATGAATCAACGAACCAGCGTCTGCCATACGAGGGTTTCTCCCATAATTTTCAGCATCTTTTCTGTTATTTGCCTTCATAGTTAGTAAAGTAGCTCAATGGCAGTCTGCTGTAAGTTTCGATTTCATTCAAAGTTGTTGCAGAAACCAATATAACCAAACCCTTGCCTAAATATTCAAGGTCGTCAAGGAAGTCTTATTACCTGCTTTCAGATAAATGTGTACATAAAATGTGTACATAAATGTGTACATAAAATGTGTACATAAAAAGATCAGCTTCAGTAAACCTATATCACCTAAAGAAAGTTTTGCTAGCCTACAACTAGAAATGTATCTTTTTTGAACAGCCACAAGGCATCTCTCTCGTCTTCTTGTTATTACTTTTGCGTGGTCTCAGTCTGATTAATCTAGGTTTTCTAGCTAAGCAGATATAGGTAAAAGTCCTCTTTCTTACAATGTGGTGCTGCTTGTCGTTCTTCTGATGATCGTGATTCATGTTATCCACTTTGGGAGCCAGGAGTCAGCTTCCTGTATGGATTATGTTCCGAAAACCATGTCTTACCTTTTCCCTGATTTAAAAGGGAGCAGAAAAATTGCTCTTTAAACAGCTGCTAGCCTTCGGTTTGAAAAACTTTACTATCCTTAGAATATTCGAAGCTCTCTCATATCTTAAATAGAATATGCCATGCAAATATGAATAAAAAGTAAATAAAACATGTTCAAGAATACGTGCTATGCTCAGCAATAAATCTTAATTTCTTGAATTTCTAAACCAAAAGCAATTTAAAAGAATTTTAAATTTTTGGAAGTTTCTTTTGCCACACTTCATAATTCAACGGAATTGTTAATCTTTTGTGGTAACTTTTTAAACTTCATGCATGTCAATATGGTCGCCGTGATAATAATCGTGATAATCATAATGCCGATGATACTAACAAATGCTTAAGCTTTGCAGTCAGTCAGTCAGTCAGTGTGTGAGTAAATCGCGAAGAAGCTAAAGCAAGCTTTAACATAAGAAATGTTATAAAATAAATGTGCGGAACGTGAAAATCCTTGCCAACAACACTTGCAAGTAAACAAGTTCAAGAGTTCGTGTGCTAGGAGGGCAGCAGCACGACGTACAGATTTATTGTGAATTCCAGAAACTACCTTCTTTGGTACATTTTTTTTTATTTTCATGACAACATGTTCCACTTTAGAAATGTGGCCAATACAAACAACAACTTTACTTGTATGAAAACGCTTACCCTTCCCTTATTTCTCAGATTGTTGTTGCCATTGTATTTAATATTTTGTGTCATGTCTGCACATTTAAAGTATCATCAGAACGCATTAAACTTACCCCACAGTTAGTTGTTACTGCCTTGGATAAAAATTGAACTTTTCTGTTACTGTTTCTGTTTCTGTTTTATTTTTATTTTGTTTTTGTTTTGTTTGTTACTTTTTTCTTTTTTTTTTGTTGTATTAAGAGTTGTATGTCGCAATGATATTGCTTCTCCTGTGTGTGTTTTTTTTTTTGTTCCGTAGAAAAATAAAAGGAAATACTTGTAACGGTCATGTAGATATTTTGCAATATGACGTTATAAACAGAATATGGAATTATTTCATATTTTTTACACAAGTTCAGTGCACTATGGGCTGCTCTTACAGTGGTATTTAGCGAGGAAGATGATATTATAAGTGAACTTTACTCAGCTATTCTGTTCAAGAAAGCGGAAAATGGCCAAACAATTTGGATCATGGTTATTAAATTTTAAGAATTATGTGGCAGTTCCTCACCGCTACATCGACAACATGTCTTAGGAGAGCGTAGCGTCTAGGTATTGACATCTGTGATCAGATACAGTAGATCAATCAAGTGCTTATTTGATAAATTTAATGCCACGTCAAGTTGTAATAAAAAGATGGAGAAGATGCTTTGTGACAGCCTGATGGTCTCCGCTGTTGGTATAGGCATAGCTGCCAGATAAAAGAGGCACCAAATCGTCAAATATTTGAGAAAAAAATCGTCAAAATCGTCAAAGACGTTTATTGAAATCGTCAAAAAATCGTCAGAAAAAATAAATAAATAAATTAAAAGTTTTTTAAAACCAAAATTATTTCTATTGTAGTAAAAAAATGTCAATGTATGTACATATCTGAGTTCAAAAACATAATATTTAAAAAAAGTTTGCTAGAAATTAAAACTAGCGTCCCTCACCTTTATTTATTATTTTTTTTTCCAAAAATGGAGAAATTTTATATCATTTTCAGGAAAAAATTGTTTAAGGATTAAACAATCTATCCCAGTATTGTTTATTTACACATAAGCGCAGCAATAATATTTCATCATCTTAATCTATGGGCGGTGTAGATATTAAGGAGTCAGTAGCTCTTGACATTCTGAGCATGAAAATTTAATGTTGGCTTCAACCGACACATTTTTCAGTTCCTTCAGTTCCATCTTAAGATCTTGTGATCTTACTATTTACACCATTTGTAACCGACCGAGACCAGAATGCAACTCACATGTATAGGTTGGTGCCTCAACGTCTATTTTGTTCTCTCTTTCCTTCTTCCCAGAACATAGTTCCAAACACAATGCCATCGATCCCCTGAATGTTGGTCGTACAAAACAAAATAACGGCGCTTGCCGTATAAATCGCCACATCGTCAATATGCTATTTTTGGAGCTCAAAATCGTCAAAATGACGATAAATCGTCAAATCTGGGAGCTATGGATATAGGTGGAAATTAAAAAATCTGTTTGAAGTGAAACAGAGGAATATCAGAAGAAACTTGGCCGAATTTTCAAAAAGTTTGATTAATTTGATACTGATATCAAAGCACAAATAAAATCAAAAAACGTTCTTCGAAATGTTCTTTCGAAAAAATAATGCCCAATGACAGACACCTCCACTCAGTAATTCGTATCAAATATATGCCATGGACTTTCCACCATGCCTTCTGGATCCTTCGAGTCTTATATGCAACAATCCTGCCTTTATTGCCGAAGAAAATTTTATTAGAAAAATCAGAATTGAAAGCATATTTCGAATGGCTAGGCGGCTTTCATTGTTGCTTCAGTTGGACTTTATATGAAATGAGGAGTAAAACCAACTGCAACACAATGAATCTAATTTCTGATGATGCCTTGGAATCGACAAATTCAGATTATGCCCCATATTTTGTTTAAAATAAAGCGATAGTTTCGGCTGTACATGCTACATTGCAAGGATAAACAAGTCTGACCATATCTATAATGCTTCTAGTCGGTCCAAATTTTTTATAATTTTACCAAATCCTTTCACAAAATACGGCTATAATCGCCCAATAATGCCAGGTTTGTATTATTTACAACAATAGGGGTCTTTAATTAAGCGGTTCCTTCAAAGTTAAATAAAATGAAGTGTGTGCGAGATATCATCGACATTTTTTGTTTGTCTGAAAGACCAATTGATGCTGTTCGGTGAGGAATACAACATCGGTCAAATGTCCGCCACGGTTACTCTGGTCGGAGCGTATCCGATACGTTCCATTTTGAATGACTCTGACGCTTAAAAGGGACTGAATTTGTTCGATGGCATGGGTTATGTTGACTGTTAGAAACGCTATAGTTATTTACATATCCTGCGACTTGAGAAAATTTAACCAAAAAATGTCCAACGGGGTGAAATCGAACATTCTCTGTGGCCTGTTTACATCACCTTCAAATGAGACGACAATGTTCTCAAATCGCTCGGGCAGAATATCTAATGTGGCTTGATGTGTGTGGTACCACATGTGGTTGGTGTCTGATCGTCTAATACACGTTAAAATAAGTTGGTAATTGCCAGCCTAAACTGCTTGCCAGTAACAGTGAATGTCGTTTTCAAAAGGAATGACACCTCCAGCCTACTGAGGTTTGTGGTTTATTTGCAAACACTTGCAACTTAATATGAAAAGACTAACGTGGTCAAATCGTACGATCTCGGCGGCCAATTCACGCACGCGCATTGTATTCACATGACGCTTATATTCACATCATCCAAGGCCAAAAAAATGGGTAACCTGTAGTGTTCGCCGTTGACAGTGATGCCCTGGCCAATTTCGTTCTCAATAGAAATATGGATTAATAACTTTTTGAAAATGCACTGATTGCTCTTCGAACCCATATGTATTGGTATCGCCAAACCATCTAAAATGTATTATTTTGTTCGTTCATGTAGCCATTCATGTAGAAATGGGCCACATCGTTCAAAATGGTTTTTCGATGAAAATTGCGGTCACACAGAATACTTTTGAGAAAACAATTTTGTAATTTGCACATGTTGTTGCTGTGTCTGTCTAATCAAAACTAAATTTGACAGATGCATACATGATAACCATTCTTAAATGTCAAAGTTCGCAATTCCCTGTTAGTACGTCTTATATTATAAATATTTAAAAACTGTCAGCCTCGCCAGATGGATGGTTTGAAACTACTAAATGGCTAATGGATCCTAAATTGGTTTCGTTTTTTAATACTTATTTCTTGATTTAATATTAATTTTTAACTTTTTTTATAATATAAAAAACTAAAATCGTATTTATAATGTCCCACAGTGCAGCAGCAATGTGAATAGAGTTACTGTAGACGTTCCCAGTAAATGTTTTGTACTTATTGTTGTGGCTGTTAATGTTCGTTGTAGTAAAACTAAATGAAGTAAAATATAATCCTGCGTACATACACACATACAAACAAGGACAACAGAAAACTCTGTACAATTCTTTCCCTTATATTTTCTTTATAAATTTGTTTTTTGGTTTGTTATTGTGTGTTGTCACCATTATATGTGTGAATGTGTGAACACAATTTTTTTAGCGCGTATTTTATCAAGAGGAAAATATGATGAATGTGCATTTTTGATGACACCGCAAACACAAAAGCAAAAAAAAAACGAAAAATAAAGAACAGACATTGTCAACTGGCTATAGACTAACTCTTACCATATAGTATAACATGATATAAACCAAAAAACCAAACCACAAAAAAGAAACAAGAAAAAAAGGGGATCAAAATCAGCCAAGCAAGTAACCAGCAGCCAACATCGATAGACTGTAGAAAGCGTATCTCATCATAATCATTGGCACAAGTTAACCATGAGTATTTGTAATCATTTGTTTTAAAACCCCATTCCTCTAATTGTCAACTGGATGTCGGTTGTTCGATCGATTTGTCTGATTCATTGTACCAGTGTTTTCTAGTGGTTTTCGTAAGCAGCAGTTTCAGATTTCATTGTTTGTAGTGTAGTGATGGCTTAGGAAGGGGGTCGAAGTTAGAATTGCTTTAAATTTACTTCAATTTTACTTGAATACGTTTGCCTTTTTATGATGTATTCTGTTTAAAGAAAACAGAATAATTTAAAACAAACCTTGGGAAGCAGTTTTGTCCAACAGAGTCTAATAATTAAACCACATATGGGCTGCGGATCTTAACAAAATTCTCGATTAAATTGATGGACTGCAATTTTTACTTTACAGGAAATACAGAACAGTCCTAAATAAAGATACTTGGGAATACTTTCAAAGATTTTATTAAACGTCATCATATTGTTACGAAAATAAAAAAAATCTAGGCACCGGTGTTTTGCTTTTACATCGTTTAACATTAAAATTATAAACAAGTAAACAAAAATATACCAACAAACACCAGCATAAAAATGATAAACAAGTAAACAAAAATACAACAACAAATGCTACAAGAATAAACGTAAACAAAATACACAGACAACAATAATGAAACAACGATGTTTACATTTATAGAGATCTCGAGAACGCGAAGCCACGAATATTCGCCTTTAAGAACATTCATCACACACTGTTTACGTTGCCATATAAAAGGCAAGGAAAAGAAGGCGGCTGAGTTAGTAAAGTTCAGTCAGCCTTTTGTGAAGACGTGGTGTGTTTGAAGAGAGTAATCGTGGTTTGAATATCTCCATTATAAAGATCTGTCGAACAATTATATAGTAATTGTTATTGTTTATGCAAAGGGGGTAAATAGAGGAATAACAAACAAAGCAATTGTTGTTGTTACATCAAGTTGTGAACAGTGGCATTGTGCGAATAATAAAGAATTATAATTAAAACTAAACACAAAATTTATTTTTATTTTATTTGCAGTCTACGAGCTTATATTTTAAACGTTTTTAAAAGGTAAAAACGTAACAATATTGATAAGAGTTGTAGTAAGTGCGATAGAAGCCATGAATAAAATTGAAACCTTGACAAAGCTCACAGTAAGACTTGTTTAAGCGCATATTCATTTTATAACTGATAATAAGTGATGCTTAAAGCCACAAAGAATGGCTTCCATTGCCTGGATTCACTGCCTTACTTTTGCAAAGGCAACAAAGGCAACACAAACTTTTTCCTGCGTTTAAAGTACGTGGTCATATATTTTGTTAAATATTCTTTTGAATTTATTAAAAAATTAACTGAGCCTATTTAAGCAGAAAATTACTGTTAAACTTATGCTTTATGGTCTACGGTCTTTGGTCTCTGGTCTCTTATTGTGTCATAATTTTCATTAGTGGTTATAATGGTTATAATGGCAGTGACACTGGCTAAAGCAACTTCAGCAACAGCTACAGCATCAGCATCAGCAGCTGTAAAATAGCAATTCAACCAAAACAAAAACAAAAAACAAAAAAAAAGGAGAAAAATTTAATAAAAAATGAAGTGGCAAAAATCTATAGACATAATGTTGTTGATGCCTCCCCAATGCTTCTGATGATGAGTATGGTGAGGACAACGATGACTGTGTGACAATGTTTACTTTTACTTTTTCCTCATTGACATCAGCATCAGCATCAGTTGTGAATGAATGGTCGTTTGGTGGTTGATTTAGCTTGACTTGGTTTTGATGAAACGGTTGCTTTGGATACTTAACATTTAAAAAAAACAAAAAAAAAATTGTTATAAAGAATAGCAGGCACTATGCCTTCCTCTTCTCGTCATATTTCTATAGCAAGTTATTGTCACTGAACGTTGCTTTTTATGTTGCCTTTTTTGTTTTTTTTTGAAAATGTCACTTCAATTCATTAGGGAAACATTAATGGCGTATAACGTGATAAAAAGGCACAAAAAGTGTGATGTTGAACATAAAATATTATCACATTTTGTCGTATTAATATAATCGACCACAATAAATGGCAACGCATCATTGGACAGACATGTGGACAGACAAACGGAAGGGTAAATATAATGTTTTGTATCTAAAATAAATGCAAAATGTCTCCTTTACTTTTGTTATTGGGATGGAGATGTTAAGATTTCAAGTGGATTTTCTTTATATTTTAAAGGCTTTATGCTTCTTGAGACATGAGAGAAGTAACACTGCAGTTGGGATCTTTGTGACAACTGCTTTGAGATTTGGGGGGTAAAGGCTAGGTATACGGATTTTTATTTGACTTTGATAGTTAGATTACCTAGACAGCTCTAATCTTATCACTCTTTACTGTCACGTTTAGAAGATAGAAGTACCAGCTGCAAAGTTATGGAACCGGTAGAATAAAACTAGTAGTGACTGAAGGCAAAAATCCAAAATATCTTTCAGACATTCAGCATTCTATGCTGAAACTACTATCGAAATAGTGCAACGAATATAGACTGGCAGTAAGCCCAACAAAAACAGAGTTATTACTATTCACAAGGGGATACAAAGCTCCTAGATTTTCTACCATAAGTTTCATTCTATCCAAAAGCTCCAAATATCTTGGAATTAGGCAGTAAATTTAACTGAAACTTGAGTACAGGACTTAGAACCACTAAGCCGGCTATTGCAAGAGAGCAATAGGTCTGAACTGGTTAATTAAGTCTAAAAATGAATACTGGCTATACAACTATTCTACGGGTTTGCGGTTTGGTTGCTAGCTTTAATAAATAGAAAACAGAAATGCCGGTTTAAGTAAATTAAGAGAATGTTGGCGATCATGATAACAGCTGCCCTTAGGATTACATCATTCAAGGCATTGTTTATTATCCTTAACTGGCAACCATTAAACATGTTGGCGAAGCAAGTAGCTGCAAACGCGGCAATAAGACTGAGACCCATAAGAGAATGGATATAAGAAAGTTATGGTCATGCCAAAATTTAGGGTGTGACTGGTCTGAAGTCGCCGTATTCTAGTAGGTAGTGTGTTGGCTTATTAGATGTAAAGCCCGGGTTCGTATTCCAGGTCAGACATCAAAACGAAATATGAAAAGAAAATATTTCTTCAATGACTTCCTCTCAGCAGATTTCTGGCAAAAACTCTGAGAGTAAAAAAAAAATTGCCATGAAAATGTTTCTCAAAAATCTGTCGTTCGGAGCCGACGTTAAACTGTAGGTCCCGCCACTCACGTATAAAATTAACTCACACAACATGAGTGGTGTGAGAAGCTAGGCCGTAATCCTGATTGAAGGGTTGCAATGGGCAATTATGTACGTATGTATGCATGATTGGTCTGAATACATTAGATCGTCTTTTGCACTTTTCAGGCTGAAATAATACATATTAAAATTGCAGCATTTCGAATTCGATATCAGAGTATGTCGTATGGTGATAGACGCATATACATCGTCAAGTAGCCATTAGATCCCTATGGCATGTGTACACAACACCTAAGATTGTCCAATAATGCCGGGTGTTTCTGGAGGATATTCGATATTCGATATTCGACAGTTATCTTCATTTCGATTCATGGGGACATTGAAGGATAGAGGCCGAGGTATTTGCTAAAGCTGGCTCCACGGAATATTCAAATGAATTCATACATGAGATTGGCGTTCGTCAGCAGAGAGGCAACCCAATGGTCTAACAAAGACATAGAGATTCTAGACATACCTGGCCCCACATGGATATACACATAGCCACAGAAGTATATATACGGATAACAAATTTCAGAAATTTTTTTAACTAATCCGTTTTTGTTGAAAATCTTTGTAATTGTCTGACAACTTTCCTCGATTTTAAGACGGCCTTCAGAAATTATTTAACCAATCCGTTTTTTTTGAAAATATTTATAATTGTCTGACATCTTTCTTCGATTTTAAGACGGTCTTTTGCTTTGGTTCAGAAATTTGTGAAATTTGTAAATCGGATGCATACCTTTATGGGCCTGTGCAAGGCCACAATTCAGACCGTCTTAACATCAAGGAAACTATAAAGATTTTCAACGAAAATGGATTAGTTAACAAATTTCGGCAATTTTTTAACCGTACGTATAATTTAGTAACTGTGTGTATGTTGAGCAGAATTTGCATTGATCTATCAATAAATTCCATCTAATAAACCTCATAGCAGTGATAAACAGATACTGGCCTCTAGGTGTTCATGCCGGTAGACTGGAAATGCTTCATAACGACTTCTGTAGAAGGTGCAACTACGAAAAAGAAAAGGTAACCATTGAACATATTCTCTGTCATTGTCTGAACTTGAAATTTGTTTCTCTGGATGGTTGTTTCTCCGGATGGTTGAGAGATGTCAACCAGGAGTTATAATTATATGAAGGAATATATAATATTGGCTACAATGCGACCTTATTGAACCCAGTTTAGCTATGCCCATTGAGGCGGCTGATTATCTAATAGAACAATGCAATATAAGATAGTAGATTAGTGCTTCATTATTTTTATCTCTTATAGGCCTGGTCACAGTCTAAAGCTGTACACAAGACAATTGTGGTTTTTAATAAAAGTGATCATAGTTTTGTTACAATATGATTTAAAGTTTTGAATAGTTTAAAATGTCTCTCAACTAAAGAGAGGGAATTGCCATCTTGTATTATTCTTAAAAGAAATCGACCTCAGGTTTAAATTTTAAAAAGTTAGTATTACAGTTCCTTTTAAAATAAATCCAAACAATAAACCACAATGCATATTAGAAAGCAAACAAGTGTGGTTTTAAAAGCATTTCATGAAAATCACAAATTTAAAATGTTTCCAAGTCAAAAAGAGGAAGGAGTTGATAACTTTCCATTTCTTAGATTTCTATCTGGCAATGGCCAGCAAATAAATAAAATTAATTGGCAAATCAAAACGTTGGTTCTTGAAAATATAAAATTTTCAAAACAAAAAACAAACACAACAAAAAGACCAAGAAAATAGAACTTAAAAGGCCAACAAAAGGAGCAAATAAACAAAAAACTTCTTCTTTCAACGCAGATACAATTCTAAAACTTCAGTGCCATTTTCCCCTTTTTTTCTTGGGCTTAGTTAGCTGATTTTAAAAACAAACACTTTTTCAAATATTTTCTTTATGCTTTTCTATAATAATCAGCATTAAAAGGCCTTTTGAAATCTTTTTATTTTTTAAAAAAAGTTGTCAACAGAAGACTTTCATGAATCAGAGTGGAGTTGGTGTGAGGCAGACGTTTGTCATTTGAAAGAGGTGATGACCGAATGTTTACATGTTTATTCTTTACGTAAATACGGTAGATGTCATATAAAATTTTAAGAATTCTTAAATGAAAATAAAAGAAAATAAAGGATTTTTGAAGATGGAGTCCTCATTAAAAACGAGGGAAGGTGTGAGAAATTTTGAAAAAAAAACTTTTGTTTTTTAAATACGAAGGTAAGGCTTCGCAAACAGTATCTCTGTTGATGTAGATTCTTTGAAAGGTTGCGGGATTACGTATTTATAAGACGTTTTGTATTTCTGGGCTTGGATCTTGCCTTTATGTTGACACAATGACATTTAAGTGAGCTGCTCTGGATTGGCTGCAGAAGTCGATTCTTTTGTGAAATTTTTCAATTTCGTGCTTTATCTCGGCAATAACTTCTTCAAAGTAAGTGGACTAACCGTCGACGTAGTCGCGCAAATAAAAAACCTATCGACGTTGTCACATGATATTAGTTATTAATTGACGTCAATAAAATGAAAAATTATGATTTCCTGAAACTTTTCTCTCAATAAAACCAAAATCGTTCGAGTTTATGGGTCTTTATATCGTCTTGCTTACACCAAATACCGTCCAGTTCATAACCTTCAATTGCAGGTCACAAGAAGTCAATTATCATGCGGCTAAAGTGCTCTAAATTAACGATTCTGGTCCTCCAGAGGGATTTTTAATTGAAGAGATATCTTCAACAGTGCGCACACCGGCGATGAGGAACGGCCTTGAACACATTTACCACTCATTGTGTAATAGGTTGATTATGATGACCACAATCACCACATTTTACTTGAAATGTGATCATGTTTGTAGTCAGTTTTCATAATTTTCAAACGTTCTGCGGTTGTTCAACGACACATAGTAAATATTAAGCATTTCACTAAATAAATGCAACTTTTGGATGAACGATACTTAACAGTTGTCAATATTTTCAGATTCGTATTTTTGCAGTCATTTAATGGTGATTTTCATATTAATCCAACGTATGAATAAAGTAAGGATTTAAAAGCAATTTTCACCCTGTATTTGGTCGCGTGAAGCCGTCTAGTTGGTAGTGTGTTGGCTTATTAGACGTAAGCCCTGGGTTCAATCCCCAAATCAAATATCAAAACGAAAATATGCAAAATAATTCTTCGCCAACTTCCTCTCAGCAGAGTAAATAAAAATTGCCATGAAAAGTTTCTCAAAAATCTGTCGTTCGGAGTCGACTTTAAACTGTAGGTCCCGCCACTGATGTATAAAATTAACACACACAACATAAGTGGTGTGAGAAACTAGGTCGTAATCCTGACTGAAGGGTTGTAATGGCCAATTACGTACGTAGTAAATTTATATGAATATACATAGTTGGCCATTACAAACTTTCAGCCAGGATTTATTATGTAATTATGTTATGTATTTGATCGTGCACTAGTTGGTATGATGTGAAGCCGAAAAAATTGTTTTCGAATATTAAAAATTGATAGATATCAAGCCTCCTTATCCCGCTCTCCCCAGAAAGTATTATATTTTCTATAAAAATCATAACAAGTCAGACAGATTTACATTTCAACAAATAGCAAAGTTTCTCCACTCACAGAATAAGTTGTTTCTAGGCAACGTTGTTATCCTAGAAATTGCAACAATAGACCAATAGACCTGCTTATCTGAATAACCTCATTAACGAAGTTGAACCAAAGCCATAAAAAAATCAATGTGTGATGAATTTGATTTGCTCCATAAAATGGCAAAAACAAATAGAAAACATTTAAAGTTTTCAAGTTTATTTCTAACAAACAAAAAAAAAATACTTTTTCTAGTTCAATTTTAAAGTTACAATTGAAAATATATTCAGCTTAAAGCTTTAAGCCGTATTTCAAATAAAATTTTACCTTTTCACCTTAATCGTTATGACATGAAAAAAAAAACTAACACAACAACAACAATAACAAATACAAAAAAACAAACAAAGCAAACCAGCAGACCTAACCTAAACGACCAAAAAACAAAAGAAAAAACCTTTTGGCCCACATTTACAATAATTTGGGAATTTTTGACATGAAGAGCGAATGCAAGAACGAATAGAAAAGGAACAGAAGAGTAAAGAAACAAGAATGTAATCACAGCGGTTGGTTTGTAAAATGCATTTGTTTTGTAAATAAAAGCAACAACAACAACTGCAATTGCAACAACAACAAGGAGAATAATTTCACTGCAACTGTCGTGTTCCACAAACCCACTAAACTAATGAAAAAATTGAAAAAAATACGAGAAAGAAAAAAAAAACTTAAAATTATATATTTAAACAGACAATGTATGTATGTGTGTGTGTGTCTGTGTACTTGGACAAGAAGAAGAATAGGACGATGAGTGTAAAAGAAATTTGTACAACTTTACACAACAACATAATGACAAAGTAATGAAAGCAACAACAACAACAATAGAAATGGTAAATGAAAAACCAAATGAAATACTCGCTCTTTCTCTAACACAACAATGAATGACGTTTGCACTTTTTTTTGTATTTAAAAAAAAAAAGGAAGACCCCAAAATGTATGCAACATAAAAAAAATTAAAAAAAACTCTCACATACCTGGATGAAACATAATTATATACATTTTGTTTTGTTTTGGTTTGTTCTCTTACTAGGACTCAAAAAGAACAAGAAACAGAAGCAGAAAAGAGAAGAATCATAGAAAGAACAACAACAAAATATTTGAAATGAATGATATACAGCCTACTAAACTGACATCAACGCCTCGACCTAAAGGCAGTGTTTACATACTCATATATTTTTCGTCAGATAAAGAAATATTGTACACTTAGAACAAGAGAGAGAGAGAGAGAAAGTACCACAATCAAGACGAAATGTAGTATTTGTATAAGGCATAATGATAGTAGAACAGTGGTGCAGGAAGTTTAAATCAACAGTGATTGGTTCACAATTTTGTTACACAATGTTCAGAAATGTTATGGACTAGAAAATTTTAATTAATTAAGGTTTACGTCGTCATAGTTGTGTGCCTTATAAAGCTGAGTAATTAGTTGAACGTCGATCAGAGAATAGGACAAGGTTACTTTGAATACCGATGGGTGTTCATAGTCACGAAATGATAAAAATGAAAATTAATTTCGTGGGCGATGATTGGATTTTTGAACCCATGGAGATGAAACATAATTTGCAAAATTATTAACTAATGAATTAATGGAAGCAGATATATCTACGTGTGGATATCAGAATCTTTAAGTCAAAGTCAAGAAGATAAATTTGATAACTTTTTGCAATGAGGATATGGAATTACTTAGCAAAGACTGTGCAAAGCTATCATATGTAAACATAGTCTTGAAGACTTAGGTCTGTATGAATGTTTGACTTTAAGATAAAGTAAACAGGAATCTCAAACATAGCTATCAGATTTGACGATTTATCATCATTTTGACGATTTTGAGCTCCAAAAATATCATATTAACGATTTGACGATTTATGCCTTTATTTTGACGATTTTTAAAAATTAAAATTTTACATCATATTCTTTGCTTTAGTACATTAGAAGCCACTTTAGGCTTTGTATTTACTTTGCAATTGTTACTATTGCAAATTTATGTTAGTAAAAACAAGCAGTAAAGTATTATATTTATAAATTACTTTCGAATACCTGTGATGATTTTTCTGTATATTATTCCTTCTAATCCCTTAAAAGCCAATAAATTTCAACTCCTAAATAACCTCGTAGTTGAGAATAATAATTTGTCACTTGTCGTTGCAGACAATTTTAAAAATTCGAGTATAGCTTCTAATAAGTATTACCATAGGAAGAACAAAGGCAAGCGTCGTTATTTTTTTTTCGTACGACCAACACTCAGGGGATGTGTTTAGAACTACGAAAATATGTTATGTGAAGAAGGAAAAAGAGGACATTAATAAATGAAGTTGATATGATATAATAAATTATGTTTAGAGTAAATAATTTTAGTAACAAAACACAACTTTTTAGTTTGAACGTCAATCTACTTCTGTTTTATGTATAATTTTTGTCTCTCGGAATATGAACAAATTTTAAGAATAGTTAGGTTAGGTTAGGTTAGAGGACGTGTACTTGTCAATTACGACAAGTCGAATTGACCCATTGTACAACGTCCTAGTTTCTCACACCACTTATGTTGTGTGTGTTAATTTTATACATGAGTGGTGGGACCTACAGTTTAAAGTCGACTCCGAACGACAGATTTTTATTTATTGAAAAATCTTTCATGGCAATTTTTATTTACTCTCAGAGTTATTGCCAGAAATCTACTGAGAGGAAGTCGCCGAAAAAATACTTTTTTTTTGTATTTTGTCTTTGATGCCTGGCCTGGGGCTCGAATCCATAAGCCAACACACTACCTACTAGACTACGGCGACTTCAAAAATAATAGTTTACTAGTTTTAAAAATTAAAAGTTTTTAATCCTTTCAAAAATAACGCATCCACAAAGCCAACTAACACCTGCTCCCAGAGAAGAGAACATGACCATAGAATGAAACGGGTAGCATCAGGTCAGATGGAAAGAGCAAATCTCAATTTGCAATTTTGCTCACATCATCATAACACCCAGTAGGTTTTCATAGAGTTTTTTGTTTCTAGGCAATGATAGATGGCAACACTATTATTCTAGAAAATGTAACAGTATACAATTTGGTAGCGGATCTAGAAAAACATGATAAGACGTATCTAAAAATAACGGAAAGGAATAAAGAAAAACTAGTTATTTTAGCGCTATTTCTGAATTATGATTATAGGAATAAGAATTGTTGTTACCAGGGATATCACAATGTGTCTGTTCCAAGTGCACACACACCGATAGAAAATAGACCAAAGGAGAAGAAGTACGGTACCCGTACGATACTAATGCCTTATTCTCAATCAAGTTATTAAGTTGAAGTCCCCGTACCGCAGTAGATAGTGTGGTACATACATACATACATAATTGGTGATTGCAACACTTCAGCCAGGATTACGGCCTAGCTTCTCATACCACTCATGTTGTGTGTGTTAATTTTATACATGAGTGGCGAGCATTACAGTTTAAAGTCGACTCCGAATGAAAGATTTTTGAGACACTTTTCATGGAAATTTTATTTACTCTCAGAGTTTTTGCCAGAAAATTGCTGAGAGGAAGTCGCCGAAGAAATATTTTTTCATATTTCGTTTCTGATGTCTGACCTGCGGTTCGAACCGTGGCCTACGTCTAATAAGCTAACACACTACCTACTACACTACGGCGACTTGAGATAGTGTGGTAGCCAACGCTTATTAGACACGGGCCTTTGGCTAAACGAAGTATGAAATATTTCTTCTGCAACTTCAAGCAAAAACTCCGGTATTAAATAAAATTGCCTACAACCTATCGTTAGAAGTCGGCGTTAAACTGTAAATCTCGCCACTCATGGATAAAGTTACCACGACTATCATGGATGGTGTGAGAATCTAGGTGGTAATCCTGACATAAGGGTGATAATGACAAATTAAGTAAGTAAGTCTGACGCCATTACGTAACAAAATGAAATGATCACGTTAGAATATTAATTGGTTTTTAACGCTATTTGAAACACTGTGCATATGTCATAACACTATCAAAGAAGAACGCAACAATAAGAAGAAGGACAACAAAAACAACATTAAAAAATTTCGTTATATATGACATCAACAAAAAATCAAGAAAAAATAAATTCTGAACTCTACTATGTAATGTAACATGATTGCAATAGGAATGGACTGAAAGGCAGGCCTAAATGAAGGAACAAACAATACCAACAGCAACAAAAGTAACAGTTTAAAATAACACTGGGCCAAAACTAGAAACAAAGTTGTACAAACCAAATCAAATAACACAGTCGACAGAAGAAGAAAAAGAAACAACAAATAACACCGACAACAGTAAAATAGAAAGAAATGACTGAAATACCTGTTAAAAGCCATGTAATGAGTGCTACTTTGGCATACAACTACTGATATAATAAAAAACATATACACACTGAGACATAAGGATATACAAATAAAGATCTTACACAGCTACATACATACATATACAAACACACAACCAAAAATGTTTGAACATTTAAAACATATCAAATGCGAAGGAAAAACGCAAAACTGTAACAGTCATAAGCAATAATACAAACAACTACAAACACAAATTTACAAATTCATTCATATGTCAAACACACACACACACATACATATACATGTAAACCGTACATGAACTCATAATTTAATATGTGTATGCATGTACACACGAGCTTATGTGTGTTAATATTAAGTTCACAGTGTTCTGTTATAATTTTACTACACACCAAATGATTTTGTGTGTGTGTGTTTGGTTGTAACTGAAAAGAAGAACTACAACAATAACGGTATAGCATAAAAACATGGTTAAAATAGGTAAAAGTCAACAAACAACATAATAAAACAACAACAACAACATCCATAACAAACAACATAAAAACAAAAATTTTAACCTGTGGCATTATGCTGGAATGACTGCATGAGTAACACACTGACTGAGTCACTGACTGACTGACTGAATGAATGAATACATAGACGGGATTGTTTGGTTGGATGGATAGATGGGTGGATGGTTGAGTGGATGCCTGCATGAAAAGTTTTTACAAAACCACTATTTATTACCAACTTACACACTCGTAGACACATCAGCATCTAAATTTGAATTTCAAACAGAGATGTTGTTTCAAATGGGAAAATCTAAACCGCATTGCCTATGCTACTGAAACTGTTCCAGAACGAAAAAATAAGAAAAACAAGACATTCAACGGATATTTGGGTTGCTGGACACGGGAATATCGGAGATGCCCTTCCTAAAGCTGGTGCCATGGCAAATTCAAATGAATTCTTACATGAGATAGGCGCTTTTACATGAGAGAGGCAAACAAGTGTTCTCACAAAAACTTTATTTATTGACAAAGGTAATATGATGTAATTAGCCCATTTGTACAGGCTCCAGACAGGCCTGGTCCGAAATGGATATGTTTTGAACAGAACTTGCGTTGAACCTATCAAAATTCCATCGAAAAATCCTTATCGCAATGATCACTGAATACTGTCCTTTGGGTGCTTACGCCAGAGAGACTGGGGAATACTTCACAACAACAGAAGCTGCAACGACGAGGAAGAAGAGTAAACCACTGAATATACTTTATCTGTCATTGTCTGGCGCTTGGAAACCTGAAAAGTAGAATTCTTGGACATTCAGAGTTTAGTGACAAAACATGTCTAGCCAAAGGCTTTCATAAGATTCTTTAGATGGCTAAGAGATACCTTCCAGGAGCTATATATGGCTGAATATGTAACATCAATGTTACTACGGCACCTAACAGCAACTAAGCTGTCCACATTGAGGCGGGTTCTAGTTTGACTTGAAAGAGGGTTTGATCATCAATTTACAATGTACGACCGTCTGACTATCTCGACATAGAATAAAAAGCTTAGAAGTCTCGCATGGATCATATTGTTAGGAAAATGAAGAATCTAGATGCTGGTGTTTTCCTTTTACATCGCTTAACATTAAAATGGTAAACAAGTAAACAAAAATACAACAACAAACACCAGTATAAAGAAATTGTAAACAAGTAAACAAGAATACAACAGCAAACACTACAAGAATAAATGTAAACAAAATACACAAACAACAATAATGAAACAACGATGTTTACATTTATAGAGATTTCGAGACGGCGAAGCCACGAACATTCGCCTTCAAGAACATTCATCAAACTGTTTACCCTGCCATATAAAAGGCAAGGCAAAGGAGGCGAGTGAGTGGGTGAAGTTCAGTCAGTCTTGTGTGCAGGCGCGGTGCGTTTGAAGAGATTAATCGTGGTTTGAAGATCTCCGTTACAAAGATCTGTCGTATAATTGCTTAGTGATTGTTATATCATATTCTAAATGTTTTTAAAAGGTAAAAACATAACGATATAAATAGACACCATTTTATAACTAAGCAATCACTCGTGAGGAGACCGTCTCTTATTTTTCCCCCTAACATTTACTTCCCTGTAAATGCTGTATTAAAGTTGTATGTTGTTTCAGTATTTTGTGTTTTAAAATTGTATATGCCGAAATATAGTTGTTGTTGTTGTTATTGTTGTTGCTATTATTGTTGCGGTATGATGATGTATGCACTTACCGCATTATACATACTCTATGTGTCATAATAGCATGTACATGTGTTTGTGTACTTGTAAATGCATGCATGTCCTTGTGTATATTTATTAAACTGAAGTATCAACTAAATGTGTGTGTATGTGTATGTGTGTATATGTGCCAGTAATAAACGAAAATATTCATTTTCTCACATCCATTTATAACGTATCACTCTCTCTCATGTTATTGTTGTCTAAAGTAGTGCATATTGTGCTCCATTTTTCTTTTTTTGGGTACTTTTATTAAAAAAGTACTATTTAAGCAAAAAATTAAAGAGGCAACATTGAACAGAAGATGTCTTTCTTTAGCAAATTTTTTTATGTTTCAAATTAAATTGTATTCGTTAAGGATTTTTCTGAAATAAAATTTCTTTTAAATTTTCATAGATTTTTTTCTGTTTTTTTTTTGTTGTTTTAAATTTCCAATTGTGACATTTTGCCACTAAAGTTTACGCTGTTGCAGTTTGTTGCATACACTCGCATTGATGCCTGAAATTGTTGCAGCAGTATATGTATGAATATTCTTTGTAGGTTATATGATATAAAAAACAAGAAAGAAAGAAAGAAATTGAAAAATAACAACTTAAAAAGTGAAAAAACTAAAAGAAGAAAATGTTGTAACGATGACAATAATCAAAAGTTGTGTTCCACTCGTTTTATCCCCCCTTTTATTATATGTTGTTGATTGAACATCTGGCCCTTTTTGCTTTTGTGTTCGGTTTCGGTTTATAACTGCAACTCAATGTATTCAAATTGAACTTCTTCGCAAACTGTATTCGTTGTGTTTTTTTTTGTTGGCTTAAAATATGCAATAAATGCACTTCATGCATTACGAACACTTGGTAATGCCCTACAGTTAAGCAACTTTTGTTTATCTTGCTATATATAGTCAGCCATGAGTAGGATCAATCAAAGTGTACAAGAGGCTAAATATAAGAGGATAACAGTAAGCACGTACACGTCTCAAGCGTAGTTTTAGTTCTCATTACTGCGATTGTTGAGTAATTGCTTGGCTACAAAAAAATGCGAGCAAGTAAAAAGTTTTCATTATAGTCACTTCAGGAACCTCCTCTGCAGCACCCCATCTTGAGAAAACTAGTACACAGTAAGAAAAGTTCCTCAACAATACTTACTTAATTAGTCATTACAAACTCTTAGCAAGGGCTACAACCTAGCTACACACAATACCCATGTTGAGTCTGTTAATTTTATCCATGAAGGTGGATACCGTCGACTCCAAACGTCAAATTTGAAAAATTTTCATGGCAACTTTATTTACCCTTAGAGTTGTTGCTAGAAGACTGGTGCGATGAAGTTACTGAAGAAATTTTTTTTCCAATTTTCGTTTTCGTTCGAGGTGTCAGAGCTTTGCTTTGATCGAAGGGCTTTCGTCTAATACGTCAACATACTATCTACTAGACTACGGTTATTTTCTCAACAATATGTCTTATACCACAATCCAATCTAAGGGCTATAATTCTGCAATTATGATGGCAACCTTCTTATTCTAGAACTTGCTACAACTTACAAATCGTTAAAACAAAGCGACATGTTTTGTTACAACATTATGTTCGCTAAAGAAATTGTAAAAAGAAAAAATTAAAAGTGGAGAGCATGAGGCGTATTAGCAAATGCATGCGTAATAAAATACTTACCGAAGTAGCTTAAATGTTTCCATGTCAAGATGTTTCATGACAAGATTGCAGGCGGTGTAGTGACTGTTCGGTGATGGATTTTCACAGAAAATCTACTGATTTATTGGGGTGGCTAGATTGCAGTCAATTGCACGACGAAAGTCACCTCGATGATTGTCCTTTTCCGTGAATGCCGCGGAAATACCGATATCGAGGGAAATTGCAGAGCTGATTTCCAGTTCCAATTGCCTTAATTAAACTGGGTATTTTCAAATTGTTGTATGAAGCAGCAGCATGTGGGAACGGATATTGATAAGTGTGCCATAGTCCTGTGTGTATGTCATCATGAATAATATGATCATGATAAAGATTACTGCAGCAGCGAAATTTATTTTGGAGGCGGAATGATTTACAATAGTGACGTTTTGATCCCCGGGTTGGACATTGGTAACCTCTGGTAAAGTGCGGCCACTTAATTTAACCGCACCTGAAGGTCTTTTAATTTGTTGACGAGTGTCACTATTTTAAGTTTATTTCATACTCTTTAACGCAGTAGTAAATGTAATCGAAAAACTCTACTATACAAGGAAAATGTCCTTAAGAAGACAGTGGTCGCTTACGTGATTTTTAATTGTTTGTGTTGCTATATGCCTCCATCCCAATGCTTGTTTCAAATAATGAAGCCTCACTTTACATTAATAGTAGGTATTTAAAACAAATATCCCTTCGAAAGAACTTGTAGGGTGCTCATACATCTTTTCTTTTCTTTTTTTGTTTCTTCTGTCATTTACACAACTACCATACCAACATACAACAGCAATAATAACAAGACCAAGAGCAACGGTGTTCAATTGAATTCTCCGATCTGTTCTGGTATTGGAAGGGAACATACCAAAATTATTATAGAAATTGAGGCCAAAAAATATAGAGACAAGAAGGTCATGTCATGACATACAGTAGCAAAAAAATAAAAAAATAAAAAGCAAGAGAAAAAAAAAATTAAAAATAATAATTGCTGAAAATACGGTACGATAAACTTTTGTTTTCACTGTTTGTTGTTTGTAGTGAAACTACAACTGAATTTGCCAGTGAATGCGGTTTATTTTTGCTACTCTTGTTGTTGTGTTGTTCCAAAGAAAAAAGGACTAGAAAAACGAGAAAACTATCGGGGGAAATGAAAATACCGAAATGACATGAGTAAACGAATGAATGAACAAATCAACTCAACAACTTTATCAAACAAACAATCAAATTCATACACATACATACATGCATACATATACATATAAACCGATAAATACATACACTTTTCTATTTATGTATGTATATAGAAATATAAATCGACAGAAAAATTGGTTGAGAAACTCAACAAATGAATGAAAATCGAATAAAAGCAAAAAACGAATGAATGAATGAATGAAAACAAAGAAAAAGAAACAAAATGGCACAAGAAAACAAAAAATGTAATCGAATCCAAATTTCATGTTTGGCAACTTTCACAAGGTTATTTCGTATAGAAATTAAATTTTTTTTCAACTTTTTTTAAACATTTTTAGTTTATTTTTTTTTCTCATAATGAAAGTCTTGTTGTTTTAATAGGCAAATAATTTTTATTGTTTTGCAGAAGCCAATATTAATGAAGTATTATGAGGGATTTCATAACACGACACAGTGGGATAAAAGTACCTAATTCCACTGTTATATTTTTATTATATTGTTACATTTTTAACCTTTTAAAAACGTTTAATATATGAGTTCGTAGATTGCAAATAAAAATAAATTTGTGCTTAGTTTTAATTAAAATTCTTTATTATTCGCACAATTCTGTGTGCCACTATTCACAACTTTATGTAAACAACAACAATTGCTTTGTTTGTTATTCTTTTTTACACTCTACCGAGTACATACTAACATTTGTTCGTTAGATCTTTACAACGGATTACACAATTATTCTCTTCACACGCAACTCGTCTTCACACAAGACTGACTGAAGTTTTACTGATCCCGTTGCCTGTTTTGTCTTGCCTTTTATATCGCACTGTAAATGTAAACATGTTGTTTACGTTATTGTTGTTTGTGTATTTTGTTCCCGTTTGTCCTTGCAGTGTTGTTGTTGCCTGTTTGTTTAGTTGTTTATCCCTTTTTTATACTGACGTAGTTGCTATATTTTTGTTTATTCGTTGATCATGTAAACAAGTCCATTGTTTTTGTAGCTTTTTTATTATTATTTTAATGTTAAACGATAACACCATTTCCATTTTCATTACAATATGCTCTAGAATAGGCAGAGTTACAGGATACATTGACTTATAAGATCTATTTATTTAATCTGCTCCACAGTTCCTTTGTGAGATAACTTGCATTCTCGGACATCAAATAATTGTCAATTAAGTCGACGACGATTCGTGCCGAGAAATTCACTAGTTTTACTGGTGTTGGATTCAGATATATTGTAGAGAATTCATCCAAGGTCACGAAAAGACCCAAAAATTCGTCCATATTGCGTTTGCATAAAGCTAAACAATTGGTCAATTGTGAGAAGAAACTTCACCTAACTTGCACGCTACTAATCGGCCAACACCATAGTGAATTTTCGCAATTGTTTCGATTGTACAGTTCACAAATGGCTGCCCCTATAGCTATTTTTTTCGTCTTTCTTTTACAAGCACATGCCATTACCATTAGAATTGGTATGCATTATCCCCACAATACTTATCAAGCTTACTTGCTTTTTAAAAACGTAGGAGTCTGCTATCAATCTCTGTCAAACACAGAGTAAATGAAAATTGATCAAATTTTAGCAGAAGTCAACTGACAGTTCTCTTTTAAGAGAAGCAGAGTTACCGTTTTTTAGTTTTTTAGTCCCTGTAGCCTAGTTTAGTGTGTTGACTTCTTAGACAAGGTTTCGTCCTTTAAAACATAATTCAAACATAACATCCGGCAGAAATTCTGAGAGTAAATAAAATTACCATGAAAACTTTCAAAAATCTGTCATTCGGAGTCGATTTTAAACAGTAGTTTGCTCCACTCATGTATAAAATTAACGCACATAACATGGATGGTGTGAGAAGCTAGGCTGTAGTGTATAGAGTTCTAATGACCAATTAAGTAAATACTGCCTTTTGAGTTATAGCTTGTTTAGCTTTACTATGTTCGAAAGGTCATTACAACCCTTCAGGCAGGATTACGACCTAGTTCCTCACACCACTTATGTTGTGTGTGTTTTTTTTTACACATGAGTGGTGGGACCTACAGTTTAAAGTCGATTCCGAACGACAGATTTTTGAGAAACTTTTCATGGCAATTTTATTTACTCTCAGAGTTTTTGCCAGAAATCTGCTGAGAGAAAGTCGCCGAAGAAATACTTTTTGTATTTTGTTTTGGTGTCTAGCCTGGGGCTCGAACCCTGGCTTTACGTCTAATAAGCCAACACACTACCTACTAGACTACGGCGACTTCTTAAAAAAAAAGACTAGCACATGAGCACCAAATTTCCAACTAGTTATCAACCAACTAAATATGCAGAACTAAGTATGAGCACCAAGTCTCCAAATAGTTATCAATAGGGTAAATATGCGAAGAAACATTTGCACATTTGCTTAAAAGAAGCAAATTTTAACCATTTCTGAAGTCTATGACTATGGACGATGCAAACTACATCACGTACGGCACTGATTACGTAATGTGTGAAACAAATTATGAACGAAGCAAAGTGAATCTTTGCAGACAGTGACGAAACTAGGATTGACACAAAAAAGTAATATTAGGTATCTGGTGGGATTGGAAGACTATTGTTCATTATGAAAGATTGCTTCTGAATTCTACTATCAATAGTTATAGAAATAAAAACAAGTAATTCAGTGAAAACGGGCACAATTGGTTGGCAGACATCTTTTCGAGTTTTACCATGACAACGTCACACCAAACACAACTTTAATGATGTGGCAGAAACTGAATGAACTGGGTTGCACTTTGAAGATTTAGTTGATCTTTAAAGAATGTTAAAATTTTATTTCTCAAAAGTTTATATATTTGGTTTAATAAAGTCTTCTTCAAATATTCCAAACATGTGTCATTTTTGGTGGAATTTGTAACGAAATTTCTTGTGTACAATAATTTAATAGAGAAGATTACAAATCTAATTCACGTGACGTAATGATTGAGTAGATCTTATGGATGCTTATTAATAATTAAAACATAAATGCTACTAATATTTTTGAAGTTTTTAATCATGTCCTTAACTATTTATATATTCTTATGTTGTCATTCACTCAGTAATTCAAATCATGTGTTTGAATTTATTTATAAATTTTTTATATTTTTTTTGTATTTTTAAAGGCTTGTATTTGTGGCATGAAAAAATAACAATTAAAAATAGTATCAAAGCTTTAAATTGTCATATCAATAATGCTACAAAAACATTGTTTCTTTTTTTTTAATAAATATTCTAATGGAAGAAAAACGTATGAACTCTATAGCAAATTAAGCCTTCAGCGAGTTTAAACAAAAATTTATAACACTTTTTATTAACACGGACAATTGATATTTTAATAAAAAAAAATCAAAAAATCAATGTGAGAAAAATATTCCACAAAATATTTTCAAACACATTTGGTACAATAAAACGGTAAGCAAGTATAGGCACCGGAAAATAATAACTGTAATTAAAAAAGAGAGAAATATTTACAGTTAAATTTTTTTTATTAACTCCCCCCTTTGACCCGGTGAAATAGTCCGCAAAATAATTCAAGCGGAGTTTGTTTTTATTGAATGAAGACTTTTCTGTTTATTGAATTCATTTAAATTTTACAAAAAAAAAGTGAATATTTAATAACAATTTATTAATTCATGCATTAAACTCGAAATCGGTCATGGTCTATAGGCCATGACAGCATCTTGTTAAAACCATATACCGTCCAGTTCACAATACTAAAAAAAATGTGGATTATTAATAAGTCGTAGGGCACTGCCTCGAAGCTAACGGTTCTTCCAGAGTCATTTGCGAAAAAATACGGCCCAATAATACCCACTAAAACGCCACTATTTTCAATATAACCGGATTCTTCTTCTTCCAAGCTGAGTTCTCTGAGTCCCGTATTTGCTTCATCGCTGAAGAAAATTTTATATCAAACATTAACATTGAAAATTTGTTGCTTTAGCACACAATCAATACATCTGTGGCGTTGGCATGACGCCTTATAAAGTTCAATTGGTTCAAAAGTTGAAGCTGCATGATCATCCGCTTCGTTTTCGTTTTGCTAGATGGGCAAACGAGAAGCTGTACGATGATGTAGATTTTGCCAAAAAAAATCATATTTTCGGATGAAGCTCATATTCATCTTGGTGGGTACGTTAATAAACAAAATTGCCGTACTTGGGGCTCAAAAAATCCACACGTGATCTTACAGAAGCTAATGCAGCCACTACGAGTGAGTGTTTAGTGCGGCTTGTGTAGTGAAGGCATCCATATTTCTTTGAAAATGATGATGGCGCAACCGCAACGGTCAATGGAGATTCCTATCGCACCATAATAACCGTTTTTTTGTATCTGCTACTTATGGTATTAATGTGAACGACAGGATGGTGCAACATGCCACACATCGCATGCCGCAATCAAGTTATTGCGTCAAACGTTCAATGGCCGTTTAATTAGTCAGTAATGTCTATTGGCTGCCAAGAACCTACGATTTGATTCCGTTGGACTACTTTCTGTAGGGCACCTTTAAAGAAAAATGTTATGTCGACAAACCAGGGGCAATTGAGCGACCCCATACACTCGAAATAGTGCACGAAAATTGGTCCGATCCAATGAGGATCGCCAGCCGCGGTAGCCATATGAATGAAATTGCAAAAAAAATAATAAATTTGGCAAAATGGCAAACCGTTTTTGTTTTTTTTTTTTTAATTTAAACTTTTAAATGGCCCAGCCTTTATATTGATGGAGATATTGATGGATATGCAAATCGAAATGAAAAATATGCCGTAGTTTTGTTTCTGGCACATGCTTTCATGTATTTTCTAATTACCATAGCATTGGAAATATGACGTACATTCCATCCATTCGATACTACATAATAAAATTACCCTCATTTCCTTCCAGAGTTTGATCACATCCTAATCACATTGCTGTGAAGTAACTGCCATTTTGTCCATTCACCCGTATGACTTTATCCGCTTGCACAAAAGACCATTTTTTACATTCTTACGAGGGCATTTTGCTTATTTCTTAGAAGTTTAAACAATATGCCACAAAGATTTGTAAGTTTAGTCCTTTTACTAGGAAAGCTGTGTTATCGGCAAATTTTAATTATCCTTTACACTTTCGCTAACAGAAGAGATGTTTTCAGTAAAGCGTGTATTGTGATGATGCACAGACTAGACCACATCACTGTGACAATGTTTTGATCACCAGTTTTGTAGTAAAATTTCACTACTTTTATGCGTTTCTCAATTGCTAAATCTTCGACAGCAGGAAGAAATGCAAATGAAAGATATTGTTATGAAAACGGAAACGGTATACGTCGTTTAAAATTAAAATGAGCAAAAGTTACACAAACAAATACAACGAACTTGTTACAAGTAAACAGTAAGACAACATCAGTTAGAAAGAAAAGGGGATAGACAAGTAAGCGAGAACGCAACAACAAGTAATGTGAACAAAATATACAAACAACAATGAAGTCGCGTAGAGGTCCCGAGAAGGCGAAACCCCAAATGATCGACTTAAAGAACCTTCATTAGACTGATTACGTGGGTATATAAAAAGGCAAGACAAAGCAGGCAACGAGTAGTGCACGAATTCAGTCTGTCTTGTGTGAAGACGCATTGCGTGCGAAGAGAACAGTCGTGGTTTGAAGATCTCCGTTGAAAAGATCTGCGTTGTAAGCAAAGAAGAATAGCGAACAAGCTATTATTGTATAGTTGTGCACAGTGGCACACAAAAATAGTCCGATCAATACAGAATTTAATTGAACTTAAACACCAATTTATTTTTAATTTGTTTGCAATCAACGAAGTCATATTCTAAACGTTTTTCAAAAGGTAAAAAAGTAGCAATATTTAAGGGCTATTAGTCTTTCCAGATGGGTGGATTTGGAAGCTTTAAAGAGAGGATCCTATACTATTATAAAATTATTAAACAAATAAATTATTTAGTCTGTATCGTTATAGTTATTTTCAATGACTAATTTCTTCTCTAGTGAATGAAATTTTGTTTCCAAAATTCTTAAAGACTGCAAAACGAAATTTTCCCCTAAAAAGAGATTTATTTGAAACACTACAATGCGTGTAAAGAAAGAAACTGACCCAGATTCTTTTCCTTTATGTCATGAAAAGAATTCACACTAATGGAACAATTTCCTTAAGGTAATAACAAAACTTTAAGACTTTTGTGTAATACACTGCGAATATTTGCGCCCCTTTTTTGCGCTTCTAATGCTATGAGTCAAGGCACTTCGTGCTACAGCAGCAAAAAAAAAACACTCACAGCCATACATAAAATGAATCCCTTTTCGCATTTCACATTTCAGTTGTTATTTCTCTTTAGTTTTCATTTTAAATACGATTTCATTTGTAAGCATACCTACATACATATGTACATATTTTTTCTTTAACATGTCTTTTATTTTATTCCTAATGTTCGTTTTTTGTTGTTGTTGTTTTGTTGGTACTTTTTTCTTATTTTCAGAATATTTTATTAGTTTTTAACGTTTGTCAGCTGGGTAAGTCACCGACCGTTTGTTGTTTATACTTTGATTAATTGAAAAAATGTATGTATGTGTGTGAGTATGTAGTGAAGTATGTATGTGTATGTGTATTTGAATGTATGAATATTTATCTATTCCCAGTAAAAAAAAAACAAAAAACGTTGACAAAAATTTAGCTTGTCATATACACAAGTTACAAAGGCACCAGCAGTAGTAGCTGCAGTGTTAGAAGCTATTTTTTTTGCTTGTTTCGTTCTTCTTTTTTTATTTTAGTTCTAACAAAAACACCGTCATTTTGAGCTCTTTGTTGATGAGCGACACATGTGACAGCTTCTCTCCTCGTTTTTTTTAGCATTTTTTTTGTACTTTGAAGCTGTGATTTGCTGTTTATCATTGAGGCAAAATCCTTAAATAGACACACACACACACACCAACACACACTTCTATATTTCGCCAGAATCCATATCACTCAAATTCTAACTTCTTCTATACATGCATATAAGTGAATATGTATAGGTTTGATAGATTTTTTCTTGCATTTTTGTGTAGAAACGGTACAATGAACCATGAAGGAAGCGCACAAGAAAGCACGCGCTTATAAAATAAATTAATTTTACTTTGTAGGAAATTCTTTTTTTTTATCAGCACAGAAGGATGTAAATAAGATTTGAAATCATTGATTATTACCTATATAATATCATGCCTTCCAACAGGGGGTTACGAATTTTGACGACTGATGACGGCCTTCTTGTTGTAGTTGCATCTGTCAAATTAGTTGTCATTCATTCAGAATGTTTTGCGAAATCGGCATGGACGACCATAGACAAGTACGTGTTTTCGGAAAGAGATATATCATCTACTTCTGGACGAATAGATACGTAAGCAAGCAAAATTATCGAATTTGGGCCAACATCAATCCATACGAGCTCCAGGATCGTCCAATACACTCCGAAAAAGCACCGTTTGGTGTGGATTTTGAACACGTGTCCTTACCGATCCATATTTCATTGAGAAGTATGTTGGCCAAGCCATCACTGTTAATGGCGAGATATATACGTCAATCGCCGTTGTCTGGTAGGTAGTGTGTTGGCTTACTAGACGTGACACCACGGTTCAAACCCTTGGTCAGACATCAAAACAAAAATATAAAAAAATATTTCTTCGGCGACTTCCTCTCAACGGATTTTTGCCAAATACTCTGGGAGTAAATAAAATTGTTATGAAAAAGTTTCTCAAAAGTCTACTTTAAACTGTAGGTTCCGCCACTGATTTTTAAAACAAACACACACAACATAAGTGGTGTACGAAGCTAGGTCTTAATCCTGAAAGGTTGTAATGACCAATTACTTCTTTTGACCTGAATTGGATGATCTGGACACCAATGACATGTGGTTTCAATAGGACAGCGTTATGTGACACACACATAGCTGCCAGATTTGACGATTTATCGTCATTTTGACGATTTTGAGCTCCAAAAATATCATATTGACGATTTGACGATTTATGCCCTTATTTTGACGATTTTTGGAAATTAAAAATTTTCATCATATTCTTTACTTTAGCCACTTTAAGCCTTGTATTTACATTGCAATTGTTACTATTGCAAATTTATGTTAGTAAAAACAAGGAGTAAAGTATTATATTTTTAAGTTACTTTCGAATATATGTGAGGATTTTTCTGTATTTTATTCCTTTTTAACCCCTTAAAAGCCAAAAAAATTACAATAATTTATCACTTGTCGTTGCAGACAATTTTAAAAATTCGAGTATAGCTTCTAATATTACCATCGGAAGAACAAAGGCAAGTACCGTTTACCGCAAATGTTTTGGTTTAAATTGAAATATTCGTTGTATAACAAAATAAATTATACATGAATGGAAAGCTTATAAAATTTGCGTTATTTTGATGCCCATTATATATATGAATTGAGTTAACAGAGATTATCAGATAGAGAAGAAATTAGATTTGAAAAAATTTAAAAAAAAAATTGAACTAGATTGAATTTTGAAAAACGGAAAAAACCATTTTGGTTAAATTACATGGTCTTTATAATCAAGAAATTTCAACAATTTAGTAAAGTAAATTCTATGAAAAATTAAAAAAAAAACAAAAATTTTGTCAGAAATTTTCAAAATTTTTGAATTTTCAAAATTTTTTTTTAAATTTCTGATAACCTATTGATAACGCCTCTTAAAGACCTTTCATATGATACCAAATTTTTATATAGTTCCTTTGGAAGAAATATGAAAAAAGTCCAAAAAACCTCAAAAAAGGAGCTTTTTATCCTTTGATCCAGCTCACCAAATATTGACCCCAGGACAAAAATTTTGAGAAACGTTGTCTTAGAGTGAATCAAACTTTCATTTTAGTCGGGAACATTCGCAACTTTTATTTTGGGGCCACCCTGATGTACATACTTACATACATACATACATACATACATACATACATACTTTATATGTTTTGCTACAATAGAAATAATTTTGGATTTTAAAAACTTTTAATTTATTTATTTTTTTCTGATGATTTTTTGACGATTTCAATAAACGTCTTTGACGATTTCGACGATTTTTCTCAAATATTTGACGATTTGGTGCCTCATTTATCTGGCAGCTATGGACACACATTACATAACACATTGAACATTCAGCGCGAGTGATTTAAGCGCTTGGTCACCTCAAGTGAAGGTGATGTGTACAGGTCATAGTGAGCGTTAGATTTTTTTGTGGACGTTTCTTCTGCGATAAGCCATAAATCACAGAGGTTATCAAAGCCAACATAATCCATGGCATCGGTTAAATTCAGCCTAGTTTATATACTGAGTCAAGGATAATTGGACATTTCGAGTGCTTTGCACTACAGAAGCCATGGCGGACATTAGTGGTATGATATATTCCACACATAATGACATCAATAAAGCTTTCAAACAAGGTATGATGGATTCTCTGCGACTCGACATTTACTGTTTATAAAGCTTACAGAATTTCTTTGCTCACTCTTCAAATGGGTGATGCGTTAGGAGCACTTTCTAAAATGTTTGAAAATTCTTTATAGTTTGCTAATGATATCAGTATAGCTCTCCAAATTTTTGTCATAAGTTTTTACAATTAGAATCCATTATGATGATTAAAGAAGGAGTCTATTTAACATATTGAGAGATTGTATACCGATAGCGATATATTGATAGAGAAGACGTAATAGAGAAATTAAGTCAATCGTCTCCAAAGAATCATTCGATAACGCCCCCTGGACATATGGCCTTCAAGGGGATAACATCAACAAAAAATACCATAGGGAGGTCAGTCTCAGCTCCAAGACTAAATTGTGGTACCCTAAGACTGATAAGTTTGGATTCGCAAATAGGTTCAAAAACAGACAGAGTTCTGAGCTGTATATTGATGTATACAAGTCTAGCGTGTGCAGATTTGATAAGCGCAAGATAAAGCACGCTTTGTGTAGCTATCGGAGTGCAAGTGTACTGTGCAACATTGCATTTTTGATACTTATGGGGATTTAGCATTTCGAATGCAGCGATCAGGAAACAGAGGGAAGTATTCTTTACTCCTTGGTTACAAGTCCATCATAACTAATGCACATGATCACAATAAACTGTTGAGAATCGGCATTGGGCTAAAAGGCTTCATCGGAAACTTCGAACGTTTTAAGGATTAGAGGATATGAATGTAGAAGTGAGTGGCTCTTATTTTTGTTCGAATTTATTAGTAAAATTTATAATTGAAGCCTTTATTACGACCTCCTAATAAATTCATATCACAAATAGGTTCAAACGGAGACAGAGTTCTGAGTTGTATATTCATGAGATTATTCGATTACCTATTTATTCTTCTACAAAAAAATATGAATTTAATGGATGTATTCCATAACGGAAAAAATGATTGGAGAACTAGCTCTTATGTCCATATGCAATTCTCAGTATTCACAAACTAAAAACAAATAATTGTAGCCAAATAAGGGTCACAATTAAAATCATTTTTAAATTTGCGATCAAGCATAAAACCGGCTTTCGTTTTTTAATAAAAAAAAAATAAAATAAAAATTAAATTTTATTTTCAATATTGTAATCAGGACAAATGCACTCTGCCAGCAGGGTTTACTCAATTTCGTTTCAATGCACACACAGAGCGAGAGAGAGAGAGAGAGACAGCTTATTTTTACAAGTGTATTGGAGTGTATGTATATAGCATATTTGAATGTAATTGAACTTACCTTGAATTATTGTTGGCTGTGCGATTGCATTCAATTTTTATATAAAAATTGAAATATTCCTGCCAAAAACTTTCGCATTTTCATATTGAAAAGTCAATGAATGAATGGATGAATGAATGGGTGCTTTGACTTTATTTTTTGTTTTTGTTGTTTTACTTTCAAATTTTAGATAATCAAACACATAGTTTTACTTGCTGTGTGTATATTGGTAGATGTGTGTTATTTTTCTGTGTTCGGAATTTATTGGCAGATGTTAAACGAGTGCTAAATTCGAACAAAAGGATCAAATGATGTATTGGTTGTGTGCATTCGCTTGTGTATGTTAGTATTTGATTTCACTGATAATACCGTACACACACACACACACACGCTACTATGTTTTCCATAATATTTGAATTTATTTCATTGAGTTGTTTTCATTTTTTTCTTATTTCTTTTTTTGTTGTTGTATTCTATTTAGACATGGTATTTTATATAAAAAAACAAAAGAGAGAATAGAAAATTATTTCAATGTATTAGTACGAGTAAAACAATGCAAATATTTTGCGATTATAATAACATACAATGTCGCTAATAATATGATTGATGATAATGCAGATTCTGGTGAGGAACAAAAGAACAAAAAAAAAAACTAAAATTGAAATATATATTGAACCTTGATCTAATTTTTGGTGTTTGGTTTTTTGTTTTGGTAAACAAAAATTCATTTTGAAAATTTTGTGGATTTTTTTTGCTTCCAAATAAATTAAAATCCACACAAATTAGTGCATTTAATATGTGCATTTTCTATTGGCATTAATTTTTTAGATTCTTTGATCTTCGTCTATTCAGTCTTTCATCACTTTGTTGATTAAATTTTTGTTAAAAATTTAAAATAATTTTTAAAATTTGCTATCTTACACTAAATTTTCATTCAGTTTTGTTAATATTTTTATGAAAATCAGAAAAACAGATAAGAAAAGTTTCTTTGATTGAAATGAAAAAATGAGATTGAAGAAGATTTGCAAATTGCGAAAACCATTGTATAAAGCACAAGCAATAAATATAGGAGAATGAAGTAAGATAGCTTCAAAAGCAATAATTCGTTAATGACTGTAAATACCCCCAAATTAGCAAATAATTAAATGTCGGCCCTTGAAATGGTAAGTTTGCCATCTAGAATCAACCATCATGTATTAACAATCGTGTATGAAATTCATAGTTAAGAAACTTTACTCTTATTGAGTTCTACTCTATTTCAAGAGGTGATATTAACTGCCAATCCTATAATGTTATACTCTGTGGGGGACTGGGGTAGGTGGTCTTAATTTTTTTAAATTAAATTATTATAGGATCTGAACCTACATTGCTTTGAAGACTACAGCACGCGATCTAGATTTATTACCAGATACATAAGTATGTTGTAGCCGTAGTCTAGTAGGTAGTGTGCTGGCTTACTAGACATGAGGCCACGGTTCAAACCCCAGATCAGACATCTCCAACCAAACGAAATATTCAAAACTTTTACTCCGGCGACTTCCTTTCAGCTGATTTCTGGGAAAAACTCTGAAAGTAAATGAAAATTCTTAAAAAATCTGTTGTTTAGAGTCGACTTTAAACTGCCACTCATGTATACAATTAACACACATACAACATAAGTGGTGTTAGAAGCTAGGTCGTAATCTTAACTGAAGGGTTGTAATGACCAAAAAATGTTTGTACATATATGGACAGTATATTTAAGAAAGAATTTCGTTCAGAAAGCGCGTTTGGGGAGGAATATAATGAAGAAAAATCACAAATAGCATCAGAAGCTTTGGATCTTTGGATTTAATTGACTAACGAATGTCTAGTGTGGTGGAAATCTCATCTCATAAATGACTTCATACAATTATTAACTGATGATTCAAAACTAGTAGTAGCTGGGCGTTGAGGCATTTTCCCTATATCGTTGGATACAACTTAATCGATAAGGTCATCGAATCATTATTTTCTTTTAAATGAAAGTAGTGACACCTAGGAACGATATTAAAATGCTTATTGATGACCAGGTGGCTGTTAGAAGCACAATTTTCACATTATGTGGGTGCCAAGACATAGTGGGTTCGATATTTCGGGTGACTTCCATAAATTGGAAATCTTATTGAGAATTGACAATACGGTAGTCGAGTCCGTAGTTCTGCGTGTACAGACTTGAATTCGGGTAAGATAGAGCACATATAGAGTAGTTATTGGAGTCATTGTTTGACATTGCATTTTGAATACTTATCTGAGATGCATTTAGCATTCCGCATGTAACGACGAGGAAGCGGAGGAAACTATTATTTACTACTTGCAAATCATAACTAAGCACATGACCTGAATAATCTGTCGAAAATCGGCATTGGGAATATAAAAGGATTCATCAGAAACTCCGAATGTTTCCAGGATTATAGGAAATGAATGTTAAAGTTAGTGTATTTAATAGGCTTTGATTTCTGTTAAGTTTCATTATTATAATTTAGAATTAAAACTTATATTACAACCTCCTAAGGAATTCATATTATTTTATCAATTTATTTTATGAGAATTAACTTCATTCATTGTTATTGACATTTTTGAAAGTTAATATAATTTACAACCAGTAGAAAACTTTTGATTAAAAAATTTCAATTAATTGACAGTGTATTACTGTCAACAGAAACTTTTCCTATGTATTCTATAACGAAATGAGCAAATATTTATTTAAATTAATATTCCACAGGATTATATCCATGATTTTGAGACTGCAATCAGCAGTAGTTTGATTGAAAATAAAATCAAAGGAGGTTGAATTGGAAAATTTCAATTCCATTAGTCCGGCAACATTTCTTTACAATTGTCAAAATATACTTCAACCATTTATAAAATAAGCTCTCAGTTTGAGAAGAAAAACAAAAAAACGCTCTTGATTTCTCTGCCAAATTTTACATTTTCGTGCTCTCTGCATATCTTGCTAAAAATCTCTCTTTTAATTTGTTAATGTAATTTCTGCACAAAATACCATCCGGTTTCTATACACACACCGGCAGACATCACTATATTTGTGCAAAAATCTACAAATATATACACACACACATACAGATACAATACATAATTCATATGATAACAGTTGGAGTACTATCGCTTCTACATTGTTTTTGTTGTAGAATATTAAAGCTACAACAACAAAAACAAAAGCACACATATATAGTCCTCACACACAAACAAATTTACAAAAAGAAATAAAAACATCAAAGAAGATACGAAAAAAAGAAACTGAAAACATTCCCTACAATAATGCATAAAATATGGAGAAATGCTGGAGTGAAGTGGAGTAAAAAAAGTGAAAAAATAACAAAAACAATAGCAACAACAGGAGCAACTTGAAAAATTATATGCTTCCATAGAAATATCCCGGAAATTACGTAAGCAAAGCAATAACTGCAATGCTGTGTTGAGTCTGTTAAAAAAAAAGAGAAAAAACAATGAAGAATAAACAAACAAACACACACAATTGAAGCAACATTCAATTTCTGTTCTCTTTTGGCCAGAATATTGTCGATTATGATTATGTTGCTTCACAATAATGATGTTGTTGTCCCATTGATGCTGTTGCTGCTACCAAACCCAAGCCAAGCCAAGCCATAAGTTATTGTCGCAACGAAATTAAACAAACGAATATCCCAATCAAAATAAAAACACAAAAAAACAAAAGAAAATAACAACAACCCTGGAAAGGAATAACGTATACAGGACAATAATGGCACTAAAAATTGTGAGACTGAAATAACTACAACAGCAACAACATCTAAGCCAAATTAGTTTAATGCCAAACTGATAAGAAAACAAGTTGTACTCATAAAGTACCTTCAAAAAGAGGAGAATAGGAATAGGAAAGGGGGCAGGAAAAGACTGATGAAGCAAAGGAGCTTTGAGAGAGGCGGAAAGCTATGAAGAGAGAGTGAGGCATATGGAGGGAAAAATTTAAGTTTTCTTTACGCGGTGCTATTGATAAGTGGCTTCAATACTACAGGGCGTGAAAAGAAAAAATTTCGATTAAAAACTGAGAAAAATTTAAACATTCTGAGGTGAGCCAATAAGACTATGACTTTTGCAATGAAACAAAAATTTTTGAATTTCATACACCTCGTCCCTGTTAACAAAAGTGTGCTTTGAGTTCATAAAAAGAGATTTGAATAGGAGATCATTTCATCACTGGAATCCAATCTCTTTCCAATGAACCATTTCTTCAGGTTTAGAAGCAAAATATATTCACTATGGGGTAAATTCGGTGAGCGTGCAATACGTAGCATAATTTAAGAATTTTTGCCATCGAAACCGCACACGTGTGTACCCTCGCATTGTACTGGTGTGGCTGTTTTATTTCACGGAATGGTTGTCATACCTCTATTGACTGACAAAGCCACTTTAACCAAGTTTGGTGTCGATTTGATCCAAAGGACCCTCTGTTCTAACTGCTGTATAGTGGTCTCTGTAGTGCTGTGGATGATCCGTATCTCTTTTAAGGTCAAACACAGTTCTAAACTGACCGCACACTAGGAGGAGAATTTCCTCATGCGATCATTCAAAGCAAGCGATCATTCAAAACTGAAATCATTACACATATGATGTGAGTATTTCTTCTAAAATCTCTCAAACTTTTTATCTTCGTTCAGCAAAAACTATAAGCAGAATTCTTTCAATTGTGTCTGTTGTAGAGAGCTTAACTGAGCAGTTGTTTTATTATGACTCTTGATACAACAATGGGATCGATTGCGGGAAAACTAAGAGTCTAAAAACAGATCAAAACGACACTGGTCATGTAGCAATGGGTAGTTATTTAGAAATTCACAACTTTTGGTTGGCAACAATACTTTTACTTGACAACTAATTTTATAGCTGCTGTAAAATGGTAAAAATATCTTCAAAATCCCACTACCTACAGCGAATTTAGTGATGCATCACAAGCAAATACGCAAACAGGAGACACACATAATTTCAACAGCAGCATAATATGAAAACTCAACAATAATAACAACCATCACACAAACAAGCATATTAAATTAGGGTGTTATTTGGCAATAAATGCCAGACCTCATCACATAACAATACACCAACAACCATAATACTTTTGAAACGAAAAAACCAAAAAAAAGAGCACAAAAACACAAGAACAGCAACAATAAAGACAGCAAAGACAATCATTTTCGTTTTCTTAAACTCCAGACAGAGATTTCCAAAGTCTAGCAGTCAGATATTGAGACAGGAAGTCAGACATGCCGTAGAAGAATTGGTCACAGAGACTGTCATGAAAAGACAAACAAAAGGATAATAACGACACTAAAGATGGAAACACAGACACACATACAGACAAACCAGAAGGATGGTTGGGTAAACAATTAAAACGACAACACACACCAACACACGCAACTGCGTGCCAAAGTGTTGAAGCATTGCATATACAAAATGCATGAGCCGATATGCAGAGTTTGCCGAACTGAAGCGAATACAGCAAATAAGCACCATGAGTGTAAAGGGATACACACATATACACCTAGCGAGTCACTTATCCAGTCACTTAGTCGGTCATGTGTACACATTCATTCTACGTTCATTCATTTATTCGTTCATTTAATATGGTTTATTGTTATAGTTTTTGGTTTTGTTATTGTAATGTTGAAATGTTTTCGGTTGCTGCGACAAAACAAGAAACAAACGAATGCCCTTAAATTGTATACAGGGTGTATGAAGACAGGCCAACAAAAATTTCGCAAACATTTGATCCTTGAGCCTTATACACCAGTCGTAAAACAGGGATTTTGAAGGAGATCTAAAACTTTGCACAGCAGATTTGAATCATGTACTTCATGTATTTTAAAGTCTGTTGTAACTTTAAACAGTTTAAAATAGGTGAAGACTGTGTCCCGCAGGTCTTCCTACTGGAGCCACTACTATGGAACATTATGTACGATTGGGTACTTCCTCTTTAATTATCAAACGGGACCACATTTGTAGGGCTTACTGGCGACATTACCATTGTCTCAGTCGCTAAGACGCAAAAGTTCGAGCTTGACTTGATAAGTCTGGATTGACACTTGCTGTGCAGAAGACAGTGACCGTTGGGGTGATTATCGACAACAGATTGAACTTCTAATAGCACGGAGATCATGCTCAATATTTGAGGTGTAAATTTATTGTAGAGGAGGATAATAATAAGCATCATCATGTTGATAACCTTGTATGCTGGGCCAATATGGTTGGAGGCACTCTCTGTGAGGACTACAAAGAAATAACTATTCTCGGTGTATCGCCTTAGTGCGATTATACTGATTAGTGGTTTCAGAACAACATCTGATGAACCGATACTGGTATTGGCAAAAACAACTGATAGGCATATTTGCGGATGAGATAAATCGGATATACTCTCGCCCTCTCGAGAATCAAGGCCATTAAAGACAGTCACAATGGGAGGATAGTTTCTCCTTTTCCTTAACGTAACCCATTGTTGGAAAACAAACAGTTCTTCTTGGATTCTTTAGAAAATATCTGCACAGATTTGGTCATGATAGCACCCCTATATCGTCAAACTGTGCGGATGAGGACAAAGATGTGGAGCATATTCTACGAGATTTAGATGGCACGAGAAAACGAATTTCAGGTCAAACTAGCTTATTCTTTTGGAAATTTGATGTTTGTCAGCCATGTTCCGTTTATGAAAACAATACAATAAATAATTGTAATTGAATTTTTGCCAGTTTTCAGCTTAACCCCCTGTATGCATATTCTCGCTTTCTTACCTCTCTTCCTCGTTGAACAAACAAAAAGGATAATGACACTTTAGCAGCCAAACAATAACAGGAGTTGTGCCAACATTTTGAATGCAGCAGTTGTTAATGTAATTGTGGTTGAGACGCTCTAAAAGGAAGTAAGTTTTTGTCGTTCAACGTGTGTGTATGTATGTGTAGAACTATTGGAGTGAGGGTCTGGTTATGCTAAAATTTCTTTTTGTACACATGCAGGCATGCTATGGGTGCGGGTGGATATTGGCTTTAAGAGCTTAAAAGTTTAAAGGGGAAGGTGTTAAGTTTGTTTACTTCATTTGCTTGTAAATTGTTTTAACCGTCTTTTAATCCCTCTTCAGACATTTCACATACATACTCTCTCTCTCTCTCTCTCTCTTTTTCTTGTCTTTCCTTTTCTTCTTATGGTAGTCTTACATAAATGCCTACAAATTGTTGTTTATTTGTAAATTGTTTATTTGCGAGAGAAAGAGAGACTGAGTGATGGGAAGAGTAAGAGATTTCACGGTTAATTTCAAGAACTTAAGCCCTTCAAAAACTGACAAGTTAATATTGGGTCTCCTTAACACTGAGATGCCTAAAGGCGAAATTGTTGTCTGGCCTACTACAATAGAAGCGGAAGTTGTAAAATAAATTTCAACATGTTGTAAATAATTAAGCAGGTTAAATAAAACGTTTTGACCTTAAATCAGGTGGACTACAAAAATGAACTTTTGCCAAACAGTACCCCTAAGCTACACCTTCATTGCCTGACGACTGTACATATGAAAAGGGAGTTGGAAAATTAAAAGAAAATTATAAAAAAGAAAAATATTTAACAGGGATTATGTTTTTATGGCCCTTGTATAGCCAGCCAGCTGTATGTATGTATGTGTGACTGTTGTGATGATGATATTTGTCATTGTCAGTTTTATTGTTTTTATGTGCCATCCTGATTGTAGTTGTCATTGTTGTTGCAGTTGTTGCCGTTGTTGTCATTTCCGTTTTCCGGATTTGTGTGGTTTTTATTTCCTTTTTCGGATACCATGAAATATGAGCCTAATTAGTTTCGTTCTCGCTCTCTCTCTTCCTCTCTTTCTTTCTCATTTACTCTTCATTTTACTCTTTAATATATATTTTTCTTCTTCTCTTATTCTCTCTCTTTTATAAGCTTAATGTTGAACCGAAAGAATCCTGTTTGCTTGTATGCACGTTGTTAGGATAATCGTTATAGAAACGGAAGTTTGTTTAGTAGTTGTTTTACTCATTGTTGTTATTATTTTTCTTGTTATTGCCGTTGTTGTTGTTGTTGTTCATTAAATGGTCACCTAGTTGTGGTCGTGATGGAAAACAAGCTGTTTGCACTCACCCATTTTCCTTTCCCATGAAAAAAAGGACATTAATGGGTAATACTCTTGAATTATGTTTTCCTTTCTTTGCTGCTGGAATGCAAAATTAAATTTCGCCAGCAAATATAATGACTTTTTGAACAACAGGCAGAGAAGTGTTGTTGTTTTTGTTGTGTTGAGTTTTAAAATTCTTTTCATTTTAATGATTTAATAGAGTTTAAATTGTGGAATATTTTATAATTAAAAACATAAAATAAGAAACTTTACATTGAAATAATTTTTTTATACTTTTTCATAAAAAAAGAATTCAGAGAAGAATTCCTATTTGTATCCCGTTGTCTAGCAGATTTATGATGCTCATATAAAATATATCTTTTAAGATAGAACTGGTACAGAAGCATAACGTGTTCGAAATTCTTTCAATACTCAGCAACTATAATAGTTCTGTAGTTGTAATACTCTGACTAATTATAGAATGAAAAACGAAAAAAAATGTTTATTGTGTGCTTATTAAGCATGGCTAAACTTAAAAAACTCTGAACTTCTGCAAGCTCAAAAGATGTAGAACGTTATTTACGCCCAGCTGTGGCCGAAACAATTTAAAAGAATTCTGGATATGGTGTTGACTAATCGTAGATTGAATGTGCGCAATATTCTGAAGGCATCGTCTTCTAGAGCTTTGCACAAGATGGATACCATGTTTGCTACAATCGACACAAATGCACTCGTATAATAACTTTGCAGATGTGTTCGCCGTAGTCTAGTATGTAGTGTGTTGGCTTATTAGATGTAAGGCCACGGTCCAAACCCCAGGTCAGACGAAAAATAAAAAAATATTTCTTCAGCAAATTTCTGGCGAAAACTCTGAGAGTAATTGAAATTGGCATTAAAAGTTTCTCAAAAATCTGTCGTTCGTAGTCGACTTTAAACTGTAGGTCCTTCCACTGAGTGGTGTGAGTAGCTAGGTCTAATAGGTGTGAGTTTAGGTCGTCTTCCTGACTGAAGGGTTGTAATGACCAATTATGTATGTATGTAGAAGTGTTCGGCGTTGTTTAACCGATATATGACCAAAATATGGAGACTGAGTAACAAAAATGAATGGAGTAGTCTAGTAGCTGTCTATTATTTTAAAAAGCAGACTATTTTGTGGCATACATGTAGGTCAGAAATGGACTTAGGGGAAGCAGCGGAAGTCTTTGATCGAAGAATCAGATATTTTGACTCCAATGCGAAAGTCTGTAATCTTTTCCAACCGGAAATTTATGCCGTCGAAAGATATGCTCAATTCAACTTAAATAGGAAATAAAAAAGACGGAATATACCAATACTATCTGAGAGTCTGCCCGCCTCTCAGGGAGCCAGCTCTCATGAGGTTAAAGTGGTCAGAATACTTTTGTGGGCTGGGTGTAGATATTTACAAAGGCATGCTTAAACTTTTAAAAGAGTGATTAATTTGTAATTTGTGATTCGCGTACGAATACTACAATACTCAGTAGAAGGTTGTGTGTTTGCTTTGCTTGCTGTCTTTGTCTTTTTCTGTCTTCTTTTTTTGTAAATGCCTTAGTTGTTGCATTTAAGTAAGTTTTGATGAATGAACAGATTCACTCGAATCATTCATAAGTATTATAAGTACATATTTTTTTAAAGTTATAAATCTGAATGCTTTGGCTTATGAATCAAACATATTTCGAATAGTGTGGGTTTCATGTCAACGTTGTACTCATACTCATTGCAACCTGTATTTATAAATTAATGTTGTAGTGAGTACGAATGAATCAGAGTGGTTGAATTTCAATACTGTTGACTTCCTCATACTTAAAATTTCATAACTACTTATGAGCAGCGAAAAAACGATTCATTGCTGATCTCTGATAGACAGGTCAAGTTCGGATTTTAGCACAGGAGCAGGAACTTTTGGTCTGAAAAAAAAATTTTCTGAGCTCCCTGGTAATATCATCCAAGCGGTAAACTATAGCATCGAAAGATGTGCCCAATCAACTTGAATATGAGATACAAAAGACGGGACATACTATCTGACAGTCAGGTCACCATTCGACCACTTAGCTCTTATGAGGTTAAATTGATAGATAGCCTGGGAAAACTGAATCAGCTAGGTACAGAAAACAAGTTCATGTGGGAATAATAAACAATGAGCAAGAAGATGAGGTTACGAAAAGGTAATTCTACGACATTGACGTGACCATGGTGAATTATGGTTTCGGATGTTTAGTAAACTGTGTTGAACGAAAAGTAGAAGAAAAAAGATTCTTTTCAAACCAAGCTCTTGATTATAGAAGTAGGAGATCTGACTCGTGTATGAGACTATCAAGAAATAATCTGCGATTGATAACCAGTCTTTTGACAGTTCACTGTAGGATTGTCATATCATAGCTTGTTAATGTTTACTTCAAAATTAATGGTGGTATACTTTCTATTTAATTGAAAATGAAATATATTACTCATACGCATCATATCACATATACTGGACTAGTGACTCTGAAAAGTATGCAATAAAAAATATTTGATTTCGTCATGTGTGAATCTAATATGTGATTAGATATCACTCATACGTCACATATGTACTTGTTATGAATGAATTTTACATATTATATATACATACATATGTATATGTATGAGCATAATGTGACTAAATATAATGAATGGGTGGGCCATTGAAAAGTTTACATTTAAAAATGCAATCAAAATAAAAACACTTAGAAATGTTTCCAAATTTATCTTTTTATTGTGAATTACAAACGTTCCGGTTAAAAATGCTATATCATTTCATTTATATGGCTGCCGCAGCTGGCCTTACAGTACTTCTTTCGATCGGACCACTATCGTCTATCATATTGTTATGAAAATGGAAATGGTGTTACATCGTTTAACATTAATATGATAAACAAAAACTACAAAAAAAAAACTATGGACTTGTTTACATGATCAACAAATAAACAAAAATATAGCAACAACATCAGTATAAAAAAGGGAATAAACAAGTAAACAAACAGGCAACGACAACACTGCAAGAACAAACGTAAACAAAATACACAGACAACAATAATGTAAACAACATGTTTACATTTATAGAGATTTCGCAAAGGCGAAGCTATTCTCCTTCAAGAGCATTCATCAGACTGTTTATCCTGTGATATAAAAGGCAAGACAAAGCAGGCAACGGAGTCAGAAAGAATTCAGTCAGTCTTGTGTGAAGACGCGTTGCGTGTGAAGACAATAATCGTGGTTTGAAGATCTCCGTTATAAAGATCTATTGAACAATTGTTATCGTTTACGCAAAAGAAGAATAACCAATAAAGCAATTGTTGTTGTTTACATCAAGTTGTGAACAATGGCACAATAAAGTATTTATTTAAAACTAAACACAAATTTATTTTTATTTTTATTTGCAATCTACGAGCTCATATTTTAAACCTTCTTAAAAGGTAAAAACCTAACAATATCGCTACTGTAGGTGAAAAGTAGATCCACTGCAAAATAACAGACAAGCAGAACAGCAGTCAAAACAGTAATTTTTTTTGGACGAATCGATGACAAAGAGGAATTAGTGTTGAATTAGTCAGACAATACATAGACAAATGACTATTTTGATGGGCGTAACAACTGTGATGGAAATATAAATTTAAAGGAACATTTGGCGAAGTGTATAGAGCATGTGGAAGTATTTCAATTAACAAAGAAATTTTGTACAAATTTAGAGATTCATAACTAAAATAACATAAAAGATACTGCAGTATCCCCATAAAATTACTTTGCTAATCAATAATAAATGTAGGTTGGTCATCAACCTAATCACCCCCAAAAATATTTCTCATTATCAAGTGTTTTATGCAGAATTATTTCTAAAACTGCATACTGCATGTCTAATGTTTAATTTCTTTTCGAAATTCTTCATACGACGGAATGAAAAAAAAACAGGATGAAAAATGAAAATCCAAAATTCAATTGTGGTCATTTGATTAGACACATATGCCAACGAGAAGTTGGGGTAGTAGAATGTTCGATTTAAGGACGGCAAGCACATGCATTACCACACTGAATTTTACCCTGCAGGAACACACTTTGGCATATGTGAACTCAAATATGCTCATGTGTTAAATAGATACAGAAAAGGAAATAAAAAACAAACAGACAGAGAGAAAGAGGCAACAAAAATGTCGAAATAAACGATTAAGGCAGAGACAGAAGAAAGGGGGAAAAGTTTTTGTGGTCATTTAGAAAACCTGCACAACTTCCGTTTTGTTTAAATTCAAATTAAAATGACTCAAACCAACAACAAAAACAACAACAACATCAATTGTAGTAGCAAGCATAATAACAATTATAACACAACAACAACAACATAAGCACTAACAACAATGACAAATATAATTTAAGAGATAACAACACACTCGTATCGTATCATGTAAACGCATACACACGCGCATTCTGTTTATATGGAAGCCAAGAATACCTTCTTTTTTATTGTTCAATTACCACCTTCTCTTCATACTTCGAAAACAAGTGAATCCTTTAGGATATACACACATGTTACACATACATTAGCACCATCGTACATGTACATAAATGCATATATAAAGCCTTTACTACTGCATAAGCCATTGCGGTCATTTGAAGTGGTTACGATGCGGTCTATTAATTGCTCTTATATTGCCAAATATGCAAACACAAATGCTCAAATTTTCCAAACATAAATTAAATTTTATTGAATACAACAACAAAGCAACAACAATAAGAACAACAACATACAGAAAAAAATCAAAAAGAGCAACAACAAAATAACCGAAAAGTCATTAATAGGTCGTCGATATGCAAGAAAAAACTGTTGATAATCAAGAGAATATCGTATGAAAAATCTGCTCTCGTAACTCCAAGGCACACAATCGAAATGGAGTATCAAAAATATCAAAAGCGGGCGAGAGGTGAATCTTTGTGTCTGCCTCTAGTTACAGAGAAATTGAATACACAAAACTACTTTTACATATGCCACCACCACTATGCCACATGCAGCAAGAACTCTCTCGGTTTCTCTTTTGCTTTTAAAAAATTTTGTTGTTGTCGTTGTAAATTGTTGTTGTTGCAAATTGTTTTTGTTTTCTTAAGAGACGAGAGAAAAAAAAATGAACGAGAAAAACGAAATAATTTTTTGGCAATGAGATTATGGTTGAATGAACTTTTCATTTCGATGTAAACGGATAAGGCATTAAAGTGCAAAAAAAAAATATCGTGGCATTAGAAAAGCAAAAACGGAATAAAAAATGATGCAAAAGATGCATGAAAAACGATTAATTTTATGATAATGTTAAACGAGTCACACAACTTGCAACAAGGAAATAAAAACAAAAGAAAAAAAATGTAATTAAACGATACGTTTTAGTGATAAAAATGAACGTATTTTTAAGGCTTTTTATTTGGCTGCATTAAAAATTACAAGCAAATGAGACGAAAAATGAGATAAGGTACTAGATTAAGATAAAAGCTGTAGTAATTCTGAAAGAGCATTAAAGATTGATTTGAGTTTATTTAAGAATGGTTTTTGCAAAGATCAGAATAAGCAGAAATTTGATGTATAATGCAGCTTGTCTATAATTTTACATACACACAGTCAGAATGACTCTACTAAAATGTCATTTATTATCTCTGGAGAACAGGGATCGCTTTCTGCTCCTACACATCTTTACATTTTGTTTTCATTTTTGTGTTCGTTATTGCCTGATAATTTTGTATTGTGGAATTATTTTGCAAAGGAATGAATTCTTCAGAAGTCATTTTATAACAGACACATCCCGTTCGTAATTAGATTGTTTCAAGATCTTATCTTGTCGACCATAAAAAGTGGTGTTCCAAGTATGTTTATAACCATACCCATTACTTCACTTCTGCTCAAAAGGATAAGAAGTAAGTCTTTATGGCAAAACTTTTCATATTGTTGCAAAATGAAAAATCAAATTGCTGGTGTTTTGCTTTTACATCGTTTAACATTAGAACTATAAACAAAAGCTACAAAAAACAACGCAATGAACTTGTTTACAAATTATCACACTACGTAATATAACAACAAACGTCAGCATAAATAAATGATAAATAAGTAAACAAAAATACAACAACAAAAGCTACAAGAAAAAATGTAAATGTACAGAGATATCGAGAAGGCGATCTCAATCGCTTGCAAGAGTATTCATCAGATTGTTTACCCTGCCATATAAAAGGCAAGGCAAAGCAGGCGAGTGAGTTAGTAAACGTTAAGTCAGTCTTGTGTGAAGGCGCGGTGCTTTGGAAGAGAGTAATCCTGGTTTGAAGTTCTCCGTTATAAAGATCTGTCGAATAATTGTTTAGTAATTATTATTGTTTAAGCAAAGGGTGTAAACAGAGGAGTAGCAAACAAAGCAATTGTTGTTGTTTACATCAAGTTGTGAACAGTGGCACACAGAATTGTGCGAACAATAAAGAATTTAATGGAAACTAAGTACAAATTTATTTTTATTTTATTTACAATCTACGAGCTCAGATTTTAAACGTTTTTAAAAGTTAAAAGCGTAACAATATTATTGTATTATTTGTACTTTCCCTTCCAAGGCTTGTAATCCAATGGCAGTAGTGCTTTCAGTAGTATCAAATGCTAGGATATATGGTCGTAATAGAAATCTTGGCAACCTTCTACAACCGATACAGTACTATCGAACTTAACTTCGACATCAGCTTTGAATTGAAAATCCGTCTACGTTCCGAATGAAATCGGGGCAATGCAATCAATGATATTACGGTTTACATGGAAAGACTTAAAAACAAATTGCGGTACTATATTAAGTGTTATCTTAGTCATGGTAAACCGAAATTATGTTCCCGTCGCTAAATTTTTTGTTAAACTTTCTTATCTTTCTTGGACAGTCAGTAAACCTGCTAACAATCAAGGGTCCATAGCCTAGATACAGCTACATTAACGTTGACTTAAAAATGGCCAAACAGATATTCTTGCCTTTCCATTGTACGTTACCACTTTTTGTTTAAAAAGAGAGTGTTGGAAGTTATTGAATGACCTTAGCCTTCATTTTCTTTATTGACAAGTTCACCTATACTGGATAGCAAATGGTTTTGGCATGCTTTTCGAGACATAACAGGCTTAATATTATATCAGGCGCTGGCGGATCACTACAGTGAGAAAATATTCAGACTGGTAGCAAAATTTCTCATCAAATGAATTTCCTAACGTAAAATAAGCTTAAAGGTAAAGGAAGATTAAAGGTAATAAATAATGGACAGACCGCAAAATATGTTCTGTACTCATATCTCAAATATATACATGGTCACTTTGGAGGTGTAATTTCAAAAAGTTCAAATTTATAATTTAAATCCTGAAACACTTTGTGTAGAGGATCTTAGTATATTTTTTTTAAAATGAAATGCGATTTTGTCAATAGGAGATTGCACTACTTTTCCCTAAAATAAAATACAATCATAGGAGTGTTTAATTTTTTTACAATTTTACGGTAATTGACCCTATTTCCCGCCGTCATTTGTACTCAATTTAAACTTGAAAAACGAACATTTGAATTCTAGACTTAAATAGGAGGTTTAAGATTAGATTCAGTAGAATTTGTATGGTCTACTACTTGCAAAGGAAAAATGGTTGATAACGGCTTTCCTGAACTGTTCCTAAAATGTAGAAAATCGAGGAAATTCAGGGGAGTGAGTATTGCATTAAGTCATGTGAGAAAGATACCCTTACGGACCTAACAGCGCGATCTAGACTTTCAGTAAGACAATCAACAGTTGTCTACCTGTCAGAAAATCAAAAGGGCATATACATATTGTACGAGCTCATACTGCTTGTTCTAAGAGATTAGGTCGCTGACGGGGATCTGGAACAGATACCAGCTGGACTATTGCAAGGTATATTGCGATGAGGAGGAGTTGGAGACTGTCGAGCACCTCCTCTGTAACTGCCCAGTTCTTAGTTGAGGTTGAGGACCCTGAGGACCCTGAGGGGCCTCTTTGAGGGTTTGAATTCTGTGTCGAAAATCGACATCAAGGATCTCCACAGATTTAGAGTTGAGAAGTCCTAGGGCGTCATCAGTGTAGTCGCGCTCTTCTTCTTTTGTTTTGTTTGGTCTGTGCAATTCTTTGCTTCCCAATCTCCCTTTCCTACTCCTCTTCTTTTTCCTATCCCCTCTATTATCCTTCCATTTTAAGGACTTTCCGTATAATGGGTCAATTCGTCCTCCGGGTACTGTACTTGTTTCAATCTAACCTAAACATAAAGACCCGGGTATATCAATAAGAGTTTGGAAATACGATGGTAGAAGTTGAAGCTTGATCTATTCTTTACATCAGAGAATTATGATTTAATTACTATAAGGCTATACCAGGGCCAAAATAGCAGCCTAATCCTATCAACAAAACCTTGGTTTCTAAGCATTTTAAACGCCTGCAAAATCAGAAAACATTTTAAAAGTGAAATCGAAATAAAACCCCATTATTTGTACAGATTAAATGGTTAAATATTCCATATGGGATGATGTAGTAATAATTATAACAAATTATTTACACCAATCATAATAAAATCAATCATTTAAAAGAAAATAAAAAAAGTAGATTGATTAAGATACAGACAGATTAAGTAACCCAAGATACAGGAGTTCCGAACATAATTTATTATACAAATCTGATTATTTATGTTTTGTAATCTGAATACAATAAAAACAATTTTTTTTATTTGATTTTATCATGAATATCAAGAAGAAACAAAAAGAAAAAAACAAAATACAACATATTCATTTAGCATATCTGGAAGATATTCAGATATTCAAAGAGGGAAATCTATCTGCATAAATATTTAACGTAATTTGTTTATTTTCAATTCATATCTGTCAACTGCTTGTACAAAATGTGTGTTATAATCAGTTTGTTTTTGTTATTGTAATAAATATATTTTATTTCGGTCTCCTATGAAATTTTGTTAACTTTTATTCTATTTATACTCCTCCATACCAGCCGTAATGTCTATGTTGCTGTAGTCCACACCCATTAATTCCTTTAATAGATATGACTTTTTCTTTCTTTTCTACTCTGTAAGTTTCTTTGGAATTCCTAGTCATATGGAATGACTATAAACGTGATTTATTGGTGTGTCACCGAAATGCGGTCATGCTTAAAAATTTTACTACTAAACTAATACAAAAACACGCATATGACACCAACAGACAGACAGACAGATGAAAAGATATTGTATATTAGACAGGGAAAAGACAGTCGTATCGAATATCTCACCAATATTTGTGGGAAAAATTTTGTTAAATGACAAAGTGATTCAATTGAGGAAAATATTTAAAGAGAATAGGAATTTTCAATTTAAAATTTAATTTGAAATTTTTTTATTTAATTTTAAAAAAGTTGGAAAACAATTTCCGCAGTCCAGTAGGTAGTGTATTAGCTTATTAGACGTAAAGCCCGGGTTCAAACCCCACGTCAGACATCAAAACGAAAATATGAAAAAAATATATTTCTTCGGCGACTTCCTCGCGGTAGATTTCTGGCAAAAACTCTGAGGGTAATTAGAATTGCCATGAAAAGTTTCTCAAAAATATGCCGTTCGGAGTCGACGTTAAACTCGCTACTCGTGGACACACACAACATGAGTGGTGTGAGAAGCTAGGCCGTAATCCTGACTGAAGGGTTGTAATGGCCAATTATGTATGTATGTGGCACGTTGTACCGTCCTGTTGACACCACATGTTGTTTGTGATCTGATATTGTGCAGCCCAAAATCCACACCAAACAGTGACAGGATTGGTATCATTCCAAAACGGCATTCTTGTTTTTACACTTACCTATTCATTCTGTTTGTACACATACTTATTCATTCGGAATGGGTCTCTTCGCTAAAAATGATTTTTCGATGAGAATAAGAGTCAAAGCCCAATTAGCAAGCTTACGTCGTTTTCTATGGTCGCCTATAATGATTTTACAGAAAAGAGTAAATAAATGGTAGTTGATGGATATGGCGCGAACAAGATGTTCGTTATCAATTATCAAAGTTCAGAGATCTCTTTTGGAAGCCCCTACAGAAATTGGTAAATTGAAATTTTAAGCTTCTTACATTAGCAATTATTGTATTCTGTGTACCTGAAGATTAATTTTCAATCGCACATATTTGAAGATTCGCTGCAGTTATTTAATGAAACGAATATCATGTTAACTACCCATATTTTTAGTCCCAGTTTATAAATAATTATAACTTTTAGGACTTTCAGGGTGTTCCGACTACTAAAATTAAAGGCAAGAAAACAAAATTTCATTGACTATGATTTAGCAAACAAATTTTTTATTTTGCCATCAAATTCTTATTACCAGAAATCACTTAAAACGGCTGCAATCATAAAATCATTGGCACTTGAAATCAAGTCAGTCGATAGAATGCTTTTAATTTTCTATAAAACAGTTATGAACTACCGATGAATGCCTTTCAAACCATTGTGTTCATTACGCTGAACCATAGATAAACACAAAGCCACACAGCAAAACGACGACAAATAAATGTGTGCGATGATACTTTGGCTCTCTGTGTGGTGTGTATTTGTATAAACAATTTGTAAAATGCTATTGAACTTTTAATGATCAGACAACAGACGGAAGTAAAGAATGTTTTGTAATTTACAAAACAGCAAAATTTTACTGCCTGTATTTGCAATATCCTCTTCACATATGCATGAGGCAATTCATAATGAGTATGACTGCCATCCATAGCTATTCATGAAAATTGGAAACAATTTTGTTTAAATACTTTGGCTTCCATGAAATTGGCATTAACCACCACCATGACTAAACAACCGACCGAACACATACACTGTGGTAGCGTCTTTTTCAAAGACTAAAGAGGAGACTCGAATACCACAATGACTGTTTACAGCAAATATTTGTGAATGCAATTGTAAAAAAATTATTCATATTTGGTTTGGCATTGATTTCCAAACATTACAATATTTTGTCTAATTATTATAAACGGAATGTAAGCATTTAATTGCTATTGAATCGAATGAAGCTGGGGAAGGTTATTAAACGATAAACGACAAAGATAAGCAATTAATTAAATTTAAATTTGTAAAAACTTTCTAAATGGTAATTTAGCTTTAGGGATGCAAAGATTATCTTTAGCAAGTACTACTTATGAATTTAAACTAAAAGAAAGAAAGAAATTCAAAGGAAAGAAAATTTGTCTGTAAGATTTCTAGAAATTTCATTCCATTTGGTGTAACAAACATTTTCATTTAAAAGAACCGCAGACATTAACACAACCACTTTCTGTGTGAATTCAACAGTAGCTAAGGAATTGTTTCAATTTTTAATATTTTTCCTTCGCTTTAAGAAAATTACTAAAAATTTTCCTTGTCTGCCAAAACGTAGAGCAAAAATTTTTAACGTTAAATAAAAATGTGGTAAAATTATTTCTGTTATAAATTAATAATAAAATAGAGAAAGAAAAGCTAAGAAAATGCCTTAAAACAAGCGAATGTATCTGTGAAAAGCTATGGAAATGTAAAAACAACATACGAGTGGAAAATTGTATCTGGCAAAAGGTGGTGTACTCTACAGTAACATTTTGTGTTTGTGCTTACGTTTGTATCACAATAATATATTAATTTTACACACAATTTTCTTAGTATCAATTGCTAAGCTGATTGAATTCCATCCGTCTATTCGGCACTCGTCCTTTCCTGTAAATTGTGTAATGGAATGCCTGAGTTCAACAAACATTATTCCACCACCATAATTCTGTCATGAGTTCATTACTTTTATTCTTGCAACTGTATTCCTGTTAAGCCAGCTTCAGTTTCATGATTGTAGACGATCTCTCGACGATTATATCTACCCTCACAGGTTATTGCATAATAAGAGGGACTTTGTTTACCTGAAAATATCTTCAAAAAGACTAAAAAAGTTGAGGAAAAGAGTCCATTGTCTACTACATTTGCCAGTATCTGTCTCTGGCTTGTGGCAAACATTTCTCCTTTGGCTCGTCATTTTTTGATAGTTTAGCGAAGATATTGATTTATAGTCTGGTTTTTAACTCTAACTATTAATTGCCAAAACCTTTATGTGGTATTATAGCGGGCAGCTATGTATGTTTAGCTAAGTGATGAACCGTCTCGAAGTTCCATTTAGGACAGCATTTGGGCCCATTGTGATACCACAATTAATTCTACCCTGGAATCAACCATTCCACAAATCAGAAGACCATCCCGAGTCTAAAATAAGGAAGAACTCGGTCAACGATATCAGCAAATGAGAGGCCAGAAACATTCGTCTCTTCATGACAAGAACAGTGCATTAATGCATAAAATAAAAGACAGTGTCTTCGTCCTTATCAGACCCACAGATCCTGCAGGAGCTATAAGTATAATACCGAGCCTTTCAGAACGCCTACCAAAAGGACAATGGCCCGTAAGGATCGCTATTTTGATGGCCATACGATTTAAGGACATAAGTATACATATGTGTCCAGTCGAGTCTGACAATATTGCACGTATTACCAGCGAGATTGAGCTTCCTCGCAAAACGAGTGGATAATATCTAAATTAACAGAAGCAATTGGAATACCTTGCCAGCTCATCAGGAAAGCAATTTCCAACGATATCCCTGTGTCCCGAACCCTTTCAATTATCCGAAATTTCTGTAAGAAATCCTCGGGATTCATGGAAGAGGACGGATGTTAAAACAACGTTCGTTAGGGACTTAATTCTGCCACTTAACAAGAATTGCTCCGCTTTAAAAATTTGCCTTTATCTCTGTTTTGAAAACACTGCAGTGATCAGGCAGCCTATAAGAAAATTTAATATCAGGATCCTTAATAAAGATACCACAGCCTACCCTCTCACTCATCTTAGATCCATCAGTGTAAGCTTCAAAGATCCCATTAGGAACCTCCATTTCTTTGGACCAAAATTCTCTAATCGGAATTCTGAAATCGAATGTTCTATTTAGAAAATTATAAGGAATTATATAATCGACCGGAGAGTGTTTAGGTCTTCCCAGAATATAAGCTTGTCCATAGTCCAGATTGGGAAAGGATTTGACTGCATTGAGTCTTACTGCCACCAACTCAGCCCTCTGTCTCAATAGGAGGTCGGAGGGGTGCCAGTTAAGTATAGCAAATAATGCCTTGGTTGGAGTGGAAAAAAGCGCACTGGTAAATGGAACGGCTGACTGTCTGCGTACTCTTTACATCAGTCGGTAGTGGCATTGCTGTTGTATGCTTAAGGGATCTTTAATTTTAACAAAGCTGCCACTCTTTTCTATTCCATATTTTCTATATTCTGGCATCGGTTTCTATTTGCCTTTTCCATATATTGGTAGGTTTTTGTCGTCTTTAGGAAAGAAATTGGCTAAGGAGCTGAGGAAACCAACAATATTTTTTTCAGTTTTACTTCTATCTGTTTCTTTTCCACTCATAAAAAGTTGGATCGAAGTAACTTATATGCTCTTTTATTCCTAACGTTTAATATAAGACATCTCGGCATTCAATATAAAATACAATACAAATACAATTTTCATAAACGTTTATCAATCTGTTAATGTTAGAGAATACCGTTCCCAATCATTCGTTTCTATTCCTATCATTGAATAATGTTAGGCAACAGTAAATAAATCGAAATAAGATCGATTAGTTAGCTGTTATAAAAAAAGTTTCTAAAAACATATAGGGTATCATAAGGTCGCGATCGATTAGCTCTTATTGCCTTACAAGTTTTCTGCATTTTCATTTTTACAACTACAAAGTATTTCAATGTTGTAACGTCATGAGATGATCTGCATATTACTTTGTATGAAATAAATATACTTGGATGTGTATCTACAAAGAAAAAACAAAATAATATAATGTTAGTGTGTGGTTGTGCGTGTGTGTTAGTGTACAAGTGTGTAAAATGTAAACTCATATTCCTTACATACATATATAGCTAACGTCAACGTTACAAGCCGAAAAATGTTCCTCTAATGCTTCTTGAATAAATTTGTTGATTTCCGTTTTGCTGTTACAATAACTTCCGGCTCAACTTGCATTTCGACACCCCTTGAAAACCAACTGAATGTGTGTTGAGTATTTGTTTCTATATGTGTGTGTTTGTAGAGTATTTCTTTCTCTTTTATTTCTTTTTACTATACAATGCTTAGACGATTGTATGTGTAGAAGTGTGCATACAAGTGTGTGTTTTCGTTTCTCGAAAAGTGGCGGTATTATAAACATTGTAAACTAATCCATTACAATAAAATATGTATTAACCCTTGAAAAAGCGTTGGTAATATTTAATTTGAATAAAGAAAACTGTGTGTAGGATTTGTTTTTTAAATTAAATGTTAGAAAAATATTAGAAATTTTTAATCGATAAACATACATTGTTTCGTAAGACGATCCGACGGACAAGACTAATTCTTAAGAATGTTCCTGAAGGTATTAGATATTGCATATCTTAATACTTCCAAGGATCGTGTGGCTAATTTCTATAATTTATTACCAGAGAAACAGTCATGGTGTAATGATATTCTGATGTGCTTTAGGAATTCTTGCTAAAAGGATGTATTGAAGTCGCAGTGGTCTAGTAGGTAGTGTGTTGGCTTATTAGACGTGAGGCCTCGGTTCAAACCACAGATCGGATATCTTCAACAAAACTAAATTTGAACAAATATTTCTTAGCCGACTTCCTCTCAGCAGCTTTCTGGCAAAAACTCTAAAAGTAAATAAAATTGCCATGAAAAGTTTTTCAAATATCTGTCGTTCGGAGTCGGCTTTAAACTGTAGGTCCCACCACTCATGTATAAAAATTAACGCACATTACATAAGTGGTGTGGGAAACTAGGTCGTAATCCTGTCTAAAGGGTTGTAATGACTAATTGTTTATGTATGAATTTAGGAGCACACTGTTTATGTCGTTGTTCAATATTCGTCAGATTTCAATATTTGGAGAAAGACACTACACCAGACACGACACTTTTCAGAGGAGTGAACTGGAAGAAAATATTATGTTGTGGGTGTTCTTTTCATACATGAGTGGCGGAATCTACAGTTTAAAGTCGACTCCGAACGACAGATTTTTGAGAAACTTTTCATGGCAATTTTGTTTACTCCCAGAGTTTTGGCCAGAAATCTGCTGAGAGGAAGGCAACGAAGACATATTTTTTCATATTTTGTTTCGCTGGAAATTGTCTGACCTGGAGTTTGAATCGTGGCCTTACATCTAATAAGGCAACCAGCTACCTACCAAATTCTCGTACTGTGTCTTTGTTCCACAATTGTCGATATGAGGTTTCGGGTCATTTTTGTAGCACTAAGAGACGTTGGATTATCTATATATAGCACTCATGAAATTTTGAATATAAGTGAGTCAACAATATTGAAATTTAACTACTCAGATTCATTCGTACTCACTACAACGTTGATTTATAAGTACATGTGTCAATGAGTATTCGTACAACGTTGACATCAAACTCATGCCATTCAAAATATGTTTGATTCATAAGCCTACTCATTTAGATTCATAACTTTTAAAAAATAATTATAATACTTACTATAAATACTTATAATACTCGATTCTATCGAATTTACAGTCTTAGTTGCTAGGCATTTACAACAAAAGAAAAATAACACATAGGCAAAAAAGACAGAGCAGCAAGCAGAGCAAACACACAACCATTTACGGAGTATTTTAGTGTTCGTATGCGAATCATACATATTTTGTAATTCGTGTATATGTTGAGTTATGGAGAGTCGAAATCAGCAACATCATATGTTTTGTTAAGTGTGAATATGATGAGTACTTCAAACTTTGAATATGAGTAGAGGTTCCATGATATTAAAATAAGTATGAATGCGTATAATTATCAGAAATTATGAGTATGATTCGATTCTACTCATCGTTTTGAATACCCACTGCTGATCTGATGTGTATCAACAAGTCCCCATAGGCAGTCCATCTGGTAATACAATTGTTTGAACGTGATACGTTAGGTATACTGTCCTATAATGTCACTTTAAGCGAGTATCTCTCAGTATTCCATCCCAATTATACTTTGGTGATACGATTTGTGGCTCTGGTTCATTTTAAAATTTCTTTTCTTCAACAGATTTTTTTTTAAATTTTTTAAACCCCTGTTCTAATTTCTGATTTTTTAAAAACTAAATTTTATTGGTAGCTTTGTATTCAAAAACAATTTCTATTTATTTTCTCTTTAACCAACAATTATTGGAAAAGAATTATTGGAAAACATTTTCCACTCTATTGAGTGACTATAACTAATTGAGAATTTTATAAAATAGTTGACTTGAAAATTGATTTAAATTTTCTAAAAATTCCCCAGATACAGTATTTGGTTGGAAAATACAAAAAAAAAAAAGAAGCCAGTAGAAGAGACTTGTGTGAACTTCTCTAATTTGATTTGCCCCATGTGCTGTTCATTACTGGGTTACACATTTTTAGCACGTTTATTTTTATATTTGAAAATATTTCCAGAATACTCTGTGGTTGCGGAATAAACACTTAAGAATGTTATGGGAAAGAGCACCAGAGGAGAAGAGTTAGAGAAAGTTTACGTACATATATGTACTGACGATGGTCTATGACTTTTAGATTTTTGCTAAGGCTGTGTGTGTTTGTATGGGTATGGGTATGAAATTTTGTGTATTTATAGTCATGTGCGTATCAATTCGGCTCTGTGATTGTATGTGTTGTACTCTAAACGGTCTTTGTGTGCACAAGAATAAGCTGTGTTTGCATTTTAGCGCAGACCTACTCCAATATTTTACCCAATGTTAGGCAAAGAAATACATTTCCTTACTCAGTATATGTACCCAGTAAGCATTTAAATGAGAATTTTTCACAAATTTCTATAAAAGAAGTCGCCGTAGTCTAGTAGGTAGTGTATGGGCATCTTAGACTACAGTTTGTGGTTCAAACTCCAGCTCACAGATCTTGAACAGAACGAAATATAAACAAATATTTCTTCAGACACTTCTTCTCAACAGTCTTCTGACATAATCTAAATGAAATTCAATCTAATTGAGCTTTAAAACTTATTCGATTATATAATGATATCGGTATGACTTGACGAATAACTCTCAAAAAAAATGTTTGTTGGGTATTGATGTATACTTATGCATTATATGTTTGTTCATACAGATACAGACTTGGTTGTGGCACTAATATGTTTAATACGTGTATGTTGCGTAGCCTTTTTCAATTTTCAAACAGTCCTAAGAAAACAACAAACACTCACAACGAACGTTTATGCAAATTTCTATCGATTTCATAGAGAAGATTACAAAAATAGCACTTTTACGGTTATTTACAATAGATTTGCTAAAGTCTCATCAAAAAGTAAATTTTACAATTTTAAATAGGCAATGAAGGCAATGAGGCTACTTGACTTTGCATAACAAAATATCTCTGAAGAATCAGAAGAATCATGAACTCTGTAGCAAATGGAACATTATTAAACGTAAGGTGGATTCATTATGTACTTTGGGTTTATGAGGATTGAGGCCGGATCAAAAAGTTTTATTTATTTGTTGTATAACGGTTTCTTTTGATGAGGAAATTCGAATCTTTTAATGTTCTGTACATCATTTGAACTGATTTTTCCTTTTTTGAAAGCCGACATTAAATTTCGTACAATGGGTTAACTGTACCTCCCGGTACTGTAATTATAAACAAAATTCCCTTCGGCTTTCAAAACGGCATCAATGTAATAGGATTACAATTAGCAAATACGTTCAACCTTTTCTGCAAGTATTTAAAAATACTTGAAATGAACTTTGAGACAACGGCTCAAACATGAGAGGTAAATTCGAAAGCTAGCTTAAAAGGCTCATCTTTAATTGTTAGAATATTCCATATGAGAAGTATTTTACTTACTGCTCAGTTTCCATAATTTTACTCGGGAGTTGCTATTACTATTGTTCATATAATTTTTTTTAACGAACTGCAGACTACAACATCTTTTTCGTCAGCTTCGGGAATTTTAGTTGATTTATACTCAAGTTTTTTTTTTAGCTAGGCAGGTGGTTTAGTCAATTGTAGCAGGTCCTTGAATGAGACGGTTGTCGTCTGTCGTTGCTTAGAAACAGCTCATTCTCTAAAACTGCATTGGCTGCGTTTATTGGTTAAAATGGCGATTTCTTAAACAAGCGTTGACCTTGGCTCCACTTAATATAATATTTGTTGTTGTTGTCATTGTCTCTAGGGAATCTGAATTGTTTTAAGAGTAATTAAAACGTTTGTCAAAAAACCAGGACCAGGAATTGTTTGGCTGCAGCTATACGAAAATTATAATATTTACAACGTTAAAAGAGAAGAGATCTCTAAGGGAGTACAGCATAGAGTACTAAAGACAAAACTGAACCTTATTGCATCTCCGAATTTAACCTGAGAACCGGTCGATTGACTTCATTTACCAAAGTAAGGCTTGGATACAATATTCTGATCCTAAGTGAAATTTTTTTATGTTGTTACGAAAATGAAGATTCTAGATACTGGTGTATTGCTTTTACATCGCTTATATTTAATTATTAACAAAAATTCATCAACTAACACCAGCATAAAAAAATGGCAAACAAGTAAACAAAAATACAACAACAAACACTACAAGAATAAATGTAAACAAAACACACAAACAACAATAATGAAACAACGATGTTTACAATTACAGAGACTTCGAGAAGGCTAACCCACGAACATTCGCCTCCAAGAACATTCATCAGACTGTTTACTCGGCCATATAAAAGTGAAGCGAAGTTTAGTCAGTTTTGTGTGAAGACGCGGTGTGTTCGAAAAGAGTGATCGTGGTTTGAAGATGTCCGTTATAAAGATCTGTTGAACAATTGTCTAGTAATTGTTATTGTTTATGCAAAGGTTGTAAACAGAGGAATAATAAACAAAGCAATTGTTGTTGTTTACATAAAGTTGTGAACAGTGGCACACAGAATTGTGCTTATAATAAAGAATTTAATTACAACTAAACAGATTTATTTTTATTTTATTTGCAGTCTACGAGCTCATATCTCAAACGTTTTTAGAAGATAAAATCGTAGCAATATAAACAGTGGCGTTATCACTTCGAAAATAGTTTCTCTTAATACAAAATTGGTTTTTTTTTGACTTCAGATGTTTCACAACATTTACAGATTGCAAAACATATTGCTCTTAAATGCGTACTTTCAGGCATAACAGCTTTATGCACTTTCAAAATTTAAGTTACATTAATTCAAAATGGATTAACGATCAAGTGACCTTTTATGTTTATATCTGCAGGAACAGCACTATTGTAATATCCATAGAAACTCCTTTAACACAAAAATAATATGTTAGACATTGTTATGGGTACTCTTTTGTGTACGGAGTGACTAATAATCATTCATTGCAAGTGATTCAATCAAGCAATTATTTCACTCTTCGCTATTCGAATTTGAATCAAACTAAGCCATTATTATCCATTTACGTAGTATATTATGCAGTTGGTCGCCGTGATCTAGTAGTTGGTGTGTTGGCTAATTAGACGTGAGGTCTCGGTTCAAACCCCAGTTCAGGCATCTCCAACTAAATGAAATATGACAAAATATTTCTTCGGGGACCTCCTCTCAGCAGATTTCTGGCAAAAACTCTGAGAGTAAATAAAATTGCCATGAAAAAGATTCTCAAAAATTTGACGTCCGGAGTCTATTTTAATCTGTGGGTTCCACCACTCATGTATAAAATTAACACGCACAACATAAATGGTGTGAGAAACTAGGTTGCAATCCTGACTATAGGGTTGTAATGATCAATTATGTTATGTAGATATGTATGCAGTTGGTCATCAGTAAGTAGTATGTTGTTTTATTATACGAGAGCTTAGATCAAACATTTTGAAGAAAACGAAGTATGAAAAAATATTTATTTGGGCAACTTCCTCTTAGCAGTCTGCCAGTAAAATTCTGAGGTTAAATAAACCATTAATAGTTTGTCGAATGTGTCGTTACGAGTCGATTTTAAACTGTAAACTGTCCATGAGAGACGGGATATCATGAATAAAATTAACACACAACATTATTGCTGATAAAGAATAGGTTGTAAACCACACGTAATGGTTGTGATTATTAAGTTAAATTCGCGTTTTATCCATTTAACATATTATCAATGTAATAAATGATCGAGAATTACTGACCGACATCCTTAGGATTGTCATTGCAATGTGTTGAGAGTTATTACAGCGAAGCCTCACATTGGGCCAGGACAGTACAGCACAGTCGCAGTATTTAAATAAGACTCCATGACGTAATTGCACATGTTTGTTACGAAGCTAATTCGTAAACGGCCTCGTCCCTGAAACTGATTGCATTATGAAATTCCATTTTAGCAAAGTTTTCCCCTCATGTGTTGTCATAATTATTATTTTTTCTTTTATCAATTTTGTAATAATAATTTTATTCTAATTACCCTATTATTATTTTCTATGGTGTATTTGAAAGTAGGCGTCCATTGAAAAAATTTAAAATTGTTTTAAATGTTGAAACGAAAACAAGAATTGTTTCTAGTAAAGAAGGAAAAAATTTCCAATATACTACCAACTTTCCTTTTATCATTTTCATTTCTGTTTTCTGATTATTTCATTGTTATACAGTTTTCGCTTTATAACGATTTCATTTCTTTTCGAAAAAGAAAAATAAAATTATGCAAATATTATCTTTGGAATCTCCATTCAAGTCTAATAGATTTCATTTGAGTTTCTTTTTTTTATCAACTTTTTTGTTTCATTTCATTTTTCTATAAGTTAAATGACAATTTTAGAAACAAAATTTTTTTCCTTTAACTCCTGATTAGTTTACCAGCTGAAGAAAAAGAAAAAAAAGGAAAAAGAAAATATTAAACTACATAAAGAAGAAAGCAATAAAATAATCTCGTATTAAATTCAATAAAAGTCTTTAACCTTTCATGGTAGTGTGAAATGTTTAATATTTACCTGTGTGTATAGTATATTGGCAAATCAATTAAATGCTTTAAAAATATTTTCTTTTGGCTTCTGCTACTGACATGCCTTTGAACACTTCAATTCGTTTCCAATTATAATATAATACGCTGAACACCAGTAACTATAGTAGCAAACTTCTTAAAAAAGCCTTTTAACTTCAATTCCAATTACAACTTGATGATGTTTTTCAGTTCGTTGGACTTCAAACTCTACTATTTTCTTAATCCTTTTTGATTTAAAAGTCAACATTTACTAGGGAAATGTTGTAGATTACATTTCCAAATATTTCCGCGTGTTTGTTTTTCATCCTTTGACATGGCGGCGTCACTTACTATTTTAATTTTCTTTTTTTGTTTACAAAAAAAAAAAAAGAAAAAAAATCTTGCCATCATTCATACCTAGTTGAAGACAAAACTATAGAGTTCTAATATTGATAAAGCGCAGGTGGTGTATGTATTTAAAGTTAGTTTTGTTATTTTGACGATGTTGATTGCATCTAAATTTAATTCAATTTTATCATTTTTTGCTTTTATTTTTATATTTAAATGGTATTCTTATTCCCATTTTTACTGCTATCATAACAAACAAGGCATTAAGATACGAAATTCGATAAGAAAGACAGCTATTGCTAGGGAAATAAGCTGCAGTGAATATAACAATAAATTGTCAACATGGCATGGTTATGTTTATTATCTTATATACGATTGGTTTATTTGGATCTCCCTATTAATTACATGAGATGTGAATCCTTATTCCAATTTTGTAACAAAAACACTGGCAAGATCGTACTGTGATGATGGCCTACCCGATAAGGAATTCATTTCTTCACATGGTAATACGCTTTTGATCTTAATTCTGAAACAAAATCACATCTCTCGCATGACAAAACAAATTTTCTACAAGACGCTCACCCTACCCGTGCTTCTTTATGGCGCAGAGGCATGGACCCTATTAAGCACTGATGCAGCAGCCTTGAGAGTATTCGAGAGAAAAGTCCTACGTAGGATCTTTGGTCCAGTGCGAGTTGCCAATAATTTCCGAATCCGATCCCACAGTGAGCTGTATGAGCTCCTCAATGACATAGACGTTGTGCATCGTATTAATATCCAGCGGCTGAGCTGGCTCGGCCATGTCATTCGAATGGAGGAGAATGCTCCAGCGAGACGTGTATTAGATGCGGGGATCTGAGGAAGTCGACGAAGAGGACGATCTTGTATGCGTTGGAAGGACCAAATCGAGGAAGCCCTGTCATCGATTGGTGTGACCAACTAGCGTAGGCGCGCAAGATGCAGAGGCGCCTGGAAGGATGTGTTGCGGCAGTCCGAAATCCGTTAATTGGGTTGTTAATGACCAATTAAGTAAGTAATTAATTATATTAAGACATTAGTCTATACCGGCTAGAGAACATTAGCCAAATATCAAGTCGCGGTTTCAGATCAGATATCAAATTATATAAGAAATGATTTTGGATTACTTATTCTTCATTGCAATGCATTGTAGTCAGGCTGAATACACTGACTATAAAGACAGCACTGAAGCGAATTCAGTATACGGGTATGTATGTATCTTAAAAACGAAGACTCATACGTACTAGGTATGTAGGTTGCAGAGGTAGCTTTGATACCGAAAGCTCACTTGACTTCGCATAGCGGCCCGTTGTGACGCCACAGGTCAGTCCTTGTACTGACCAAGTCCCACCGACCTAGGGAAGAAGATGGTCAGCGCAAGGGCTGCACCAGACGTATTAGGGTCTGAATTATTATTACAACATTGAACACACTCATTCTGATAGATGAAATCAACACCTTTTTGCCACATGGGTTATGAATATAAACTGTAAAGCATCATTCTGTATCGCGATATTGTCATTATTGTCGCAATGAGGTGCCTTAGTTTTGGGATCATAACATCTATTGTATTCCCCTCCAACTTTCTGGTGTATCCTTATAATGCATCCCCCAAACTAGGTGTCAACACACTCAGATACGGAGAATGTGCACCGATGTGAAGTCTAATCTGAGTTTACAGTGATCTGTCAAAACTTCGGGTACCTACCTTAAGTTATTTCTCGATAATCTAATGCATGACTCAGATCTCCTCTATTTGTCATTTCCCAACAAAAGTACTGATTGTCTTAAACCCTCTAGAATTGAGAAGAGTCCTTGCCTCTCCTTCGTTGAGTATTCTTTTCGAAGCACAAGCTTCACTCCACTGAAGGGCTCTGGCCTCTCAAGTTCCCCTACAAGCGAACTTATCTACTTGCTCTTTACCGAGAATTTACACATCAATTGAGTTGATAGAACTCAGCAGAGGTTAACCTTATTTTCCCTACGAAGCAGATTCAGCTTCATCAGACATTCTCGTACTATGTTTGATTTGAACTCATAAGAGCCGAGTGCCGAGTCTAATGGCGGTCTGACTGCCAGATTGAGTACCTATGTATTTCTACATCCTATCCAAGTTAAATAACGAGTTTCGAATAACTGTTATAGCGATTGGAGCGAAGATGAGATTTTTAAAACGCACTACAATGGTATTAGTCGCATAGGCCTACAGGTGCATAAAACTGTTTGTGGAGACTGGAGATGTTAAAGATCGCCATCAATCAGGCCGTCCACTCTCACAGTTCGCCTGGCATAGAAATATCTCGCGAAAATCCTTACATACATAATTGGTCACTAAAACCCTTCCGTCAAGATTACGACCTAGATTCTCACACCACTTATGTTGTGTGTGTTAATTTTATCATGAGTGGTGGGGCCTACAGTTTAATGTCGACTCCGAACAACAGATTTTCGAGAAACTTTTCTTGGCAATTTTATTTACTCTCAAAGTTTTTTTGGAAATCGGCAGAGAGGAAGTCGCCGAAGAAATACTTTTCCTTATTTCGTTTTGATGTCTGACCTGGGATTTGAACCCTGGCTTTACGTCTAATATGCCAACACACTACCTACTAGACTACGGCGACTTCGCGAAAGTCCTTGTGTCTAATTATTAAAAAGACATGTGACTTGGTGTTTTCAAAGTCGTTACTAGATGGATGGGAAAAAGCAAATATTCTCTAAAAGATTGTTGAAGATGAGATTTTTGGGCACCCCAAAAGTTTCCAAATACAAGTGATTTGGTTGAAATCCATAACTTCATAAAATTGTTACGATGTTTTCAAGTGTGTTATCTTTAAATCTCATTTAATGAAATATTAAGTTTCACATTATAAAGAGAATAATATGATCTTTTACTGCTTAAAAAATAAATTGACAGAAAACTGAAAAAGCAAGCATGGCAATGAAAATAAAATTTTGAGTGGTAACAGTTAAAAGTTTAATTTTGCAAATTTATAAAGACCGAAAAAAAAATTAAAATTGAGTGAATGAAAGTTAAAAAATAAGTGGAAATATTGCTATTAAACTATTAAAATTAAATATAAAAAATAAAATATAAAAGAAAGCAATAGAGAAAGAGATTCAAGTGTGGAAAGAAAGAAAAAAAAACAGAAATAAAGTTTTATTTTACAAGTGACATGAGAAACAGCTTGAAAACATGCATTTTACGTAGTACACACACAAAACTAAACACAAACCACCACAAACTCTTACTACAACCAACACATCAACCATTTGCATACATATTCTCTTCTTGTATACAAATAAACACACACATACACTTACAAAGTACATTAACAAAAAAAAGAAAAAGAAAAAAGAATATCCATATTCATATTCATTCATTTAGAATATTACTGTCTGTGTATGTATGTATGAGTGTGTTACAGTATGTATATTCACCACCATGGATTTGGATTTAAACGTAAGACTTGTCTAATTCGTGTTGAATGGTTTACAAAATTCGAGTGGTTAAAACAACAACAACAACTACAGCAACAACAACAGCAACGACAAAAATGTCTCGTTTTAGCAATTTTCCCATCTATTTTTAGTTTTTTTTTTGCTTTTCATTTTGGCGGTTTCATATTTCGTGTATAGAAAATTCTTTGTTGTCATAAACCGCTAACGAAAAAAGCACTCTGCTCTATAGCGTCATAATGAAATGCAAAAATCCCTGTATAGATGAATACAGCTGAGATGAGCAAGAAGAACTTGCTAAATTGTATGATAGTGTTGTTTTTCACTTAACTTTGCAGGTTTTCGAACGTATTTTTTTTTTTTGCTTTGGATTTTCAGTTTAAACTTTAGCCATGAGAGTTTAATACAAGCAAAGTCATAGTCATCATCATCATCATAATTATCATCGTTGTCGTTATTGTCGTCATTATTTTTATTATTGTCGCGTTGTTCGTGTAAGTAGCAGTTATAGTTGTAGACGCGTCACGTCTTGTTGGGATTTTGGGAATTTTATGTTATTGTTGATGTTGTTGTTGTTATTGTTACAATGCGGTTTTATATGTTGTTGATAGTTTAAGTTGTTTTTTGTTGTGTTTTTTTTGGTCTGTCTCGACAAGTTCACATGCATAAACGCTTGTGTTTACAAATCATTCCATTCATCCTCTTTGTTGCATAGAGAGAGCATAATACCAGTTTCATTAAGAGTTATTTTATTTCGTTTTATTTTTTGTAAGTATTTTCATTAATTTTTTTATTACATTTTAATAAAATAAGAAAAGTTTTTCAAACGTTTTTTTTTAGCTCTTTAAATTTTTAAGTACGTAAACGTAAGCAGTAGCAGTCACACATTTACTTGTGTACTGTGGCGTATGATTAAGTTTTTAAATTTACTTGTACATAAAATATTACTCATACGTATGAGGTTCTGTATAGATTGTAAGGTTCAAAAATGAAACATAATGGAATGAAAGTATTAAAAATTCCATAGGCTTTCATGAAATCGTTTTGGAATTTTTTAATCTATTAAACTGGTTTCGATTGTTATTATTTTTATTGCCACTGTGCGGTAATAAGTCGTTGTAATAAAAAAAGAAAATTAATTGAATTCCTTAGAAAACTTAATGGCATATAAAGTACATAAATTTAAACTTCGACGAGAGTCAATTAAGAAATTTGTGGAGAACTTCTTTATAAATGAGTATATGGTTCAAATAAATCTCTCGTTCTTTTTTAAATCAAAAAGATATTGAAATCTTTAACGAGATCGAGTGCCTTCATTAGTTTCTTTTAAAATTTGTACCAGAATTTTTAGTTTGAATAAATTTTATATATTTTATTTTTAACCCATTCGCTGCCAAGGACGAGTATACTCGTCTTTGATAGGGTGTCCCGCAATGCCAAGACGAGTGTACTCGTCCTACTTTAAATATATTATATTAGAATTAGAAATTTTTTTCCACAAACATAATATAAATATGTAAAAAACTTGAAAAATTTTACAAATAAATTTTTTTTACAAAAATAATACTTTATTTCTTATAGAGAATTTCTTTCACGCCAAAATCAACTTCAACGTGTATTTATAACAAAATTTTATAGCAACTAAATCACTTATGATACCTTATCTCATGATAAGATTTGTTACAGGGTTTTGGTAAACAATAACACTCAAAATATAGTAAATGGCAATGGGAATGACTTCATATAATTTAGGCTTGGCAGCGAATGGGTTAAATTAAACAACGCTTAGGATATGCTCTCTATAGAGTATAAATATATGTATTGAACACCAGAATTAAATATATTCATAACAAAAACAAAAACATACATATTTATTCACAAATATTATTAGAAAAATAATAATTATGCAGATCGTGGAAAGAAATTGAGAGACAAAGAAAATAATCAATTATAATGTTCTTAATGCAAATGCGTTTGTGTGAAAACTTAAACACAAAATTCAGTTTTTCCATGTTCCTCCCAATTTATTCCTTTTTCTACTACTAACTGCCTCTAGAAACAGGAAAAACAAATTACAGAGAAAAAAAAATTAAAAAAAGTCCTCCGAAATGCAGACAGATATGTTGGTATGTAAAGCTTAAAGTTTCTCAAACAAATATAACGAAATATAAGTGAGGAAAATTTATGGAAATTTATAAATAATTGAAGTTAACAAATTATGAAAGATAAAAAACTATGTTATGTTTTATTTTTTGTTTATTTTTTAATTGTTTTAATATACCAATTCGTCATGGAGAGTATTCTGCGAAAGGCAGGAGTGCATCGCAGTGACACTATTTTTCAAAAAAGTGTCCAGTTGCTTGCGTACGCTGACGACATTGACATCATAGGGCGTACGAAGCGAGATGTTACTGCTGCCTTTAGTGCTATTGAACGCGAGTCTACTAAGATTTGGTTTGTAAATGAGGACAAAACAAAGTATATGTTATCGACGAGTAGAGACGCGCGGCGTATTGATTCTCAGATTACGGCCGATAACTATACTTTTGATACGGTCAAGGAATTCATTTATCTTGGCTCCGCCGTTACCACCAGAAATTATGTCAGTCTGGAGAGAAAGCGCAGGATCACTCTTGCCAACAGGTGCTACTATGGTCTCAATAGGCAATTGAGTAGCAGAGACCTCTCTCGTACGACAAAACTAACACTCTACAAGACACTCATCCTACCCGTGCTTCTTTATGGTGCAGAGGCATGGACCCTATTAAATACTGCTGCAGCAGCCTTAAGAGTGTTCGAGAGAAAAGTACTGCGTAAGATCTTCGGTCCAGTACGAGTTGGCGATGATTTCCGTATCCGATACAATAGTGAGCTGTATGAGCTCCTCAACGACATGGACGTTGTACACCGTATTAATATCCAGCGGCTGCGCTGGCTCGGCCATGTCGTTCGAATGGAGGAGGATGCTCCAGCGAGACGGGTATTTGATGCGGGGATCTGCGGAAGTCGGCGAAGAGGACGACCTTGTATCCGTTGGAAGGACCAAATCGAGGAATCCCTGTCAGCGATTGGTGCGACAAACTGGCGTAGGCGCGTAAGAAGCAGAGGCGCCTGGAAGGATGTGTTGCGGCAGGCCGAAATCCGTTTATCGGGTTGTTATGGTCTATTAAGTAAGTAAGTAAGTTTAATATACCAAAAATCGTAGAATTCAACATTATGTAAGTCTTGCGCTATATATTTTACGGTAGCGTGAACTTCTTTTTATATAAAATTTATAATTTAATTAAGTAATTCGACCTCATCCTTGTTTTTCTATAATGACGCAATTTTTTTACTATCAACGAAACGATTCATAGCAGAGGTTAATACCCGGTTTATGTAAGATGAATATATTTTAATATGCAAAAGCTCTAATTTACTTAAACACTTTGAATTATTTCCATATTTCTCCATTATTTCATCTGAAAACGTTCTTCTTACAAAAAATGGGTATACAACTGTTTGCTTTGTATTCCATCTAAATATTGTGAATTGCCTACGCGGACCTGTTTCACCGCCTGGCTCAGACATTTCGAACAACAAGAAATATGAAACAATATCTCTTTGGCTGCTTTCTTTCAGCAGTCTTCTGACAAAAACTCTGTTAATAAAACTGTCATGATAATGATAATAAAACTGTCAAGATACGAATTTTGTCGTTCGAATTCTAAGACTACCATAATACTACTGTTGCAATTTGATCTGTTATTCACTGCTAAATAAGGCAACTTGTTTCGTACCCTACTTTCTCGTGCAAACAGTTCGTTTATGATCTACTAGTCAATGGATCATAAATTATTATAAGAGATAATTCCTTTTGTATGGAACTGTAAATGTACCTTACACTTCTTTTAAATTCAATTGATTTTAGTTACGGACTATTTGCGCAATGTCAGTTATCCAGAGAAAATATGATCGCAACTGAACTAGCCAAGAGGGGAAGTTCCACAACGCTGATGCAGCAAAAACATTTCTGTAAAGTGGGAAGAGCCGTTTTGAAAAGTATAATCACACCACACGGACTTGAGTTAAGCTGAACTTATGCTAGGTTATCATAGAGGCAGGTAGTTTAGGTTTAACATCATATTATTCAGACATAGTAACCGTTCTACTTAGAAGGCATTGCAACCTCGCTACAAACTTAAAATTTACATTTTATTATGAATAGCACAAATCAGCAACATGCAGTGGGGAACAGTACGGTATTTCAGAAAGGAATACCAGAAAACAGCGAAGAACGTCCTAAGTTTCACCAGGAAAACATGGTTAAGGAAGACATTATAGGAAAATTCTATATTGATTACGGACTTTACAGTTCTGCTACTCTACTTCACTTTCCATACTCCCATAATCTATTTTCTTCTTTTGAAAATGGATTTCTACATGAGTTGGTGGTATTCCTACCAATTGTTTTTGACTCGCAAATCAATTTTTATAAAATTGGGATTTCGTTATATAATATCGGAAACTGTTACAGAAAATTAAAATTTCTTGTTTTTCTCCTCAATAAATTGTCCGTCAATATCAGTGATAGAGAAATCTTGTAAACTCTGGATAACAATAGCGTATGAGTTATATTTCTTTGAACAAAATATCAGTCATACGCCACCAGCAGCAGCAGCACTTGAAACATTAGTATACTAGTATGGGTTCTAAATATTTATAACACTGCATGCATGTGTGCCTAGATTTTATGGAAAATATTTTATTAATTATTGAAAACAAAAAAGATTTTAAATAATAAAAACGATATAAAAACAAAAATTAATTTAATAAAATTAAACACATTTTTAATTAGAAAAAGGTCACGTTTTTGTTTTATTACGGGCTTAAAATTTTTGTGGTACAAAATTTTGATGCTGGTCTGGCCTAAATTTTCTATGTTTGTTTGCTTTGGTTTATTTAATGTCTCTGTTTGTTTGTGTGTGTGTATGTGCTTTTGGTAAACAAAATAAAAACTCACCATAAGCACACACACATATGTTTGCATACATCAATCCATAGAAATTAAATTCAATTTTTATGTGCTTAAATGACACATTTACTCGTATGATATGTACACGTATATTCATGTTCAAGCGCATTTGGCATTTTTTTTGTTTTTTTTTAGAAAAATTTTAATGATTTATTTTAATTTAAGCCTCAATATTTGTTTGCATACACACACACAAATATAATTAAAATGAAAAAGAGAATGAAAAAGAGAGGAAAATTAAATAAAAACCAACATGAAATTGTGTGCATAATAAACATGTGTGTCGATATAAAATGAACAGAAAAAAATCCTTATGGGGAATATAATTTCATGTCAATTAATAAAATTTAAATTTATTTTTCAATATTTTAAACAGAATTATAAAAATTTAATTTTCAATTTCATTTTTATAAATAAAAATTCATGTTTTTATGGAAGTGTTCACATTAATGTATTCAATAAATTGTTTTATTCCTTTACAATATAGTGTTTAATTATATTTTACTTTGAAATTATATAACTATTGTCTAAAGTAGCTAAATTGTCAATTTGTTTTAGGCATTTTATGATTTCTTTATACACAACCAATGTGTATTTAATGGAAGATAACCTTTAAGAAAATTTTATTTTCCACACGAACACACTTTAAATTCTTTAAATTGCCTGATGTTAGTAGATTAAATTCATAACCATTTCTTTTTTCTAAATTGTAATGTTTTGAATATATCATTTTTATTTAATTTTTTTGACAAAGCACTAAATTCTTATACAGTAAAAGGAAATAAATTGAACAATTACGTTTATATTTGTTACGTTTTTACCTTTTAAAAACGTTTAAAATATGAGCTCGCAGATTGCAAATAAAATAAAAATAAATTTGTGTTTAGTTTTAATTAAAATTCTTTATTATACGCACAATTCTGTGTGCCACTGTTAACAACAACAATTGCCTTTTTTGTTATTCCTCTGTTAATACCCTTTGCATAAACAATAACAACACTAGACAATTATTCGACAGATCTTTGTAAGTAAGTAGATATTCAAACTACGATTACACTCTGATGTAAACATCGTTGTTTACAGTCATTATTATTGTTTGTGTATTTTGTTTACATTTATACTTCTAGTGTTGTTTGTCGATTTTTGTGTACTTGTTTACCATTTTTTTATGCTGATGGTTGTTGTTATATCAAACACTACAGTGTAAAAGTAAAATACCAGTATCTAGATTGTTCATTTTCGTAACAGTCTTGTTTATACAAAATTTTAAAGAATAATTTACATACATACATACATAATATAATTGGTCGTTACAACCCTTCAGTCAGGATTACGACCTAGGTTCTCAAATCACTTTGTATGTTGTGTGTGTTAATTTCATAAATGCGTGGCGGGTACAACAGCTTAAAGTTGACTTCAGAGGACAGATATATGATACACTTTTCATAGCAATTTTATTTACTTTCAGCGATACTGCCAAAAATCTGTTGAGAGGCCGTCGCCGAAGAAATATTTTTTGATATTTCGTTTTGTTAGAGATTGTCTGAATTGTTTGAACCATAGCCTCACTTCTAATAAGCCAACATACTGCATTCAGCAACTTATTTACAGACTATGGATAGAAGAAAGTCTACCAACGATTGAAGCCATAGTGCCCTCTGTCCTGCCCTGAAATAGGCATATGAGGAATCGTGCTTGTGCCACAATGTCTGAGCTCGGTATTTTTGTGAAGCTGATAAGTTTTTTCAGAATATTGTTGAGCAACGCCTGTTGCTCTGTCAAGGTAGAAAAGGATCTACCTTGAGCATCCTATGTTTTAGACGAAGCTATTCGTATCATATTTAACTTTGTCATGGAGAGTGTTTTGCAGAGGGAGGTAGTTCATCTTAATGTCACTATTTTCTACAAAAGTCTACAGTTTTACGAGTATACATACATATATATCTGCGTATGCTGACAATACTGATATCATTGTGCGTACTAAGCGAGGTATTACATACATACATACATAATTGGTCATTACACCCCTTCAGTTAGGATTACGACCTAGCTTCTCGCACCACCCGTGTTGTGTGCGTTAATTTTATATATGAGTGGCGGGACCTACAGTTTAAAGTCGACTCCGAACGATAAATTTTTGAGAAACTTTTCATGGCAATTTCATTTACTCTCAGAGTTTTTGCCAATAATCTGCTGAGAGGAAGTCGCTGAAGAAATATTTTTTCATATTTCATTTTGTTCGAGATGTCTGACCTGGGGTTTGAACCGTGTCCTTAGGTTCTAATAAGCCAACACGCTATCTACTAGACTACGGCGACTTCGAGGTATTACGGCTATTGATCGGGAGATGGTAGAAGATCCCAGTAAATGTTTTCGACAAGTAGAGAGATGATGCGTATCGGATTACAGATTAGGTACGACGACTTTACTTTAAATTTTGTCAGTGAATTTTTATATCACGGCGAAAATTATGTCAGTATGGAGATCACACGTAGAATCCTTCTTTCCAACAGTTGTTGTGATGCTCTGAATAGGCAATTGTGTAAGAGAGTCCCCTCTCGTACGACGAAAGGAATACCACAAGTCGCTCAACCTAATTGGAAAAGGATGTTCCGGCAAGAGAGGTATTTGATATGGGAATTAGCGATTAGACGACGATCTTTTCTGCACTCGAAGGACCAAATCGAAGAAGCTCTGTCATCGATTGGTATGACCAAGTGGATAAATAAAATGCAGGAGGCGCCTGGTAAAATGTGTTAAGGCATTCGAAAGTCGATAAACGGGATATTAATCACCAACTAAGTAAGTAAGTAGAAGAGGAGAACTTGTTAATTTAGTTTCAATGTTTCCAAAGGCATAGTAATGCCTCAGTATTCCTGTGATTTTCATTAGTAATGTTATTCTATCTAGTTTGCTTGTCATTACAATCAAGCATTTTCATCATTACATGTGGTCTTCTTCACCTACATACTAAACACGATAATATTGTTGAAAGTGTTCTAAGGATTTGAGTTTAATAGCGTTGGCACATAAAAGCAATACTTATATACATGCACTCCTACTTATTTAAACGTAAATGTGTTCGTTTTTCAATTGTCCATTATTCAAAGTTCGAGTACGATTTCTTTATCCGATTTTATATTTCTCTTGATTTTATTGTGCCATTTTCTAGCTGTTTTTTCTTTCATATGTCAGTTATTTTCTTAATATTCTACTTCCTTTTTAGTATTTCTGTTTTTTTTTTGTGCAATAGCTTAAGGTAACAGCTGCTTTATATTTTATTTTCGATTTTTGCTTGAACACATTTTCATTTTTTCTGTTTTTTTCTTTTTTTTTTTGGATAATTTACCTTTCAAAGATTTTTTGAAAAAACCGAAAAGCCAAAATAACTAAAAATTCAGCTCTTATATGATATTTCATGCAAACCAATTTCAATTTAAGCATGAAATATAAAGGCTCCTCTCTCTTTTCCCCATCTTTTTTTTTGTATTCGTAGCACTCGTATTTTGTTTTCTGGAAAATCTCTTAAAAAAGTGTGTCGTCGTTCCTTTGGCAGCAAAGGTTCGAATTTTACGGGGGGAAAAATGAAGAATACGGGAAAAAACTGTTCAATATTCAAAAGCTCAATTCACCGCTTTTTCATATTTTCCTCTTCGTTGTTTTTTTTTTTTTGTGTGTTTGTGGGAAATTTTGTATGTCCGGGTAAATATAAGAGGATTCAAAGTGTGTTGTGGGTTTGATTTCCCCATGGAGAGTTCATGATACCAAAACTCTATAAAAGTGCATCATTTAAAGAGTTTATATTTTTTTATATGGTTGTTGTTGCTGTTGTTGTTGTTGCTATATTTCAATGATAGATTAAAACACATTTTTATGGAGCTTAAAAGGATTTTTACAAAGATAAATGTAGTTTGGCTTATTTTTTTAAGCCGCCTTTCTCTTTCCCTTTCTCTTCCGTTACAAAGTTAAAAAAAAAAATTTTTGAAATATTTCCACTTTTTCCTGGCTTTTTTCATGTTGCGGAAAAACTTTGCCAGCCATTCGAAAAAAAAAGAAAAGCATGAATATTATTTATGTTTAATGTGTAAATTTTGCAATGAACATAAATTTATTTAAGAAAATTTCAGATTGATTTTTTTGTTTGTTTTCAATTGATTTAAAAAAGTTGAAAAATATGCTGTTTATCTGTATTGAAATTATTTAAAACATCGAAAAATATTTAAACAAAAAATAACATTTTATAAAGCTAAATCAATGAAGTTGTTAAAGACAACATAATTTGGTAGGATCAATAAATTTTGGATATAGATATGCATATTAAGTCGCCGTAGTCTAGTAGATAGTGTGTTGGCTTATTAGACGTAAGGCCGCGGTTCAAACCCTAATTCAGACATCAAAACAAAAATATGACGACTTCCTCTCAGCAGAAGTCTTGCAAAAACTCTGAGAGTAAATAAAATTGCCATGTAAAGTTTCTCAAAAATCTGTCGTACAGAATTGACTTTAAACTGTAGGCCCCGCCACTCATGTATAAAATTAAAATACACATCATGAATGGTGTGAGATGCTAGGCCGTATTCCTGACTGAAGGGTTGTAATGGCCAATTATGTATATATGTATGAAAGTCGATCCCAAAACTCTTTTAATCGACCAAATCAATACAGTGATGTACAAGTCCTTTCCACCTATCTAAAAATGTCATGATCATAGCTATTCGGTAAACCATGCATTCCACAAATAATGCTTCGAATGCGTCTTAACAAAATTTAATTGTTCTGCTATCTTAAATGAGACACTAAAATGTATATGATAGCAAGAGTATAAACACTAATAATTTCTATTAATTATGATAGGGATAGCACGGATTACCCCTACTTATGCAGTCCATTTTGTTTTATCAAGGGAAACATGTTGAGGGAGTAACGTTTACGGACGTTAGATTTAAATTTTGTCGTAAGTGACAGAAAAAACTTTTGCGGGTAGAGCGTTCCATATACATGCGTAAAGTACGACTGAAGAACAAATTTTCCCTGTAAAGCATTGTGTGTTCCAGAGTCCAATCGACAACAAACGGATGTGCTCTGCATGAAAGTCGAATAAGTCCCCTTTTTGCGCTACAGCAGAGTCTGTTACAGTCGCGATAGAATAACGACGGTGCTCAAATGAATCAATTGAGTTGGATACCCTACTGTCGTTAATGAAAACATTCGTCGATTCCTGTGCGAGGTCGAGAAGTTTTAAAATAGACTTTGAGGCACCGTCCCACACATGGTCGCATATATGTAAGTGTTGTGTTGTTAATTTTGACAATGATTAGCGAGACCTACCAATATATTGTTAACTTCTACCAACCGGTTTTAATATTAAGTTAGTTCTTCACATAGATTTTGCCAGAAGACAATCTCTTTATTTTGAGATCTCAGAGCTGAAGGCACTTGTCCTCACAGCAATTTAATCCATCGCTATAGTAACCATCGAACTTTAAGCGAAGATATAAAATTTCATTGCACGGAAGACATATTTCATTGTCTATTCTATAAGCTTGTCTACAATGTTAACCCCTGGATCTCGGAACGGTTTAGAGAATACCAGCTCGCTTGCTAATAGATCAAGACCATCTGTCGATGATTATTTTTTTCTTTTTTCATTTATTTTTATATTGAATCCTCATTAATAATGAACTAATAATAATTATTCAAATCTTAAAACTACAAAGAAAATCTTAAAACTAAAAGAAAATCTTAAAACCAAAACAAAAATTATATATTTATTTAGCCATTGCCAAATAAAATAAAGCATTCAAAAATAATAATTCAATAATAATAATAATAAATAAAATATTCAAAAAGAAAGTATCACGTCCCTCATCTCCGGCCGAGCGCAAAAGTATCCTTTCTCTTCTCTTTCTCTTTCTCTGTCGATTATGACCTAAAATACTTTAAATGTGTACTCCATATAAATCTGGTAATAACCAGATTTGCGGTAAAATCCATTACTCAAACCAAGGCTAAGCTCGACAAATATTATGGGAACTCAGCTTCCTAAATTTTTTACAGAGTTTCGATAGAACTTTTTAAACGTCCACCACTGCCTATCGAAGATTGAAAGTAAGAGTGAGAGCCAAAGATATAACTCAATTTGGGAAAACTTTCTGCAAGGTGGATGCCACTTTTGCTCATAATCGACGACATCTGCAAACATGTGACAGCTTCGCCGGACGGTTTTACTGTGCTTAATCACAATATGAGCGGGGTTTTGTGTCTTTTCGTACGCCTGGACCGAAAGTGGATCTTTCACAATACACAGGTAAACAAATTGCAGTTAAAGCAGTGTGTTTCAATTAATGTGTGGCTTTCAATTAATAAACAATCAATGACGAATATTGCACCAATTTGTTGAGTGGATTTAATAAGAATTTGAAAGAAAACGAAAAAAAGAACGATCTTTTCCAATGGGATAATGAAGGAGTGGACACCTGAGTTTTAATCATGGTAAACATTTTATAAACAGACTAAGATTTGCACAATCATACGTTCTATTCAGCAACTTTAGGACCGTCGGACTATTTCCTATTTCCAAACTCTAAGAAATAGCTCAGCGGGAAGAAATTTAACTCCAAAGAAGCTATCATATCGCAAAAAAATCTGACCATAACAAATCATATTTTTTTTAAGGAATAGAGGTAGTCTACGGTTCAAACCCCAGGTCTCTGGGAAAAACTCTGAGAGTAAATAAAATTGCTATGGAAAGTTTCTAAAAAATTTGGCGTTCGGAGTCGACTTTAAACTGTAGGTCTTGCCGCTTATGGATTAAGTTAATACACACAACATGAGTTGTGTGTGAGGCTGGGTTGTAATCCTGACTGAAGGGTTGTAATAACCAATTATGTATGTATGTATGTATTCTTAAATATAAAATATCTAACGATCTGTGTTTCATTCAAAAAGTCTCATTAATACGCCTTGGTATCTAAACAACTTCGGAAATATTTTTTATTCACTACACAGTATTCAATACTTAATTTAGTGCTTGAGGCCTCAACCATTTTATATGATATATTTGCAATATCATATTTCTTTAACCAGCTTTTGAGTACGCGTTTCGCTTTTAAGGAGCTTTATTTCCGTTACGTTACGTTATCCATTGAAAACAATATGCCTGCCTGTATGTTTATATTGCTTTTCAATACCGCACAACCGAGATAAAGAGCATTTAAATGCCCCATATTTTTTGGGAATTTTACGAATGAAATTTAAACGGTTTTCATAAAAATCAAATACAAGTTTACGAGTGCTGTAGATGTGTATGTAGGTTATATTTTACAACTGTTACACTTATTTTGTATACCAAAAAAAATTCTTTTATTTTCTTCTTATTTTTATTCCTTCTTTTATTTTTTTATTAATACCAATATACAAACATTTAACATGCCACAAAATGCTGCAACATCATGCCTATAAAGTTCGCGTAAACTTTTGCATAAAACATATTTTATTGCCATTTTCTACAACAACGACAACAGCAACAACAAGTACAACAACAAAACAATAAAATTTTTTCATTTTTCCAATTTTTTTCATGTGGAAACAGGCACTTGAAACTAAAGACCAGGTTACAAAACAAAAAAATAATAAAAACAACAATAACGGCATCTGAAATGTTGAATTCAAAGCACCTTTTCAACTTTCCAACTTCCTAACATAGCTCTTCATCACAAAGTAGGAAAATCTATCTCTAAGTACAGGGTATCCTCACATAAATACATACATACATATACGAGTATGTGTGTTTGTTTATGTGGTTATATTTGTTTGTTTGTGTGTGTGTGTTTGTTTTTATGAATATGATTGATGATAAGAAACTGTAACGTTACGTCCAGGAGAGTTTGTGTTGTTTTTTGTTTCTTTTTCATTCTTCTGTACTAACACGAGAATGAGCGAGTATTTTTATTAATATCGTTGAAAAATATCGAAAATGGGGCAAAAACAAAAAAAACAACGAAAACAAAAAAAAAAAAATCAAAAAGTTTGGCGTACTTTTCATTCCTTTTTTTCTTCTTTCATTCTTTCATAGATTTCACACAGTTATCGTTTGTCTAAAATGGCAGACGGCTCTTAGAAACACCTGCAGCATTGAATTAAATGAACAAAAAAAAAGGAAAAGAAAAAATTATGAAAGGAAAAGAGTACTGCTGGCAAAATAGCGAACCACTTTATATCTATTAAGCAGGCAGTAGTATGGGTAGAAGAATGCAGAATTGAAAGGAATTTTGAATTTGAATTGAATTTGAATTTTAAATTTCAGATTAGAATAGAATTTTTTTTTAAAGTGAAGTTACTGATTATCAATATATGTACTCATTTTTTATTATATTTAGGAGATGTGGTGAATCGAAATTCGCCGTAGTCTAGTAGCCAGTGCTTACGAGACGCGAGCTATCATACAACGATATATGAAAAAAATATTTCTTCGGCAACTCGTTCTCAATAATTTTCTGGAAAAAAATATGAGGGCAAATAAAATTGCGATGAGAAGTTAAACTGGAGGTACTGCGTCTAATGGTTAAAATGAAAACACGATATGGTTGGCGTGAAAAGCTTGGTAGTAATCCTGAATCAAGGGTTGTAATGAAAAGGACGCTAGCCAGTGCTGCTCCGGCTGGGCGGGTATTTGATGCGTTGATTAGCTGAAGTCGGCGTAGAAGACGACCTTGTCTGCGTTAGAAGTATCAAATCGTGGAAGGTGTGACTATCGTGTGACCACCTGGCAGAGGCACGCAAAAAGCAGAGACACGTGATAGCGTGTGTTAAGGCAGGCGATAATTCGATAAATGGGTTGTTAATGGCCAATTAAGTAAGTAAGTATTTATAAATTTACTACTGATTCTCAATGAATAAGTTTCATTTCAACACTATTGAGTTCTCGAAAAAGTTTAATTACCCATTACCTCTGCTAATCTTAAATTTATTAGACAATCAAGTATATAGTCGGATTGAAATGTCTTATTTTGAGCCTTATTTTGCGTTTCTTTTATAGAAAGGCTGTCGCAGACTGTTAGTAAATAGTAGTTGGTTGACGAAGGCATTTCCAGGACAAATGTCACATTGAATGGGTCATTTTAGATTTGATAATTTTAAGTTTAGAAATTCGTCTCGCTCTGGTATAACAATTGCCAATAACATTGATGTTATCAACATGGTCATTGCAGAGAAATACGTACGAAGCAGTGCTCAACTACTTGCAGGGAGTTGAAGATAACGACGCATTTGAAACAATTTTGGTTTAACAAATCCAGAAGTTCTACCTTGGCTAACCAAGTTTAATACAATTGTATTGAGAATCTGATATCATTCCCTCAGCCCTTTTTGCCTGCCATGGCTTTCTTTACATTGACTTCAAAATTTAATGAGACAAGTGACGTCAAATACATTAAAATTTCGTGGGACATATAGATATCGGCATAGAGGAGTAAACGTGTGAATTCTTCTGTTAATAGTGCGTAAATATAATGCTTGACAACTAAAACCACCATCACTAAGTTGCCTTAAGCTGCCGCTTCAGTTGCATTAGATTTTTTTAATTGATTACCCTTCTGATAACAGAATCTATTTTTATAGTTTCGACTCAATTTGAGTCATTTTGTTGCGCTGTCTGGTTCAAAACGATGCAATTAATACCTAAAATTACGGTGGACTGTATGAAATTCTATAAAGTATTGTTAAATCTCTTCATTACATTACAAGAACTGAATGGAATGCTGGTCAATTGTTTGCCGGAGGTTTTGCATAATATTGTAAGCTGGACGTGTGAAAAGACGTTAAGCTTGAAGAGACAATTTTAATGTTTTAGCTTAGTTCTCTGGGAGGCTTTTAGACCTATGAATACTTTGATAACTTAGGCGTATTATAACGCGATCTGAAAAACATACCCATTTACTTTTATACTCAACATGAGTGACATTCTATATCTCACGAAATAATTTACTGATATTTGTTGTCTTAGGTGCCAACAGTAGTATAACATGGCCTGTAAAGACTTAATACAGGATGTGATGAAGTCGCCCTAGTCTAGTAGGTAGTGTGTTGGCTTATTAGACGCGAAGCGATCAGACATCAAAAAGAAATATGAAAAAATATTTCTTCGGCGACTTCCGCTCAGCAGATCTCTGGTAAAAACTCTGAGAGTAAATAAAATTGCCATAAAAAGTTTCTCAAAAATCTTTCGTTCATGAGCGGTGTTGAAAAGCTAGGCCGTAATCCTGACTGAAGGGTTGTAATGGCCAATTATGTGTGTATGTATGTATAATTTATGATGCATTATTTCTGACCTTGATTTTCGTTAGATTGGAATGTTAGCTGTGAATAAATTCATCCACCTCTAGTGAAATAAGGGACTACAAATAACTACTGGCTGTATAAAAAATCTAATTTTTTTTGAAATTGGGGCCTACGATTATTTAAAATATGAGAAATTAGCTTATTTTTAAAAATGTTGCCTATTTTTCCAAAATATACAACACAGCATTGATTGAACTCCTTACTTTCTCTGATCTTCCACACAGCATGTATTTTCTTACGTCGTCCTGTTTTACTTGCTGCTGAAGAGGAAAAACTCGCAAAATAAAAGAGAAAATAGAAAAAAATTATTGAGAAAAAACACGAAAAATGTTTCAGAAGTTCAAAAAATATGAATTTGTTTTTCTCGATCAATATGTGCTGGTTTCAATTCGCAAAAGAAAACAAAAAACACACAGTGAACGTTGTTTCTCCTCTCCCTCCTCTTGCTTTGTTTTCTACTAAATTTTTTAAGTTCTACTCAGCGTTGCTGTAATGCACAAACATGAGTATAAAATTTTATTGAATTTCATTAAAAAAAAAAAAAAAAAACAAGAAAATAAGAAGAGAATAAAATGTGAAATAAAATAACAATGAATGGGAAACAGGCAAAAAACGAAAAAAAAAATTGTAAAGTTAGTCGTCGATTGTTATTTTTTAATCAGAATATTTTGCAGAAACAAAAACGGAAAAAAACTTTTACGAGATTTTAAACATTTTTAGATCGACAAACGGTCACTGAAGGACGAAGAGGAAAGGCAAATGTAGTTGGTAGACGGTGTAAATGGGGGTTGGTTTACATGTTTTGAAGCACTGCAGGTGTAATTAAAGTTTAAGGTCAAGTGTTGGTTTCGTTTATTCAGATTTTTCAAGAGTTTTTTGTTTTTTTATAAATTATTTTTTTTACTTATTGTTTTAAATAAAGGGGGAGAATTTAACTGGTGTTGTGTATACACTAATGGCAAGTAGGAAAACATGTCTAAAATATCTGTAAATGGTCGCCATGATGATAGGCATATGACTTCCTCATGAAATTTTTCATGTTTTTTGCACACAGAGAGAGACGCATTGGATCTCGTATTTAAGTTAAGGAATTGTTTCTGGTTCATTCATACAAATTTCAAAGAATTACATGCCCTTAGTGCACCAATTGAATTAGAATTCTTGAGATAGTTTGTTCACGGTCACTGCAATTTCAGCCTCATCATCACAAAAGTCAGACTCAATCACTCCGCCTAAAGAGAATCCGCAGTGGCTCGTTGCAAATGCATTTGTTTCTCATGGATTACATCAGGATTTTCTAGCAATTTGTTGTATATTCGCAAAGCTATTCTGATGAACAATGGCGATCCTTTCGGTAGGCACGTCGAAAGATTCGGCGTTCCAACAGGAGCTGTGGTTCTGAGAAGGAGGAAGAGACTATCTTTCACCTCATGTGTCAGTGCTCTGCTCTGGTCATGATGTTTAAATGTAATAAAGATTCCTGAAATAGCAAGATTTATTTTGGACTCGGAATGGTTTTCTCAAGCGAATGGTTAACCCCGAGTAGAATTAGTTATGGCATCACAATGGGCCTAAATACCGGACTTCGAGGTGGCCGTAACCTAACCTAACCTAAGTCATTCTGATGGAAAGGTGCCTCATCGGAGAAGATGGGTTTCTTCGAAAAATTGGCCTTCCACTCCATTGCACGTTAAACGAAGTACAGACTGACGTTTTCCATGTTCCGCTATGAATTTTGAACGCATGAAGGTGGAGTACTCTTTGCAAAATTCGCTGCACAGTGATTCATGAAATTTGAAGTTCTTGCGAAAGATGTCGAATTAATGTTTTCGGGGTTTCTGTTACTCTCACGTTTACAGCAGCAATGCTTTCAATAAACCCAACAATAGAGGTATTCTTCGAATTTTATGACTACCCTGGCTAACAATTTAAGTGGACTTTTTTGACAGAAATGTCTTTAAAGAGTGCGAGAGACCTTAGGATACATTTTCAAATTTTTGTCATACGCTTTCCCAACTATAACGCATTGTTCTTTCGTAAAGCGCTTCATTGTTAATAATACGAGTTTCCACCGTATACTAAATTTAAAATGTGCACTCTTATTGAGACACCCGTTGGTGTTTCAGCTAATGGTCTTTATTGAGTGGCATTTATTTTAATCAGACTCTGTAGGCGTTGGTGTCAATTAGAATAAATGTTTTTATGTCTTCGTCTTTTTACCAAAATAAATACATACATACATACATAAATGCATACATACATAGTTGGTCATTACAACCCTTCAGTCAGGATTACGACTTAGCTTCCCACATCACTTTTATTGTGTGTGTTAATTTTTTACATGGGATCTACGGTTTAAAGTCGACTGATTTTTTGAGAAACTTCGTCATGGCAATTTTATTTACTTTCAAAGTTTTTGCCACAGAAATTTGATGAGAAGAAGACGCCGAAGAAATATTTTTTTATACTCGGTTTTTGTGGGAAATATCTGACCTGCGGTTTGAATCGTAGCTTCACTTCTAATAAACCAACACACTATCTACTAGACTGCGGCGACTTCAACGCCGCTACACAACTCATTCATATTCACTACGTGCCATTTGAGGGCATGGCCTACTCATGTGGACGTGATGTGAAACTTTTTCTTCTTGGGGTTTTCTTAAGTCGCAGGAACTGACCTCGCGGCTGATAAGTTAACACACAACCTACTAAACTGAGAAGACTTTCTTTTTGTCATAAGGTATAGTATTTATTCGATCATTCAGTGTTGTCTAGGTGTGTGCTTTCCAGAATCAAGCATACGGAGCGATTTTTCCATAAGAATGTTTGATGTTTCTTGTCATAGTTAACATTTATTCGATTTTGGTGATAATTTCCTCTACGGACAGATTGATTTTCTAAGCAGCTGTCTTTAAACATGTATATAATTGACGCACTGCGAAGAAAGAAATGTAAATCAAAATGGTCTTACTAAAGAGTCTAAAAATTATTTCTTCATAATAATCTGGAATTCCTAATTGATTGATTTTTTTTTGTTTCAAATTTATTTATTGTTTTCGAATTAAAAATCCTAAGAAGGAAACTAATAATTAAGAAATGTGGTCAATAGGCAAAAATTACTTTTGTAACACATCTGTGTCATCTAAAGTATATTTATGTTGTCAATAATAATTAGTTTTTCAACACATGTTTTTTTTTCTTAATTACACGAGCATATATAAATTTTTATGTGTTATCGAAAAGTCAAAATAAAAATATCGAAATATTTAGTCAATAAACCCATTTCAATAGAATGAAATGGGAATTATTCTCTTACAGTAAAAAGTCATCTTTTTTACAGTATGGCCATAAATATCTACCGTAGTAAATAAATCTCTTTTTCTGAATTACTAGGTTTTGTGACAGAATTTCAATCCCTTTTATGTGTGCTTTCATTAGTTTGTAATGTGTTTATGCAAAAAGAGATTGAAAAAAAAAATTCCAAGTAAAAAGTATCAATAAAATTGAAAAAAAAGAAGAATATTTTTTTTTTGGTCATCAGCCTTTGTTTTGCGGCATAAAAATACCGCATATGAAAACCACTAAAAATTGGTAAAAATATGACAAACAAATCTGTACGTACGTATACTTGTAACACCATCAAAAACTAAATCTCTGCTCTTCACTCTATTTTCGGTTACAAACTACACCATGCTGTGTAAGTGTATTTGTACATATTTTTAGATGTTTAAATAGCTGTGTGTGTGTCTGTCTGTATGTGTGATTTTCGAGGTAAAAACCACTTCAACCATGTTAGTAGCCAAATATATAGGTATACACTGTTATTCTATGTGTGCATTTGTAAAGGAGTATCGATGTGTTTAAGTGTTGGTGTACGAGTATGTAAATTAAGCCACTCTAACGAGTATAAGTAAAAATGAAATCAAATCAAATGAAAATATACTGAAGCATAGAAAACAACTACAATCAAAGAATGAAAAAAATAGCAACAACAACAGCAACGAACGAGTAACGAAAATAAAAGATCTGTAGAGTTTAATCAACTTAGAATTGGAGATAAGCCAATACTACAATCAACAAATCAAGGAAAAACCAAAAAACGACTGAAAAAACCTGGAAAAAATAGAACTTAAAAGACACCAAAATAATATATAAAGAATGTTTGATTTTATTCTCTTTAGCTCTCCTCTTTCTCTCTGTTCTTCATCGTGATAATATGTATGATTGAATATATTATCCTATATAGAGAGAGCAAAAAACAAGAAAATATATTTATAAGCAAAGTTAAGTGCATTATAATAAAAATCATTTAAAGCCATGAAAAAGGACACATGTGACAATTTTTTTTATACGAAATAATCATTAAATGACATCAATTTAATTGCTGGAGTTATATGTGGTTCTGCGTGTTTGGCAATTAATTAAAGAAAAGTTTTCATTTGGTTTTGGTTGAACAAATTTTGGTTTTACAAGCAAACAAAACTTTTGAACTTTACGTGACTATAAGCTGACTGATGGAAATTCAGAGCTATTAATATATATTGAAAGTTTTTGATATTTAAAGGATGATTTGAAAAAAAGAAAAAAGAGACATTGGCAGGTGACTGGGTTCAATGTAAAGGTTTATCAATTTCTGACCAGTAAAGTTAGTTGGAAGGATTTCGCGATTTCTACCTTGCCATTAAGTATAAAAAAATTTCATTTAAATGATCACCTTGGGATTGCTTGTTACAGCCGATCCATGTGAAAAGTTTTCGACTACTTGTTCGCACTTTTCGGGCGACAGCTCGGCGATAACTTATTTGTGTAGACACACAATTTAATGTAGTAGGTAATGTGTTGGCTTATTAGAATTGCGGCCACGGTTCCAACCCCAGGTCGTCTTCAACAAAAAAGCTAAGCATTAAGAAGAAATATTATTTCTTTGGCGACTGCCTCTCAACTGATTTCTGGCAAAAATTCTGAGAAAAAAAACCTGTCGTTCGGATTCGACTATAAACCGTAGGTCCCGCCATATGTATAAAATCAACACACACAACATAAGTGCTGTGAGAAGCTATGTCGTAATCCTGACGGAAGGGTTGTAATGACCAATTATGCATGTTAAAATGTCATTTAAATGACCACCACTGGATTCTTGCAGCCAATCCATGTGAGATGGTCTACAACCACTTTTTCGTACTTTTTGGGCGACAGCTCTTTGGGTACACAATATCTTAATTACACCAAAACCTTTGTTTTTAGCTTTCACCACTAGCCATTGTTAATACACTATGACATAAGGTCCGAAGAAACTGTGTGTGTACCGAATGAGCCACTGCAGTCTAAATTAGATACAGCCTGAAAAAATCTCTCACAAGATAGTGTACATACCTTAATGCTGAGCACCACTTAATAATTAAAAAACAAAAAAAAAATTAGTGGCTTAAATATAAATTTAGAGAATGTTTTGCAGCTTATGGGAAGACAATAAATTGTAAAAATCGTCGGGGACTTTAGGCCAATAAAATTTTGATTTCACTTTCATACTTATATTGGTTTCTATAGTTGAGGAGCATAGTGTTTCTTTAAGTAATTTTCAATAACTTCTACTTGATATGATACGATATGAGCAAAATATTCAAATTTCTCCGTTTTCGTTTCCCTGTCCATCGTGAATTCATTGGTACGTAGTGGTACCCTGAAAATTTTCAGCGTAGTTACGACCAGTTTTCCTATCTACCAAACCGATGAAGTCTGCGCTAGTTTGAATTTGTATAGAGATCTTGACTCATTAATACCTGTAGACTAGTTGGTAACGGCGATCTTGTTGGAGCTAAATCTGTCTGATATTTATTCAGTATGATTAGCCAAATCACCATGGAGGCCGTAAACAGCAACGTATGTATGTTCGCTGAATAGAATCTGGAATAGTTGACAACTGACACTAATTTTCATCACAAAATCATCGTCAGCGACGTAGACCATTTTTGAATAAATAGGTATGTGAGCAAACAAAAATTTCGAATTTGGACGATACCAATCCATATGATATCAAAGAGTGTCCAATGCTTTCCAAAAAAAAACCACTGTTTAGTGTAGACTTTGGTCTAATTCCTTATTCGCTCCATATTTCTTTGAGAACGAAGTTGAACAGGCCACATCAATGGCGAACAATGCATTATCAATTGCCAATTGTTGGCCAAAATTGGATGACCTGGATTTCACAGAGATGTGGTTTAAACAGTATGGCCATATCGATCATTGCACATTGGATACCCTGAATGAGCTATTTGAAGGCAAAAGCATTTGACGTATAGGTAATGTGAACAGGCAACCGAAATCAAGCGATTTGATCCCGTTCGACTTATTCTTATAGCCTTTTCATAAGTCGCAGGCGTAAGCGAATGAGCCACAAATCACTGAACATTGCTCATTCAGTAGTATTATAGTATTATTTCTCCTAATTTGTTTCTTCTTGTTGTTATCTTATGGAGATTAAAGCACTTTCTAGTGTATTATACGGAGGATCCTGATGTATACCGTGGATATAACAATTAGTTAAAGAATATTGACAAAAGCAGGTAACGCCAGTAGACAAACTGATATCGAAACTATTATTCCGAATTCCTCAATTCCCTATAACTGGGCAACTGATCTCCATGAAAACTTCAATTTCTCGTTATTTTTATGGTACAAAATTTAAATAAAAGTAACAAAAAAATACACACAACTACACGTACTGAAACACATACAAGTAAAGTAATTCTCTAATGGAAAAGTTATCAAGTCAATAGCAGTTAAAGTTAAATTGTAATTCCCAACGATTTCGTTTTTATTTTTATTTCTATTTTAATCCTTTCGTTATGTGTATGAGTATGTGTATGTGTATGTGTATGTGCATGTGTGTTCTTTGTGTTCAATTTTTATTTTTTTTTGTGTTGCTTTTGGGCTTTTATTTTACTTTCATTTCGTTTACAAATGAGTCAAATGTTTAATGATTTACATTTACAAAGTACGCCAGTTAATTTCGCATTTAAAATGAATTCACGCAGAGCAATTGCATCGCGCCACACAAAAAAAAAATGAACACAACAACTAAAATAGTCAACAACACTTTTATGTGGTTGGTATGTACACACACATGTATGTATGTATGTATGCATAGATGGTGGCAGGATTAAATAAATTTTTTTTTCACTCAAAAACTATGCCTCTTCTCTAGAGAGGTCTGAAATGAATGAAACAAAAAGCAAAAAAAACAGAAAGCAAATGAACGAAGAGGCGAATGTACCACTCAAATCGCACATTTGTTGCTAATTAGTTTCACGCATTAAAAACGGTAACACAGAAGGCAAAATGAGAGAAGAAAAACAAAAAAAAAAAAATTAAAACCAAATGAAACAAAATCATTTTGTTGATGTGTTGGTTTTTCTTTTTTTTTCTTTTTTTTAAAGAAGCAAAAAATCCATCAAATGTAGCGCACTACACAAGCACACAATTGTAGACAAATACTTTTAAATGTGAACATAACCTCATTTAAAACATTAGTTGCTTCAACAAAAATACAACAACAACAACAACGAAAAAAAATAGTGGAGGAGAGAAAAACAAGCAGGATTTTGTATTTGTTATTGGTTGAAACAAGCGTTTGCTAACGTACAGCTTTGCCTACATATGGCTGGTTATCCCAATGGTTATCATTTATATTCCATAAAACATTCACCAATTGTGGTTGCCAGTATTGTAAATGAATGCATTCATTCGAATACACCACAAACTAATTGCCAAAAACACTATCACTGCAATCACTTTTGATCTGAGGGTAGAAGTTCAGTTCAACCAAGTGATAATAAGAACGAAGTCATGGCTGGAGGACAGAGGGCTCAAACTCGCAATAGAAAAAACTGAATTGATGCTTTTTACAAGGAAGCCTATACCGCTGAAAAATTGCATTACCATATGCGACACCACTTTGACGATGCTGAAAGTAGTCAACTATCTTGGCTTCGATTGGACCTTAAACTGACGTTCTGGGCTCACATCCAACACACTGTAATAAAGCTACTAAAGTTACCTCCTTACTGAGTAAGCTTATAGACAATATTGGTGGTCCTGTACAAAGCAGGCGCAGATTGATGATGGCAATTACAGACTCTATCCTGCTCTACGGTAAAGAGACCTGGCCAGAAGCGTTAGAGGCCGACTGTAGAATGAACCAACGAACCACTGCCACTTAGGGTAGGTGGTATCGACGTAGAGAGCGGTATCTAAGTTAGCAGTACTGGTGATCAGTGGTGTAATACCTATATGTTTACAGGCAAGCGAGAAAAAAATGCGCTCGGAGAGACAGTAAATGTCGACGATGCCAGAAAGCGAACCATACAACACTAGCAAGAGAAATGGAATACTGAAACAAGTGGTAGATGGACGCCAACACTTCTTCCAGATATTACCCGCTAGATTGAGAGGAAACTTGGTGAGGTTAATTCCTATTTAATACTGTTGTTATCTGGACACGGTTATTTCTGCAAATATTGTTTAAAATAGGGAAGGTAGCACGACCAAATTGCATTAATTATGCGTCGATTGATGACGATGAACACACTTTCATTGTGAGAGATGGAGTTTGAAAAGAACGTATCTTGAGGCCAAAGTCGGTGTCTGTACTGTCGACAACTTCTGCGATATACTTCTGAATAGCAAAGAAAATTGAAATAGTATAGCCAACTCTATTGAAGCCTTGTTGAAATCCAAAAAACTTGATTTGGATGAAAAGAATAGAGAATAGATGTTTAAACATCTTTTCAAATCTCGTTGCCAAATGGCCAGAAGGACTCCATTTCGAAGTAATACCACAGTAGTTCCGGAGTGGGCACAAAGAGTCCAAAAGAGTAGGGCGTGATTTAGTGGGTTAGAGCCACACACACGGGGGATAGTGACGACTTCTACCATAGGTAGAATTTAGTTAGGTACATTTACTCCTTCTAGCGGAAAAAAAAGAAAATTGCTGTTGATCTATGTGTTCAAACGTCAATCAATGATCGTCAATCATAAACTTAGTACATAAAGGAACAGGAGCAGCCGACCATTAAACGGTTAATTGTGCTAACAAACAAGCCAATTTTCAAAATTCATTCTCTCCTGCTTCCGAAAACCTGACATAAAATATAATTCCTTTAATTCCCGACCTGCTTCTATAACACATTCCTGTGTAGCTTATGAACATGTTCCCTCTTTTATCATCTTGCTCAACACATTGCGAAATATAGAGGATGTTGTATTACAATGTTTTGTTTTTGTTTTTGCCAACATTTTTAATGGTTTTTAGCATCATGACTGACTTTTCATCAAACAATCGCTAAAATACTGGTTCACCGTTATGGTACATGTAATACTAAAGCCTCCACCAAATGCGGATGTTAAAACTCTTTGGGGAATGGCAGGAAAGCAGAGGGTAAAATATATAGAAAATGTTAGTGAATGCATTGCAAATGATCGCAGCATAATGTTTAATAAATCAAACTTTTGGCATTTTCCCTAATAGTTCATAGGTTGAGAGAGAGAGAGAGAGAGAGAGAGAGCGATGGAATGCAATCAATAGCAATCAATAGCGTACTTGTTTTCAATGGCGTACATAAGTTTATAAGCGAATGGTAATTAAGATATTGCCAATAATTGCTATTGAATTTATTATTGCAATTAATAGAAGCCTTTGTTAATAAAGGTTATGGTGTAATGAGAATTGGAGAGTTTGATTTTAAACAAGCGCCTATAATATTTGCAGTGCGAAAATCAGTTCCCTTTGCAGGAAATTCATGTAAATGCCGTAAATAAAAATGATTAGGAAAGTTTAAATTTTCTCACTTTGTTTTTCAACTTTTTCAATTTTATGAGAAAACGTTTTAGAGTTCAAAGACTTTGCTATTGATGGCTGTCATAATATGTACTAATAAACTCACAAGGGCATATTTGAGTAAGACTTTGCAATATATGGAGACCCTATAAACTGTTCCCTATGACAGAAAAATCTAATGTACAATACTTGCGTAAAATCCTTACTTATATAAATATCTTCAACGTTGCTTGAACAAACAAATTTTCAGCTTTGTTTCTGATTTTTGAAGCTAAGGGACCTCATTCTTCTTCCCTTTAAATTACTACGTCAGGTGAACCAAAACAACATTGAAACTACTCTGAAAAACTATATGTTTCTATACGAACTTTCGGTCAACATACGCCCGATCCGTTTATAGAAAGTCAACAACGCCATCAGCCAGCCTAAAATAATAAAGCACTAGGCGGACTTTGTCAAATAAATGCTGACATGTGCGTCAATTTTGAAACATCTATAATGCGCAAGAGAACCTTGTAACTCAAGTAATAAGAAAAGAATAATTTATGACTGGATAGGTGTAGCACAAATTCAGGCCATGTGTAAAATATTCAATAAAATACTACCTCACTTTGGTCTGAATTGAATGATCTAGATACCAACGACCTGTGATTTCAAGACGACGGCATCACGCGCCACACATTTCATGCCACATTGGGTGTTTAGCACGATTGATTTGATCGATTTCAGATGGGCTACAGACATTTCAACCGTGTTATATGCCACACATAATGACTTCAATAGGTATTTTAAACGTATTTAACATATCTCTAATATCGCACACACACTTCTTTTGATTAAAATTAAAGATTTAAAGGACCCTATATAAATAAAGAGAAACTATGTCGTAATCTTGACTAAAGGATTGTAGGAACAATTATGTATGTATGTAGGAATTTATTATTATTATTTTATTCAAACAACCAATGATTTATTAATTCATATTATTTCTTAAAATAGGTAAAAAAAATGGGAATACCCGTTGAACTTAAATAATACTTATTCTATCGGTGTCTACTTTGCACTGGACTACTATAGATGAAAAGGCCGTCTTTTATAGCTGAATTGTCTACTCGTCATTCGTCCGTTGTCTATGAAAATTTCCATAGTCGATGGCGTGATCTCCTGAGATGGACGCTTGTCCGTTTCTTGTTAGTTCTTAGTTAGAGCAGGACTGCTATATTGTTACCGACGAGTAATCTAAACGAACGAACGGTCTTTGTTCTTGCTCTATATTGTTTCTTTGTTCTTGTTTCTTTGTTCTTGCTCTATATTGTTTCTTTGTTCTTGTTTCTTTGTTCTTGATCTATGCAGTGGTTCAATTTGACTCGGATCCCACATGTATGTATGTATAGAAATAGACATCAGCCGCAATGGCGTTAAGTTATGGGGCGTTAATCAATATGGACTAAACAAGATGCATGAGGATTGAGAAAAATCTATCATCCAATCTATCATCATTACACTAAGTAGTCAGCCACTGAAACTTTTACGATTTTTGATATTTGGTACGCAAATTAACGTCAGACTTCATCTATAATGTGCAAACCATTTGAAAATTAAGCGTTTTCTCCAATAAAGCTATAATTCAAATATATACCGTCTGGGTGAAATTTTAAGCAAAGAAATAAGACTCTACACTGCTTTCGAACCTGATGGAATTTGTTAAATTCTACGTTCGGTTTACTAATTTTGGAAATCTTCAATTAAAATTAAATTTTGGTTACTTATTGGGGCTGTGTGTTAAGAATCCATTTAATGAAGTATTTATATATACAAAAGAAAATGTTTTTATATTTCTTTAGATACTTAAATCTTATGAGACGACCGATATAAAATTTTTTTTATATTTTTTTTCACATATTTTCTTAAGAATGATTAGTAGAATGACTGAAGCGACCTTGTTCCACTGCTATTTTGATTGAATAGGCTCATGTATGCACTTATTTATATTTTTCTGTCATTAACCTGTATAGATGCGGTTAAAAGACATCAAAAAAAAACTTCCGTAAGGAAAATGTAGAACAACGATCTAATAATATAAAAGCAATCGACGGCATTCGCAATATCCATTTTTTATACAGATGGCTTTATAACTATAAAACCCTCATATCCATTTCACAAACAAAGGCCAAAACTGGTCGTATTTCAGTGATAGGATGTTGCCACATGTCCTCGACGGATCAGCAGTATAATTTTTGTATCGTTTGTTTTATTTATTACATTTGTATTTATTTATACCTCATTTTTCTTATTTCGTATATATTGTTACGATAATGAAAAATCAAGATACTGGTGCTTTGCTTTTACATCGCTTAATATTAAAATTGCAGATAAAATACACAAACAGCAGTAATGAAACAACGATGTTTGCATTTATAGAGATTTCAAGAACATTCGCCTTCAAGAACATTCATCAGACTGCTTACACTGTCATATAAAAGGCAAGGCAAAGCAGGCGAGTGAGTTAGTGAAGTTCAGACAGTCTTGTGTGAAGACACGGTGTGTTTGAAGAGAGTAATCGTGGTTTGAAGATCTGCGTTACAAATATCTGTCGAATAACTGCCTAGTAATTTTTATTGTTTATGCAAAGGGTGTAAACAAAGGAATAACAAACAAAGGCAATGTTGTTGTTTACATAAAGTTGTGAACAGTGGGACACAGAATTGTGCAAATAATAAAGAAATTGAATTAAAACTAAACACAAAAAATATTTTTATTTTATTTGCAATCTAAGAGCTCATATTCTGAACATTTTTAAAAGGTAAAAACGTAACAATATTATACAGACTTTTATTTCCTTGGGTAAAGCTACTAACAACTTCAAAAAATATGTTTACAAAGCCAGCAAACGCAATTTAAAAGACGCGGAGGTACCCGGATACCTTGCTGCTCTATTTTAATACATTTTTGAAAATGTCTACTATTAACTTTAATGCCAAAGATACAGGAAGTACCTAACTACTCCCATTAGGGTTAAATTAAATCTTTCAGCATTTCATTATCAATTGTGCTTGTACACATTTATTCCCATTTCATTATCATGGTAATGGAAATGAAGAAAATTTACTCACACAACCGAAAATTACGTGCACTTGTCACACAAATTCCTATCTTCCTGTTGTTGACCCTGTACAAAAGGAAATAATTAAAGGACGACATGTCACTTTGGTGTCTCTAAAGAAGAAAAATGTACCATATACTCGCAAATAGATTTTATTGAATAAATAATCGTTTAGGACACAACATTTCATGTGAAAAAGAGAAAAAGATTGTGAAATATCACTCTGACTATTTCGGGATTTATTCAATTGAACAATGATTTTCAATGGTTTCTTTAAATTCAATTGACATGTCATATTTAATTCAAATGCTTCATTATTTCATTCGGTATCTTCTACAATGTCTCTCTCTCTCTCTTTCTCTGTTAATCGCTCGGCAACTAAACATGAAATAAATATGTTGGTTGCTCTTATCCAAAAGTCATTATCATTTAAATGTCATTCGTTTCTTTATTAAGTATGCGGCTCTGGAGGATGGTGGCCATATTTACTTTTATAAAGTCACTGCTAAAGCAATGCTCTCATATTTTATGCAACTAAACCTCTGTCTTTCTCCCCTCTTTGTTTTGCCAGTGGATAGACCACGTAACCTAAAGTATAGACAGTCTATATAAAATAAATACAAATACTCGTGACAAAAAAAAAAAACATTCAGGACTCTGTTACGTTTTTAAGATTTTTTCGTATATTTTTGTTGTTTTCCTTTTTTTTTAATTTTTGGCACAAGCCTACGTGAATTGGATCCAAAAATTGTTTTTACCGCTAAATTTTGGAACTTCAAACTCAAGTCGATAGACAACAGCAGGACAGCAGAATGTTGGGAATGCTGTTTGTATAGGGGATTGGGAATAAAAGCAAAAGAAGTAGAAAAATAAAGACAAAAAATATTTAAAAAAATTAAAAAAAAATAGAAAAAGTACAGGGCATTATCCTTAAATAAATTTTTTTTATTTTTGCCTTTGAAGAAAAAAAAAAAAAAATAATACCAACACATTTATTTTGATAACGTTAATATGAACAAACAAAGATACTCGCCAGCCGTAGCATGACACTACAAGATGAGGAAAAAAACTAGAAAATAGAGGAGAGAAGAAATTTTAAATAAAAAAATGAACGCGAAGTTCAGGGATACAACAGATGTAGTAACACGGGTTACTAAATAGAGGGTCAGCTAACATAATAATTCATTTAGTATGTTTAGTTAATAATGATTTACTTTCAGAAGCTGTTGAATTTAAAAGTGAGTGAATAATAACTGTGAGTAAGTGGAGTGAACCATCTTCAGCGACATTTTTCATAGTTTTGATGTCAATTAAAAATTCTTTTCGTGGCTTTTAAATGAAGTAAATTTCATCACAGTAATAGAATTTCATTTAAGCCTTCAAGAGAGACTAATTACTCTTGGTAGTATAATTTAAAAATCGGTAATTTTTACTGGTAATAAATGCTCAATTAAGACAGATTTTTTAAAGTATATGTCACTGAAAGTATTGTCCATCGAAAGTAACAACTTTTTCCAATCTTTTTGGCAATTTGTGGTTTCAGTCCCAAAAAATCGTTCGACTTTTGAGGCCTAGAATAAATCTTTGATACATACATACATACATAATTTGTCATTAGAATCCTTCAGTTAGGATTACGGCCTAGCTTTTCTCATCACTTATTTTGTGTGTGTTAATTTTATACAAGAGTGGCAGAACCTACAGTTTAAAGTCGATTCCGAATGACAGATTTTTGAAAATCCGACGAGAGGAAGTCGCCGAAGAAATATTTTTTCATATTTCGGTTTGTTGGAGATGTCTGACCTGGGGCCTCATGTGTCTAATAAGACAACACACTACCTACCTACTACCTATCTACGGAGACTTCAAAATTTTTGATACCCTGCTCTGAATTGAAGCATACTCCAGTGAGAGTATTCCTCATCGATCCAAGTAAATGCTTATCAGACGGGCTATATGGTGAGGCAGAACTGCTCATCCACTGTTTTCTATATATTTCTTGAACGTTGCCGCAATATGTGGCTTCGCATTGTCATATGAGAGATGGAAAAGTACAGCGTAGTCAGTTTTCATATTCAGGGTGTTATTTTTTGGCAAATGAACGTATCAAACGAATTAATTGTTGATTATAGAGGTCTGCCGTTAAAGTCAGGCCTGGTGTTAGCAGCTCATAATTGATCACATCCTTGAGATCATACCAAATACAGCGCATTACTTTGGGGGAACGAATATTCTGTTTAGCTGTTGCTATACTCCTTGCCCTCCCCTTGGTACAGATGGTTTCTTGAGGTTATTGCAATGATTTTTTAAAGCAGTCAAAGAAGGCTGTAGATAAACGAAATCGTCTTCAAAGTCTCTAGGTTTCAATTCATGAGGCACTCAATTTCCTTGCTTTTGAATGGATTCTGCTGGTTTTAATCCCTTTGAAATGGCTGCTTCGGTCAGGCTTAAATATTTTCCAAATTCATACTACGTCTACAACATCGAGACGTTACAATTTTTGCAAATGTTGGTAAATACTACTTCTGTTTTAATATTTGTGAAGTAAACATATGCAAAATACACGTCAAAACGATAATTGTTACAATTTTTTTGTCGTTCTGGTCATATGATACGAACTGGTTTAGCAATATCGTGTTTAGTTCTTCGTGTGTAAGCATATGTGAGAACTCGAGATGGTGAGTCAGAACGGTCGACCAGATGATCCACAACGCTATAGGACACTAATCGGTGGTCCTTCTGATAGTATCGATGAAGCATTTGAGGAAGTAACGACCAAGCGCAAATACCTTATGCGTAAACCAACCAATTAGACATGAGATCACGGTTCAAGGCCCAGATCAGAGATTTCCAACAAAACGAAATATGAAAAAAACATTCCTTGGACGACTTCCTCTTAGCAAATTTCTGGCAAAAACTCTCAGAGAATATAAAATTGCCATAAAAATTTTCTAAAAAATCTGTCGTTCAAAGTCGACTTTAAACTGTAGGTCCCGCCACTTGTGTATAAAATTAACACACACAACGTAAGTAGTGCGAGAAACTAGGTCGTAATCCTATCTTAAGGGTAGTAATGACCAATTATGAATGTACGTATGTATGTGTTAGCCACACTGGATTTCGACCACGTGGAAAGAAAACATTATATCAAAATCGTTCATAAACGATGAGACCCAATTCCTACACTAAGGGTTCATAAAAATTTGTCATCGAAAAAATGCAATTAATTGATGAATATCGTTTGCTGCAGAAAGATCTCTTCTAAAATATAAAATTCTCATTTGAGGGTTGATGTTAGTAAAATAAGTATCCTTTTAATAATATCCGCCACTGTTTAAAGATTAATGCAGCAAATTTTCGTTAGAAATGCAACTTAAAAAGGGTAAATTCTTAATTTAATGTCTGAGTTTAAGTGAAAAGAAAAACGAACATCATTTAAACAGTCAGCCAAAGATGCACTAACAGTGAATTGTTTCTCTTCGTCTTCTTTTTTTTGCTGTTGTCTGGTCGTTGAGCAAAAGTCTATGAAAAGGAAAGATTTGCTGATTTTTAAAAAAATACCATCGAATTGCCATTCACATTTGGAAACAGAAATACAGCGAAAGCAATGAAAAGTCTTAAATTCTTGAAAATAGAAACAAAAACTAAAGCAAGCACACAAAAAAAAAAACAAAAAACAAACGAGAAAAATATAAGAGAAGCAACGAATTTGCTGTGATTAACTTTAGTTGACAACACTAACGGCTTACAGAATACATACACGAACATAGAAACCAACACAAATGGTGGCATTAGCGCCAATATCAGCATCATCGTCGTCATCAAAAAGAAAAATCTACAAATGACAACGTAAAGTAAGTTGCGAGCAATGAAAGAAAACGAAGCACACGTTTTTAAAACAGATAATAAAGGAAGGTAGGCTTTTCAAATTTACGACTCTTTTTAATTTTTTTGTCGTAAATACACGTTTAAAGACATGGGACTTTTAACTTTACAGGCCGTAAATTTTATATTCAGTGACGGTATACGTTTCGTTTCATTACGTCTCACTCACATTAGTGTTGTGTGCCATAGCTAATCCAGATACGAGACTTGACAATCCAACCGTCCATCCAAATTCATTTTCCACTTAGAAAATTTGCTTTTTTGGCTAATATTGTTAGACAAATAACAAATTCGTGCTTGGGCCGACATCTTTTACTCTTTGGGACAATAAGGAACGCCAATAGTCTATTGAACTGTTGCCATTACGCTTCATTTGTTTAGAGTGTATCCAACAAATTGCAAATAACATGCTACTTATTGCCTCAATACCAAGCCAACAGAGATAGTAATTCATGAGTTACATACACAGACATATCGCTACAGTCATATATTTAATAAGGATTGATGCCATTAACATTTAGTGTCAGCTAATTAGTACACACTTAAGGCTTCTATAATGATTTAGAAAGAATACTGTACGGTAAGGTGACTGTGAGTCCCATTGCACGTATGGATTATTGAGAATGCAAGAGCATTTAATATTTCTTAGTTTTGGAACCATCAGTTTCTGATGAAACCATTTATAGTTCGAATATCCCTCATCTGCTAGTTATTCTTCTTGTACGACATAATGTAGGTTACGTACCCAAAGGGTGAATAACAGCCTATCTGCTGCTTCTGAATAAAATATTGGTCAAGACCTACATGTCTCACTTGTGTAACTAAAATGGAATGTCCTGTATCGCTCACTACAACTACGTTAAGTGTGCTTCCCTGAAGTTTGAGTATAGTTTCCGAGCTCCCTTCATCTAGCCTTAACCATATTTGTTGCTTTATCTTACTCGTTTTCAAATTTGCCTATGCAACGTTAACAATCTATTGCTGAATTATTAAATTGAGACTCGCCAGAAACTTCAATAGTTCTATGGGGATTATTTTGTGTTATACATATGGTTCAAGTACGGAATAGGAGCAAGAGCTTTTGGTCCCAGAATGAACGATTTCGAGACCATGGTGAATCTGACGGGCATCTTCAAAGCGAAAGTATATATTATCGAAAGATATGTTGAATTCAGCTTGAATTGGAGGTACCAAAGATTGGAGATAGCAACCCTATCTAACAAACAGGACGTCACTCAAGCACTCGGCTTTTAGAAGGTTAAAGCGAAGTTAGTATGGGACTCCTGGACAAGCTGAATCGGTTACGTAGTGAAAATAAGATTACCCTGTAAGACATATGAGAATTCTCCACAACGAGAAAACAGGGGCCTTGCTAGTAGGAGCGCTTCCACTTCACTTATTAATTCAGAATCCGTCTATGGAATGGGAGCGGGTGTTTGCAGCGAAAGAAATGTTAAAGGAAAGCAAGACTCTTCTCAAACCAAGTGGGTTTGAGGCAATGAAAACTTTTATTAGCAAATTACAATAAGAGGCGATCTAACTCACATATGAGACTGCCAAGAAAGAACCTGAGGTTGATAACTGGTCTTTTAATTGGGCATGTTTTGACACCTTGTATACGTACTCAAAATTTGTCTCGAGTTCAGCAAGTGGACTTTATTTATGGCGATGAGAATAAATCTCAATCTAAACAAGCATATGAGATTGCGAGAAGAGCCGCTTCCCCTTCACTTTTGAAATCTGAACTCTTCTATGGAATGGGAACAGATGTTTGAAAAGGTATGTTCAACGAAAGGCAAAATAAGTGGAGGCAAAGACTCTTCAATAAGACTGTCAACAAATGAAGTGAGGTTGATAATCGGTCTTTTGACTGGGCACCTTTTGACACCTTGTATATTTATTCAAAATTGGGGTTGTCTCGAGCTCAGGAAGTAGACATTATAATGATGGGGGAATGAAAAACATATTTGGAACCTATGGGACAGGCACCTGCTATATCAAATGTTAGGCAGGGAATTGCATTTATTGACTGCGATCAGCATCTTGAAATTTTTCAGAACAATAGGCTTGGAATACCCCATAGAGTTTGAGAAGAGTACAATAGACCTCTATGGTCTAAGTGATATAGGAAAGTGTAATAGGAATAATAATATGTTCTATAGTTGCCTCATATTTGGACAATTCTTACCCGTGCAGGTCCTTGGAATACCGCAATGCCTCTGTATGTGAAAATAACAAATAAGAGCCTCGCGGCGGTCCGCTACCTGGTTATCAAAAAATGTGGCAATAATCTACGCAGAGATAGTAGTATTGTTACGAAAATGAAAAATTTTGGTACTGGTGTTTTGCTTTTACATCATTTAACATTAGAATTATAAACAAAAGCTACAAAAAGTAAACAATGAACTTGTTTACAAATTATCACACTGCGTAATACAACAACAAACGCCAGCGTAAAAAAATTATAAATAAGTAAACAAAAATATACCAACAAAACTACAATAATAAACGTAAAAAACGACGTTTCGAGAAGGCGAAGTCATGAACGTTCACCTGCAAGAACATTCATCAGACTGTTTACCCTGCCATATAAAAGGAAAGACAAAGCAGACGAGTGAGTTAGTAAAACTTCAGTCAGACTTATGTGAAGACGCCGGGTTTTTGAATATATCCGATATAAAGATTTGTCGAATAACTGTTATTGGTAATGCAAAAGAGTGCAAAGAGGATTAACAATTTGTTGTTGTTTACATCAAGTTGTGAACAGTGGCACACATAATTGTGCGCATAATCAAGGATTTTAATTAATACTAAACACAGATTTATTTTTATTTTTTTTGCAATCTACTAGCTCATATTTTAAACGTTTTTAAAAGGTAAAAACGTATCAGTATTTACCACCTCAGTCCATGTGACTGACTCTGAAAGGTGCTGCAAGCTCTCTATACTCATCGACTACAAAAAAATGCCTTCACCTAAAGCCATTCGTGATATTTGTGAAAAATTATTTACATGGGGCGTGACATTATTTTCCAATTGATTGACAGGAGATAAATTGTAGGCATTATTACTAATTAATATACGGATACTGCTTGCAATGCAATGCATGCTCATAAAATCATTTATCACAGCATTATATCATAGTTGTGTTAGTAGATTGTGATGCTGCTATTGCTGCTGCCGATGCCGCTACTAATTCAAATGTCGTATGTGTAATCAATGAAAAATATTGTATATGACAGCTGGTGTACGAGGTACCTACCCTCAAACTCCTTTTGGTAAGTAAATCAATGAAAATACTTTTGTTGAGCTCTTATAATTTTTCATTTCTTTTCTCTTTTTGATTATTTCTCTTCTATTTGCTACAATGTATACACAAAGATTTTTAGCCAAAAATTTCATTTGTCCATTCATACGTTTCTAAAGGTACAAGTGTATGTACAAGTGTAGTAAGTAGTTACATTTACAACTGGAGTAGGTATTGTTTATTATTATTATGATGATAATAATGATGATTATGCTCTTTGTATCTTTGGGTACATTTTACAAGAGTGTATCATTAGTATTAAAGTTCATATTTTATAAAGTCAGTGACTCATACACATTCACTCATTCACTCATTACAATATTTCATTAAGGAAGTATGCTGATACACACATATATGCACAGATATACTACTATATGGGTATTGAGGTAATTTAAATTAACAATTCCCCCCAAAAAAAAGTATAAAAAAGCAGAAGAAGAACTTTAGAGAAAATATAAGAGAGAAATATTCTAAAGTTGGTTGAAACGGAATATGAAATTTTCTACACAAACTTTTTTTGGTTAAAGAATTTTTAATTTTTGTGTGTTAAAATAATAATAAAAAGCAAGCATTGTATGGTATGGTATACCCAACAAAGTAATACAGTCTAGGCATTATAGCATATGTATGCCTTGTGTTTTTAAAATTCTGTTCCATTATTCTAATGGAAAATATTGTAAAGGACATAAACGCAAAAGAAAAAAATACCGAAAGTTTATGCCTTGTTTAATAAGGCATATGTTGGTTAAGTTTTTAGCCTTGAATAATTTCGATAACAATATATAGAGATCGGGAAAATTGTATCCACTATTACATGCAGTTTAAAGTATTTTCTTAAATTATGCTAAATTCGATTTGACATTTAAAGATTGTAATTTAAGTTGTGGTAAATATAACTTACCTACTGAATTGGTATTCACAACCTTTTAGCCAGGATTACAACCTAGCTTCTCACACCATTCATGTTGTGTGTTTTAATTTTATTCATGTGTGCTGGTGTCGAACAATGCATTTAATATAGTTTTTATGCCAATTTTTATTTTACTTTCAGAGTTTTTGCCTGAAGTCTACTGAGAGAAAGTTGCCGAAAGATTAATTTTTTCATATTTCGTTTTGTTCAATACGTGTGAGTTGGAGTTTAAACCACGAAAGCCCCTATAATACGACAACTCACTACCTCTTAGTCTAGGGCGACTTCTCTGATATTATCATGCCCGTAGGCTAGCCAGAGTCAGGCATTTTGATCCAAAAGGTATTTTGTGTAATTGCAAGTTAGAAATAATGAACCATATGATCACCTCATGTAATACCTACCTCAGATGATACATACATACATACATAATTGGTCATTACAACACTTCAATCAGGATTGCGACCTAGCTTCTCACACCACTTATGTCGTGTGCATTAATTTAATACATAAGTGGCGCAACCTACAGTTTAATATCGACTCTGAACGACGGATTTTTAAGGAACTGTTTCGTTGTAATTTCATTTACTGTCAGAGTTTTTGCCACAAATCTGCTGAGAGGAAGTTACCTACAAAATATTTTCTCGTGTCTGACCTGAGGCTTGAAATCTAGCTGTACGTCTAATAAGCCAACACGCTACCTACTACACTACGACGACTAGTACCTCAGATGATGAATAAGTTAATTACTATCGTTTGCCAATACAATTTCATAAAAGAGTTCGTGACCTATCAAGTCTGTTACTCCTAATGTCTTTCTCTCAGAAGTTAGTCAATTTCAATTTTCTTGTCAGATATTTCAGACCCATTTTGAATATCATAAAGCAGGAGTTGTTTTTAACGCACTAAGTTCTTGCATAGAATCCTACTGGCTACTAATAAGCACAAAATCACAGCTTTCTGCGAAAATAGACTGGATGAAAATACTATTATGTCCGCATCTCTGCTTCCACTGAACCTGAATGAACGTTAGCTTGAAAGAAACTTGACTATTTACCCATGGATACAGAGATGCTTATGGTACAACCCAACACACCCATCTCTACACTTGTGCTTCTTGAGCTGTGAATTCCCACATGAACTGATATACTGTCTAACAATTTGAGCTTGCGCACAGCACAATTTTGAAGTCAACTGAGAGCTCAGTTAGGCTGCCTTCCAAGATTGGTATGAGGTTATCTGGACAAGACTTAGCAGCTAGACAAGGGAAAGTCAAAACAGAGAATATTTTTGGAAATAGTAAATCTTTTAAAATATTGTTACAAAAATGAAGAATCTAGATGCTGGTGTTTTGCTTTTACATCGATTAAAATTATAAACACAAGCCACAAAAACAAAACAATGAAGTAAACAAACCTGTTTTCAAATTATCGTTCTACTTATATAACAACAAATACCAGCATAAAAAATTGTAAACAAGTAAACAAAAAGATACCAACAATACTACAATAATAAATGTAAACAACGATGTTTAGATTTATAGAGATTTCGAGAAGGCGAAGTCATGAACATTCGCTATCAATAACATTCATTAGACTGTTTATTCTGCATATAAAAGGCAAGACAAAAAAGGCGATTGAGTTAGTGAAGTTCAGTCAGTCTTATGTGAAGATGCAGTGCGTTTGAAAAGAGTAATCGTGGTTTGAAGATCTGCGTTACAAAGATCTCTCGAATAATTGCCTAGTAATTGTTGTTGTTTATGCAAAGGGTATAAACAGAGGAATAACAAAGAAAAACAATTGTTATTGCTTACATAAAGTTGTGAACAGTGGCACACAAAATTGTGCGTATAATAAAGAATTTTAATTAAAACTAAACACAAATTTATTTTTATTTTATTTGCAATATACGAGTTCATATTTAAAACGTTTTTAAAATGTAAAAACGTAACAATATGTTTTAAACATTGTTATAAAGCTTTGAAATGCAGAATTAATTTTATCGTACATTTTTAAATCAAACCATAAAACATTTCGATTGACTCACTTCCTATGCCTGCTATAGGGTACCATACATATATACAAACTCTAATAAAATATATTGCCATTGATTTTTTTAAGTTAAACAAGCTCGTATGTCGGATAAATGTGAATAACTCGTAAATAGAGGGAGATTCATGACAAATCTTTTAATTTATGTTTCACAACCATTTTTAGGTAATTCAACGTAATTTATTAGAGATTCATAAATTTCAAATATGACAATAGGAACGAGTATTTGTTTTTTATTTTCATGGTTTAGTTCTTATTTCTTATATTTATTATCAATGATTTGATGTTGTTATTGTTTTCTAGAACACCGAGATGACAGTTAATTCTGTATTCATGACCGTTGGTGACCAAAGGCAGACAGTAAAAAAAGATCAGTATAGAGGCGCTTCATATTCTTTTTTCCAAATAATAAATTAAAAAAAAAGAAATAAGAAGAGGAAAAGAAAATAATAATTTATCTCTGGAAATTCTTTACACATAGATTTCTTTATAGAGATTACTTTTAAAGAAGTCGTGTCTTAAAAATGGAATTTTATTTAAAGAATATCTGCACGTAGTCAACTGCTAGAGAAAGTTTTTTTCTTTTTTTTGTTTTTGATGAAAATTGCATAAAATGTTGACATGATTTATTTTTCTTATTTTCATACATATAAACTAATAATAAGCACACATGTTTTACATCACTGTATGCATATGATTAAATGCATTTACGAAAATCAACATGAAAATGCTGACTATGGCACCGGCAATGATGTCTTCTTGGCAAAATTTTCTTTTTAAAATTGAAGTTAAAATAAAAAAAAAAAAAAAATTATGGTGGTGCAGTAAAATATTTTAATGAAAACAAATTTATGCAGAAACTAAAAACATTTTCCAATTGCTTCAACCGGTTGTTTCCAAGTTTTCTTAGAACTTATGGATTATAAAACAAATATGAATAATCGTATGCCATAATTGCATAGGAAATGTTTGCATGAAACGAAAGTATATTCCTACAGAGAGGAATGAACGAATGAATATTGTGCCATATTTTGTTGGTAGATTTTTAAAAGCAATTTGAGTAGGTATGTACGTACATTTAAAAAAAAAGAAAATATGAAAAAGAAATTTTTTTCGATGATCTCTCTTAACAATACTCGGCCAAAAGCTAATTGCCATGAAAAAGCTTCTTAAATCTATTCCACGTATTAGAGCACCGTCAATCATAAATAAAGTTAACACACACAACGTGAGTGGTGTGACAAGCTTTATCGTAATCCTGACTAAAGGGTTGTAGTGACCTGTCAAACAAGCAAACAAGCAAATGGGAGGCACATTGCCAGGGATTTCTTTCTATATAAACAACATAAATCAATAACCTACTCTCTCCCATTTATCCTCTTAAAGACCTGTGATATTCTGGGTACATAGATACTCTATGAATAAGTCTATGCAAAACGAACGCCTTTTTCACTTGATTTGCCTCACTGAGAGGAAACAGATCTCAAAATTTCAGAAGATAAAGTTCAAGCAAGCTTGCAGACTGTTTCCAAGAAATAATACAAGGAAGGAGGAGCTGTTTTACGGGAAAGCTATGTTGATTGCAGGAACGAAAAGATCCTCTAGTCTCTGTGTTATGTCTGTGAGTAGACTGAGACAAAATATTGTTACGAAAATAAAAGGAATCTAGATACTGGTGTTTTGATTTAACATCGCTTAACATTAAAACTTAAACTTATAAGCAAAGGCTACAAAAACAAAACAATGCAGTAAACAAACCTGCTTACAAATTATCATACTGCTTAATATAACAACAAACACCAGCATAAAAAAATGGTAAACAAGTAAAGTCCAAAAGCAACACTACAATGATAAATGTAAACAACGATATTTACATAATTTCAGTTTGAATCGTGGACTTAAATCTAATAATCCAGCTCACTATCTATTAGACTAGGGCACCTTCGACCCATTCTTCTAGTTTTTCTTATAATTCCTCTACCCTGTAAACAAATTTTCCGAACGACAAATTTTTTGAGAAACTTTTCATGGCAATTTTATTTCCTCTCAGAGTTTTTGCCAGAAATCTACTGAAAGGAAGTCCCTGAAGAAATATTTGTTCATATTTCGTTTTGGTGGGGATGTCTGACTTGGGGTTTGAACCGTGGCCTCACGTCTAATAAGTCAGCACTACGGTATTATTTATATTCTATTATAAGGAAATCTTTAATCATAATCATAAATGTTCCTGTTCATAATTTTTCTGTAGAACTATCTTTCATATGGAATTTATTGTTTCTTGAAAAAAAATTACATTTTCGAAACCTTCCCTTCATTTTAATCTTATTCGTGCAAAACCTCCACAAGTTTACTGTCACTGTTACTGCACGAAATTAAATTTGAACAAAATAAAAATCGCCAAATTTTTTATCGTTTTTGTAAACTTTCCTAGACAGTTTCAAGCACAAAATTTGTTTCCCAACCACATATATTCTCACACATTTACACGCTACTAATGCGCTTTTTGCCAACTGCAATTACTACTTACGCACTGTCGAATTGTATTAATTAGAGCAATAAGTCTTGTTTGTTTGTTGATCTTTGGGCTGGTATAGATGGTATGAATGTGTGGGTTTATCCCACAAAATTTTTTTGTTTTGTCTGGCATAGCGATTAAAACATTTCTTTTACAGATGTATACTCCACACCACACCACTCCACTTCAGTGCTGCATGCAATAACGCACACGGTTACAGTGGTTGTTCTCAATTTCATTTGAATTTTTTTTTTCAAATTTCTTCATCTGTATCATTTTACTTTTTGTGCTACCATAACAGTGGTTGTGGATGTTAGAATATGTGAGAGTATGCCTGTATGGCGGTGTGTGTATGTGATTTAAACAGGCAATTATAAGATTTATTATGGATTTTTCGCAAGTGAAATAAATTGCCTGGTTGATAGCCAGCCAACCTATCAATGCGTTAATTGATTGTTTTGCTACGTCATCATTATTGAACAGATACATACAGACATAGACACATACATACATCCATAAACGTACAAACGATTTTCATAGAATTTCAAAAGTTTAACTGAAATGTCAGTTTCACATACGTGTGTGCTTCTCGTTGTAAACGGACAGGCAATGAGAAGATGAACGCATTCACTTGCCTAACGATAGACTTGAAAAGAACGAATAGACAAGTGAATTTGAAAACATGTGAACATTAAATACAAGGTACAGTGGGCAAATATGTAAACGTTTACTTTAGAGGGTAAAAACATGTCTTATTAAAGGATTGCATTGACAACACTGTTAAATTGAAACACAAGCACTTGTATTTATGCGTAGAACAACATGAGGTACACCAAGGCGTATGCTGTTTATAAGTGGAGTTAATTAGTTAACACTCATACGCACCCTAGCCTATGTTTAAATATGGTAAATAAAACTTTACATGAAGTTGTCACTACTTTTGCCTTTAGAAAGTAAGGAATTGTTAGCAAAATGCAAATTAAATTAATTAAAAGTTATACATTAAAAATGTTATATAAAACAAGGAACATAAAGAAAGTTTTTACCGCCTCTTAATAAATATGAATTTTTTTCTTATTTGTGTGGTCAAAGCAAGGCAGTGAAAATATGTCTTTAAAATTTATTTTCCCAGTTTTAATGATTTCTTGCCCATCGTCTGTTTTGAAATTTTCTGTATTTGAAACTAAGTTGATGTCTATGGACATTCGATAACTGTATGCTTTTACCTCTAGTAAATGGCCTGTAGTGCTCCCAATGATTTCAATTGAGGTGTTTAGTTCAACTTTCGAGCCATCAATGGATGTGATGCGGTTACAGGTATCTCATAGGGCTCTATGCAGTTTGCAGTGTTTAGTAGACGTTCGAGTGAAATTCATAACAAATCAGGGGCTGGTATGGTGCACAGTTGGAAAATTCATCCATTCTAAATAATTTTGTAAGTTTTAGGTGTGCTTTAATGCCTTTTGCTTTACCTTTTGATATTTTGTTAAAGAAATTTTTATGATTGTAATGACAAACATGTGCTTCAGAGATGGATCAGATTTGCATATAAGACATTTGAATGAAATTTATAAAACATCGGGAGACAACAAAGCAATGAAATTGAGTTTCAGAATTAGTAAAATCGTAAGGACTTTCTCAGTAATATGGCTGGCTGTGAAATTAGATCACGATGGGACTTTAATCAGTTGAGCAATTTTTAAGTTGGAGTCACCTCTAGAGGAGGTGAAACTGTTTATCGTTATGATTTTTAAATTCTTAAAATTAATAGACACTTCAGTCCCTTTTAAGTATTCCATATAATAAGCTTTCTGATCCCCACCGCCTTAGAAAATATGAAATCAACAAGGAATATCATATTAACGCCCTATTACCTCCAACAGATAATCTGTATTGAATTCAATTAAGGACTAAGTTTGACTTTCGAACTATCTATGTATGTATGTGATTAAAGGTGATATGGGTTAAAGGTCTTTCCTAGGGCTCTATGCAGTTTGTAGTGTTCAGTAGTGACGTAAAGTCAAATACATAAGAAATCATGGACTGGTATAGAGCGCAGATGGTAAATCCATCAATTCTAAATAATTTTCTAAACTTAAGGTTTGTTTTTAAAGTCTTTTATACTACTTTTTTAAATATTCAGAAATTTTTATGATTGTAATGGCAAACAAGTGCTACAGAGAAGTAAATAGGTGGAACACAGATGAAACTGTTTTCAAATTCGTAACTTTAATAGACGTTTCATTCGCTTTTGAATATCCCATATAAGAACCTTTTTTTAATTTAATTTTATTGCGGTTTGAACCACGGCCTCACGTCTAATAAGTCAACACACTACCTGCTAGGCTACAGCGATTTTTACATACTTAACACCGAATTTTAAGAATTATTCTCCCAGTCGTTGGCCACTGTTGTCTTAACAACTTCACACTTCTACAATTTGGTATTGGTTTTGGGTTCTAAGAACGATACTTGATTTCCTGTTTCTTTTTTTTGTATCTTCATTGCTTTTTGTAGATGTATTCCATAGTCTTTTACCCCTTTCTTGTTTTCATTTTTTCTCTTTTTGGCTGGCTAGTAAAGAAAGAAATTTGTTTCTTTTGTATCACGGGAACATCAAAATCAGTTACAGTAAGGTAAACATACATACAAGTGCCAACACTGGCGCTCACATATTAAAAAGAAAAAAAAAATTGAAAAACAGAAACATCGAACGTGTAACGTTGATTCAAAGAACATACCAAATACAAGATGAAACACAACATCAGTAGAGAACTCAGCAGTAGGGAAAAAGACAAAAAAAAAACAAAAAAGCAGAAAGATAGGTAGAGAGAAGAGAGAAAAAAAAAATTAAATCATCATACATCAGCCACATGAGGCATTAACAAGTAAGCACGCACATGCATGCTCAAACACAGAGCAACTTTAGTAGTGTGTGAGAAGTGGAGAGTAAAACTAAAACAAACACACATCGATACTAATTCAAGACACAAAGCTAAAATACTCCAGAGTAAAGAAAGGAGTACAAAACAAAAGAAAAGAAGTACCAACAAAAATGCCCATAAAGAGAAAACATACTCGTATGTGTACAAATACTCCACTTGTATGCCGTAAAGTGATGCTAATTTTTAGTAAAAAAGCTACAGTTTAAGAATAAAATCAGCCGATATTCTTAGAAAATTAGTGTTACCATGAGGAAAGGATTTCCAAAAAAATTATGTCCTGCGAAGAAGCTTACTTTTGGCTCCATACAGTTAATAAAGCGATGCGATAATGACCGCGTGATGTTGACCGACATATTCATTTGCCAGAAAGGAACAAATTAAACTTGGCTGCTATGTATCATTAACCTATTGAAGAAGGAATTTGGTGAGCAGTTAATCTAACGTTTTAAAGCAATCCATTGGCCTCCAAAAGCATGTGACCGCACTTGACGTTTTTAGAAATACGTGAAGTCTTTCTCGTACAGGGATAAGTTAACCAAAAATCTAACCATGAAAGAAAAGATTACATTATCTCCTGGTTATATACCAATCCCAAATGCTGGATAAAAATGTTGCATGTTGCAACGTTCCTATGGAAAACGCTTTACAAATTAAATGGCAGACCTTCCCAAATACTTATTGCATTCAAAATAAAACCATTTTTTTTTTAAATTTTATTCTATCTGCGTTAGCCTGTGTAGTATAGATATACAGAACAGAGAGGGAAAAACTACTAGAAGATCATAGAAAAGCCTGGTTTTTTCTATTCAATGGAGAGTAGTATCCCGCATTAGGTAGAAACCAGTATGAATCAATGAGAATGAAATAAGAGCTGTTGAAATCGTAAGGGTCAGGTGTAATGATGTGCAAAACAGAAAATACACCTGGTCTATGAAGCTCACTATCTATAATATATCTATAATATGACTGAATATGAGTATGTAAGCAGAAAGCATAATAAAGAAAATATTAATTCATGTTAAAGTCTGTTCAATATCTGAAATATCTGAATTATTGCAGTCTAAACTTCAAGAATGAATTGAAAGAGCTTAGAAGAATGCGTCGAATGCTTTAAGCATTCGAGGCCTATGCCAGACGTAGGAGGCCATAGGTACTATAGTAATGTATTAATTATCAGGGTAATGAAATCAATCAAAAATTGCCATATTGTTACGAAAATGAAAAATCAAGATACTGGTGTTTTGCTTTTACATCGCTTAACATTAAAATTATAGACAAAAGCTACAAAAACAAAACAATTCAAGTAAACAAACCTGTTTACAAATTATCATACTGCTTAATATAACAACAAATACCAGCATAAAAATGGTAAACAAGTAAACAAAAATACAACAACAAAAATGGTAAACAAGTAAACAAAAATATACCAACAAGTTGTTGCTGGATCTTCGTAACAATATGGGCCATTGTGTTACTCAGTGTAAGTTTAGCCCACTTATCTTGATATGTTTGTGGTGGGCTTGAACCAGAACACCAGAAAAAACTGGCAAGTTCCCTTAGAGGCACGTTCATCACCATGCCTAAATCTTCAAACGTTCTGTCACTTAAGAACCGATGACATTTGTCCTAAAGTGTAGGGCATTCGTATAAAAGGTAATCTAACTCGGTTCATTTAAACTTTAAGAAGAAACCAACTGTCTGATGACTATAAGGCACTTGGTAAGGTCTTGACCGAGTCGCATTATTTTTTTTATTTTAAAATTATTGAACAGATCGGAGTATTCCTTCCTCACTTTTATAAACTCCTACCGTAGTAAAGTTAACGTCACGCTTAATCTGATAAGTACAATTAGAATAACGATTTTTTTATCAAAATAGGTCGCCAAAACCTTTATAAGCAGCTAAAAAATTATAAAGTTGTTTCGTTTTAAAGACAGCTAATAAAATCTACTCCATTCTAACCCTAAAAGCTAGTTAAGTAGGCATCACTACTTCCATAGATGGATGAATTGTTTTATTTTTTTGTAAATTTTTTCTTTTCTATTTGTATAGCAAGAAAACGATTCAAACAAAAGGCTTGTTTAAGCTTCAATTTGTGCTATTTGCGTGATTACATGTGTCTATGGGTTTCTAGTCATTTGGTGTCTTCAAATAGAAAAAATAGATCCCAGTATCCCAGCAGTGGTACTGGTGAGTAAGACTACTACAAGAAAAATCATGATGTTTATAAATGTATGTATGTATGTGTATATGTAGGTACTTATTTATGCAGCAAAAGAAAACAAAAAATCCTCCTGATGTTTCTTGTTTTTAGCTTTTTTAGGTTTTGTTCTTGTTAAATGTGGATTCAACAACCAGATTCGTGGTTTCAAATACAGGGATTAAGCCATGTTTACTCTTTCCAACATTAATTTTTAAGTATGTTCCCATTTTAGGCTGCTGTTGCTTTAATTTTCTTATTTCAGTCTTTCGTTCTTTTTTTTGTACTCCTGGGTGCGTTGAAATGAATTAAAATATCATCTGTTTAATGGATTTGGTTGGTATCTGTTGATCTCATTTTTTGTGCTTGGAATCTATTTTAGGGAAGCTTTCCTTTCGTTTTTTTTTGGTCTTATAAAGATTTAATGACTTACAGGATATCATTGCGAACCTCATTTTCAGCCAAAAAATTGTTGGTAATTACAAATGATTAAAAAGGCACACAAAAAAAAAGAAAAAAAAAATGCCGAACAAACATAAATATTCAATGAATTATGACTGTGGCAACATTTGGTGGCTGTAATAATGGCCCAAAGGCTTCAATGGAGTTGATTTTCTTTTGACTTCAAAATTGGTTAGACTTGTTTCCAAAAGAAACTCATTTTTTTATTATGATTAACAAATACAGCCTGTTGGCGGTTTTGTGGGCTAATCAGCCCAAAATTTTTTTGTGTGTTTTAATTTAGGGAAGAGAATTTTAGGTCATACCAAACATTTTCTTATTTGAAAATGGAAATCTTTGTGGAATTCTAACAATTTATTATTCTTTTTGTATGTAATTTTTATTTTTATTTTATTTATTTTTTATTAAATTTGTTCAGACAACTTGTTATCTGAATGATAATATTTCATCTCAGCCATACACCTTTGGAATTCTTTATTCATCAGCACAAGAAGGCTGACCATTGTTGGGCAATTTAAAAAGCCTTCTTTAACAATGTAAAACATAAATGCTATTAATTATGTTAATTGCCATTTAATTAATTGTTTATTGTTTGAAAATTATTATTGTTGTTCTATTATTAACTTTATAATTTATATGTACAATAAGTTATTAACGAATTTCTAGTCTCATGGTATAAAAAATACACCCAAGTTGTTATTCTATAGAATATTGCAAGAAAAAAAGTTATTTATACCGGCGAGATGCACAAACAGTAGAACTGTATCAAAAGCTTTTATTAAAAGATTATTTTTTTTTTTTGCTAATCGAATTATGAAGAGATATTTCTAATTCTATACAATTGCTGCAAAATTCCACATAAGAAGAATACATACTTACTTATTTTTGGAACATAAGACGTAAATTTGCCATCCATTCATCGAAAGTATCCTGAACAGCATCCTGGCCACCAATCAAATCAATTTATACCAAGTTATGCTATAAACACTTTAGACGCTGCGTTTACGGCGCTGCAAATTTACAATTGCCGCCTAAGGTTTAGTTTATTTAGTTATTTTAAAGGCAGCAGCGGCAGAGCACAGGTTAATAATTTTTTATCAATAGTGCCACTAAAATGTTTTTGCGCAGTTAAATGTTTATTATATGCATTGCGTTTTTAAAACTCCTATTATATGAGTGTTATCGTACTGAAGTCGCCGTAGTCTAGTAGGTAGTGTGTTGTCTTATTAGACGTAAAGCCAGGGTTCAAACCCCAGGCCAGAAATCAAAACAAAATACAAAAAGTATTTCTTCGGCGACTTCCTCTCAGCAGATGTCAGGCAAAAACTCTGAGAGTAAAAATAAAATTGCCCTGAAAAGTTTCTCGTTAGGAGTCGACTTTAAACTGTATGTCCCGCCACTCATGTATAAAATTAACGCACACAACATAAGTGGTGTGAGAAACTAGGTCGTAATCCTGACTGAAGGTTTGTAATGACAAATTACGTATGTATATATGTATGTATCGTACTGCCAGCGCAAATCCTCGCATTGGAACATCTTCGACGCTTGTTGTTTTTGCCATATTTTTTTGTTTTAAATTGCCGCGCCGCAAGTACTGCGTCTAATGTGTTTGTTGTATTAAATTGGCTTTCCACTGAGATTTTACTGGAACAATTAGCAACTACTACAGCGATCAGCCTCACTCAGTAAATTACTGACTTAATAAACTTCTTGAACACGCTAACGCTTTAATTCCACTATCTCCCTATATTTACATGAACAACTGTTTAGAACCTGTTATCCTGAGCAGACAGTTTTAGAGTGGTAAACAGCATCCGTCTTCAAAGTGTGTAAATCTACATCCATGGCTAAATACTCGAAATGGATGTACAGTGGTGGCCACGAATTTAAGAAACGACATTTTACTTCTACATTTGTGATAATTTTTATATCTTATCAAAAATATTTTAGGTCCATGATATTTTTCTTAAGATTTTAGTAATATTAGGAAGAAAAATTAATAATATTTTGCTACCTATATTTGGTTAAGAATTTTTATTTACATATTATATAGATCAAGACAAAATGCTAGTCGGGATTTGATATTTTTTTGACACAAGTGGTTTACGTTGTGCAATACACCCACGCAATTTTTTTTAATTCAGACATCTTCTTATTGCCCTAGACGAAATATCGATACCAAAATCCAATACAATTTAATTTTTTATTTTACTTGAGCTTGTGAAAGGATTATTAGCAGCTACTTTAGGCTGTGGTTTTTCGGGCTCTAGGTTGCTGTTTGACATTTTTGGTGGTACCATGTTGCTTGATGTGTTCCAGCGCGTTGTAAATCTTGCATCTAGGACATTTAAGCAGCTTGGATATCTCCATTATTATTTTTCCATCAAATTTTAGTTGTTCATGTCATTGTCATCATCGATGATCGGCATCGGTATTCCAGGTTCCTCTGACCATTTATAATTAAATATTTCTATGTATTCCAACATAAAATAAAATAAAACATTCGTTGCTCAACGTTTAGCTTCAAAAATCACAAAAAAATCACTTAAAAACCAGATATTTCTGAAATGTCTTAAATTCGTGGCCAATTTCAAATAAACGTTTTTACAATAATATAATCAAAAAGCAACAAAATGTAAAAAGAAACAAAATAAAATAATGGTACTTTTTCTTAGTATTACAGGGTACACAGAAGAATAAAGAATATCAATTTTGATATCACAGGATTGTAAATATTATCACAACTAAGTCAGTCATATGTCGTGTCTTAAATTCGTGGCCACCACTGTATATATCGATGATATGAACATTCTTCTCATAGACATCCGCAGCATTGTGCTTGTTAGGCCGGTTAAATGGTTGCTCAGTAACAGAATATTTTCTGATCTTGTCGGCCGATCTATCCATTACGTGGTTCCTGTTTATATGGGCAAAAGTGTGTTGCAGTTTAGCTAGCCTTATACGATCTGCTCATAGGGCTTCTTTTGATCACAAGAACTAGAAGTTAGAATTTAAATTAGCAATACATTTTTTACTCTGTGGCTTACAGTTTTTCGTCTTTTCATCTTGATTTTGATCCAAAGAGATCGTCTAGATGTTAACTATGTTGTCAACATTCCTCATATAATTACTGTACAAGTCAAAAGAGGTGAGGAGAGGAGAAATTGCGCTGAAACGTCTAAGAATTCTGGAGACTCCGTGTTTAATATCGTTACAAATATCCTGTTGGAAATGAGTTGGAACAATATTGTCTGGTACATAGGCTATCGAAATGGGTCGAGCCAACCCTAAAACATGCCTAGTGGTGTACATTAGAATCTTTCCCCCGTGTGGGGTAACAATGGTTCTGTGCACGACATCTAACTTATCAGCAAATTTTTTCCTATTTTGTTTTTAAATCAGTTTTTAAAACGAAATAAATGCACGTAACTTTTGCTAACTAAACAATTATCCGGATATATGCCCACATTAGGAGCCTTTTCAGTTCGTTTTTCAACATCAGTGATAATTCAGAGACCAACATTGTTAAATTTAAGGAAGAGAAGGTTTAGCAAACAAACAAACAAAGAGTGTTAAACAGTAACAGCAATGGAAGATATTCCTACCACGCTCTTGGAATGGAGTGCAGTGCATTGAAAACTCTTACAGCTGTTTCGTATGATTGAGATGATCTACTGTGATCTTACTTTCTTGCAACTGAATTAAAAAAAACAACTTTGCTTATAGTAAACTTCCTCGGTTATATTCACTTTTATCGTTTTCGTTTGCTTGCAAGCCAATATTAATTGCAATCAATTTGAAATAACTGCAGAATTTCAATATCGTGTAATAAAACTATGAGTTTAAGGCGATATGATCCCATCTAAAGCTACCGCCTCTTGAGCTCTTTTATGTTTCTTATGGAAAAATATTTTTCTTCTCTTGTTTTCTTTGGGTTTTGATTTTCGTATGGTTTTTTATCTCCTTTTGTGGTTTTGTTACATGACTCATCGTTTTTGTGCAACGATTTCTTGCTAATCTAAATCCAGTTGCTACTGCATACATACTCACACAAAACTTACTTACTCACTATGCTGCGCGATGCAGTGTTTGCATCTTTTAGTAGCTGTTCAATGTTGCACGTTTTGTTTTTATTGCTGGTAACATTGGATTTTTTCAATTTTACTTACAACAACTTTTTTCGCTATGTTGCTCTTTGTTTTTGTTTTTGTTGCTGCTGCTGTTGCTGTTTAATTTTTAAAGCCATTCGTTCCACGTCTTGAAATGTTGTTTCGTTGTTGTTGCTGTTGTTCCGGAGATGGTATTATGGTGTTGCTATAACAACTCAACAACAATAAGAAGAGAAAATGCTTTTAAACAGGATTTATTTTTCTTAACGTTTCATTCAAGGTATGAAGACGAAAAACTATAATCGAAGTACAACTACTCGAGAAACGTCTCTAGTAAAAGTCACTTTTTATTCTTATTTCTACTGCCAGGCAATTCATGTTTAACAGAATCAGCTTTTTATTCTTAGACTTCGTGTTGAATTTTTTCTTTTTTAATTTTTTTTCTTTCACAATTTGTTAAAAGGTAGTAAAAAAAATTTAAGTGTGTAGAATGCAATGAGAAGTTTTTTTTTGTAGGAAAAATATAGAAATTGCAGTTGCAACCAGTAATTGTTGCAAAACCTTAGAGGCTTTCTACAATACTAAGTGCAATGAAAACTACGCATTTAAGGTACGCATTAAAGAGTTCGTTCGGAATTGATGCATTGATGTATAACAGGTTTTGAAATAAATTTATGTTACTAAGGGCATCTATTGTAACATTTATTACAACATGTTACTAGGATTGTGAGTGAAGGAAAATTAAAAACAAAATTCACGAGCGAGATCTTGAAATGCGTTTTGTGAATTTCATAAATAAAAAGCAATCAATATAATGAAAAATTAAATGATTTGTTTATATCGATTGAAAATAAAATGATTACAAGATTGGATATCTTACATACTTTAATAATTTTAAATACAATGATCAATCGTCAATACCATTTTCACTTCGCTCAAGGAAAGACGGTACTCTGTCAAACAGTTCGTTTTTCTCGATGTCATAAAGAGATTTTTAAGAAAATGTGCAATTATATGTTAGGTTAGGTTTAACTAACAGCGAGTGCTTACGGCTTACTTGGGCATAGCTAAAGTTCCCCTTGTAAGACCGATATCACCTACTCCATCATACAATTACAGCTTCGCGCTGACATCTCTTAACCATCCTTAGGGTCTTATGAAGATAGGAATTTTCTCAAATCGTCTATGGCTAGCCATGTTTTGCCACTTAATTCCTAGTGTCCAAGAATTCAACTCCTCAGGTTTCCAAGCGCCGGACAATGATAGAGAAGATATCCCCCCTTCCTCGTTGTTGCAGCTTTTGTAGAAGGCGTTATGAGGTATTTCCAATCTCCAGGCGTGCGCACTGCTTTGAGGTCCCTTAGATGATGGCTTATAGGCTCAATGCTAATTCTGTTCAACATATATATTTTTGTTTACTTGTTTACTATTGTTTTATGCTGGTGTTTGTTGTTATATTAAGCAGTACGATAATTTGTAAACAGGTTTGTTTACTGCATTGTTTTGTTTTCGCAACTTTTGTTTATAATTTTAATGTAAAAGCAAAAACACCAGTATCTAGATTTTTCATTTTCCTAACAATATATATGTCGACCCAGATCTGTCTGGTGTCTCTACGAGTGGCTTTTTATTTCACCTTACCTTTGCCAAAAAATGGAGTTTTTGAGAGACCATTTGTTTCCCTACAGTGGAGCGCAAATCTCATGTAAGAAATTTCCATGGTGCCACGAAGTGCATCTGCCTTATTGTTACCTTCGCTGTTTACGTATCCAGGAACACAAATGAGGGTAACAGCCAAATGTCTCGCTATCTTGACCAATCTCCGATATGGTGTACATATATTCCAAGGACCTAATGGCCTCTTTACTGGCGATCACTACACAATATGCTCTGATATCGAATTCGAGGGCGACAATTTTAATAACCATTATATCAGCCTGAAAAATATTACAATATTTTGGTAGTGTAATGAACTATCTAATGTTTAGTTTTCCTAGAAAAACTATATGTCTATTTAGAATTTGGGACACTGATCCATTCGGACATATAACGTAAGCTATAGTCTCAGCTGCGTAAGCCTACAGGGATAAGACTTGCAGAATATCAGATAAAATCACATCAGATAGACATCCACTTGCTCAAAGTGGATTTGACGTTTTTTTTTTTCTAAAATATAGTCATGAATTTTCTTATCTTATTGGCTTCGCTGTTACCACCAAAAATTATGCCAGTTTGGAAATCAAGCATAGGATTACTATTGCCAACAGGTACTACTATGGTCTCAATAGGCAATTGAGTAGCAGAGACCTCTCTCGCTTGACAAAACTAATACTCTACCCTCGTGCTTCATTATCGCGCAGAAGCAGGTAGACTATTTAGAAATACTGTAGCAGTCTTGAGAGTATTCGAGAAAAAAGCCCTACTTAAGTTCTTCGGTGCAGTTCTATTTGATTTCCTTATTCGATCCAACAATAAGCTGTATTAGCTCCACAACGACGTGCGTACTAACATCTAGCGGTCGTGCTGGCTTAGTCATTTCGTGCAAACGAATGTAGATGCTCTGCTGCGATGGGTATATGATTTGTGGAAGTCGGCGAAGAGGATGACCTTGTTTGTGTTAGAAGGCCCAAGTCATGGAAGCCCTGTCACCGATTGGTGTGACCAACTAGCGAAGGCGCGCAAGAAGCAGAGGCTCCTAGAAGGATGTGCTAAAGCAAGATGAAATCTGATGGTCGGGTTGTTAATGACCAATTAAATAAGAAAGCATGTAAGTCATGCATTTTCACTTCGAAAAAATGTTAAATGTTTAACTCTTGTTCAATAAGAGTTTGTAATGCTGAAGCTTCTTCTAAATAGCAGGTCAAATATTTGTAGTTCGAATTTATTACTGAACCATAACCCATTCTATCATGAACATGCCTTTTTATTCTGAAGAAGCTGATAGACTTTGTTTGATTTATATTGGCGAATGTCATCGACTGAATTTTTAACATTTTCTGCTTCATATTACACTAAGTATTGTAAAGACGTGGTTTTAAGTGATTACTTTTACATATGAAAGTTTTACGTATGAAAGCAACCAAAAGATGCGCGCAGCATATGAGAGTTTGGTGTAGTTTAATCCCTACTAGTTCGTGGACAAAACTTGAATTCATTTCAATACGCTCGATACCAAACAACAATCCAAATAGTGGATATCTTGCAGATTAATAGAACCCTGAAGTCGCCGTAGTCTAGTAGGTAGTGTGTTGGCTTATAAGACGTAAAGCCCGGGTTCGTATCCCAGATCAGACATCAAAACGAAATATGAAAAAAAATATATTTCTTCAGCGACTTTCTCTCAGCAGATTTCTGGCAAAAACTCTGAAAGTAAATAAAATTGCTATGAAAAAGTTTCTCAAAAATCTGTTGTTCGAAGTTGACGTTAAACTTTAGGTCCCGCCACTCATGCATAAAATTAACACACACAACATAAGTGGCGTGAGAAGCTAGGCCGTAATCCTGACTTAAGGGTTGTTATGTAATGCATGTATATAATAGAACCATAGGTGAGAAAAAGAATGGCTGCCTTCTAAAATGTATCAATACAAAGTTTGTATGCAAATAAAAATATACATTAAATATTAAAAATACACATTGACGACTTATACATATGTATATTTGGTACAGCGGCATTATAAAACACGATACTTTGTTCAAAGACAAAGCCACTAACATTTTGGAAGGCAGCCAATATTGTCAAACAATTAAGGTAAGGTGCCCGTTATTATTTTTTTTTTTTTTATAAACCCGATGTTGTTCACATTGTCGATTTCCGAAAGATTAAATTAATTCATAGCGAATTTGTATTTCGACGAAGGGAAATAGTGCTTAAATTTCATTAGACATTCATTACTTTGCGGAGAACTTATTAATTTATTAGATTTTATTTTATAATTTGCAAACATACGCATTCATTTTATTAACATTTTAAAATTTATTGATTTTCATTAACTATGCTTACTGAGGACAAAGTTGCGTAAGCGTATGATTAATATTGAATTCGCTTCTATTCATAGGCATGCATAGATCCACTTTCTGTTTCCATTTCAACTTTGATTTTATGAGCATGAAACTTAAATTTAAAATTCAAATGTCAGCAGTTTTAAACATTTTCTCTCGATTATAATACAATTTAAAAGAGAAATCAATACATTTTATATTCTATCCCCATATCAATGTAAAGAAACAACAAATGATGATTTTGTACTAAAGATATGTCACATTGTCAATGTTTTGTGTTTTGCAAACATATCGAAATTAAAAGTACAAACATGGTATACAATAGCAACAACAACGATATAAACAACATTTTTTAAAGATTCTGATGAATATGCAAAATAAAATTATCAAGAAAAAAGAAGGAACGAACGACAACAACAGCAACAACATAAAAGACATTCATCACTAAATGAAAGTCTGTAGGAATTTTAAGACATGCAGACAACACAGAAATACATGACATTAAAATTGTTACGAAAAAAAGAAAAACTAATACGTACCCATATACATATGTATGCTAAAGGCATAAAATAAATATTAAACATACATACCAATACATAGATAACTTGCACACATATTAATAAACAAATATAAATAACCAGTCACAGAGAAGGCAAGCGAGAGGCAATCAAGATAGAAAGAGAGAGTAAAATTTATTTACATTGTTTATTATATACAAACAATCTATCAAATAAACTGAAACAAACATGTAAACAATGTTCTCTCTTTTACATACACATACACTCACATCTACATGTACAAACATGTTCTCTTATCAACTTAAGAGAGGTAAGAGCGTAAGTATATTTACGGTTTTTATTATTTTTCGGTTTTGTAGAGTGTAATTCAAATAAAACACATACATTCTCCAATACATTATCATTATCATTGGTATTGTATGAGAATTTTAAACAATCCTTAGACATAGACAAGCACACAGCTACATATAAAACCCATTGAATGCTGAGTGATTGAGCCATTTAAATATCGGCACAGGTACAATATGTGATTTACAATTGCATGTAAGTACGCTCATATTTAAACAAACAAGATAAATAATGTTGAAAGAGAAAAGAAAAGAGAAAAGAAAACGATACAACTACAATAAATATTAAAAACATGTGTTCTTTACCACAACATTATCCGCATCCTTAACAATATTTAAAACATTTACTTTTTTATTGTTGTTTTATTACTTAAGAAAACAATCGCACAGTGGTGTAAATAAATGAAATTTATTCTGAATAAAAAGTACTAAAAGTAAAAGCTTTATTTGAAATAAAGTTCATTCGACAGCAACTGTTGTGATCATGATATCAAAAAATTTAATTTTCAAGCGTGTGCATAATCTAGAGTAATTATGTAATTAACTGAACGCAAGCATCAAATCCGACCAGTATTTCATGTTTAATTAGAGAGGGACATGTTTGAGGAGGTAATCACATGCTCCAAGTTCTCGATAATCATACAAGCATATATACATATGTATATAATTGGTCATTACAACACTTCAGTAAGGATTAGCTTCTCACAACACTTATGTTGTGTATGTTAATTTTATACATGGCGCTACCTACAGTTTAAAGTCAATTCTGAACGACAGATTTTTTTCCAGAAATATGCTGATAGGAAGTCAAGATGTCTGTGCTGGTTTTTCAACTAAGGCCTCATGTTTAATAAGCCAACACAGTACCTACTAGAATACGGAGACTTCAGTCCAAAAACTTCGATATTCGACTAATTCTAATTATCTTCTGCAAATTAAGGTAAATCCTCCAAACTTTCTGATAATTTTTCAAAAATTTCAATAGACCCAGAAGTAGTATGGAATTAATAGACGACAGCTCTGGGTACAAATCTCAGCTCATAAATTAAAAAAGAGGGAAAGAAATATTTCGTTCGGCATCCCTCGCTCTAAAGTGTAAAAGCAATGAGTGTAATTAATTGCTACGGAAAACTTGTCTTTTGTCCATCTAGAATCGATCTTACGCTATAAGTACATGATAGATAATCCCAATTTATCGATTTCTATGCAATTGGACCTATTTTACAACGCATTCTTTTGGATTTTACATATTGTACAACCCGTATAACAATGGAAGTCGTTGTAGTGCTCCATAGTTCCCTTTCGATTACGTAAAGTCTGCGGAGATCTCGTCTGGCAAACTGTTGGCTAGCATTCCGCATACTACTCGGTTAGCACATCTGGGTAATTGGGATATCAACTGTCTTTCTTCAACCAATAACTTTCTCCTCTTCTACAACTTTCTTCAGTAAATCTGTAGCACTCCAAAGTTATGTACTCTGCTGTGTGAGGTAATAATCCAATTCAGCTGGTGGTTTTGTAATCCACATTTTAACAGAAGGCTTAACAGATTATGTCCATCTACCGTAGTAATGTGTCATCCACCTTCACTGCTATTGTTTAACATATTGTAAGATTTCCTCTGATTTGCGGTCCAGAAAAGATGCTGCACCCTGTCAATTACAGAGTAATACGGTATTTTCTCGGATTTTATTAAAATTACGTTGTAATACTGTTCTGTATGCGCCGAAGACTCTTGGCGCCAAGCCTCTATACACCTGTATTATCTGTCTGATACAGTGGACATTTGCACATCCCCATATTGGGATTGCGCACATTGTGGCATTGTCCACTGCCGTTGTCAGAAGAAGTCTTCTTTCATACCGAGGACCACCAATATTCTGATTAAATTCGCGAGCACATGGTGTGTGTTTTTAGCCTTTACACCAACGATTGTCAAATGCAGTTGAAAGCTTAATCTCGTATTAAACTTCTGTGAAATTGTCACGCCAATACATTCGATGTCTTTGTCTGCGCACAACTTTCGATACCGCTTCAATTTTCTAAGCAGCTAATTCTAGGCCAGCATTACCTATTTTAGCTACAGCAAGATTACACTTCACTTGTGAAATGTCGGAACGGTTTGCCTACCACCAGCAATACGACGTCGTCCGCATAATCTCAAATCGACGCACCATAGGGAACAGTAAATGTTTAACAGTGATGTTCTAAGTACGCAGCATTGTAGGACCTTATCTGTGACTCTGTATCTTCTGACAACCGCCTTTGTCCCGTGTACAGTGACTAGATGTGACTGAAGTAAGAAATGAATTGAAGGTATTGTTGACACTCAGTGTGTAACTTTGCTGAAGACGTCGATCTCTAAGTGAAGTCGCCGTAGTCTAATGGCTAGTGTATTGGCTTATTAGACGTGAGGCCTCGGTTCAAACACCAGGTCAGACATCAATACGAAAATATGAAACAATTTTTCTTCGGCGATTTCCTCTCAGTAGACTTCAAGCAAAAACTCTGATATTCATTAAAAGTAACGTGAAAAGTTCCTCAAAATCTCTGTCGTTCGGAATCGATTTCAAACTGTAGGTCCCGCCACTTAAATTAACACATACAACATGCCTAGGCCGTAATCCTGACTGAAGCGTTGTAATGGCTAATTATGTACATGTCGACGTCTACGGTCGGTACCGTAGATCTAGCTGTGCGTAACCCACATTATCTTATGGATATGTATTGTATGATGTATATGTATTGTATGTATGGATATGTTATGTTTTAATCTAATTGTCGTAAGTACAAATTAAAGATATCCTTAATGAATTTCAATAAAATTCTTTCGATTTAAAATGGCATTTAAATGCATTGAAATCCACTATGCAGTGGTAAATCTAAAATTAAAAGGACAACAGCAACAACAATTCTTTTTTCTCTCTAAAACACAAATGTTTCATGTAACAGTATACACATACACTGCACGTGTGTAGTTGTATGTGTTTGTACATATTGTAGATATAAATCAACGATAATCAAATTATTTACACTTGAATGGTGTTTATTGATAAATTATGCCACAAATAATATTTTGATAGCATCAATTATGGTTTTATTATCCATTTCATATGAAAATAAGAAAAAAAAAAATAAATAAATAAACACCAATACACAAAACAACTACGCATACATACATATGTATATACTCGTACATGTGCATATATAAACTGGCTAAAGAATTTATAAACAGCAACTTTCATAAAAACAAAAGCCAAAGAAAGTATTTGAAAGAAAAAAAAGGACGAATTGCGGTAAAGCATTGAAGATATGACATGATAAGTGATAAAGGCAATAAAGTACAGGGTGATACACTTAAGGGTTTCGTTTTAGAAAATTTTTATTTCATTAAATTTTCTATCAAGGAAGCAATAATTCTCACTAAGAAACAAAATTAAAGAAAAAAATAAAATAAAATTGTAGAAATGGCCACTCTACAGTGGCCATTATGTGTTAGTGCCTTGAAATATTTTATGACATTTTCTTTAACGTTGAAGGTTTCTTTGACATTAATCTTATTCATCTTTTGGTTATCGATAACATATGATTTTATTATAGCTTTAGTCATTGTTAATCGAACGAGACTAACATCCCCTCAAAAGTTAGGAAAAAAAACATATGCTGGCAATAGATCAGGAAACGGAAATATGTTACAACAACAGGAGATGATTATGAATACAAAAAAAACAAAAAAAAAAAAACAAAAGACAAGCAAACAGCAAGAAAAATTGATAACATTTATACGTTTTCACTTATCGTCTTCTGTTATGACGATGATGATGATGTATATACATTTCATTACACACCTCCATTATTTACCACCTACTGTGGCAACATGTCAATTGTTAGTTGTTGCTCATGTTTACTGGTAAACATATGTATGTATGTACGTGTATTCAATCATTTGGTTGCCTTTAATACTTGTGTAATCATGTCTTCTGGTTTCCTATCTTGTCTCATCTCTCTATCTCTGTGTAGAGTTTCCTTTACAGCTTTATTTGATTATACAAGTGATGTTGATGATTATTCTTGGTGTTGCTGCTGTTGTATGTGTGTCGGTGTTATACATTACCAATTGTCGCTTTAGGCAGTAACTGTTTTATTGATACAACATGTTTTGATTTAAGAGAGCGGAGACCTTGATGCCATTCACGAAGTGTCTGTATTATAACACAATATTAAACCAATGATTATGTGTTAAAGATTCATGAGAGTTACAGAAAAAAGTGAATGAAAACAATTAATAACTAATATTAACAGGTTTTTTGTTGTTATTTTAATAAAATATTTAAAAGTATTCAAAACTGTAAGTACAAAAATACAACAAAACAGTTTGATTGTAGCCAACATTAGCTAAGTTTCGCAACCTATCATTACTATCAACACTATCATTTTTATGTAATTTTTTCTAGTGAAACCGCTTAAATTGCTCCAAACTCTACATACAGTGGACAGCAAAGTCTAAGTACGGCAATATCTTTTGACAAAAAAAAGTCCCCACAGACTTAATACTCTTGCACAAAGTCTCGATATAACTTCAAGAGATCATATCGACGCCTCCGTTCTATAACATTCTAAGTCGAAAAAGCGTGTTTTGAGTTATGAGCTCTCAAAGTTTTCACGCTATATACGACTATATGTGTATTCTAAGTAGATTTTTCCCTATAACTTCGGAACGGATCGGAGCATCTTAACCAAATTTTGACAGTATTTAAGTTAGAGAACGTAGAATTTAAAAATGCAAGAACATTAAAAACGTTCTAAGTACACTTAGAACGTTATAGAATGGAGTCGTCGATATGAAGGAACGGTTACATAATCGCTAAACCTCAAACAAAAGTCAACCGAAAAACTTGCTCATGGTGCCACCAGAAAAGACTAAACAAAACTTGTATATTCAATTACAAATGGGTTAAATGGAGTCTCAACCACCCAACAATATAGTTTAGGTTAGGTTAGATTTGAGCACGTGTACTTGTCATTGGGACAAGTACAATACCCAGAGGTCAAAATGTCCCATTGTAAATACGTTCTAGAGGAGAGAAGGAGAGAGAGACAGAATAGTGAAGGAGATAGGGAAATTGGAAAAGGAGAAGTGGTAGGAAAGAGAAGATAAAGAGACGGAGCAAAAACAGATGAACCACAAACACACAGGAAAGCGCGATTACAACCTTGAAGGCCTAGCACTTCTCAATAAGCTCAACCTATTTATGATTCTATGGAGAGCCTTAATGTCGGCTCTCGACAAAGAGTCCAAGCCTTCGAAGAAGTCGCTGAGCAGGGTTCTCAGGCTCAGTTTTCAACTCCTTGTCGTCACAATGTACCCTGCAATAGTACGGTTGGGATCTGTTCCAGATCCTTATCAGCGCTCTAAGCTCGCAGTGCCCTGTAATGAAACCACCTTACAATATAAATTAAACATAAAATTCTAAAGCCAGAATTGCATTCTATGTTTCCTCCTAAACACCAAAATCAATCTCTTTAGACAATGTTACCTGGTTAGGTTACTTTAATTGGCATTTAACTGCAATTCATCACAGAGCATCATTTTTAAACCAAATCAATATCTCAGCTGATGAATTAGCCAAATAAAGATTAAAAGCGATAAATGTTTAAGGAATCCAGGCTTGCTTTCCGCAAATATGGATATTCAAAAAGTCTTCAATGATTGTTAAAGGAATCGGCAGTACAACAGTCCGCCTACGTTCTTATGAGTTTGAAAATGAAGTGAATTTTCAGTGTCCTAATTCTTTCATACGGAATCATGAAGATACTTTAAATTGCTCAGAATAATATTGTTAGAACTTCCAATGAAAAATCTACAGGTTTTCCCTTAATGACAGCCACCGGACAGCCACTGTTCGAGTATATGGTCACTTATTTCACTTCTATCGAGTTTTATAAAAATTATCATGAAAAGTTTCTCAAAAATCTGTCGTTCGGAGTTGACTTTAAACTGTAGGTGCCGTCACTTATAGATAAAATTAACAAACACAAGATGGGTAGCGGATCTTCATCCCCTACATTCATTTGAAAATGACTACACATTATCAAGGCATTAATAGCAACTTGAGTATAAGAAGTCTAAAATGACACAATGTCTCGTTCGTTCAAGTCAATTTTAGCTTTATTGCTGGCCTCATAGAAATAAAGTATCATATTAAATCGAATATTTAATAATTGTTAATGAAAGATACCCAAAGAAAATGTTGTAATCTGTACATAATGTGAGGAGTATTTCGACATTATTGTGATTTGAAAACGATTGCATTGATAAACCATGCATCCGCATACTACGTAGCTGTTTACTTTCATTTTTTACAGACAATTTGATGCAACTTCTATGATCCATTTTTTTTTTCGATAGCAGAAAATCCAGGTCAGAAATATGAAAATATATTTCTTCGGCAACTTCCTCTCAACAGATTTCTGGAAAAATTGCTGAGAGTAAATAAAATTGTCATGAAAAGTAAATAAAACACTCATGAAAAGTTTCCCAAAAATTTATTGTACAGAGTCGGCTTGAAACTATAGGTCCCGCCACTCATCTATAAAATTAACAGACACAACATAAGTGGTGTGAGAAGCTAGGATGTAACCTTGACTGAAAAGTTGCAATGACCAATTATGTGTGTATGTATGTATGTAGATTGAAGTGTTTTATTGCAGCAAATTGCTTTTTTACTTTCGTTTGATGACACTGTATACTATCTAAAGCAATTGAGTAGGTTTAGCACCTACTTTATTTTAATTATGTTTTTAATTTCTTATAAAGCACCTTTTTGAAATATGTATGTATGCATTTAAATGTAATATTTTATTTATTAAAACATTTTTAATAACATTATTCATAAAATGCGTTTTTTTTTATTGAAAAGAAACAAAGAAAATGAAAATATAACTTAATATCCCTAAGCTAATTGGCTTTTTTTCCTAATAAGCTTTATATAAATGCATGCTATAATACTATTACATCTACAAACATATACATATGTATACACATACATTAATACAGCCATCAACTAAATACTTATGCTGTTTATAACGATTAAAATTATACTTTCGTCTGCAATGTTTTACAAGTTCATTTATACACTCATGTTTGTATTGTATAAGTATGGGTATTTGTATTCTTTAGCTGTAGTTGTTGTTGTAGTCGTTGTAATTTATTTAAGTTCATTAAGTATTTAACAGGATAATTTTTGTTTTGTTTTGTTTTGTATCCTGTTTTTTTTCTTTTATATTGTTTTGTAACTTTTTATTGCTTGATTTAACACACACATAGCTTTTGTATCCTTCTATTCTTTATATTCTTAACAATTGTACATTCAAACAAATATACAATTATTACACATATATATACGTATACATACATATATACGAAAAACATATGAACTGTGTTCGTTAAGTTACAATTTATCATGTGTGTGTATCAGTGTGTGTTGATCTGTGTGCAGTATTTGTTTAATCAGTGACTAATCAGTGCTTTTGTATAGAGAGAGACTATTTGTTTATTAACAGGGATAAATAAATAGAGAGTAAATCCCAGCAGCAGACAGGGCAACATATAGATTAACAGATAAAGGAATTGTACAGAAGACAGACAGCCAGTCACTCACTCACTCACACTCTCGTACATACAAGGCAGCATAATACTAGACACTCATCTAGACATTGGCAGACAAATATACAAAAGGACAATACAATTAATATCTAAATATAGAGAGTGCAGGGCGGTGGTGTAGCTGTAGAAAATTAATAGAAAGAGAATAGAGGCAGAGAGAGAGAGAGAGAGAACAATAACGACAGCAAAGAGATTATGAAAAATTAATTGTTTTAATATATTATTATCGCTTTCGATAACATTTATTACAACAAATTTCCTTACAGAGAAAATAAAAATAAAATCATAAAAGGAAAACAATAAAATTCGAAATACATTCTAATTGGCAGAGAATTCAAAATAATAATCGTCGATTGAAAGGTATTGAAAGGGCTCGTGTATTTATGCATGTATACATAATTAATGATTGCTTTATTATTGTTGAAATACGTATATAATTCATTATTATATTATCAACCTTACCCTTAGTATAAAATTATAAGCTGAAATATCCTACACTGCAATGTAATTTTTGAATTATTAAATACTCCTTTTCAACACATAAAGTAAGAATTTTCAACCTCATAAATTAAGTCTAAAATCGAATTTTTCAATAGGCTTCGGAATAAACAGTATAACAGTGCTTTCTTACTTCAACATATTCGCATTCTAGTTGAGTGTATAGACCGAATGTATACCGATATCTACATTGGAACTCTAATCAGATATGTTGAAATTTTGTCAAGCTAAGCACGTTTAACAACCCGATTAACGGATTTCGGCCTGCCGCAACACATCCTTCCAGGCGTCTCTGCTTTTTGCGCGCCAAAGCCAGTTGGCCACAACAATCGATGACAGGGCTTCCTCGATTTGGTCCTTCCAACGGATACAAGGTCGTCCTCTTCGCCGACTTCCGCAGATCCCATTCGAAAAACATGGTCGAGCCAGCGCAGCCGCAGGATATTAATACGCTGCTCAACGTCTATTTCATTGAGGAGCTCATACAGCTCACTGTTGGATCGGATGCGGAAATCATCGCCAAATCGCACTGGACCGAAGATCTTACGTAGGACTTTTCTCTCGAATACTCTCTCAAGGCTGCTGCATTAGCGATTAATGCCTCTGCGTCGTAAAGAAGCACGGGTAGGATGAGCGTCTTGTAGATTATTAGTTTTGTCGTACGAGAGAGGTCTCTGCTAACATAATTAAGAGAATAAACAAATCAGCAGTAGCAGTAGTCGTACTCCTCTAAAACGGTCGTAGTTAAGATTCAGCGGATCAAACCACCATGAAACTAACTTGGCATTAGGGGTTACATGTCTGATACCAACGACCCCGCTGACTGATATATAGAGTACGCACGCAGTTAGCTATTCCATTGAGCAGTACACATACATAAATACATAGATAATTAGTCACTTCAACCCTTCAGTCAGGACTACGACCAAGATTCGCATACCACTTATGTTGAATGTGTTAATTTTATACCAGAGTGGCGAGACCTACAGTTTAAAGGTGACTCTGAACGACAACTTTTTTGAGAAACTTTTTCATGGCAATTTTGTTTACTCTTACTTAGTTTTTGCCAGAAAACTACTGAGAGGAAGTTGATGAAGACATATTTTTTCTTACATGGTTTAAACCGTGTCCTTACATCTAATAAGCTAACAAAATATCTCCTAGATTACGCGCGACTTACGTTCAGCAGTACAATCTTTTCTACTTCGACATAACTATTATTTTCTATACACCATTGGCTTGCCTCTGACCTTCTACTGCAGCATAGAGCTTAGCTGGTACCTTTATGGCTCAATGAAGTTCAATCCTTGTCCAAAAATGGGTATGCTGCCCTTCTAGAAAGTTATATACACATCCAGACCAATTATTTGCTTCACTATAATTTTCTGAAGAGAATAGAGGTTGCTAGGGTTATATAAATGGTTTCATAGTGCTAGACAAAGTAGGCTGTACTATATTTATTAAGTTTTGATATTCAACTTTCTTATAGGCTGCCTGCCCTTTGTAGTGATTTGCAGGCGGTGGTCATGGCACCGAAAGCTACGCAATGTTGGTTGGTAGGCGCGATTTTTACTGAAATCGTTCTGATACATTTGGACAGTCAGTCTGTGATTACGTTTGTAATGAACGTGCATTCGCTCTTAAAGAAATTACGGGTTAATTAAAGGGAACTGGCCAGAGCTTACAATTTCCGACATTACAGGCATAGGTATTCCGATCATTTCAGTTAACTTAATTTCGCTTGCAATAGGAAGGTACTTCAATATTTATAGGCTCTGCTGAACTCCTATGGATAAGAAGAGCGCACAAGAATGATCCTCATGAGCTACTTTCTTTTTAGGACGCATGCCTATAGACTTTGCATTCAAATTACTTTTGCAGGAGTTGTGGGTTTGAAGATGCAAGATCAGGGTTCAAGCAGCCACGTCAGACATCTCCAACAAATCGATTTCTTTGGTGACTTCCTCTCAGCAGATTTCAGGAAAAAACTCTGAGAGTAAAATAATATTACCATAGAAATTTTGCTAAAAATCTGTCGTTCAGAGTCGTCTTTAAGCTGTAGGTCTCGCAATTCACTTATAAAACTAACACACACATCAGGAGTGGTATGTGAAACGTGGTCGTAATCCAGACTGAAGGTTATAATGACCAATTATGTACATGTGTGTGGGTTAGACGCATTTCATGTTTCAGTGTCCTACTCTAAAAAGGAGGACATTCTCCACTTATTATTTTCTAATATACTTCATCATACAATCGCAAGATTTATCCTGTTCTCAGTTCAATTATAATTATTTTTTAGTTGAGTACAATGTGTTTGTTTCAAATCCTTTAAGATTTTGACTAGACAGTTTTGGAAGCCTATTAAAACTTCTAATGATTTCCGAAAAATATTAAAATTGCATTTTTTCCCCATCAAATATGTTGTTGATGTCTATCAAGTTTGACAATTTACCAGAGATTAGAAGATTTTCTAAATCGTAAACAACGAAGAATAAAGCTTAGAAAGATTATTATAGTGTGTGCCAAAAGATATTCTCGCAAATGTTAGGCAGGCCAAAAGCATTCATTTGTAACTACACTGTAGAAACAATAAAAAAAACCGGCATAAAAAATAAATAAAAATGTCTATGCAACAACAGATACCAAACTTTTTTTTGGGAAGGAAAAAAGTACCGGTTCCAGAAAAAAAAAAAACAAAAACAATTATAAAGGACATATACATACATGCGTTGTTGCATATACCACACCGTACCACACAATTGCAAACAAATAACAGATGAAAGAGAATCCTCGTATACATGTGTGCAGGACTATTTGGTTTTTTTCGAGTTTTTCACAAAACTGCGTAACTATTCAAGTGCACAATATGATGCACTTACCCAGACTCCGTACACACACATACACAGACACAATCAGAATGCAGACATAACATATACATGCAAACAAACAAACAAACAAACAAATATTTAAATTGCCGGCAAAAAATAAAAATGCTGAGATAGTAAAAGCCCACAACAACAACAACAACAATTTGCAGCAATAAGGGACAGGAAGAAATACTAAAATAGGCACAAGAGAAAGAGTAAGAGAGAGGGGGCGAGAGAGAGTGAGCAAGAAAAAATATAAATAAAAGCGTTGAAAAAAATTCGAGAGCATTCAGGCAGACCAACCAACTGCTACGAATTCAAACTAAAACTAACTTTTTCCAGAATTTTTTTTTTCTAGAATTTCTCAATTTCTCTTCTCGTTTTTATTTATTTTTTTGTTTCATTTTCATTGTTGTTTTGTCGTACCGTATATGTAATGGCGGTAACAATGTTAACCGGAGACGCCACAACATGTTGCAGATAAATTCTAAATCAAATAAAGTTTAAAATTTTCTCCCCTCTTTTTTTTTACCAATGTTTCTATTGTATTTGTAATTGTGTGTATGTGTGTGTGTGTCTCTCTAAATGCATTTGTTTGTGTAGACGTACGACAATAATTTGATAAATTGTTTTTTCATATATATGAATGAATAATGACACATACATACACTCTTACATATACATATATGTACAGAGGAAAAACTTAAAAAATATTCCAAAAAACAGAAACGAATTGTGACTTCATATACATGTTGCAACAATGCGGATTTATTTGGATTGTTTTCAAGTTTTGATGGATTTTAGATTTTCATTGTTAAACGTTATAGTTTTAAGCGTCAACAGTTTAACAGTTGAAAGATGTAAAACTTTTAACGCGTCAGATAAAAAAATGTATTATATTGCAAGTTTCATTGAATTAATTCAAATATTTAATAAATATATTTTACGAAAAGGAAAACTCTAGATACTAGTCTGTTGCTTTTATATCGTTTAACATTAAAATTATAAACAAAAGCTACAAAAACAAAGCAATGAACTTCTTTACAAATTACCGCACTGCGTAATGTAACAACAAACACTAGCATAAAAAATGGTAAACAAATAAAGAAAGATACAACAACAAATATCACAAGAATAAATGTAAACAAAATATACAAACAACCTTAATGAAAAATATACAACGAAGCCACGAACATTCGCCTTCAAAAACATTCATGAGACTGTTTACGCTGCCATATAAAAGGCAAGGCAAAGCAGGCGAGTGAATTAGTAAAAGTACAGTCAGTTTTGTGTGAAGACACGGTGTGTTTGAAGAGATTAATCGTAGTTTCAATATCTCCGTTACAAAAATCAGTCGAACAATTGTAATTGGTATTGTTTATGCAAAGGTTGTAAACAGAGGAATAACAAAGAGAAGTAATTGTTGTTGTTTTCATAAAGTTGTGAACAGTGACAGAGAGAATTGTGCGAATAATAAATAATTTTAATTAAAACTAAACACAAATTAATTTTTATTTTATTTGTAGTCTACGAGCTCATATTTTAAACGCTTTTAAAAGATAAAAACGTAACATTATTTTTCGATTTTCTTTCCTGTTGGTTATATCCCTCGTTTGATATTGAAACTACACCTAAATGTCTTCAGCCACTCAATGCATCAATCTGTTTGGAAGGAAGGTTACGTTGAAATAAGAATAAATTAACAGCTTTAAAGAAGTTATTCTGCTTAACACCACATACAAGATACTGGTTGCCACAATATAATGGAGACTTGATGGTAAAATAGAGAACAATTGGCTCGATGATGAAACAAGCATACGGATAATTTAACAAGTAATGTACATATGTACATATATAATACAACAATCTATTGATTACTGACTCCTCTTTTTTGATTTTTATTATTCGAATTTAAATTTCTTCCATTACTTCGTATGAAGTTTTTTATTGTTCAAATTTTAATGCCTACTCATGGATTTTAAGTAAGTCTTCGATGCTATTAGTCGAACTGGAAAGCACGGAGAATGAAAAGCGTACGCCAGACTATAATTGATATCATTAAAGATAAGTATTCGCAGTTCTATACAAAGGAAGCATCTGACAAGTATTTCATGGCTATACAGTAATAGAACAAGAATGTACTTTATGTAATTAAATGGTCACAATTATACTGGATGAAGTCTGATCAGAGAGAAGAGAGAGGGCAACTTGAGGTTTTTAATTATGCCAATGATGTCTAATCGCCGTAGTCTAGTAGGTAGTATGTTGGCTTATTAGACGTAACGGCAGTAGTCGAGCCCCAGGCCAAACATCAAGACAAAATACAAAAAGTATTTATTCGGCGACTTCCTCTCAGCAGATATCTGGCAAAAACTCTGAGAGTAAATACAATTGCCATGAAAAGTTTCTCAAAAATCTGTCGTTCGGTGTCGACTTTAAACTGTAAGTCCCACCACTCATGCATAAAATTAACACACACAACATAAGTGGTGTGAGAAACTAGGTCGTAATCCTGACTGAAGGGTTGTATGTATGTGCGTCTAATCGCAAAAAATCTCAACCAAAAATGAAAAACTGGAAGACATGAGTCGAAGTTACTGTAGTATAGTAGGTAGTGTGTTGACATAATAGATGTGAGGCCACGGTTCAAACCATGGGCCAGGCGACGAAATGAAATATGCAAATATATTTCTTCGGCGACAGGCCTCTCAGCAGTTTTCTGGTAACAAATTTTGAGAGCAAATAAAACGCATCTCTATAATCAGTCGTTCGAAGATGACTTTCGACTGAATATTATTGGAGTAAACAATGTTAGAACAAAGTGAACAGTTCTATAAGATCAACCAGTCGATTACATAATAGCTTTCGCTAAATTGGCAAAGTTGTATCAGTGAAGGGCATTGCAGAAATATACGTAAGAATGAAAGCAGGCTCAGCAGAATAAGAGCGACTTTCGTACGATTACAAGCATTATGAAGAAGCTTACAAATATCCAGACGAACCAAGCTTTCAATGTTCAACGTATGCATGAAGTTTACTCTGTTCGGCGGTATTAAATCATGGCTACTTTTGAATTGTGGTTACGAATGCAGATGAGCACCAACGACATCGCGAAAACGGACTGTAACTGGTTACTCAACAAAGCTAAATTAATGTATAAATTAGTATAAATTTGCCTATAAATATCCAGATGAACTATGCGGTTGCTATTTTCAAACAGGACTCACATGTAAAATATCCTGCCCTATGTCTTCAAAGGCACAGATGTCTAGAAATTTATCAACGAAGAACCCAGAGGGGTGTGGGTCAAACATATTATCGGGAAAAATGTTTAGAGTGTCAAAATAATGACACTTTTTTGGAATCTTCAAGACATCATCTAGAGTCACACTATACTCCAAGATCGACGACAAAGCAACATATCACGGGAAGACAGAAAAAAGCGTAAAGCAAATACTGGGAAATTGATTAAAAGACAAGAAGAAAGAAAATCAAAATACGGTGACAGCCAATTAGGGAAGCACTCCAGGAGATGAGACGTTTGCAGACAATCGTAAGAAAGTTTGACTACAATTTTCAGGTAAGAACTGACAAAATTTCTGACTTAATAGGACTATTTGGTACCACTCTCTCAATGTTTGTCTTATTTGGGTACAAATTTGATCTGATTTGTAATCAAATTGTTTCCGCTGAATTCCATTTCTGTCTTCTCAAATTCATTCTTGAATATTAAAATAACCTACTCTAAAAAGTTTATGTTTCTATTTTCCTGGGATAACCTCGAAAGTTTCTACGTTAAAGAAACAATTTTCATTTCCAAATACCGTTGCCACTACTACTATCACCATGGCAAGCGAATTCCTTAAATCTTTTGACGCTTTCACATTGATAAACTCTTAAGTACAACAACACTCACTCTCCTATTCACACACAGAATAAAGGTAAAGGTAACTTTAAAGAGAATGCAAAAGTTTGATAAAAGCGTTTACAAGCGTTCATTGCATCGTTTTATGCAGAGTGTTTTGCCTTAAACTTTTGCTTTAAAATTCAAATTCGGTCTCAAAAATAATGGTAGACAGACATACTAACGGCAAATATTTGCTTGTTGGCAAGAATTTACAAAAAAAAAGTCAACGAAACGGATAATAAATAATAAAACAAAAATAACGTATGAAAATAGAAGAGAAAATCTTCAATATTTTACAAAGAAGAAGAGTTTCTCCAAAGGAATTTAGACGCGTTCAAAATTGTTATTTTGTTGCTGCTTAAACCGTTGAAGTGCTTAAGAACACTCTCTTGTTTGCACTGTCTTCGTATATTTTTTAGTTGGTATTTGTGTTGCAAATGTTCTGAGGCTGAGAGGCTTTTTGTTTTTGCTATTTTGTTGAGCAGCAGTGGAGAATTAAGCGCTTGCAAATAGGCTCAAAGTTGATTTTAAGAATACCTTCCTGGTAGACGTTATCAAATTCTTTTCTATTTTCATTCTTCTTGTAAACAATGCCTGCCAATGGATTTAATATTTCACTCTGTTCATTCTGTGTGTGTCTCGTTGTGTTTTTGCCTTGTCTTTGTTGTAAAATGAAGTAACATTGTTACTTAAAAAGTACAAGTATTGTCAAGTACTCGTACTTTGTACAAAAATTTACTTCAATGACTCACGTACACGTTGAGCAAGTGGTAACAGCAGACGTTCTTTTTTCTCTCTTCGCTGCTGATGCTGTTACGTGTATTGTTTTGTGTTGCAATCAGTTTCATGCCTCTTATATGGCATGCAAATTAAGCATTGGGAATTTAACAATTTCTTTTACAAACAATCGGTTACTTTGACTGCCGCTCTACAACAGCTGATACAGCTGCAGCAACTGCTGCAGTATCTCTCCGTAGTTGCAACGTGGCAAAGTGAACTTTATATGGCCAGAAAAAAATTTTGTTTTTTCTTTCTACCTAATGTTGTATAATATTGTTATGGCTTATAACTGTTTGCCATTTGACATGTCTGCATAGCCAGTTGTTAACAAAACAAAGTTAAAAAAATTAAAAAAAAAATTCATCTTTAAACCTGCCACTTGGGATGGCTGTCAATTTGTGGAAAATTGTTTAAAGTTAATAAATATTTTTTTTATTTAATGGAGGTATTTCGAAATATTTAGAAGTTGCGCCAAATAGTTGTTGAAGTATTTAGTTTTAAACCCAAGTAATGGAGTTTTGAATCCATATGAACGTAAGAGATAATCACAGGCCTCCAATTATTAATGAATAAGTACTCAAGGCATTATAGAGATAATGAATGGCATGCCAGAAACAAACGCAAATAGCAGGCTCATGCCAAGCTCAGAATATTTGAAGCATAAATAAGGTCTACACTGTTCTGTAGAACTGAAACCATTGGAAGTAATTGTACTCGAATACAACCACATAAAAACTGTGGGAATTCATTAATGAGAGCCTCAGAGTTGTATGAAGTAAAATTTGGCCTAACACAATCTGCACCGCGGATATCTGGAACTTACTCAAAGAGGACAAAATGCAAGCGGACCAGAGATATTAACAGGAGAAAGCTCTTTAGTGTCACATGAAAAATGCTAGAAAGGGGAGAGCTAAGGAAGAACATATGGAAAAGGACAAGAACTACAAAGACACAAACATAAATGGGAAGATATAAGACAAACAAGAGCAAAAAGATGTCTCAAAGTACTCTTGACTTAGAGTACTTAAATTGGGGGTCTATTCGAACCAATCTGTAGTTACTGTGATGATAAGAACGAATCATCGCAACACATTCTTGGAACGTGTGGAGCATTAATGGATCATAGTCGGAAACCACTGGATATTAATTGTGTGCTAGGCAGGAAATTGTCATTGTTGTCAATGTGAGGTTTGCTAGAGTAATAGGAGAGTACAACAGATCTTATAGTTGCAGTTTTAAGGGACTCCTTTTTTATAATCCCAATTCAATGTAATTATTTGCAGATGCCAGTAATATTTGTCATTCATATTCTTTTGAATATGAAGACGAAGAGGCTCTCATCCAATTAATACAGATTCTGCTAACGATAGACTTTTTGATAAACTTTTCATTGGAATTTAATATAATTTGTCAGAGTTATTGGCAGAAATCTGCTGAGAAGAAGCCACAGGAGAAATATTTTTTATTTTGGTTTCATGGACATGTTTGACCTGGAGTTTGAACCGAGGCCGCACGTCTGATAAGCCAACACAATACCAACTAGACTACGGAGACTTAAAAACCCTCGAAGTGAAGTCTGTCACCTCCTACCAGAGCAATGGCTGTCCGGTGATTGTCCTTGAAGGAAAACGCTTAGATTTTACGATGGGAGTTCTAAGAATAAGTGGAGTTCCATCTTAGTCTCAGCAAATTCAAGGATCTCCATGATTCTGTATGAGAGAATTGGGATACTGAGAATCCAAGCTATTTTCAAACTGGTATGTTGACATATTGCTGAAATTAATATTCATGTTATGACTGCCAAAACCTTTATGTTGTGTTGCTAAACGTCAATTTCAAGGTTTTCATCTGAAGGAGTTAATTGATTAAAAAGGTGAATCGTCGGAGACTACTGGGTTATAAGCAGCAAAAAAATTAATTTTAAATGTAAATCTTTCATTTGCCACCAATAAAATAAAAACAACTAAAACAGACTCTCAAAAATTTCCCATACTTAACCTTAAACGTTAAAACTTCAAGAACAAAAATTTAACCACCATTCTAACCAGTAGCATTTGGAGACAGTTTTCGATAAAAGGTAAATTCTTTTCATTTAATGACCACAATCAATTGGCTATTATTCCACACATTCCATCCTATACACATACCAAAGCATCCTACACTCACAAAGAGATGTAACATTTACCAGACATTGAAAAAAAAAAAAAAAAAATTAAAAACGCAAATATTAGATACAATACATACCCAAGTACAATACAAGAAAATCGACAATAAAAGCAAAACAATTTTCAACAATAACGTTATGTTTTTACAACAAAACCAAACAAAACAAACCGAAAACAAAAACGAAGAAAAAAACCAAAAAAATATTGTATTTGAAGAGACTAAAAATTTGAAAGGTACGTTGGAGTAGAAAAATCAGAAGGTAAATGTAGTTAAAGCGTTCATACTTTTTTTAAATCCAAACAATTTAATGCAGTAGCAACTGTTGTTGTTGTTGTTGTCCCCTAGTAGTAGAGGTGGCAGTGTTAGTCAACGTAGCTTTCAGTTGCTAACAAACACAAGTGCACAGAAATCCATAAAAATGTTATAACCTGCATCAAGGCAGGCCATGTCGGCCGTGTAACAAACGATGCATATTAATACGTTTACGATTGGCATACAGGATGTAACTGCTCTCTGTATAGCAGAGAAAAAACAATATACTAGAAAGTAAGTTATAGTCGTCAATAACCGATTAAATGATACTCTATAATGTAACTTCAGATATAAGTGTTCTTAATTTTCTTTCGAATTCGATTCAATCTCTTAGGGGGTGCAAATGTCATCTAGTGTTTATGCAGTATACAGTGAAGTACCACTTCTGCTGATCTTTCTTTATACAGTCTGAAAAAATCAGTTAAATACCCTTACCTGTATTTAAGCAACCATTAGAGACTCCATACGACATACGAGTTAATTGATAAACGTGTGATACATCGTGAAATACTTTCAGCGTCTGAAAACGTTATATAAGTAGCCCCAAATCTACCCCATTTAGTTAATTGTTCTCCGCTCTTTATCTACATCAAGGGGGCAACCCAACTGCTTCCCTCTATTTAGCCAATACTTTGGTAATGTAGTTTTTCTTTGACCGCAGAATGTCGGGTCTAGTTGATTTGTCATGGTTCTCATTACGGAGGTTAGTGTAGTTTGTGAGCCTTGATTCCTGACACACAAATTTTTATTCACCCTCTTTTCCATGCTATTCATATAACTCAGCCTCAATAGGTGTTTAATTTATGCTCTTAGTATAGTCCTTTGGGCTAGATTAAGGTATTATGCGACCGCCGCAATTAATCAGTCAGGCCCTGATAACGGATCTTCTTGATAGCTGGATCCAGTTCAATGGTAGCTAGGTCTTGGTACCACTTTCGGTAGAAGCAATAACGTGGCAATGCTGAAAAAAAACCTGGCCAACCGGTAAAGACGTGTGCATAAACACCGTTGGAATAATCACCCAAAAGAATGTATGAAATATTGGCACCAGTTTCGCGTGCCAAAAATGCTACCTACTGGTAGATCTGGTTCAATAAACTATTTACTGTGCAAAGGACTCAACGAAGCAGGCTGCTGATAGACCGTCCCTTTTCTTTTTGCAGAAGGGACTAACCCTGACTACATCTGGAAACTTCTATTAATAACTTTGGAAGATCCATGGAAATAACTGAAAATCTGCCGCTCAAAAGTGCTCTGAATATCAGTAATGTCCTTCTGCCAATTTCACATCCTCTGAGGAAATTGCATTCTAATGCAATTAAGGAATTCGAGGACACCCATGTCTAGTTCAGATTCTGGTTGATTGCAGGGATGCACAAACAACTAAGTAACTGAAGATGGCCATGTCAAAACTATCGCGATGATAGTTTGGAGAGCGCTTATAAAAATGTTCTTCTATCCACGAAGATCAGGGCAAATAACTGAGCATGAATATCTTGAATGACCAAATGAGGGCCTGTATAGGCCTATATCACATCCTGGAAATCAGGGATGAAATGGTAATCTGACAACAGCAATAAACTAAGAATTGCTTAATATGATCAAAAAATTCAGCAATAACATCAGCTACAGGTTTGTTGAGATTCTTGTTCATGGCATTCACCAATAGTTACCGAAGATGTAACTCTAATTAAGGCTGGAACTACGGACGGAGCAGACAGACAGCAAACAGGCAGCAATATCACAAGCTCAGATTCGGATGGATACGAAGCAGAAAGCATGGAAGCTATCAGTTGATAAGAGGAGAAAAATATCATATTCTTATACTGCTTAGCCATAGCAATGTGGGCAGTAGTTCTCCCTTTTTACAACAAGTATAAACAGATCGTGTGTAATACTATCACACAAATACTATGTATTTGAAGAATTATGCAATTTATTCAAAACTCCGGGAATATTAGAGCTGAAATCAGATGACAAGGCTGTAACTGCAGAAAGTTACCGTGGGATAATCACTCTCAGCCCGTATCCTTTTAAGGCAATATATGAACTGTTTTTGTCTTACGGAATTTATGTCGAGAAACCTTGTCCCAAGTCGTCGTAGTCTAGTAGGTAGTGCGTTGGCTTATTAGACGTAAGGCCCTGGTTCAAACCCCAGGTCAGACATTAAAACGAAAAAATATTTCTTTGGCGACTTCCTCTTAGCAGATTTTTGGTAAAAACTGTGAGAGTAAAGAAAATTGCTTTGAAAAGTTTCTCAAAAATCTATCGTTCGAAGTCGACTTTAAACTGTGGGTCCCACCGCTCAAAAATTAACACACACAACATAAGTGCTGTGAAAAGCTAGGTCGTAATCCTGCCTGAAGGGTTGTAACCAAGTCCCAATACAGGCCCACTTTAACTACGGAGGAAGCCTCTTTTAGCAGCAGCTTGTGCCATGTTTTCTCGTATTTCTTATTCAAAACAGAACTTCCCACTGATCAACGCTTTTCTTAAAGTTGTTTTGTGATAAATATGGTGAGCTTAACTGTATTTCTAAGTAAAGTTTCACTAAGAGCCCTGAACGATCAAAAATATCTCTTGCCAAAGACATACTGATACAGGTTTTTGATCTTCTTTGTATGGCTGGTATTTGCCGAAAAACTAGAGTTGAAGGCTTGTACATTTCAGCTTTTCTTCCAGTTTGAACACAAAATATGCATCAAGTGATGCAATTTCCTATTCTTTAAAATTATATACGCCTTTAGGCTCTATCAATACAGAGTCCAAAAATTGAGGCACCATTTCGATGCACTTTTTTTTATTGAACCTCTGGGTCATATAGCAATTTGTGTTACAAACACAACAATAAAATGAAAATACTCTCTAGCCCTGGGTGATATTGGTTACCAAAAAAAAGGAAGAGAAAAAAGTGAAAAATCGGTAGACAAAACAAAGCAGCATTGGCCAAAGGAGAGAAAGACAAAATACAAGAACGACGTCCAAATGAATTCCACAAAACTGAAACTGCAATGTAATCATATTTCATGCTACACTGCTGCAGTAGTCACAGATTTTTGTACATGTGCACCAACAACAACAACAACTATTATAATAAACATAAAATCCTGTTACCAACAAATACACCAATAGCTCCACAACTACAACGATAACTACACAAGAAATAAAACTAGAAAAGAACATTTTACAAATGTATTCCTTGTTTTTAGTTTTTCTTGAATTTCTCTTCCTCTTTTTGCGAGTTTTGTTTTGGGTTTTTTTTTTTGTCAAAATTTTCATTTTTGGAGATTTTAATAAAAATCTTTTGTGTAGGCGTGCCCAAACATGAAAATTGTAATAGAGTTGGTTGCAAAAATTCAATGTATATTAGACCACTTACATACATATTTGTATGTACATAACACGAAACACACATAAAGCTTGGCTAGAGACATTGGCTTTAAGGCAGCATAACAATAACAATTATTAGAAGCCATAGTTTTTATCATTCAATTCTATTCATAGCCACCCTTACTCTATAGCTACTGCATCTGGTCTTGTTACCACTTTTTTGTTGTTGTTGTTATTGCAACCAAAAGGATTGCTGCTGTTGTTGTTGTTGTTGTGGCTATTTTGAAAATTAAGCTTAAACGTCTATTCACCGGAAGTCGAGTGCATAATCAAAATGTTAAAAATACACGTTTTTTTTAGATTTTCTAATAATTTTCTTTTTTTTTCTCTCTTTTCCTTTGCCTTTCCATTATTCTACTTGTATCTCCAGGTATAAATGCACACAGACAGACTCTGACTATAGCAGCAGCAGCAGCAGTTTAGGGAAATGCTGTAAAAAACATTAAGACGTCGCTGTAAATGGCCTTAACTTTGTAAATTGAAGAAAAATTTTAAGCTGCCCTTAGGTTAATGGTTGTTTAAAAACTTTATTAAAGTTTTTAAAAGGTTATGTGCGGTGAACCTTAAATACTCTGTAAGGATTTAAGTATTTTCCTTTAGATGCTAGTTAAGGAGAATTTTATTTTGTGTCTTAAATATTAACGAGTGTTTAATTTCAAATGGTTGCTTGTAATGCCAGCTAATTTTTCATTGAATCATTTAAAATGGTGGATTCAGAGGTTTCAGTTCAAAGGTTCTTTGACAAACTGAAAAACAACTCATTTCGGTCATATTCTTACTAAGAATGAATTAAAATGTACATCACAATATATTTAATATCTACCATTTTATAATATACATAGATCCCTGTATACAAATCTTCAGTGTTTGATTTCACGTCTCGGAAAGAAAATCCCAAAGTAGATTGGTATAGCATTAGTAGAGTTAAGTATTCACGAAGGCTTTCTTTTACTTTAATTTGTGCTTTAGGCTGTTACAGCACTAGACCTCAACTACCTTGACTACCATCCTACACTCCTTTCACTGCCAGTCGTAGGAATTTAAGACAGTGTGCTTTTGAAATACCTTCCCTGGCTTCCTCTGACACTTTTTCGAATATGTGTCAAGTTTGGATGCCATAAACGCAGTCTTTGCACATATATTTCTCAAGTGTACTTGCTAGAAGTCGCCGTAGTCTAGTAGGTAGTGTGTTGGCTTATTAGACGTAAAGCCAGGGATCGAGCCAGGCCAGACATCAAAACAGAAGTACAAAAATTATTACTTCGGCGACTTCCTCTCAGCAGATTTCTGGCAATAACTCTGAGAGTAAATAAAATTGCTATGAAAAGTTTCTCAAAAAATCTGTCGTTCGGAATCGACTTTAAACTGTAGGTCCCACCACTCACGTATACAATTATCTCACACAACATAAGTGGTGTGAGAAACAAGGTCGTAATCCTGACTGAATGATTGTAATGACCAATTATGTATGTATGTATGTATGTATGTACTGGCATAATTATTATTAAAAAATTGTTTCTCGTGGGTCGCTTCAATCACCTTTAATACTTTGGACAAAACATTATTTTCGGATTCGTTTCGCATATTTGAGGCCTCTGCACCGTATGTGAGAACCGAGAGCATTAAGATGTTTTATAAAACGAGCTTAGTTTTGGGGAAATTGTGAAGCAAATGTTTAACAAGACCGAACGACGTGAGAAGATTGTAGATGAAAAAAAGGAATAATGCTAGCCTAGCAATTGATCTTCTCTATATCTAGGTATATAAGGTACATTACAGCCCATGCCTAAAGCCTATAGTTGGCATAGGAGGAAGGCAGGTGGAGCTATCTACTTTAGCTTGTCTTTTTCAACATAATCCTACACTTGTTAAAAGTAAATGGACTCGTGTATTTTCTCCGTGATTGATTTTAATGTAGACGGACGCTAACACACTATGATGCCGAAAATTTAATTGCCTATGTTAAGAATGCTGATGGTTACGTTAGTTCCATGTTTACTATCATCGAATTGTTAAAAATAGTAGGATATGTTACGCTCTCTTTCCATTGGCTTGATTTTTGTTCGTCAAACCTTATCTGCCTTAATGAACCTTACAAATATGTTGCCTCATGCGATGCTGTTTTTATTTTTGGGCCTTTTAACAGTTATAGCTGCTTCAGTACGGATATCCAAGTACGTATCGCTTGATTTACTACTTATTGAATGGAATTTGGGTAGATCCAGAGATAACTCAAACGAATGACCAAACATGCTTTTCCAAATGCAGGCTTTGGTGGACATAAAGCACTATCGTTGCAATTGGTCTTCTAGTGCAGCTAAGATTATTGGTTATAGAACTGAGTTATCAGTTAACGGGAATCCTATATCCTGTATCTACCTTTTCTGAAGAGTAGGCAGTAGCCTTTCGGCCTCTAATATAGGAAGATATTTGCTGAGAGGTCAATTTTTTTATTACTTTTAGTTCCTTTAAGATAATTAGGGCATCTTCATTATACTCTTAACAATTGATTGCTTTGATTCAATTTAACATAGTCGACTGCATCGAAAGAGGACTAGAATAACAAGATTACAAAGTCACGGTAAAAGCATGCTCGGTGGGTGTATGGTGTAGTGGTGACGAATTTTGTTTACTGAATGCTATACTTATTGAACGAGACGGAGCAGCCTAATTATCTTAATATATTCGATATGTTGGCATAGGTCAAATGGCCTTTTGAATAGATTATTTGGATGAGGATTAAAGTATAAAACCTTTTATAAATCGAAACCACAATGAACATTTGATTATCTTCTCCCAGGTTTTAACACAGATTGCTGGTGTTGGTAGGTTTATCCCACTACATCACGCCGTCATAACATAATAATCCTAAATAGATTGGCTTTAATAGATACTACACGATCCATAGAAGATTAACGTTATCAATTTTTTTTTGTTTAAAGAAATTTGAAAGAACACCAATTTGATAGAGAAGACAGGGCGTTATGCTTGAAAATTTGATTTTAATTAAACATTGGCACGAAATTCTATCCTTGATTAGAGCAAGAATGGAACAGATTCAGAGCACCGACAGGACCCAAAATATTACATATTCTAAGTTTTAAAAAAATTAACTTGGGTACCTCCTTTAAGAGACCTCACGAATTCTTTTCTGAGTCGTAATTTACCACTCGAACCGCTGTAAGGTGACACATTTTGCAATATCCCAAGAAAATTTTGAATAAAGAATTTCTAAATTTTAAGTAGAAGGAGCTACAACTTAAATAATCGAAAATATTCAATAGAAAGTATAACTACAACAACAAATACCAAAGAATTTTTTTTCAAATATTTCGAAAAGTTTACCAACCAAACAAATATTTTCATTAATGTTGTCTTGTATTTGGCAAATGGGTTGGATATTTGTGTTGCGTTATTATCCATTTGTAATTTCAATTGCAATCCTTTCTTAATACAATTTCCTGTCCATAACTGTAATTTTATGAAAAAGGAAACATTTTAACAAGAAACATAAGAATTAACAAACAATAGGCGTTTACTACCACCCCCCTACGTAGCTCTACCTTGGCCTTCAATAAGCGCTTCGCATGACGGCAAATAAAATGTGCCGGCTTTTGGGAAAAAGATGAGCGAACGATAAGAATTGCAAACATGTGAGTGGAGTTGTTGTAATTTTATTTACTTTTGTCTCGTTTTATCATTTTTGTTCGTGTTGTTGTTATTATTTTTGTTGCTTTATTTATTTATTTATGCTGGTAAGAAAAATGTTCCTGGTTTTCTGGCAGAGTCTTTAACAACATCATGCAGGAAATTTTTGTTTGTGGCCATGTTCAGCATGTCTTTTCCTCTTTTTGTTGTTTTTCTTTCAATGAACTTTTTCTTGAAATGTGTTGTTGCAGTCAGTGTTTGCTTTCATGGTGGCACGAGTATGTTGCTGTGATTGCAATTTGTAAATGAAAAAAGGAACAACAAAAATATAAAACAACTACTAAATAAAATTATACTCTCTCAGTTGTATGAAAGAAATGACAGAGAGAGAGACTGAGGACTGCATGCAGACAATTGAAATAAAAAAAATAAACTTACATACCCATATACGCTCTTATGTTTACCCGCTTTTACATACACTTACTACATACATACGAGTATATAGTATATGTATGTATGTATTTGTTCATTTTTGCGATAAAGTTGCATGAACACAATTCATTCATTTATGCATGAATTCGTAGACACCCACCATTTTTCATTTTATTCAGCATCCAGTCAGACAACTGACTATACAATCGTCTGTGCAAATATGCGAGGAACATGTAAGAAATGCAATTGTAGTATTCGCTTTTATGGTTGCCCCAATGTAATTTAATTTATTGTAATGGATTGTAATTGTAAACAAATATTTTCAGTAGAATCCATTACTTTTTAAATGAAGTAAATTGTTACCGAATGTCTGTTCGCTTAAATTTCTAGGTCAATACATTTTATCATAGAATAGATTGCTGTTATGCTGCTTATATAAATGATTGTTGTTGTTGTTGCTTGGAAATACAAGAGTACTGGAAATAGACGATCTACTATATTGACTTAAACCTATGTAGAAAACTAGGATATCCGGTCTTCGTCACTGCTATTGCTGTAAGAAACTTCAGGATACTGACCTGTGTCGGTAAGGATAAATTCAGGCATTTCCTAATGGGATAAGTTAACGTTGCATATTTTCCAAGATCTACATATGTACATACATACATAATTAGTCATAACAACCCTTCAGTCAAAATTGCGACCTAGCTTTTCGCACCACTTATGTTGTGTGCGTTAATTTTGTATATGAGTGGCTGGACCTACAGTTTAGATTCCGGACGACAGATTTTTGAGAAACTTTTCGTGACTATTTTTAATACTCTGAGTATTTGCCAGAAATCCGCTGGGAGGAAGTCGCCGAAGAAAATTTTGTTCATATTTCGTTTTGGTGCAGTAGTCTGACTTGGGGTTTAAACCGAGGCTACACACTACCTACTAGACTAAGGCGATTTTTTCCAAGATCTGCTTTAAATAGTTCTTCTTAGAGCCAAATCTGTATACTGGGTATGAAGCCATTTCCATTCTTAATATCTTAAACGCCAATCTGAAAACCGGTTACTATCCTGACAGATGATTCATATCTCTTTCCACTGTAATAACATAAAAAGTTTTCACTTACTTAAATTGTCATAAAAGCTCCTTAGATTACGAGCTAGCTTCTTACACCACCTAAGTTCTTTGTGATCATTTTGTCCATGAGTGGCGGGCCCTACAGTTTAAAGTCCACTCCGAATGATAGATTTTTTAGAAAATTTTTATTGCAATTTTATTTACTCTTAAAATGTTTTGCCAGAAGACTACGTACGTAATTGGTCATGACAACCCTTCAGTCAGGATTACTACCTAGCTCCTCATTTGTCAGAAGACTGCTGAGAAGAAATAGCCGAAGAAATATATTTCCATTTTTTTGATTTTGTTCCAAACGTCTAAGCTGGAGTTTGAATCACGGCTTCAACATATACAACCTACTGGACTGCTGCAGCTTCACAATTACACACAATTTGAAATGCCAATATATTCTCACGGAGTCCATTGAGGCCAGGCAATGTCAAATGAGCCTGTATATCTTTCTGTTACTGGCTATAGTTTGCCTAGCTGAAAAACTTGATTAATGAAACTAGAAGGTGAGTTTAGGTTGCATAGTCGTATAAAACCCCATTATAATAAGTATCATACCTATTCAGTCATTGATCAAAACAAATATACACATACATACATTCATAATTAGTCATTACAACCCTTCAGTCAGAATTACGACCTAGTTTCTCACACCACTTATGTTGTGTGCGTTAAATTTTATACATGAGTGGCGGGACCTACAGTTTTAAAGTCGACTCCGAACGACATATTTTTGAGAAACTTTTCATGGCAATTTTATTTGTTCTCTGAATTTTTGCCACAAATCTGCTGAGAGGAAGTTGCCGAAGAAATAGTTTTTCTTGTTTCGTTTTGTTCGAAATGTCTGAGTAGGGATTTAAACCACGAACTCCCGTCTACCTACTGGACTACGCACATTGTGTTACACAAAATGTTTCAGGCCAATACATCCTCAAGGAGAGCATTGCTTCTAGACAACTACGAATGAGCATGCATATCCTATAATAAAATGCCTACTGAGCTGAAAATCTTGATTAATGAAACTAGAAGTTGAGTTTAGATTGGACAGTCGTTTAAGGCCCCATTTATCTATAACCCTAATGAACTTGTTGATTTTATCCGAGTCTACTTTGAAGTCGCCGCAGTTTCCTAGGATGATGAGGATGTAGTTTAAACTACAGGTCGACTTCTTCTCAGCAGATTTTTGGCAAAAACTTGGAGAGTAAATAAAATTGGCATGAAAACTTTCTCAAAAATCTGTCATTCGGAATCGACTTTAAACTGTATATCATGCCACTCATGTAGAAAATTAACGCCCACAACATAAGTGGTGTGAGAAGATAGGTCGTAATCCCTACTGAAGAGTTGTAATGATCAATTATGTATGTACGATAGAATGAACGCTGCTTGTTACTGTCTGTATGTTGATGTTACTCTATGGCACGTCCTAAAGAAAAACTCAATGCTGAGTAATGTCACGCTATTTGTTAGGGTCTATGTATCGCCCTTTTTGGGGTGCTCTTATTACGTCCTCAATGAACTCATATTTATAGGATCAACATATTCCCTCTTCGATCAGAAACCTTTGTTTCTTATTCCCCTTATATGGGTGCTTAGAAAGATTTGGTGGAAATGAGGCAAGAATTTTATTACCTCGAATGCGATGGGTTTACTCGTAGTAGGAGATTAGAGATGATGGAATTTTTTTTAGAGATTTACTTGAGATAAATAAAGTTATTCTGGTATTTCTCTAAAATCTATTGTTCGGAATCGACTTTAAACTGTAGGTTCCTTCACTCATGTATAAAAATTAACATACATAAGTAGTGTGAGAGACTAGGTCGTAATCCTGCTCCATCAATAAATTCCAGATGCAAAAAAAAAAATAATATCACGTTTCAAAATTGTCTTCTGTTTTGTCCATACAGCTTCCGCAGAAGTTGTTGAGGTGTATTCCAAGTGAATGTACGTCGAGATATGTGTCTTGTTGTAATCAAATTGATTATGGAGATGTGACAGATAAATTGTGGCAGCCCTTATAAGTATATTTTAAAGGTATGTAAGGGAATTAAAACATGTAACAGTTTACGATGTTTGAAAGTAAATCGATTAAATAGATCTGCAAATTTTCTTAAAATTTGTAAATGCTCATACAGCATCACAATTTTCTTTCATACCCTCGTATTAGCGAAAATATTATGCATTTTTTTCTTTAAATTTTGGTATGCGCATTTAAGTTTACGGCCAGGCAGCCAATGTATTCAGTTTGTCGTTAGTAATTTTGTTTATTTATTCAATTCCCAACAAAAAAATCCAAAATTTTTGCCATTTTCACTCATTGTTTTTCTAATAGTAACTCTTCTCTGTTTTTTTTTGTGTATTTTTCATACGTTGTTGCTCCTGTATTGTCAATTTATTTTTGTGGCTAAACAATAGTTGAGTTTCGGTTTTCGTATTTATTTACTCAAAAAAAAAAAAATTTGAATTGAAATTGAAATAGAAATAGAAATAGAAAAACTAATAAATTTTTCTCATTATTGTTATTGTCGTCCATGTTGTTATTGTATTATGATGATTATTTTGTTCATTTGATGTTGTTTTTCTACCATTCCTAGTATAAATTTTGTGAAAATATCGTTTTATTTAGTTTCTGTGTGTTGTGTAGACGCCCGCCCGAGCCTGTTCAAACAACACGTTTTTAAACAATTTGACTAAATCAACAACAAATAGTTGGCGTGTTAGAATTTTACACTTTAAATATGTGTAAGTGGTTGTTTTGTGTGACTTGTTTTGTTTTTTCTGGTTTTCGTTTTAATTCCTTTTTTAATTATTATTGCCTTTTTGGTTGTTGGTATTATATATGTTGGCATGCACCGCAAAAACCAACTTAAAAATTAGTTTTATACGTTCAATTTTAAAATTATGAATTCATAACTGCATTATAATTTTAGTCAAATGCATATGCATATGCATACATGCAAGTATTGGCAAGTATGGCAATTTAAAGACCTACACAACTCATATGCTTGTTATTATTAGTCATATTAAATTTAGCTTCTACTATTTTTTTTATACTACACAACTACAGTTTATTTGTAAATACATATATATGTACAGTGGTGGTCACGAATTTAAGACACGTCATATGACTGATTTAGTTGTGATAATATTTACAATCCTGTAATATCAAATTTGATATTCTTTATTTTTCTATATACCCTGTAATATTAAGAAAAAGTGCCATTATTTTATTTTGTTTCTTTTTACATTTTGTTGCTTTTTGATCATATTATTGTAAAAACGTTTATTTGGAACTGGCCACGAATTTAAGACATTTCAGAAATATCTGGTTTTTAAGCGATTTTTGGTGTTTTTTGAAGCTAAACGGTGAGCAACGAATGTTTTATTTTATTTTATGTTGGAATACATAGAAATATTTAATTATAAATGGTCAGAGGTACTTGGAATACCGATGCCGAGCGAAAACTGATCCAACAATTAAAATTTGATGGAAAAATAAAAATGGAGATATCCAAGCTGCTTAAATGTTCTAGATGCAAAATTTACAACGCGCTGGAACACATCAAGCAACATGGTACCATCAAAAATGTCAAACAGCAACCTAGAGCCCGAAAAACTACACCATAAAGTAGCTGCTAATAATCCTTTCACGAGCTCAAGTAAAATAAAGAATAAAATTGTATTGGATTTTGGTATCGATATGTCGTCTAGGGCAATAAGAAGATGTCTAAATGAGAAAAACTTGCGTGGGTGCATTGCACAACGTAAACCACTTGTGTCAAAAAAATATCAAATACCGACTAGCATTTTGTCTTTATCTATATAATATGTAAATAAAAATTCTTAACAAAATATAGGTAGCAAAATATTATTAGTTTTTCTTCCTAATATTACTAAAATCTTAAGAAAAATATCATGGACCTAAAATATTTTTGATAAGATGTAAAAATTATCACAAATGTATTTATAAGTAAAATCTCGTGTCTTAAATTCGTGGCCACCACTGTATATATGTACATACCTGCATGTATGTCATGAAATTGGTTTTTCGGTTTTGTTTTTAATAGACAGACAACCATCAAACGTTATAACAACATAGCCGTCAGATTCTACTTCAGTCCATTATTGATGACAAACAAATGCGGGTTACTGCTCTAAAACAATTTCATTTTGAAAATTTCATTTCATTTTATAAAATTAAAATTTTATTTTCTCCTCCACTACCATCATACACCTAAAATGGAAAACATTTTTTGTTTTATTTTATGTATTGGAATTTGATTTTAGGATTTTTAATTTAACAGCCAAATTACTGTAACAGCAACATATGCCGCATTATGATTTTTGATTTTGGAAAAGGGAAAGTAATTTCGATAACAAGATCGTCATAAGCAAAATTATATATTTGCGAATAAATTGTATTGGAATTAAATGCTTTGATTTGAAAGTTAGCAAAGCATGCTTTAGAATCATTCGACATACTTTTTTATGGGTTTTTCATATCGAACCGAGATTTCTTCAGCTTATATAAATGTACCTGGTTATCATGGTAATTTGTTTTCCATGCACGTAAAAACATGCGCTGTTTTATATATCTCCGACTTATTTGAATTATACATTTTTAAAGTTCAGAATCAAGTCATATGTTTCTATTTCTACTTCGATGCATAAATCCATGGGCGTTATGTAATTCCGTAATTTCTCTGAAAATGAGTTGATTCCTGCCCTTGTCTCATATTGTAGCCTTCTTTCTCTACTCCTTTTCTTTTCTTTTAGACCCTTTTATCGTATATAGAGGGCTGTCGCAAAAATTCTTCCTAATCAAGTTGTTTTTAGATAAAAAAGCTAATAGTTTGAACTCGTCGAAGTCTAGTGGTTAGTGTGTTGACTCATATAATGACCAACCCGCGGTGGAAATCCCAGCTCGAAACGAAATATGAAAATATTATTTCTTCGGGAACAATTCTCAGTAGCCTGCTGGCAAAAACTCTGTGAACAAATAAAATTGTCATGAAAAGTTTTTCTGTTTGCTGTAGGAAACTAAGTGATGAGAATGGAGTGGTAATTTTTATGAATTTTTCCCAGTTTCTCTATTGTTAGAAAAAAGTCATGCTGTGTACAATGACTGCTGAAAAATCCAAAGTCTACTTAACGCGAAAAGAGAATTCTTAAAGTATTGTAAACAACTTGCATATGTTCCTTATGTTATAAACATAAAAATCCATGATCTGATATACATATATTTTGATTGTTTTTGTCTTCTTATTTTGTTCTTTATTTCAGCGTCATTAATCAAGCTTTCCAACTAAGTAAGCGAATACGTAAATACAGCAGGCGCTGGGATGATGACATTGTCACTTGTCGATGTCTAGAAATAGTAATCTCTTCGTAAATGTTTTTTGTATTAGATTTAGTAATGGAGAAATTTGCTCAATGCGTTCTAAACCTTTCCCAATAGTTGGCGCTGCCTTTTATGTTATTTGTTGAAGTTGTATTCTCGGAGCGTCGGAAGACCAGAAACCTGGATTATTTGATTTGATTTTTTACTTTGTGATGTTTTTAAATCTTCGTTTATCTTGAATTAGTAGTCAAGCACTTTTACTTCTACACAGGACATACAAAGGAGATTAGGGTGCCCTGGTAGTCTAGTGAGTAGTGTGCTAGACTAATAGCGTGAGGGTCAATTCCCATCATTGACTCTGGTCTGTGACACTACACCGAGCATATGGTCAAGTTACTCTGCTCGTATATAATTAAGATATAATATAATTTGTAACTGTATTGTAATTAATAAATAAATAAATATATAACTGAGGTTAAAAGAGCTCCTATATGGCTCATAAGGTATTCATATCTATTGAATTATTGGCGATCTTACACAATGTGCCTTGTCCTTGGAACTCCTTTTGAAAAACTCGTCTATTTAAATCCCTCAGTACTTTTGTTTTGAAGACCCTATTTAATTTGACGAGGTTACCAGTGTATGGGTAGTAAATCTATTCCTTGTGCCTAAATGTCAAAAGCCATAAGCCTACTCCATCCTTATTTAGTATTAACACAACGCATTGGTTTGGTAAAAGTCATCTCCTTATTGCTAATTCACTTTAAATAAAGTAGGATAACAATTAACAATCAATGATATCATTGATTTTTTGTCAACTAGTCTTCAGTTCATATAAAAAAGGATTTGGCATAAACATTGAAAAGATATATTTAAGACATTTAATTTATAGGATCGTATACATATATATTTATCTCTTTGGATTCAATACAATGTAAACGACTTCTTTTTAATATTCTCTTATGGGTTTAAAAGACTTTTAAAATGTTTCACATATTTTTGTCAGAACAAATGTTGCAACTTAATAAGGTGGCTTAAAATTCGGATGAACTTTAATTTCTATTGACGCGATTTTAATAGTCAAATTTTTACTTCATTCATCCCGAAATATTACCACAACTCTGGTGTCTAATTTCCATGTGAAAAGAATTAATGAATATTCATAATATTTTTCCCCAATTTGATCCGCTAACATCACATCTCACGCACTCCCAATCCTAATCTAAATACTCAACAGCAAGAAATCAAGATAAAGAACAGCAAAGATTCTGTTTTTTTTCAATTTAAAAAGAAACGCATTGTTAATGCAATGTGATGTGATGTTTCGTTGTATTGTTGTACGTTTTCTTAATGTTGCACGTACAACAGAAACATTTATAAACAACAACATCCAATACACAGTGGCATGAGAATATTTTCACTAAAATACACTTGTCGCTGCCGTCAACATACAATTTTGCATTATATCAACAGCATGTTTCATTTTGCTGTATGCAGCATTATTTGTGTAGAAATTTTTGATTCTGATATGCGAATAAAAGTGGATTATAATGCCACTCTATATGAAACGTACGAATTTCGTTCAAACGCATGTACAGTACACATACACATCTATCCATCTATGTATGTATGCATATTTAAGGCAAAAACCAGCTTTAAGTGATTGAATGTGTGAGTGAGGGAGTGCAAATAAGTGTTTGTATTGCACCCACACATTTTCAATCATCAGCGTGTACGCAAAATTCATACGAAAATATTCACTTTATGAAAATGCATACAAATGCTCACTTGCTTCAAATGACACATAAATGCGCGCACACATGTGTGTGTATATACATATGCGTTTTGTGTTCATACATAACTCATGTTATAATACAGTGAATGAATGCATGAATAAACTGTATATGCGTACATACATACAAACATTTATTGTATGTTGTAAACCGGATTACAGCTGCTGTAAGTTAAATAGAAATGCTTTTTTAAGACCTTAACATTTTTAAATTGTTAAATGGTTTGTGGCAATCTGTAGTAATGTATAGTGATATTGTTAATATGCCTTCTAAGGATTTAGGTAATCCAGCATTTTCAACTTCTTGTTTCAATTGATAATAGGCAGTGTGTTGGCTTATTAGACGTAAGGCCACGGTTCAAATCCCAGGTCAGACATCAAAACGAAAATATGAAAATATTTCTTCGGCGACTTCCTCTCAGCAGATGTCTGGCAAAAACTCTGAGAGTAAATAAAGTTGCCATGAAAAAGTTTCTCAAAAATATGTCATTCCAAGTCGACTTTAAACTGTAGTTCCCGCCACCTACCTATAAAATTAATGCACACAACATAAGTGGTGTGAGAAGCTAGGTCGTAATCCTGACTGAAGGGTTGTAATGACCAATTATGTATGCATTAGGGAGGTTTTATCTCATAGGGCAAAAAAAATATGTCAGAATTTTTTGGGGGCAACCCCCTAAAATGTTTCTTTCTGTCAGATTTTAGGATTGCCAAAGTTTAAGCACAATTGGAAGATGTTAATCCGTGCCACTGGGGCCTCAAAATTTTGCAAATCTCGTTTTTTTTTTTGGCAGTTTTACGACTTCGGCGATCCATATCTCTGGAACGGCTAAAGCTATTTGCCCGTGTCATACATCAAATTAAAGGCCATACTGTTTATAATATTTTATAAGGGGTGCCGCCAAAAAAATCCGACATCGATTTTTTAAAACCACCCTAGTATGCATGTATGCAAATAGAGATTTTTTAGGTGACACTGCAATCCAATTTCCAGCATAATGTGCAGAACTATGTTGAATAGATGTGTCGACAGGATTTAGTTCTGTCCTATCCGAACTAGCATCGTACCACTCAGCAATCTCCCCTGTTTTCTACTAAGGCCTTACGGTTTTGTGTTTTTATGAAAGCATGTGAGCTTTAAAGGGATTCTCCTATACTCGAATGCATTTAAAACCACAGCATGATTTTATGTATCGAAGACCTTCTCTAAATTTATGGAGCATAGACACAGTGGTAACTAGCACTGTGGAGCGTTTGCACGAAAATAATACGTAGGCTATTTATATGTTCGGTGATTGAACTCTTTTTATTGCCGTAGCCTAGTAGGTAGTCTGTTGGCTTATTACACGTAAGGCCACGGTTCAAACCGCAGGTCAAACATTTCCAGCAAAACGAAATATGAAGAAATATTTCTTCGGCTACTTCATCTCAGCATATTTCTGGCAAAAGTTCTGAGAGTAAATAAAATTGGCATGAAAAGTTTGCTAAAAATCTGTCAATCGAAGTCGACTTTAAACTGAGAAGCTAGGTCGTAATCCTTACTGAAGGATTGTAATGACCAATTATGTATGTATGTATGATGGAATGAATTCTGCTTGTTCCTGCCTGTATGTTGATGTTACTCTATCGCACGTCCTAATGAAAAACCCATTGCTGAGTAATGTCACGCTATTCTTATGTCTATGTGATCGCCCTTTTTTGGTTATTTATTGTCACGCCCTTAAACAACTCATATTTATAGGGTCAACATATTCCCTTTTCGATCAGAAACCTTTCTTTCTTGGTCCCCTTATAGGGATGCTTAGAAAGATTTTGTGGAATTGAAGCAAGAATTTTATTACCACAAATGCTAAAAATTTAGTAGGAGATTACAGATGATGGAAATTTTTTAAAGTTTTTCTTGAGATAAATAAAGTTATTCTGGCAATTTCAAAAATCATATTTCTGTTCATTCGATAATCTTTCTTTCTAATTAGTTTCCCACAACTGTTTGCTTATAACATTATGTCGCAAGCAAGTCAAACCATCAAGCTCTAACTAAAAATCATTTGTAACAGCAGTAAATGCATGTGTAGATCAAGCAGCATGTTACACATATACGCGCACATATAATACATCATACTAAGAGTATTTATATGCGCATGTATGTGTTAGTGCAAGTAAATGTGTTTTGCGTCTTATGATAAAAACCCTTGCTTTTCTGCTTTATTTTTTTTGTAAATATTCTTCTTCTAGTTGTTAATGTTTATGTACTGCTGCTGTGTTGTATTGTATGATGCCATTCATGTATGCTTGTCTCTGCATGTGTGCATGTGTACATTTTAAGTGAAGCGAAGTGAAGTGCGTCTGTATATGGAGGAGGGATGATGTTATTGTCATATGTCAGGATGTTACTGTGTCAGTAGAGTGTATTTAAACAAATTATTTATGTAAATATCTACACATACATGTACATGTATGTACGTACACAACAATATTAAATGTTGTGCATGGCTGTGCATGCATATTCATATTTCAGGAAGTAGAAAAATGATTGAAAGAGAGCAAGAGACGGAGAGATAGAGAGTGCATGTGTGGTTGTAAGTAAAAATGTTTTTAGTTTTATATGAGGCCGCATCCTTACAACAACGAACTTAACAACTTTCAGTTAAAATAATATTTAAATGCGACAATTGTGTTCTCATGTGCTATACACAGCATTGCATAAATATTTAAATAATAATTAAAAAAAAAGAATTACAATCACTTATGCTATGTCTGTGTTTTTTTTAGTTTTGAAGAGAGATTATTTATAAGACAGCTGGAATTATTCTAAAGACAAGTAGACTATTTGATTGGAGTTTAACTTGTATTCTACTCATTTGTTAACAACAGTTTAAAAATTTTAAATAAAGGTGTTTTTTTTTATTTTAAAAATTTATTTAAATAAATTTTTAAATAACTAATACATGATTTTATTAACATTTTCAAATGCTTACCTTTCTTTCTTATTTCTGTTTATATTTTTCACTAAAAACTCTATTCAAAGGTAATTAAATTGTTTGCATTATATTTTGCCTAATTAAACAATTGCTGCATGTGCTGAAAATAAAATGATACCGTATTTACAAAAAAAAAATTTTTGAATTTAATTTTGAAAGTGCACATCTGCTTCCAAATTAAATTTTTTATACAATTTTTTTTGCAGTGCAATTAGCCGGCATTCACCACTAGGCGGAAATAGATTGCCGGCTGATATACAGTGATTTTTTTGAAACATTTTAAATGGCGAAAAGAAATTTAATTTAAATTTATCATTTTTAATTATATTTATAGAGAGTTTATATGTTTTGAATACTTTGTTAGTTATATAAAGAAAATCTCACTAAACAAGGAAAATTGTTTTTCAGTTATACCTCCTCATCAAAACGGGTCAATAGTTGTAAATAATCTTTGATTTTCTACCTTATTTCTCTTTACTTCCGTTAAGTGCAAACAATGTTATCTGCTAAGTGGCCGCCACTAGAACTGATAATCATACTGGCCAGCTTTATTGATATTTTTCGTCAACCTTATCAGAATTGCCGCAATAAGTTTCCGCGTTCATCACGATCGTAATCTAGTAGGTAGAGTTTTGGCTTATTAGAGATGAGGCCTCGGTTCAAACCCTAGGTCAGACATCAAAACGTAAGTACGAATAAATATTTCCTCGTCGACTTCCTCTTGGCAGATTTCTGGCAAAAACTCTCACAATAAAATAGCCATGAAAAGTTTCTCAAAAAAATCTGTCGTTCGGAATCGACTTAAAATTGTAGGTCCCACCACTTATATATAAAATTAACACACACAATATCAGTGGTGTGAGAAGCTAGGTCGTAAAGGGTTGTAATGACCAATTATGTGTGTATGTATGTATTGATCACGACTATTTTCCTTAGAAATTCAAGAGAATACAGCTTTTTTAAAACAGACTCGTGATTTTAAGTGGTCTAGAATGGTTAAATTGGTCGATCACGACAATTTTTTACAAATTTTTGGAATCATCTATCCTCCAGTCCCAATAAGTCTAGATAAGGTAAGAGAAAAGCATTGAGTTTGAGTATTCGCCATTTAGAGTAGTTCTTTGGTCCTCGCTGTTTTTGAAAATATCTCCTGCGTAAACAACACAGTACGTATTAATTTTTTTATTCCCTCCCTTTGTAGTCTCTTTCTGGGGCTTCGCAATCCGCCTAAATCTTCGTCTTCTGCGGTTTTCGTATTGGTTTTGCTGGAAACGCACGAGCGGTGTCGTTCTGTTCCCATGAGTCTGTCGAATAGACTTAAGTTTGTGTTAATCTTGTCCAAGTGATTTAATTGTAGATTCTATTGCTCGAGTTCAATATGCAATCATTATGTACCCCTCGAAATATGTGTCAATTTTCAAATTTTCCCTTCAACTGAACCTCATGTAGATACTGTGCCGAAACAGCAATTAGGTGGGGGCTGTTAGTGTTGATGCTCAAAACTTTTGTTTAATAATATTGATTGATAGTTTGGCAAGGTTTCCAATGTTATTCAGTCATGTCTAAATGCTTATAAGCAGGAAGGCATATGTCTTCAGCGTAATCGAAGTTATTGTTACGAAAATTGAAATGGTGTTTGGCTTTCACATCGTTTAATTTGTAAACAAAAGCTATAAAAACAAAAACCATGAACTAGTTTACATGATAAACAAGTAAACAGAAATATACCAACGAAAACCAGTATAAGAAAGTGATAAGCAAGTAAACAAAAATGCAACAACAAACACTGCAAGAATAAATGTAAACAAAAATACACAAACAACAATAATGAAACAACGATGTATACATTTATAGAGATCTCGAGAAGGCGAAGCCGCAAACATTCGATTTCAAGATCATTCATCAGACTGTTTGCGATGGCATATAAACTGCAAGACAAAGCAGGCGAGTGAGTCAGTAGAAATTCAGTCAGTCTTGCGCGAAGACGCGGTGTTTGAAGAGAATAATCGTTTTTTGAAGATCTCCGTTATAAAGATATGTCGAACAATTGTTATTGTTTACGCAAAAGAGTGTAAAGAGGAATAACATACAAAGCAATTGTAGTTGTTTACATCAAGTTGTGAACAGTTGCACACAGGGTTATGCGAATAAAAAGAATTTTAATTAAAACTGAACTCAAATTTATTTTTATTTTATTTGCAATCTACGAACTTATATTTTAAACGTTTTTAAAAGGTAAAAACGTAACAATATAAATTTGCGACTTATTTTGCAGTTAGTTCCTTAGCAAGAAAACACTGTAATTTCGTAGTACGATGTGCTGACTTATTCGACGAGGGCGCAGATGTCTATCTACGGCAGGTACCGCCACTCGGGAAGAAATTAACACGCTGAACATCGTTAGTTATTAGTCGAAGATAACTCGCTAACTATGAAGCTCAGATATAAAGAGGTATGGTATTTGCTGGTCGTGGTCTTTAGGCAGCTTAATGCAGCGTGAATATCATTTTTCTTTTCATCTTAAATTGCTGCTAGTACACTCTAGGCATTTGATTACATTAAATGATTTCAAGATATGTTGCTATTAGTGTACCACTATTAAGAAAATGGTTGCCTGTAAAATGGACCAAATTTTCTTATAATCATTCGAAAATGACCTTGAAATATTTATGATTTCTTCCTATTTTCGAGCTTATAAAACAACTATAATTTGTTTTCGTTATATTTCTTTTATTTACAATCGAATTGTTCCACTTTTAAATTTAATAACATTTTGTAACCACTTTCCAAACATTTTTATGGCCTAAACTGTGCTATCCATGATGAGAGCACAAGTTGTAAAGAGCCATTAAGAATACAACGTCAAAAGCCAAACTCTTCTAACATGCATCTCCTTACATTGCTTTCCTAATTCTACATTTCAGGTCACAACTAACTGTTTGACCTTTTTTTTCTTACTGGGCTTTGTCTAACTCCACTGGCCATTAAAGAAAACCCAAACAAAAAAGTCTGTTGTTTTTGTCATCACGACTATTGTTATTATGGTCGCTGCTGTTGGAAACGATGCTAAAAGATTATAAACAAAGCACAACAGTGGCATAAATATGGTGGAAGAAAAAGAACAAATCTGGAAAATGTTGAATGGCGAAAAGAATCACGTTCCATAAATGACTACAATTACAGCTGCATTGGTGTTAGCAGTTGCAGCTGCACCAATTGCTCTGTGATAATGAGTCCAGAAGAATTTATTTTACTTTGGGAGCTTTGTGCTGTTAAAAGGCATATGATGGCTGAGTGTATACTGATACTGTGTTTGTAGATTTTTATGTTTTATTCATGTTGATGTCTGAATCCATTTGGTACGTTCACTTTTCAATTTCTAATCAATGTTTGACGAACTTGAGAGCATATGTGGATAGGCATTTTTAGGCCAGATTATACGCTTCACAGAAGACCATGGTGTGGGGAAAAATAACATGTGGAAACAATGCAATGTTAAAAGAGCCTCTTTTGCCCGTTCGGCGTCCGAAATGTTTAAATGTTTTCCTGTGGTGGTTGATTGGGTACTGTTCTAGTCTGTCTGTGCATGGATTTCTGCCACACATATGGCCTGTTAAACTGAAGATATGATAAGATGTTTGACATTTCCAACAAAACATAATTAAAAAAAATATTTCTTCGGCAACTTTCTCTCAGTAGATTTCTGGCAAAATCTCTGAGAGTATATACAAATTGTCATAAAAAGTTACTCAAAAATCTGGAGTGAAACGAGGTCGTAGTCGCGACTAAAAGGTTGTAATAACTAATGATGTATGTATGTATACAAAGCCAGACAACTGCTTAATTCATCCAACCATATATTCATATTCATACACATATTCATCGCCTTATTAAGGATGAGACTGGAAATAAATTTGACTATATTGCCAAAATTTATTGGATAAAAAGGACAATGAGCTCAACCACTAAGTTAAGCTGGCCAGGACTTAATCCTGCCAGGACAAACGATTTATTTTTCTGTATTTTCGCGATATACACTGTAGGGTCACTGCATGATGTCTATCGAAGTATTATCGTATTCCGTGTGCTCTTGTTAAGTCATATGAGGATACTGAGAAAGCCACTCTTGACGTCTATTATGGTGCTGTTGAAAGCAGAATTGAAGGATATTGATCGGTGCATAAAGAAATTAAAATGGCTACCAACCAAAAAATTTTTTTTCATGAAACGAGGTAGCACAATTTGCCATTAATACGGCCTGAGTGGAAACACTACTTGTTTACATTCTGTACAGCCATTCAAGCTAATATATATTCTTGTTTCAAAATCTAAAGAAATAACTGGGCGAGGAGAGTTGTTTTCAATAATGGAGGCTCTTCACTGGCAAATCTGCTTTAATGACCTCAACAAATCATATTTTTATACGTAATTTAACAATTCTACATAATATTTAACCGTGTAGTTGTGTTTCTTAAAAAAAAAAACATGACTTTCCACAAACAAGTTTGACTCTGAACATATGGAATAAATATTATAAACAAAGAAGCACGAACAATCGTCGTATCCCCACAAATACAAAGGCTTAGAGAGTAATAGCTTTTGTCCTATTTTAACTTCATGTTAAAATAAAGTTTGCGTTCTTGTGCTGTGTGGATACCGACGCGAGACCTCTCAAACCAACAAACAAAAGACTTAATTTATTTATTTTAGTAATTTATTAAAACACAACAAACAAACAAAATGTGCGACGAAGAAGTTGCTGCCTTAGTTGTTGATAACGGTTCCGGTATGTGCAAAGCCGGTTTCGCTGGTGACGATGCTCCCCGTGCTGTCTTCCCCTCGATTGTGGGTCGCCCACGTCATCAAGGCGTCATGGTTGGTATGGGTCAAAAGGATTCATATGTCGGTGATGAAGCCCAAAGCAAACGTGGTATCCTCACATTGAAATACCCCATTGAACACGGTATCGTCACCAACTGGGATGATATGGAAAAGATCTGGCATCACACCTTCTACAATGAATTGCGTGTAGCCCCCGAAGAACATCCCGTTTTGTTGACTGAAGCTCCCTTAAATCCTAAAGCTAACCGTGAGAAAATGACACAAATCATGTTTGAAACCTTCAACACACCCGCTATGTATGTGGCTATCCAAGCTGTATTGTCCTTGTATGCCTCTGGTCGTACCACTGGTATTGTCTTGGATTCTGGTGATGGTGTATCACACACTGTACCCATCTACGAAGGTTATGCCCTGCCACACGCCATCTTGCGTTTGGATTTGGCCGGTCGTGATTTGACCGACTACTTGATGAAGATCTTGACTGAACGTGGTTATTCTTTCACCACCACCGCTGAACGTGAAATCGTCCGTGACATCAAGGAAAAATTGTGCTATGTCGCCTTGGACTTTGAACAAGAAATGGCCACCGCCGCCTCCAGTTCCAGCTTGGAGAAGAGCTACGAATTGCCCGATGGTCAAGTGATCACCATTGGCAATGAGCGTTTCCGTTGTCCCGAAGCTTTGTTCCAACCTTCCTTCTTGGGTATGGAAGCCTGCGGTATTCATGAAACCACTTACAACTCCATCATGAAGTGCGATGTTGATATCCGTAAGGACTTGTACGCCAACACTGTCTTGTCCGGTGGTACCACCATGTACCCTGGTATTGCAGACCGTATGCAGAAGGAAATCACTGCCTTGGCTCCATCCACCATGAAGATCAAGATTATTGCACCCCCAGAACACAAATACTCCGTATGGATCGGTGGTTCCATCTTGGCTTTCCTCTCCACCTTCCAACAGATGTGGATCTCCAAACAGGAATACGACGAATCCGGCCCCTCAATTGTCCACAGAAAGTGCTTCTAAGCGGTTTCTATTTTATATTTTTCATACACTCCACTACCAAAATGTTTACGTTTTATGTATTACTGTCACCTCCCTCAGTGTTCTTTTAGCACCTTTCTGTGAGGTGTTTACGGAGCATCTCGAGCTGGTGTAGTCTTACTAATATAACAACAATAACAAACAAACATAGAAACCCAATTTTTTTTATTAGTAGCTGCCGTAGCAATGTAATGTAAGGAGAGATGCGCTTTTCTAAAGTGATTTTCATTTTTATTGAAAATTTTACTTTGGTTTAGCGTTTATGAAATTCCAAAAAGAATGAAAACCATGCGTTCCACACCACATTAAAAAGAAAAGAAAAAAAAACTTAACTACATATTACACACAAGAACAACAACAACAAAAACAAACATACATTTACAAAAAAAGAACATCCCAAAAAATGATTTTCAAATTGTAATAATTTTTATTATTTTTTTATTTTATTTTAATTTTTTTGAAAACAACTCGCAAATGTATTATTATTTCTTAATTATTATTATTATATAATTATATATAAAAAAAAAAAGATGTTTGTGGCTTTTAACCGCAAACTATTTTGATGCGCTGCTTTAAAACGTATACGAAAAGATAAGTATGTGTGTGTATGTGTTTATTGCAAAAAAATATAAAGAACTTTAACTACCCTTATGTAACCCTTGGCATACAACAACACTCACTAATAACACACACACACACAAAAACAAAAGATGCCGACACATAAACTTGCTTTCTTTCATTTTCTCTCTTTGTCTTCTTATATTCCTGCACACATACTACTCCACAGTCATGTAAGAGTATAAGTAGAGTATATTTGTTGATAAGCATTGTTTAGTTTTAACATTTATGTGTTGACATTAACGCGAGTTTATGCGTGCCAAGTATACTTAATTTACTAAATTTATTGTGTATACATATGTGGCTTATGTATGTGTGTATGTATATTATTTTTACATACTTTTGGCTTGTATGAAGTTGTATTGCGGTGCTATATTGTTGTGTGTTTGTAATAAGAATACAATCTTAACTTCTTATTAATTTGAATTTAATATTTTAATTGGCGTTAATCAATAACGTGTTTAATTTATCTACGCAAGTAATCGTAGCCATTAAATTAATTAATGCTTTGAACACTATAGGGATTAATATTAAAAAACAATAAATATTTATTGGAGATTTCTCTTTGTTGGAATTTCAGTATTTATTGATGAGAAATTCATCTCCAAAAAATTGTTAAATTTTAATCGTACTAATGACATGGTTTTTTTTTTTTACGCTGTTCCTAAAGTATTCTTTTTTAGCATATTCCCTGCGCAATCATTGGCGTGTTTCATGTGTGACAGCTCTGTGGCCTCTAGTCAATTGCTTGACTTGCGGTAATAATTAGCGATGTTGCTCACAGTGTAGTTTACAAATCTTCAATTAAATTGATTCATAGTTCATAACCTACCATTCAAGTGAGTTTTGATTTTCCCTAGTGATATTTCAGTAAATGTCCAGGATTATTAAGTGCTTGCATGCATTGTGAATTGACTTTGGAGTTAACGATTATTTTCGGCATCATATTGATGTGGAGTTTCGGTCATTCTACTAAGAACCCATGTAACTATTTTTACTTATTAGCTGTGCTTTCATTTTAATAAAATCTTTCCAGAGCCCTGCTGAAACAATAAATTTTTTAACCGTTTGTGAACCATGCTGCCATGTTCTGCAATTTGACAGCCGATAGCGGCAGTCTTGAAGCTACATGTGTTAAATTAGTTTTGAATTATTCAGTCTTTTATATTAAACTGCCACGGACTACCATTGATAACGTGTGTTCGCAGAATGGTCTCTGGTGCGTTTGGAAAATGATTCTAATTGTTATCGAAAAATCATCTTCGACGGTAAGGCCCATTTTTGAATGAATGGGTAAGTGGATAATGAAAATTGGCGAATTTGAAACGATACCAATCCACATAAGATCCAAGAATCACTTTTTGGTGAGGATTTGTGACAGGTGGTGTCATCAGTCCTTATTTTTATTGAACACAACGACTGCGAGCACTTTAGGTCGATGATTACCAATTTCTTTAGTTCTGAATCGGATGATTTGAATTCTAATGACATTTTAACAGGACGTCTCTATTTGCCACGTAGGTCATGCAATATTGGGTATTCTACACAAGCGACTTCAGGCATGGTCATTTCATATACAAGTGACATGAACTGGGCACCGAGATCATTCGATTTCTTAACTCGCATGTGCATGTGAATAAGTCAAAAGTCACAGTCGTCATCAAAGCCAACATAACCCATGCCATTGGTCAATGTCAGTCTGATTTATGCCTCAGAGTTAATTATGCCTCAGAGATATTTTAGATGCACTCCCACCAGAGAATCCGTGGTCGACTTTTGAACGAACACTTCCAATAAGCCTTTCAAACGGATATTCAAAATTTTCAATTTTTAAGGATAGGGAGCGCTTAATAAAATACCTCTTATAACCAAGCAAATATAGAAATGATTCCCAAATAGTTGCTAGTTCATAGAACTTCACGGTTATCGATGTTGGAATTGAATGTATTCTAATAAAATGAAGGATTTTGTTACCGAAATTCGAAAATTTTTCATAGTAATTTCTGAAATGTATTTATCAATGGAAAATTAATTAAAAACTTACTTCACAAATTAAGAAACGACGGTTCTTTTTAGAGCTTTAGGTAGTAAGCCTCGAACTCAGTTCCAATAGAATGGTAAACAAAACTTTCTGTGAAACATATCGATAACGAGTTGTCTGTAGCGAAGGCACTACAGTCGCCGTAGTCTAATAGGTAGTGTGTTGGCTTATTAGACGTAAAGCTAGGGTTCGAGCCCCAGGCCAGACATCAAAGACACAATACAAAAAGTATTTCTTCGGCGACTTCCTCCCAGCAGATTTCTGGCAAAAACTCTGAGAGTAAATAAAGTTGCCATGAAAAGTTCCTCAAAAATCTGTCGTTCGCAGTCGACTTTAAACTGTAGGTCCCACCACTCATGTATAAAATTAACACACAGAACATAAGTGGTGTGAGAAACTAGGTCACAATCCTGACTGAAGGGTTGTAATGTACGTATGCATGTGATAGGGAGAACTTAACAAAAGACCCTATAATCAAAATCAAATATGGAATTCTCATGTATGTTACTTTATTGGAATTATGCTTCATACTTTAACCAACGTTACAGCCGACTGTACTTTAATAAAATCAATGATCTTGATATTGAAAATTGAAAATTTAATGTAGTACTCTATTGTTGGCGTCCTGAAATAGGTTTATCAATGGAAAAGAAATTAAAATCTTATAAATGTACATTTTCGGTGCTGCCAAAATGCACATACTTTATCCAATCAAGTTTCCATTTATTAGTCTTAAAATTTAAGGCTTAGATAGTATATACAACACTATATCAGTTCATCTTAAGGTAACCGAAACTGTGGATATATACGTCAAGTGCAAATTTTGTCTCTCTTTATTTCTGTAAGACGTGGTATATAGCGTTGTCTGGTAAAGACACTGCAGATTCGTATAAATAGGCGCTTAAGTTGATTCAGTATTATAAGGCGCAACAAAAAAGCTGTTAAACCATGAAATAAATAAACGCAAGTATAAATAGATAGGCATGCTACAAGAAGGTTCAGAGTGGATACTACCCAAAAGACAATAGAACTGCAAAAGTAGAAGCAATAAGAAGAATTAGAAGCAGTAGTGAAATAAAGTATCTACCACTAAACAGATCTGGTTGGAATGATTTTGTCTTGTATAGAGTAAGACAGAATAAAAGCTTACGAAGTGGACCACATCCGTCCTTTAATGATTGGCCAGTGGATCGCACAAAACATTACATAAAGAATTTATTTTTTAGGTGTGCTATCCATATATGTGATTTTGCAGTCCTATTTGTTACTTATAATGCAAATAAACTTTAAATCTAACGCCCATAGGACCTATCTACCATCTTCCCACTCCCACAATCTATTCAAAGCATGACTAAGTTCCAATCCCTAAGTGTTGAGTGGCAAATACTCACTACATACTTAACTTTATTAGGTTTATGTATTTAATTATATTTTTTTCCTTAAAATATGAAAAATTTAACTGCAAAATGCATGACGACAAAACTAGAGAGAGTCTGCAAAACATTAATATTATAAAAACATATTTCTTGTCTTAAATTATTGATTAATTAAATCTCTTTTTCTTTTATTAAATTAATTACAATTAAGTCAGTAAAAATATTTATAAAATTTTCTTATAATTTCAGATTTCCTCATACTAATTTTATGAATGCTATGCGTTTAATTAAATTCCATATTTATTATTGATTTTTTGAAGAGCTTAAAAACTTTTAGTTTCTCAACTATTTTGCTTATTTCATTTAATTTTTTTTGTTCTTTTGTCTGCTAACATGAAACTAATGGAAAACATTCCATAGCCTAATTAAAATTTTTCCTCATTTTAAGCAGGGGAAAAAAATAAAAGCAAAGAAAAAATTACAAAATTTTTACACCCTGTTTTTAATTTCTCACAACATTTGTTTGTGTTGTTTTCTTAAGCAAAGAGAGATCATTTTAAAACGCAAACCCCTTATGCTCACATTGTTGCAAACATCCGATTGCGGTAGCACAACTCCGCTTGTAATGAACGTCTGGTAAGAGTATGAACAAAATGTCAAATTCTTTGCCACTCAACAATATCAGGCAGCTGTTTTCAATTCAATTATGCAAATTAACAGTTATAGTCGTAATTGAGAGAGAGAGCAAGAGACAGAAGCAAGATAGAGAGGGGAGAACAGACAACAGGACAAACAAACAAACAGAAAAACAATAATTAAAAAGGTTGAGGGCCTAGGTTGGTTGGTTGGTTGGTGTAAAAAATTATTTCAAATACAGAAAAAAAACTTTTCTTTTCTGTACACTTTGAGAGAGGAAGCTAAAGTGGGGATGGCTACATGGATGGCGTAGATAAAGTTTGTATTTTCATACAACATTTAATTTAATTTGCTGGGCAAACATTTTTCCGAAATGGTCATGCATCAAGAGTAAAGGCAGACGTCAGGAAATACCTTGACAAAGGCATAACAACAACAACAACTTGGATAGGCATTCTTATTTAACTCAATACAAATAAACGGGTTAATAATTCAAACTGAATTGTTGTTGATAAACTTCCATATAGAGGTGAATGTCGGACGTGCTGATGATGATGATGATGATACTGACAATAGCGAAGCGATGACATTTGTAAGCGAAATGTAATTGTACGATGACTTGAGCATAATATTTCTCTGTTAAAACTTAGAAATTCTTTAAAATTCAAAATAAATGAAATTAAAATATTTGCAATATTGAAATGAGCTTTTAAATGGTGGACATTGTGAATAAAAATCTTTAGAACTTAAAGTCCAATAAAAATGCCTTTAAAAGATTGTTTTATTGAAATTTCAATTAAGCTAGTTTAAGTTAAGTAAGACGACTGATTACCTTGAAGAAAGAGGTAAGAATAAGACTCATTCTGATGCCATAATCAATATTGAAGCGGGCAATCAAACATTTCCTAAAGAAAATTAAAGCAAGTCCTAAGGAAGCCTTCCTTTTGCACAAACCTTTACATTTGAGAACTTGTTCAAGGATATCAGAAAGCGAGAGGTAAAAAACCTTCGTCTTTTCATGATAATAGTAGAACTCTAACACAAGAGGTGAGAGACAATCTCTTCCTCCTTCTCATACACGCAGCACCTGCAGCATTAAATCGATACATACATAGATGAGGTCCGCATAGCGGATCATTGTGACTCCACAAGCAAGAGCATACATATAACATAATTGGCCATTGCAACCCTTCAGTCAGGATTACGGCCCAGCTTCTCACACCACTCATGTTGTGTGTGTTAATTTTATACACGAGTGGCGGGATCTACAGTTTAAAGTCGGCTCCGAAATACAGATTTTCGAGAAAATCTGCTGAGAGGAAGTCGCTGAAAAAATATTTTCAAATTTTCGTTTTGCTGCCTGATTTGGGGTTTGAACCTTGGCCTTACGTCTACTAAGCCAACACACTACCTACTAGACTACGGCGGCCACCAAACTAGAGCAGAATGTATGTACAACCCTAGCTTCTCACAACACTTATGTTGAGTTTGTTAATTTTATACAAGAGGGGTACGACCTACAGTTAAAGTCGATTCGGATTTTATTAACTCTTAGAGTTTTTGCCAGAACTTTTCTAAGAGCAAGTCGCTGAATAAATATTTTTTTCATATTTCATTTTGTTCGAAATTGTTGACCTAAGGTTTGAATCGAGGCCTCCCGTCTAATAGACCAACACACTACCTACGAGACTACGGCGACGGCTGATATTTCCTTAGAAACGTGTTCAACACAGATTTTTGATTAAGTCTTTCGAGACAAGAGACTATTATTGACAGATATTATACTGGACTTAAACGGTGTTGAACTGAGCATGCTAACAATACAAGTTCTGCCTTTAACTCATAGCTAATCGTGGTATACATACATACATAATTGGTCATTACAACCCTTCAGTCAGGATTACGACCTAGTTTCTCACAACACCTATGTCGTGTGTGTTAATCTTATACGTGAGTGGCGGGACCTACACTTTAAAGTCGTTGAGAAACTTTACATGGCAATTTTATTTACTCTCAGAGTTTTTGCCAGAAATCTGCTGAGAGGAAGACGCCGAAGAGATACTTTTTATATATATATATATATTGATGTCTGGCCTGAGGCTCGAACCCTGGCTTTTCATCTAATAAGCCAACACACTACCTACTAGACCAGGGCGACTACAGCTTATAGTGGTATATAACATGTTATCCAACTGAACTGGCGTTAGACAGCATTTGTTTCACAATTCATTACAGCTGCTGACCAACACTCTAGAAATATTATTTTTTTATAAAAGTTCACATTGTCTCAGTATATACTTCGACAAAGATATCCTTTGCTTTAAAAACAGAATTTATTTAAAAACTTTTGAAATTTAATTTAAAAAACTATAGATTGTCACTTTTAATATGTTTTTTTCTCACACATTAACATTGAATTGCCTTAAAATTTAGGTCACCCTGGCATAGCGTTTAAATAATCATTTACACATACCTACACATACACAATTTAAATAAAAGATTATTATGTTTTTATAAAAACAAAATGAAAAAGGAACAAAAATCGTTCATGTATTTCTATAGGAAAACGCGTACTGGATTTTATTTCAATGAACATTAAAAACTGCGGTAACCAGAGGCAAATTGAAGTTTTGCGGTTGTCATTGTAGTCATTAATATACAGAAAAATAACAACAAAAAGCAGCACACGCTTGATTGAGTTTCCTGTGGCGGTGTTAATGACAAACTCAAGCTTAACGACCATTAAATTGTTTCTATCTCTCTCTCTCTCTCTATGTCATGACACAGATGACACATAAACACATACAGCTGTATGTTGTATACTGTATACGGTATAAATAGAAATACCTATACAGTTATAAAAAAAAATTAGATAAAAAGTTAGAAGAGCAGACAACAGAACAGATACGGTTGGAGTCTGATAACGTAGTCAGCGAAATATCAGACAACATGTCAATGTAGTTGTAACGGAAATCAAAGCATTAATTTAAAATACCCGTTACAAATGTCTTGCCATGCTACTCTTTGTCTGATGTCGATAATTGCTAAGGTTTTAGAGAAAGGTTGTGCTACCGTAACACCTCCCGGTTCGATATTCTATTTATTTTCTAATGTAGAATGCTTTTACAACTCTTTTCAAACACTTAATGTTTACGAAAATGTAAATGAATGATTATTTTATTTATTCTCTTCATTTCTGAAAGTACAATACAATTTTAAGTAACTGCATCTGCTTGCGCTTTATTATTTTATTTCATTTTATTGTTTTACACTAAGTGTCGGGTTGACTATTTAATTTTAATGTCACTCTTGATTCCTGTTAATGTTCTCTAACACCCTTCACTCAGTCTACGCTCCTTATGGCATTTGTAACAACTTTGAGAACTTAAGGGCTTTAGATTTGGAATCTTTGCCTTACAAGGTAGAATAATTACGAATGTGTTTTACAATTTTCACAAGTTTCCAGGAACCTGCTAGAATATAGGTTAATAAGAAAACAAAGATTTTACCACAATAAGTAGAAATAAGAACTCGATTAGTTTCTTGGCAACAGCACAAGGCAAATCTGTAATCCTAGGTCCTGCTACCAGATACCAATAACCAGCTTGAACAACCAGATTCGAATCAGAAAGAAGACAATAACATTTGATTTATAGTTTTTGGACTTAAAAAATTAATAGGTTTTCACGCCATAATCCATCAACGAAGGGTCCTGGCACCCTAGAAAGAAAAGCAAGACGAAAGAACTTTATAGGAAGCTTAGGCAAAGCCATCTCTAGAAAAGAAGTAGGTCTCAATGAGTAAACTATTCTAACGTTGCACACAGCATAGTTTCTCGGCAAAGCTGATGCGGCGTATACGTAATATTAATTTTTTTATGGACCTGGTTGAATTTGACCGATGGGTTGTGTTGCCATTGAAAACTGCTGTGAATTGAAGTTTATTTGCATACCTATGCGACTTAAGAAATCCGGTAAGAAAGAGTCTTACGGGTTCTCATTGCTCGGTTTAAGTTCACCTCCACGTGTGGGGCCATTCACTCAAATCGCTTGTACAGAATATCCAAAGTGGCATGAACTGCGTGCACGTAAAACCCCTGTTGAAACTTTATGTCGTTGGTATCCAGATTAACCATTTGAAGACAAAAAAGGACTCATTGTTGACAGTGATGCCCTTGTCAACATCGTTATCAGCAGAATAGAAAGCAATGAAGCCGCCAGTCCACAATCCACTCTAAACCGCGCATTTTTCGAGATTCTTTGGATGCTCTTGGATTTCACGTAGATTGGTATCGTTCCGAAATCGACAACTTTGTCCTCATCACTGAACATTAATTTCTGATGAATATAAGAGTCAGTTTCTGACTACTCCAGAGCCCATTCTGGGAGCACACATTGTTCTCTATGCCCGTTTACTTTCTGTTCCTGGCTCTGTTGAATTTTGTACGGTTGCAAATACGGCTCACAACGAAAAATTCCCGAAGTTGTGACGTGTGATGGAAAGAGTTCTTCTGAGCAATGCGAAATCCACTGCTTCAGGTTCTCTTGCACTCTGTCATGGACAGCGGCGATGTTTTTTGCATATCTTGCGTTTTGTTGACATACGAACCAGTGAACTCGAATTTATGCACAACATTACAAAGGCTTAGTCCTCTCGGTGGGACGATTATAGCGTTAGTAAAATGGTTTTCATCAAACAAGACCTTGAGACTATAATATTTATATTTTCTTTATTGATTAGGAGGATTTCTGAAAGGATTACATGTAATATTTACATTTTTTATAATTGCTTAAGATTATATTTTTTATTATTGCTGTAGAGTAAATAAAATTCGCCTTGGATACTGAAGCAATTTCAATATTTATTCTAAAACAAAGCAGTCTAGAAATGTTTCGTTTCATTTTATTATCATTGGTTTTAATAGTTTTTAATCCTGCCGTCAGGACTTATTTTTATAGTGCAGAGAAAAGTTGTTCTTATAAAAAAGCATCAATTAATAATTATTAGTCATGGCTAAAAAGTCCAATGCTCTACCGACTGAAAAGTTTCTCAAAAATCTGTCGTTCGGAGTCGACTTCAAACTGTAGGTCCGGCCACTCATGTCTAAAATTAACGTACACAACGTAAGTGGTGTGAGAAACTAGGTCGTAATCCTGACTGAAGGGTTGTAGTGACCAGTTATGTATGTATGTAGTCATCGCTAAACATTTTGAAACTACAATCATATTTCATATTTATTATGATGATATCGTCTGCTTAAATTTTCTAAAAACTCAACTGCCATTAACATTTTTCCTCCCGAGTGTCAATTTTATTTCCGCATATTTCTTTACAAAAAAAACCGAATAGAGAAACACCAACTTTAATGGTATAATTGTTGCTATTTTTTCACACTTTTATCGTTTCTCTTTTTGATTAAATTAAAAAGTTTCCCATTGCGTTACTCTAACCATCTCCTCCTCTTTATAAACTTTTGCCACATCAGTCAGAGATTTTTCACCTGTGAGCTATTTTCTATTCACTATACTTACTCTCCATTGAACAACAGCCAACAGCCCTCAACAGATTTATCATTGATGTTACGTTAGATGGAGTGATTGTACTTTCTTTCTTCTGTATCCTCAACTTGCAGGCATTGAATGAAGTTGACCGTTGTATTGGTGGTTGTTTGGTTTGGTTTGGTTTCGTTTCGTTTCGTTGCCACCATCATCATCATCATCATCTAAACGTCATTAAGTTGAGCTGATTTAATTTTATCCTTTTATCACTTTCATTATTAATGCAATACTTTCACTTGGTTTGTTTTTAATCGGATACAGCCCCTGCTACCGATGCTCTTGCTGCTGGTTGTTCTTCTATTCAGTGGTTGTGGTAAGTAAATGTTTTTCTAAAGCCGTCAGTTTGTAGATTTTGTTCTGCTGCTGCCTTTCATTTAGTAAGGTATTGTCCTTGTACGGATGTAATTGATTTTTTTTGTTGAAGTTGATTTTCTTTTTATGTGTTAATTTGTTGGAGTTATTTGATCTGAAAGTTATTTGAAGTCATCATTGATTTTGTTTATCTTTCGTCTTTTGGTTCAAAGTCATTATGTTTTAAGTACGAATTGATTATTTGAAGTTGAGTTTCTTTAATTAATATTTTAATTTTATGATTACTTCCATTGTCCTGTTTATATTTGTTTATTTGTAAGAGAAGAGAAATTAATCAATAGTTCCACTGATATGAAGAGTGTTTTCTTAATAACATTGTTTCTAAGGTCTTACCAGACCTACTTGGCAGGTCTGGTCTTCACAGGCGAATTTAGCCCTAAAAATTTAAGAATCTCAATAATTGACGAATACGATAATGAAAGAATAATTGGTCATTGCAACACTTCAAATCAGGAATACGACTTAGTTTCTCACACCTCTTATGTTGTGTGTTAGTTTTATATATGAATGGCGGGACTTACAGTTTAAAGTCAGTAATTTTGTCTACTTTCAGAGTTCAGAGTTAGATATCTGCTGAGAGGAAGTTGCTGAGGAAATATTTTTTTCATACTTCGTTTTGTTCGAGATTTCTGAGCTGGACTCTCACTTCTAACATGCCAGCGCACTACCTACTAGAATACGGCGACATCACAGATTAAAATCATCAACATATCTATTTAGCAAGATCTGGAGTAGAGTAATTTTGATTAGAACGAAAGCTATAAAGACACAAAAACATCAAAGTACCTAACATAAAACATTCTAGATTACGTCTCCTAGAAACATACTTTCGTACGGGATAACGACAAGGAGAAAATAGAAAATAACCAGAGCACACAGAACTATCGTATCGCTCGAAACGATTAAAGAAGATTGACCGTAGTTCAGCATACTGCTTTCTTTTATTCAGAATTTTTTTAAGCACGCACAAACTATCTTTGAAGTCAATGGAAGGTGTTACAGTAAAAATACCTAACAAGGTTGACTTAACCAACCGTAAGCACTGGAAAGGCATTAATTGCAGGACAAACGAATTCTGTGAAGACCATACCTATGAATCACTCATAATTGCGGAATATCGATCAATGAAGAATTGTTGTATGTAAAGAGGTGCAATGTAAAATCATAATTGGTCATTACAACCCTTCAGCCAGGATTACGAACTAACCAAACTGTAAATAAGATTCAGGCCTATCCTCACAATGCTACTTTTTTCGGTATCTATTTAACTGAAAACTGAAGTCGACGTTGTCTAGTAGGTAGTGTGTCGGCTTATTAAAAGTAAGGCCGGGGTTCAAACCTCAGGTCAGACATCAAAACGAACATATGAAAAAAATATTTCTTCGGCAAATTCCTCTCTGCAGATTTCTGGCAAAAACTCTGTGAGTAAATAAAATTGCCGTAAAAAGTTTCTCAAAAATCTGTCGTTCGGAGTCGACTTTAAATTGTAGATCCCCCACTCATGCATAAAATTAACGCACACAACATAAGTGGTGTGAGAAGCTAGGCCATAATCCAGACTGAAGGGTTGTAATGGCCAAATTAAGTGTGTATGTATCACATGAAATTGCTTTTTCATCAAATTTTCTTTGAGTAAATCAATTATAGCGCATGATGTGTGGCATTTGGTGAAATCCCTATTGGAAACACAAGTCAGGAAGATTGAAGCCAGCTATTTGAGGTACGAAAAAATGTCTAAAAATGCCCCTGATTGACGGTAACATTCTGACGTACATCGCTTTGTGGACCAATGACTCTGCCAGCTCAGAAAGCGAATCAAACTGCAATTTTATGTGGTGATGTTTAGACAAAAGCTTAAGGATTTTGCTTACAATTCTTTTTATTCAACAGAAATAGCCTTCATCGGATAACAAAAATTTTTGTATTGAAATTCAATATCAATTTGTTCTGCAGTCTGTTTTGAGTTTCTCTAGCTTATGTCTCGCCACAATGAAATGTTAAATCAAAGCAATTATCAGTTGTTAGCGAAATCAATTGTCAAAAAAAAAACGCTGTTTTCAAATCAAAACTATGCACCTCTTAAAAAGTACCCACCCATTATATCAATCTTGGGCGAGTGTAACTAAATATTCGTTGTGCTATACCCTTGCTCTCACTAAATAGTAGCATAAACTGATTAAAGTTTTCGATGAATTTGACTAATTTAGGAAGGAAATCTCTTTCTACATAGAACATTAATGCCATAAATATTCATTGCAATATTAAGATTGTCTTTTTTTCTTTTTTTTAACTTCAACACTGAACATAAATGCATATTGCAATCAGCTGCCAACATAAAACTCAACATATTGTAATCAATATGAAGAACGTTTGACTCATTATCATTTCCTCTTAAACAAAAAGTGATTTCGTTTGATCGGATTTATTATCCTTGACAAAAGTATTAAAAAAGTCTTTATTTTTATTTCATTTTATTGCGCCTCAGTCGTAAATAAAACTCCAAAAGAAATCTGAACAGACAGTAAAGAAAAACGATAATAAATCGGTAGATTAATTCAGTTGCATTATAAGAATTCAATTCATTTCATTTTGTTGTATAATGCAACACAACTGAGATTCAGTGTCATTAAAGCTTATAACAAAAAAAAAAAAAAAAAAAAAAAAGAGAAGAAAAATCTGCCATCATATTAAAAAAGTATTTATTAAATTTAACACATGCAACAAAAACAACAACAATATTTACAAGAACAATAAATTAAAGTGTATATCAACAACATAAATATGTAGCGTGTGTTGCATGTTAAAACAAAACAGGAGCGAAAAAAGGAAAAATACAGAATCAGTATGAATAAATGGCTAAAATGATTGCCACATTTTTATTTTTAACATATACCCATACATACATTCACAGCAGGCTATCGTCTACATTTACACATCACATAAACGCATACATACTCGTATGTATACCTGACTACATTCAATCACATGCATAACTTATTTATTCACATGCCTTTATTTATGCTCAATTTGTAATTTCAATCAATTTTCGTTCATCACAGGAAAATATAATTTTGGAAATAAATGAATATGCAAAGGAAACTTTAATGTTTTTTCATGCATATTATGCTTTCTTTTTTGCAAGAGGGTTTTTTTAGAGAGAAATAATTTTAGTCAGCAGAATACGATTTTTGTGGAACTGTTTGTAGAAAAAAAATTGTGAACGCAAAGCAAGCCTACATGATGATTTGATGTCAATAGGCATGAGACCCTTGGTTGGTGTCTTCTCCTTCAACCTATCATAGCAAAACTGGTAGTTATACAAGTAAAGTAAATTCAATATGCAGTGTTATTACTGTATATATTCGTCCTTCGGTGAAGAACTTGATGTCAGTTCTGTCTTCTGCTAGATATTGCTCCAGAGATATTACATCTTCGATTATATTGTTACGTTTTTACCTTTTAAAAACGTTTAAAATATGAGTTCGTAGGTTGCAAATCAAATAAATATAAATTTATATTAGTTTTTATTAAATTCTTTATTACTCGTATAAATCTGTGTGGCACTGTTCACAACTTTATGTAAACAACAACAATTACTTCCCTTTGTTATTCCCCTGTTTATACGAGCTTTGCAAAAACAATAACAATTACTAGACAATTATTCGACAGATCTTTGTAACGGAGATCTTCAAACCACGATTACTCTCTTCAAACGCACCACGTCTTCACACAGGACTGACTGAATTTCACTAACTGACTCGCCTGTCATACCTTGCCTTTTATATGGCAAAGTAAACAGTCTGATGAAGGCGAACGTTCATGACTTCGCCTTCTCGAAATCTCTATAAAAAAGATGTTTACATTTATTATTGTAATGTTGTTGATGTATTGTTGTTTACTTGTTTACCATTTTCTTTATGCTGGTGTTTGTTATTATATTACGCAGTACGATTGTAAACTGGTTTGTTTTCTGCATTTGTTTGATTTTGTAGCATTTGTTTATAATTTTAATGTTAAGCGATGTAAAAGAACACACCAGCATCTAGATTTTTCATTTTCGATGTCAACTAAAGCACTTCTGTCTTCTGCTGGATATTGCTCCCCTGATATTACATCTTCGATTATATGTTCCTCTCGCTCACTAGCAATCGATAATGACTTTATTTGGTTTGTGTTGATTTTTGCATCCTCTTTAGAAGATTCTCTATTCAAATAATTTATTTTCGTCTACATAGTCAAAATATTTAACTTATCCGATATGACTACATATGCCGTGAGATAACTTGGTTTATCTGTAGTAGTATGTCCTGATAATATGACCATTACCAAAAAGATAATCGATAATAATAAAATGAAATATTAAGTGAATGCTTACAGAAGAGAAAGACTTTTGAAACTTGGATATATGTTTTGTGGTCCACAAATAGTACCACTTTTCAGCAGCCGTACAAAAATATTGGAATTTGCCAACCAAAACTTGTATCTAATAATTGGTAATTGGTCGAATGGAGTGAAAAACAATTTGTTAAGGTCTGATATAAAATCCATTGAACTGCTCCATTTTGCTGAAAGCAAAATTTTATTGAGATGGCAATTTATGCAACACGGTATTAAAGCTATTAAACGAAACTAAAGCACCTGTAATAGAGTAACCTTCTCGATAGCCGAATCATCAGACAATAAGGTTATAAGTGACTTGTTTGCGGAATTTTTTGCTTCTACCTGTTCATCATCTACATTTAACGCCAATAATCAAAATTATATTCCTGAAGTAAAGGTCCTCTTTATACTGTTTCAAAGTATATACAACAATTAAAATCTTCGCATGTTGCCGGTCCTGATGGGGTTCCTAGCCGTATTTTAAAACACCATTCTCAATTATTGAGTACTCCATTAACCTACTTATTCAATAAATCGCTTAAATTGGGCTATTTTCCCTCCTTTTGGAAACAATCATTTATAATTCCACTGTTTAAATCAGGATCTAAAGCTGATATTTCAAATTATAGAGCAATTGCTATTGGAATAACTCTTATGTGATACACTGTCATTTCAAGCATCATCTATTTTATCTGCATCCCAGCATGGATTCTGTAAGTCTCGATCAACAATCACAAATCTTCTTGAATTTACAACTTTGGTAAATGATGGATTTATTGTAAGCAAACAAACTGACGTCATTTATATCAATTTCAGTAAGGCATTTGATGAAGTAAATCATAACTTACTCGTTCATATGCTTATTGAACTTGGTTTTAGTTAATCTTTATTGAATTGGATTAATTCGTATTTAGTACACAGAAAACAGTGCGTTAAATTCAGGAATACGTAATCTAACTTTATTGATGTCCTGTCAGGCCTGTCATCTTGGGCCGCTCCTATTTACACTTTTTATAAATGATCTCCCTTCTGTTATCAAAAATTCAAACACATTAATGTATGCAGACGATGTTAAAATATTTTTATCATTTAATAACATTGAAGACCAAGTACTTTTACAAGAGAATATTAACTACTTAACCTCTTGATGTAGTATTAATGAATGTTAAAAAATTTAAATATATGTGCTTCACTAGATCATTTCCAACCAATGGATTTTATATGCTCTTGAACTAGTCAATACCTTTAACGATTTAGGCATAGCTTTCGATTGTAAATTGGACTTCAGATATCAGATTATATCAAATGTTAGCAAAGCTACATGTACCCTGGGATTTATCAAACGATAGGTTAGGTTAGGTCGGAGTGGTAGCTCTGTTATCACAAAGCTCACTTGAGCACGTATAGCGGCCCGTTGTGATGCCACGGGTGTACTAACCAAGTTTCGCCAAAATCAGGGAAAAGGAAGAAGTTGGTCAACGCAAGGGCTGCACTATCAAACGATGGGCTAAAGAGTTTTCTGATCCTTATGTTACGAAGCAATTGTTTATATGGATCTGTAATATGGGACCATAAATACGCTGTACACTCTGACAAAATCGAATCAGTTCAAAAACAGTTCTTATTATTTCGTCTTCGTGGTTTAGGGAATGGATGAGATCCTAATAAAAGGTTACCATCTTATGAAAAACGCCTAGCACTCATTAAATTACCAATTTTAAAAAGCCGCCGTAAAATTCTAGATGCTGTCTTTCTCCTGAAGCTGATTAATGGTGTCATCAACTCTCAATTTCTTCTAGAAAAACTTTCCATAAAAGTACCTGTTCGTCCAACAAGATACCATAATTTCTTAAATATACTCGTAAAATATTACACAGTTAACTACGCGAACTTCGATCCATTTCGTAGAATCTGTAATGATTTTAATAATCTTTACCTTCATATAGATTTCAATAAAAATTTTGGAATCCATTAAAAAGGAAATAATTTTACAATTAAACTCATTTAATTTATAATTTCAATGTTGTCTCTTTTTTAACTTATTTTTTGTATTGAAATCATAATAATAATACTCTGTATTGAAATATAAAATGTAATAGTCTGTAAGGATTTCCATATACTTGAAATAAATAAAAATAAAAAATAAATAAAAATATATTCAATAGAGCATGTAGGCATGAAGTCCTAAAGGATATTATTGCATTTAAGACTTGCCATCATGATTTTACACGTCCTTATAGCTTTTGCACTGCGTATATATTAAATATAATAAACATAGGAAACTTGACATTCTTTCTTGCCAAAAGTGTGTTTCAATATTATAAATTCAATACCTCGACAATGTCCACAGGTTACAAAAATGTAGAGAAAGAGTAGAATCCTCTCTGCTACATCTTATACATTTTTATTATAAATCAATAATAGATAACGAACGTATCATACCAGAACCTACAGTAGAGCAATCATCCGCTTAACTTGAAAAGGCTTGATTAATAAAATTTAATCAAAACAGTGAAATAAGATGTATATATATAAGGAAAATAATTTGACACAGTCCTATTTTCATTAAATCAACGAAAAGAAGCATAAAATAATTTCACTGTAAGTTCCAATCGAGAAGGATGAATCGTAGGACTGCAAATTCCATCATTTAAATTTAGAACCAAAAGTTAGTTTTAAAAATTTTACTGCATGTAATCATAGCAATTGCAGATCAAAACCTTACCTATCGGAAGAATCCAGCGGGGTTTCAAATCTTAGCTCTGTTGGATTTCTTTTTTGGAACATTTCTATTTTGATTTTAGTGCTATTTAAACAAAGTGATATAATTATTTTAAAGATTGAATGCATTTGAACTTTCCTGGCTTAAAAACACTATTTTTAAACCTGTATTACAAGACCTCAATACAAACTTCTTTAATAATGACTCGACAATTCTTTACAACGATTTTATTCTCTTACTTGCAAGAGAGAATATAAGAAATCCGATGACAAACACTCCTTAACAAAAGCTCCAACTGATAAACGCTTACAGGATATTCAATCACAGGATATTACACAATAGCCTGTTTTCATCACACACCAACACAATACGCAACATGCTAACTTGGACAACAGATAACTGCAAATATAAAGGCAGACAAAAAAATTTAATCCTGGCCAAAAAAATAAAAAATGAAAAAAGAAAATTAAGTTGAACGACAAAAAAGAAACAAGGCAAAGCAAAAAGACACGAAGAAAAAGTTACAATAAAATAATAACGATCTTCAGGAAATTTATAATGAGCTTTAAAATTATATGCTGAACTGTTGTGGAGTTGACGCTTACTTTGCTTCGTCCTTTTTTTTTTACTTATCAATGTGGTAGTAGTAGTAGTAGATGTGGATATGATAATGCAACTTCCAACATACATACATACATTATCTTTAACGCTGTATATATATAAAACGTTTTTCGTTGTCATGTTGTTTGTGTGTGTGTGTGTGTGTTTTTTTTTTCTTATGTACATGTGTTGCAAACTTCACAATTTGGTATGTTGCATACAAACAGAAGCACACATATGCATACACATAAGTTATGTGTATATGCATGTGTGTTTAATAAAAAACAAGTGTACGTGTTAACAGTTTTGTTGTTTATTTCATTTACTATAACATGAAACTCTGTACAAACAATAACAACAACAACAAGAAATGTTTTTAAAAAATTATCTGAGATTTCTTTTTCTCATTTATAGTATATTGACAAGGAAAAAAAAAGTTGGCATTGTATACATACTCATACGCAGACATGTACACATATTTCTACAAATTACAATACAAATGCATTTTATTTTATATACAATTACTATTATTCACACACACGAAAAAAATATAAAACATGAATGCACTCATAAATATGGTATGTTGCTGTGACTCCAGACTCCAACTCTATATACATATGCTACCATACACACATATACATACATACATATGTATGTATATTGTGTGTACATAAAGATAATTTATAATTTGTTCATTAAATGCGATTACAACATGTTGTCGGCAATGTCTCTGTATCTGTGCGTGTGTGATTGTGTGCCTTAAATGTTTGTTGGTGTTAATGCAGTAATACATGCACACATGTAATGCTGATTGAAAACAGGTGTGTATGGTTAAGTATGAAAACAAATTATGGCGCAACACATAAACATTTTAAAAGGGAATCAATTGGACAGGCTGGTTGTAATCAGAAATCAGCAATGAGTATTCCAAAAGATGAGTAGATTCGAATCATACTCATAATTTCATACTTATTTTGATATCATACTCATAATACTCATATTCAAAGTTTGAAGTACTCATCGTACTCATACTTAACAATACGGATGATGTTGTTGATTTCGACTCTCCTTTACTCAACATTTACATGAATCACAAAATAAGCATGATTCACGTACGAATACTACAAAACTAACTAGAAGGTTGTGTGTTTGCTTTGTCTTCTTTTTTCTTTTTTCTTTGTAAATGCAACAACAACTAAGACTGTAAATTTTGTTGAATGATTCGAATCACTCGTGTCATTTATAAGAATTATAAGTATTTTTCTAAAGTTATGAATCTAAATGAGTAGGCTTATGAATCAAACAGATTTCGAATGTTATGAGTTTGATGTCAACGTTGTACTCATACTCATTGCAACCTGTACTTATAAATCAATGTTGTAGTGAGTACGAATGAATCAGAGTAATTAAATGTCAATATTGTTGACTCACTTATATTTAATATTTCATGAGTACTTATGAGTAGCAAAAAAAACGATTTATTGCTGTGCTCTGGTTGTAATTGAATTTCATGACACTTGTATCAAATGTTTAAATTCGAAGGTTAGCCCGTTGATTGCTAAAATCAATTTGGCTACACAGCTACTTTGGAATTCTGTTGCTTTATCCTCCAAATATTCTCTTCAATTAATCTCACAGAGCCTAACTAGCCCAACAAAATAAACTACCGACAAATTGTTTTCCAACTTGATTAGAAACATCACATTATAAAAAATTTTACATTAAAAAATTTTACGCTGGTGGGTTGAAGGAGAGGGGAGCAACAAGGGGTCTTATGACTGTCGGCATACAACTAAGCCTACTTGAAGGCTTGTTGTGCTCTCACCATTAAGGCATAAGATCCATATCTCCTATAGAGAGACTTTAGCTTTCACAAACTTCCTTTATTCCTTCCATTTCACTCCTTTGAGACGATTTATGTATGGTACAGTGTTATCCCTAAAATATTGGGATCTGAAGCTTACAATGGCTGTGGAATGACATTAAAATATTCCATCATTTCGATGTCTTGTATTCATTATTATTCACCATTTTTCACTCCCAACTTTCCAATACGATGCATGTATTTATATGAAGCGGGTTGGCTCTTATTCTTATTTTAAATACTCATGGTTTTCCCCTCATTGGGTTCGCCCTAGAGTATCTTTGTAATCCTGCCTACTGTGTCTTTGTGCCGCAATAGTCGATGAGACCTTTCCGCCCTATTTTTCAGCTTGTTCTTCAATAAACTGAAAGGCTTATGATATGCAGTACTTAGCCAGAATATTCGCTTCCTCATTACCAGTCACTCGCTGATGACTAGGTACCCGTATAATGGGTAATGTTCTATGTCTCGTATTCTTGGATTTTAATGCCCTAATTATTACTGGAAAAGGTAATAGATTTTCTAATCGTACCGTATCCGTATGTCTATCGTAGCCGGAGGCACAGTTTTTTAATATACAGACCCAGTTCCTAGTTTATAGCCATTCGTGTAGCAACAAGCGCCGTTGGACACTTGCGCAATGAACCCGTTTAACCAAGAAAGTTGATCCGGTATCAAGATGATGCTATCGTTAGCTGGTTGATCTATTCCCGCTGAGCTGGGAGACGGATATCTGCAAGTGCCACCTCATTTAGAACGGGCGATTGCATCAAGAATATTATTTTCTTCGGTCTTTTAGATGGTGTTCTCATTCTACCACTTATCCCATCACGTTCTTTAAACGCTCTGAGTTATTCTAATTCAGCATTTACTTCCTATCGATTTCCACCTCATGCACAAATCAGTGTGGAACTAATTACAATTCGGTAGAAGCCATGAGTCATTCTAGGCATAAATCTCCATTTCGAACCTATGACTCATTTACATATGTACCAAGATCTGTGAGCTTTTGAGGTCCTATCTTATCTCGTTGGTTAATATCGTCAAGAGACTGTGAACAGTGGCGAGTCGTATTAGAGGTCAAATTAGCCTCCCTGGGCTATACCTCTCTTCACATTGTCCCAAAAAAAATTTTAAATTTATACAACAAATCCAGCTTAAAACTTTCCTGCGGCCAACATACACATTCCGTCCCTGGTTTCAGTCAACATATGCCAAAAAGTTCACATACACACGCACACACACTGATATTTAAATTTCCTGACGTAATTATTAACGGCGATCTGTGTGTAGTTGTATGCAGTTTTAAACAGAATGAATTTTTTTTCATTATATTTTACTTAAACACATACACACAAGCGCTCATATACAATTTTTGTTTATGTTGTTGTATAGTGTTGTTATCTTCATTGTTGTTATTGTGTTGTTATTGTGTTGTTGTTGTGTTCTATCCACATTATATTATATTATTAAGAGAAATTTTCATCATTATAATACAGGCCAGAGACAGACCAGAGAATATGTTTAAGTGTTAAATGTATATTTTATTGTTGTTGTTTAAGTACTTTACTTGGTTGTGGGCTTTGTTGGTGTTGTTGTGTCTTTGCTAAAACATAACGTTATTTATAGTTTTATGTTTTCAAATTTCAGTCCATATTCCGCATAAAATGTTGTAAATCTTTCGAATATTTTTGTGTAGAAAAATATGCAGAATACACACTAAAGTCAAATATTGAATGAAAGTGTAGCGGTTCCAATAGTTTTGAACAGTACATTCAAACAATCTTAATCGCCTTGATTTGAATTGATCTTTGGTACTCTGATACACCAAATGATTGGCGATATGGAAGGCATTGTTATGTAAAATTTTCTACACGAAATTAAACCATCTGAATAACGCTTTATATAGCAAAGCCGTGTGTCGTGTCTTACCGCTCCACTGTTCAAATGTGTTTTTGAGCAGAGGAATTTTGTGAGCTTTACAAGGAACGAATCAATTACAACATAAAACAGGAATGCATTACCTAAGGCCTGTAAGTAAAGCAGGAACCATCGTCCTGCGCTTTAGACGGTTGCATCGAAAAATCAAGTTCGAATCTTCAATTCCGTTCTAAAATCGTCTGTGATATTTGTATGCTAAGCATGATAAGTGACACTATGTGTTACAAATAGATCGCCAGTTTAGTAGGTTGGAAGGCATACACTGGGAAATGCCAACTAATGACAGAGTTAGTAAAGAACAATTAGGGCCTAGACATTCGGCAAAAAAACTCTCGGTTTCTGTCTGGTTATTAAAAAGGAGTGTAGTCAGAATTACAAACTAGCTTCTCACACCACTTATTTTGAGTGTGTTAATTTTTTGAACAGGAGTGGCGGGATCTACTGTTTAATATCGCTTCTGAACGACAGACTTTTGAGAAACTTTTCACTGCAAAATAATTTACTTTCAGAGTTTTTGCCAGAAATCTAGCAGAAATAGAGGGGAGTACAATGGATCATGGCAATTTTTTTTTTACTTTCAGAATTTTTGCTAGAAATCTGCTGAGAATAAGGCCGCCAAAGAAATATTTTTCATTATTCGTTTTGTTGGAGATGTCTGATTTGGGGTTTTAACCGTGACCTTACTACCTACTATACTACGGCGATTTCTGTGGAACGACACTCTCTGTCTTATTGATCGATAAAATCTCTTTAACTGTTGACACCTCACGACAAAGTAATTTTTTTAATTCCCAATATTTTATTATAAATTATGCTGCTATTATTTGTCTCCATGATGTGCTATAGTTTTCGCCTGTAAGTGTTGAAACATTAAAATTGTAGAATGTACTAATGATGTTGGCATAAAAGCTTTTTTATGTATTAATTCTTCATATCGATCAGTGTATGAGTTTGTAAAAGAAATTCGAAATATTTATCACACATCGAATGTAAACAGGTATTGAGACATCTACACGGGCATGTGTGTAATTGCATTCACCTAGTTTTGATTGCCTATAAAAATGTACGTTTTTTTCCTTTGATTTTACGTTTACCTGTATCCTTTTTTTGGTTTAATTAAAGATGCTATTATAGCATCTGTGTGTGTGTATAAATTTTCGTTTTTCCTCCTCCTCATCTCTTTCGCTAAATGTAAATCTGATTTTTTTCCTCTGCTACATGCATTGGTTTGTCAATGTTTTTCATTTTCAGTGTATTGCTTAAGGGCTTTCAAAAGTGTTTTCTTCTCTTTTCCCTGCTGCTTGATTCACTTCAGGTTTTTTGTTTTCATTTTATTTGTCATTTTATTGTTGTCTCTCAACTGTTAATAATGGGAACGCATCATTATATTTAAAAGCTAAAAGTTAATTTCGTTGGTATTGTCACTTTTCCTTGTTGTCTACTCTGATGAAACATGTGAAACCATTTATTTTATTTACATGCTCACATGTAAACATGCACGTATGTACACATACACATGCAAATTCCTTTTGCAACCATTAACCAGCTGTACTTAAGGGAGTCAACTCTCGCTATTTTAGTAAATGAAACTGAATCCCAAACACTGTTACATACAACAACATTTACAACATGCAACATATTTACATTGTCAACACATGCCTATTTATGTATATGTATATGGGCTACAATACAATTGCTTTTGTTGCTTTTGTTGTTGCAGTTTTGTTTAAATGCCTTTTGTTTTATATGAAATTAAAAACATACCGGAATATGTGGAGAATAAAGAAAGCGAGAGAAATTCCCTAAAAAAGCAAAGAAAAAAGCGCTTAAATAGGTCACATATTTATTGTTGTATTGTTTTATCCTTCTGGTGACATGTGGAATTCATTTGTTGCTGCTGCTCTGCTGTTGCTGTTGCAATCTGTTTTTGTTTTTTTTTGTTATTTTTCTTGCTCCTCCATTGTATTTGTTTTAAGCGTGGTTTGCTGCATGCAACTTTTCATTTCATTACTCCACAGTGTATAAACGTTGAATGCATTACGAATGGTTAGCTTCGCTTGTTGCCTGGAGTTTCCGCTGTTTGACTAATTACAACATTTTTGGTTTCATTAGCTGGCACAACAAAAAAAATATTTTCTAAGAATTTTTCTTTCCAAATCCCAAATGTAATTAATCAGGTCTACTTTCTTCATCAAATCAAAGAAATCATTGGGGTGCTCCCATGTAAATGTATGCCTTTTTCTATTAAGAAATCATAAATTAAGGGGACGAAACTATGTTATGATAACAATGTTGCAACATAATGAGTGTCTATTCAGCATGTCACATACAGTGAATATTTTTTGATATACTGGAATTTGATATGTACAGTAGAATAGGAAATTTTATTCATACATTCACATAAAAAAGAATTATCGAAGGGTTTAAGATGTTGGTGATCGATATGTAAACGACGGGAATTCAAAATTCGAAAAATTTCAGAAAGTTGATTTGTATAAAACATGGAAGAAATATAGGGTTTTTCATTCAGAGTTTCCTATCTTCATCATCATTCATCGTAGTCTTCCTAATTGTATTCGCCGTAGTAAGTAGTTCTAAGCTTATTGGATATGAGGCCTCGGTTCAAACCACAGGTCAGATATCTCGAACATAACGATATATGAAGAAATTTTCCTTCGGCGACATCCTCTCAGCAGCTTTCTGGCAAAAACTTTGAGAATAAATAAAATTGCCATGAAAAGTTTTTCAACAATCTATCGTTTGAACTCGAATTTAAACTATGGGTCTCGAAAATCATGTATAAAATTAGCACACATATCGTAAGCTAGGTCGTAATCCTGCTTGTTTAGTTGTAATGCCCAATTATGTACGTATGTATGTGTGCACAAGATAGCATCGAAATTTTTTCTTTGATTGAAAAACTTATTGTTGCCATTACGACACTGCTACGGCTTGTCTGGTTAGAGCACATCTAAAATGTTAAATTTTCTACAACTCTGGCGATTAAATCAGGCTCAATTTGACAGAGCATCGTAGCGATTATTCAATTTTGTACGAGCTGGGTGGCACAAGGCGCTATCCTATTGAAACCACATATCGTTGGTGACAAGATCTTTGAATTTAGGAGTAAAGAATTTGACAATTTTCGACATATAGGTGCTCGACGTTAACAGTGATGGCATCGATCTCAAAGAAGTATGTGCCGATGAAAGCGTCGATCAAAAATCCATTGTAAACAGTAAGTTTTATGCATTGCACGGTCTAGGATCTCATGTGGTCCCGAATTCAACAATTTTGTTTGTTAACGTTGCCAATCATGCAGAAAGGGGCCTCATCACTGAAGATGATGTTGTAATCTGTTTTCGTTTTTAAGAGAAAGCGCAAGGTATGTTGCCTGAACAGAACCTTCATAATTTTATTATTTGCACGCTACATTCATCCGTGGTGAACTGCAAAACAGACTGGATAAGTGCTTCAATAATACATACATACATACATAATTGGTCATTACAACCCTTCAGTCAGGATTATGACCTAGCTTCTTATACCACTCATGTTGTGAGTCGATTCCGAACGAAAGATTTTTGAGAAACTTTTCATTGCAATTTTATTTGCTCTCAGAGTTTTTGCCAGAAATCTGCTGAGAGGAAGTCTCCGAAGAAATACTTTTTTCATATGTTCGTTTGGATGTCTGACCTAGGGTTTGTACCGTGGCCTTACGTCTAATAAGCCAACACACTATCTACTAGACTACGGCGACTTCAGCTTTAATAATAAAGTCAACAAAATGCCCGATAGCCCCTGTTGGAAGGACTAAGGACTGAGAACATCTTTTACATGAGAAGGCACAAATACTGTATAAAATAGACAAGCTTTGTGGAAGTCATACACTTTCCTGAGACGTAATGGGGCAGTAATATTGGATCTTTTTACTATTTTTTTTAAGTTTTTATTGCCTATTTTTCTGTCTGTGAATCTATGATTTAATTTGAAAAGTAAAGACTTGTTAAATCTCATTCTTTAAAAGTTTTTCAATCATGTTGCCACAATATTGCCCTACATTATGCATAAAGTATCCATAATACACACCAATACGGCATCATTACTAACATGCAGGAATGCTCTGAGAGGAATACTCCGTTTGTAATAATTAACACAGCTGTGCGCAGTAAACTAAAGAACATAAAACTGTAGACTATAAACTATTTCTCTGACCATATTTAATTTAAATGTTGAAATAGGATTTCAACAAAATGGTTGTCTTAACCAAAAATGGCATTTTCAACACATAACCTTTCGAAATTTTTATTTCCAAAAATTGCTATTGAAGGGCAATAAAATTGTAATTTCGACTACAAATAAAACAATTTTCTCATAAATAATGTTGTTGTATATAAACTTATAAACTACTTGGTAGTACACCCTGTCTGTAAGCCAGACAATTAATTTTCGCCTTTGAATATTTATAAGATGCCTGACTTTAGCAGCACACAACCTCTCTGGATGGTGTCGTTTGAAAACAATGAATTTATTAAGCAGCTTCATTGTTTATGGCTATCAAGTTTGTTTTTTTGTAATATTTGTGAATCCAAAGACATAAAAATCATTAAATCAATAAAATTTATAGAAAACCATAAATATTTTAGAGTTTTCTACCATAGAAAAATAAGAAAAAAAAAACATATGAAACTTATTTAAAGTTTTGGAGGAATAACATGCTGATGATAAAAATTTATTCAATTTGGGTAAAGATGCTACGCAAAATACTTTAAAGTAATTGACGTGCGGGTTTAAGATTTTAAGGTTGCTGTTATCAAAACGGATCTCAATGTAAGACATGCCACGCTTTTTTATTTAAAAACAATCAAAGAAAAAAACAAGTAAACTCTTATGACTGATTGTTCACAGTTACCACTCCAGGTGATTTCAGCAGTATTAAAATTTTTTCATCAAAACCAGGGAAGAGGAAGAAGTTGGTCAACACAAGGGCTGCCCATCAAAAGCACGACTACCCCACGCTGAAAAACCAGCCAGAGAGTTTGATAAAAGAAGCTATACCCTTGATGTCAATAGATGATATCTCCGTCAAGCTGACAAGAATATCTGCACCTAGCAAGAGACGGGTTCCGAAAGAGTTTCTGCGTAATGGCCAATTTGACCGAGGGAAATGGCATACCCAATTCAATTGAAGAAGGTCGAGACAGCGGCGACATTCCCTAACGATCCTGGAGTTATTCACAAAACCTGACAGTGATCTTATGGCGGCCTGACTGGCAGAAAAGACCGAGACGCGTGTGAAAGTAGCACCGTTGACAAGGATCCATTCAGCGACTCGATAAATGGCCATCACCTCCGCCCGAAATACGCTACAGTAATCCGGCAGTCGGAGAGAAACGTTTAGGTCCAATTTCCCAGAGTATATTCCGCTTCCAACCCCATTCGACTTTAGAGCCGTCGGTATATATATATCTAGGTGTTCCGGCTGGACCATCGTATTAGGATCCCAGTCATCCCTACTTGGAATCAGTGGAAATCCCTGTCAAGACAATGTTCCGCAGGGAGATAGTCGATGTTCACAGGGGCCACGGGAACAACCTCCAAAATAGTGGAGTGACCAGAAGGTACAATGCGCCAACGAGACAGGGCGTTAAGTCTAGTCGCAGCAAACTTAGCGAAAGCACAGCAGGAAACCAGTTGGGCATTGCGAATAAGGCCACTGTGGGGTGGTGCGCAGAGCACCGGCTATATAAATGGTCGCAGACCTTCTGACTTTGTCAAGAAGTCTGATGTTGTGTTGTCTGTCCAGAGCAGAACACCAGAAAGCAACACCTTATGATCCTTGGACGAAGACCCCGTCTGGTTCCGACCACTAACCTGATAACGTAACTTAACATTTTTTTTGTGTTAGCACTAATAGCTTTGAAGATTCAGATTTTTTAGAATAAACGATTTCTGAAGAAAACTTTATTATTCATTATGGAGGTTTATCTGTGCGGAAAGATGAAAACAAAACTTGTGGTCTTAAGCATGGTGCAAGATTATCAAATAATCATTTTCATCATTGTCTACCTTTATGGTTTTTAGAAAACTTATTTTATCCGTCTAAATCTTTTCTATTTAATGTTACATTATATTACTGTACATTACTTTAAGATACAATAAGCTGCCATACTCGTATCGTGTTTGTGACATAAGTAAAGGGACATGTCCAGTAATTGTCATTTGCCAGATAATTGTTGCGCCAGAAATGAGGAGGTTACAAAGCGGAAATGTAATTCTAATGCTTTAAAGTAAATAATTGCTAGAGCATAATTGCTTAAGTCTCGTAACGGAGGAAACAATGCTATATTGCAGGAGGTAGTGCTTGGTAGAATGATAATGACGACTGTTATACTGAAATATTTGGGAGTTCTATGAGATAGCCTATGCAGCCAAGAAATCGCAAAGAACAATCGGAATGCTCAGCAGATTAATATCAATTATAAGCGGACCAATACAGCCCAAGCGAAAATATTTATTGATACCGTAAACTTAGTGTGGTTTAATGAACGTAAGCGTTAATAGTGGCATCAGTATTTCGATTAGTTTCATAAGAAGTTCTTTACAATCGTGGCGCGTGTTAGAACATGACTTGAAACATGGCTGTAACGAATAGAAATGCTAAGCAATTTACCGAAAAAGTGGAGTAACTTTGTAAGAGATAGATGGATAGCAAGACCAAAAAAGCCGGGAGTAGATAAGTGGTTTACAGGCAGAGGTATGCTGCTCTATGACTCAAACGCTATTAGGATCTGGAAATATCTATTAAAAGTAGAAAAATTTCATGATTCAAGTTCTGTATACGGTAATGGATATATTGATAACGCCTACACACATTGTTTAATTGAAACAAAGGGAAAATGTCACAAGAATATTGGGAGTAGTGTAGGTAGGGTAGCTTAACTATTAAGGGTAAGGTGAGCAAAAATTGGACATGGGTGACAACATACTCAAACAAATTCCTCAAAATTTAGAACATTGTTCTAGAGACGAAGTAGCCATAGTGTAGTAGGTAGTGTAAAGCCACTGTTCGAACTCCAGGGCATATCGAACAAAACGAAATATTAAAAACATATTTCCTTGGCGATTTATTCTCAGCAGATTTCTGTTAAACACTCTGACATAAAATAAAAATGCCATGAAAAATTTCTCAAAAATTTGTCATTCGAAATCGACTTTAAACTGTAGATTCCGCCACTCATGTATAAAATTAACACACACAACATAAGTGATCTGAGAACGTAGGTCGTAATCGTGTGACTGAAGGGTTGTAATGACCAAACATGTGATCTGGAGTAGCTGGGATGCACGCTACGGAAGACTGTAATTGAAATATTCAGAACCCTATTCCAAGTAATGTGTATATGGTCAATAATAAGGAAATTTTCGGCAAGAAGTAGATTTTTTGTGGAATCATCACATACAGGATGAGAATATGTCCAATGATTAGAAGGTATTTTCCTTATAACACGAAAAACGAAAGTAAATTAAATATTGCAAATCCTTTTGGATCTTAAATTTATTTAGAAAATCTCATAAGCTCTTCTGGAAATGCTGGTGGACAGAATGCACTTAGCCTCATGCAGGAAACTTCATCTTAATAAGCCAGCAAAAGGATGCCGTGAACAAAAGCCAAATTGATGTCGTATGAGAAGTGTTAAGCTATTTTTCTATTATAAAAATTTGAATTTAAAATTCAAAAAAATTATTTTTTCTTCCAAGTGGTAGGTTTACTTGTAATTTTTAAATAATTTTTCTAAAATTTCTACATTCAACTTGTTGACAAGCGATTATATATTGACAAGTGATTGTATGACTAGGAAATAATCTTATATATCCGATTATGCTCTCCTTTTTTTGTTTTTGTAAATACAACAAATTTACATAGCATATACATACATACAATCTACATGCTTCTTTTTTAAAATTTTTTTCACAAAAAAAGAAAAGAAAATCCATGCTTCTGTAGATATTTCTTGTGACATTGGCTAGTAAAGACAATAAGAAAAACATGAATAATGAAAAATATAATAATTTTTAAAGGTATTTGAAAAATGTTAAGAAAAGTATTTTATGACAATATTTTCTTCTATTTTTTGTGTTTTCCAAATAAATGGAATTGTGTTCTTAGAGTTATTTTTTATTTTTGTTGCCTATTTGCCTGCAAAAATATATAAGCAAAGTATGTGTATCTTAAGTATATTTAAGAAAAAAAGAGAAGAAAATAGGCAAACAGAAAAAGGAAAACTCTTTTGGTATTATTTTCTCCTTTATGTTGTTCATTTCTGTGTAGTTTTGTTTCAGCATCATTGTTTTCCTGTTGTCTACGTAATTTTGCGTTATTGGAAAAATGTTTGAATGATTTGTTGTTGTTGTTGTTGTTATTTGTTATTTATTTCGGTATTTGCATGACTGAATATAAAATATTGAAAATGAATTTGGAAGAGAATGTGTTTTATTTTCTTCATCTTCTTCTTCTACATCTACTTTGTACAACTTTTTCTTTCTATTTCGAGTAAAATTACCAGAAAAAAAAAGCCAGATGTGACCCTAAAAGTAATTTGAAAGGTTGGCAATAGAAAAGGAGAAACATTAGAAGAGACACAATATATTAAAAATTATTGTTTTCTTAAAAGAAATGATAGAATATTGAGGTTGTACAAACATCCTTTGCTGCTGTAAGTTTTATAAAGATTTTTATTTTGTTTTGCTTTTTTTTTGTTTTTTGTTTAAATAAAACTTATTGTTTTCCAAATTGGGAAAATTCAAAAACTTTCAAAGCGAATGTTTAAAAGGCTTAGCACAACTAGCCACAAGTAAACAAAGAAATCGCAATAAATCATTGATGTTTTGTTTCTTCATACATACTTACTCCGGGCCTTGTTTAAATTGCAATGTAGTCTATATATTACTAACTATAGTCTTTTTTCGCCAACATTGTGGTAAAAGTAAATAAAAAAAGTAAAAGTAATTAAAGCTGTTAATTTCATTTTTAAGTATTCTTGTTTAATCATTTGGTTAAATGCAGAGATTTGACTGATAATTGCCCTACTGAAAGGGTTGCTGCCAGATAGACATACTGTAAGCATAGCTGCCAGACTTGACGATTTATCGTCATTTTGACGATTTTTAGCTCCAAAAATATCATATTGACGATTTGACGATTTATGCCCTTATTTTGAGGATTTTTTAGAAATTAAAAATTTAAGTCATATTCTTTACGGTTTATGGGGTATACTTTCTTTTTAATTGTATTTGAAATATATTACTCATACGCATTATATTACATGTACTGGAATAGTTTCCCTGAAAAGTATGCAATAACAAACTTCGATTTTGTCATGTATGAAACTAAAGGAATTAAATATAACTCATACGTCACATATGTTCTCTGCATTATGAATTTTACATACTAGATATGAGCATAATATGAGTAAATATTGGCGATCTAAAAGTTTAAATTTAAAAATGTAATAAAACGAAAATAGTTTGATATTTTTCCAAATTTATTTCTTTGTTATGAATTACAACTGCTCCGGTTGGAAATGGATTTTTATTCCATTTATTTGGCTGCCGCGGATTTATGCCCTTATTTTGACGCCGCTTTAACCTTTGTATTTACTTTGCAATTGTTACTATTGGAAATTTATGTTAGTAAAAACAAGGAGTAAAGTATTATATTTTTAAGTTACTTTCGAATACCTCTGATGATTTTTCTGTATTTTATTCCTTTTTAATCACTTAAAAGCTGAACAATTACAACTCCTAAATAACCTCGTAGTTGAGAGTAATATATAACTTGTCGTTGTAGACTATTTTAAAAACTCGAGTATAGCTTCTAATATTGCCGTTGGAAGAACAAAGGCAAGAGCCGTTATTTTTTTTTTCGTACGACCAACACTTAGGGGATGGATGGCATTGAGTTTGGAACTATGTTATGAGAAGAAGGAAATAGAGAACAGTGTTTATGGACACTAGGCTTGTATATTTTTATACCATAAGTAACAGGATAGACCTCTGCAGGAATTGAGTTCCACATACCGACACAGTTCGACTAAAAACCGTATTTTTCTGTAATGCAGTGTGTGATCCACTGCCCAATCGACCACATACGGATGTGCTGGCCGAAAAAGACGAGCGTTATGTAGGAATATATGATTTTTGGGAAAAAGTCCCCTTATTTCGTTCAAGAAAAACCATTTTATAGTACCGATAGAACAGTGAAACACAAACCACATTGTAACGATGCTCCAATGATTCAATGGAGTTGGATACACCACCGTCATTAACGAGATACTATGGCCTCTCCTGTACACGGTCGAGAAACCGCAAAAGAGACGTTGAGGCACCAACCCATACATGAGAGTTGTAAATAGTAAGTAAGTAGTAAGATCGGATGATAAGAACTTGAGAAGGAACTGAAAAATATGTCAGCATTACACTGAATTTTCCTGCTGAGAACATCAAAAGCTTCTGACTCCCTAATATCTACATCGCCCAAAGATATAGATGATGTAATATTATTGCTGCACTTATGTGTCAATAAACAACGTTGGGATATATTGTTTAAGCCTTAAACACTTTTTTCCTGAAAATGATCACAATTTCTTAATTTTTGGAAAAAAATATTAAATGAAGATGAGGGACGCTAGCTTTTAATTTCCAATAAATTCTTTATTAAATGTTCAACTCAGATATGTAGACACATTGACTTCATATGTTTTACTACAATAGAAATAATTTTGGTTTTTAAATCATTTTAATTTATTTATTTATAATTTCTGACGATTTTTTTACGATTTTAATAAACGTCTTTGACGATTTTAACGATTTTTACTCAAATATTTGACGAATTGGTGCCTCATTTATCTGGCAGCTATGACTGTAAGACATACTGTTTGGTAGTTAATGACTTTTGTTGGCTGTATAGCAAGTGCTATCGTTTTGCGATAATCCCTACTGTTATCAGCTATAAGCTTGGAACCGCCTTACGCTTGTTACATACTTACTTAATTGGTTATTTTAACACTTTAGTTTATATGAACTAACCTTGCGTGTTTTGTGCATATTATTTTACTCATGAGTGGCAAGACACGAACGACAGATTTGAGAAACCTTTCATGGAACTTATATTTACCCTCAGAGTTTATGCCAGAACACAGCTGAGAAGAAGTTGGCCAATTATATATTCACATTTCGTTTTGTTCGAAATGTCTGAGCTGGGAGTTTGAACCACGGGCTTTCCTTTAATAAGCTAACACACTAGGTTCTAGACTAAAGCGACTTTGAATAAAAATTTTTCGATTTATCGAGGAAGTAATTCGTTTTCCTTATACAAAAAAGTCGCCGTGGTCTAGTAGGTAGTGTGTTGGCTTATTAGACGAAAAGCCAGGGTTCGAGCCCCAGGCCAGACATCAAAACAAAATACAAAAACTATTTCTTCGGCGACTTCCTCTCAGCAGATTTCTGGCAAAAACTGTGAGAGTAAATAAAATTGCCACAATATTTCTCAAAAATCTGTCGTTCGGAGTCGACTTTAAACTGTAGGTCCCGCAACTCATGTATAAAATTAACACACACAACATAAGTGGTGTGAGAAACTAGGTCGTAATCCTGACTGAAAGGTTGTAATGACCAATTATGTATGTATGTATACAAAAAATTGTAGGATCTAATATTTACCCAATTACTAAAACCGGAAATGTTTTTAATCCTTTAGTTTACTTTCAGTTGGATAAGTGTAAATAAAGTAAAATAAATTAGGTGGAGAGTACCAGTAGTGTATGCATGACTTCAATCAATAGATCTCATAATTTGACAATAAATTTTTGAGCGTAGTTAAGGGGTTAATACACAAAATAGTATGGAAGGGTGCGCCAAGGAATCTGTTAAATTCGGAATTTTCCGCCTCTTATATGAAAGCCCAATAATGAACTTGTCAACAAGCATCTGTCACATGAATTCCATCAAAAATTGATCAAGCTGCATCATTTAGTTTGTGTTTCAAAGCTATTGAAGAAAAAATTGAAAAGTTGGAAATTGGAGTTGTTTGCTTATCTACCACAGTCATGTTTCATAAAGTATATGTGAGACTGGAAACCTTAAAATATTGTGTGTTCAAATTATTGGTTCAATAAACCAACAAAGTTTCAGTCGGATATTTCAAATACATATGATGAATATGGATTTTCTTAACTTTTTTATTCCTTTTGTTTCTTTAAAGAATATACCCCTGCGTGTTTTCCTCATCTTCTTACTTACTTAATTTTGTCATTACAGCGCTTCAGTTAGTTTTAAAACCAAGCTTCTCACAACATCCATATTGTGTGTGTTAATTTTATACATGAGTTGTGGGACTTACAGTTTAAAGTCATCTACGAACGACAGATTTTCGATAAACTTTTCATGGCAATGGCCAAAAAAATTTTTCCTATTTTGTTTCCCTTTTGGACCACTCTGTGAGGTATCTGTAGTGAGGATGTTTATCATTAATACTTATGTCAAGTATTCAATACAAATCAAAATCTTAAAATTTTAGGTTGTTGGCATTTCTATTTACCTTAGCTGCAAAAGTCGAAAGCCGAAACCCAGAATTAAAATAGTTTATCGATCTTCTTTTTCCTTTTTTAAGATAACTACCCTATCCACGCTAAGTAAACTAAAACAGATTTTTTAATATGATCTACTCTAGTGGAGTTGATTTAAAAATATGTCGTATCGTATCGATTTAAAAATGCGAGACTGTCAAAGCGTTAAAATTTGCTTGAAATCTTACAAATCAGCTTCGAGTATCCGCTAAGTGCTGCTTTGCAAAATCAGTAGCTAAATAGAGAAGGAAATTATTTTGCTTTAGTTTTTATACTGCAGATTTAAATTAAAACTTAAAAAAAATAAAAACAGTCATTGTTTTTAATCGACAACACTTCTTGTGTAAATTTAAAACAAATTTAAACTGAATGCAAACAAAATTACTTAAAAGTATGCAATTAGCCGCAGATTAATATAATTTTTAATAAACGTTTGTCTTTTGCCGGTTAAAAAGCTAAAATTGTAAAAAAATAAACAAAAATTACCACAATGTTATTATTATTTTAATTTCCAAAAAATTGCTAAAGTTTCACATTTTAAGTGGCCAACGAAAAACCTGACCGACATGAGTTGGCCAATAGAAAAAAAAAAAAATTAAAAATAAAACAACAAAATAAAACAAGTAAATGAGTATATCCTGTTATGTACGTACATACGTACGTGTTTAAAGCCTTTTAGCCTTTTTATATGATCTTATAATTCCCTTTGTTTTTCTTTTTTGTTTTCGTGTTAATCATGAAAAAAAGAAAGAAGAAAACTTCAGCTTTTGTTTGTGCAACAACAATAAAAAGAGGAAGAGGAAAATGGAAAACTTCTTATTGCTACAAAACCAGACAACAACACTTGTTTGAACTTCAGAGGCCATTAAAAATTAGGGTCAAAGCTGGCATTATATATCCTAATGAGAACACAAACAAAACAAAGCAAAAGAAAAAAGTTCAAATAGTATGAAATGAGAAATGTTCGGCAAAAGAAAAGGAGTACAGTGCTAATATGGAATATTTTCTAAAAATAAAAAAAACTAAAGTGGCTAAAATTGTTGTTATTTGGCCACAATTTGGAAATTTTTTAAAGTGTCATGAAACTTCGAAAAAGTGTTAGAATGAAATGTAGTCTTCATAACATTGCACACAAAATAATTGTGGGTCACATTCTTTTCGAGTCTTTAAAAATTCTAAATGTTAAGCAAATTCCAACAAGTAAATTTCTTTTCTTATCTTCCATTCATTTTCTTGGTTTCAGTTTCATATATCAAGTTTATCAAAAAAGCAGTTTATTTTGGTATTTTGTAGTGAGGCTAAGGATCACAGGTTTTCTCTATTCTCTATGCAATCCCAACATAGTGAGCAGGGTTTAATGAATGTAATAATGTGTGAAAAGAGAAAATTAAACGTCATGATTTTAAAATTTTAACACCGTGACAAACATATTTTCCTCTTTAACTAGAAACGAAAGTTCTCGGGTTTTTGAACTAAGAAACCCAAAATTTTTGACTGACAGGTTCCTGGGTTTTTTTTAGTTAAATGAGGGCAAAGATTTGACGACTTCCTCTCAGCAATTTTCTGGAAATAATTCAGAGCGAGTAAATAAAAAGATTTCTCAAAAATCTGTCGCTCGGAATCGATTTTAAACCTTAGGTCCCGCCACACACGGATAAACATGTGTGGTGTGAAAAGCTAGGTTGTAATGACCAATTAAGTAAGATTGATTTTACACCGAACAAGATAACCTTCGTAACATGCATGACTTTCCTTTTCGATTTAGATCGTGATATCATTTCGCTTCCGAAATGTCAGAGCGGAGTATCGGACACCTTTAGTGGTTGGTTGTTCATTTTCATTGTTTTTATTTTCGAAATGTTCACTCTAAATCGCATCTCATCTCATTATCATCTTGGCAGTCATTATAATATGTTTAGCCTTTCCAGCATATCCGAAATTATTCACAAGCAAACAGCATATCCGAGATTATTCAGAGGGAAACAAATGTGAACTGGATAATTAAGGTAACAATGTGGTCATGGGGAGCCCAACGTATGCCTCTACTTATGATTCATTGTCATTATGTTAACCAGGCGATAACGTGCCACTCTGACTGATATCTTCTCTTACGGCAACCATATTAGTGACTAGGAACTCAAGTCTTAAGCAACTGTTAAGCCCCACTTGGCTAAAAGTTCACCGAACGTAACAGAACGTGTTTCTGTTTGTAGCATATGAAAAGCAATGTAAAAGCTTACTGAAAAAGTTTGCGCAAATTTGCGCAATTATTTTTGGCGATTTTTTGAATATTTTATTTTTTTTTTGAAAAATTTAAAATTTTAGACGCAGTGTAATAAAGCCATAGGCAATAAAGCCATATGGCGTACGAATTATGCGAAGAAATTCAGTAGAAGCGATACCAATCGAGATGTCCTGAATAGATTACTTTTAATCAGTGACCCTTTTATAAGCTGCAGTACACAAAAATTGCGAAGGAATAGAAAAGCATTCATTTCATCAGATACTATTAAATTACTCCTTCCTGACATTGATGATGAAAATGAAAACGATTTTAACGATTGTAGGTATTTTTAAGTTAAGTATTAAATAATGGAAAAAAAATAATATAAATAAATATTAATTATCATAGAAGTTTATCGACTATTATAACAATATGAGATGTATGTTAGTTTTTCTTAATGGGCCATATGTGGTACCTAGGGGCACTTATGATCCGATCATAATAAAATGTGATCATAAATGATTGACATTCATATTAAACAGGTTCATGTCGAACTTCATCGAGGTAATACAATTTTTAAGCCAATTATAATTGCTAAACATATTTTCTTAAGGGGCCCTATTTTAGACCAAGGGGCAATTATTGACCGACCATAACAAAATTTGGTAATATGATTTAGATTTACAAAATACACGTTCATACCGAATTTCATCACGATACCGATGTTTTTAAGCCATTTATAAGCGCAAACGTGAATTTCTAAAGGGGACTTTATATGGGGACTAGGGTCAAATGTGATCCGATTTTCACCAAACATTACACCATGATTTCTTAGTACCCAGAACTGATTCATGCTAAATTTTGTCATGATTGTTGCATAATTACCATAATTATGTGTAAATAAGTGCAATTTCGAGGGGAATTTGTATGGGGGCTAGGCGAAATCACGGACCGATTTGAACCAAAATCAGTTGGGTTCATCCTTGGGCCTAATTATCACTAACACAATAAAAAAATTCCAGCCATTAACTCATAAAACACTTCTATTAATTTTGGCCATGTTTTCAGGCAAAATGCCACATAGTGATACGTTCAGATAGGTTAAGTGAACATTTAAAAACTCACAGTAAAAACTCTTTAAGAAACTCATTATTTTGACCGGTATGTTCTTACATAGTACCATCTAGGCCTATTATTAACAAAAGGTTTGAAACTCCTCCTTAATATGCAAAAATATTAAATAAAATGCTGAACGCCATTTAATAGAATTTTGCATTACCAACTCAAGTCTATTGTTGTGATCTGATCAGTGAGTTGCGACTTGAAAATTTGCTTGATCTTAGCTTACACAAAAGAGTGATAGGAGTTACGTATCCAGGATGTTATACATACATACATAATTGGTAATTACAACCCTTCAGTCAGGACCTTCAGTACGACCTAGTTTCTCACACCTCTTATGTTGTGTGCGTTAATTTTATCCATAAGTGGCGGGACCTACAGTTTAAAGTCGACTCTGAACGACAGATTTTTAAAAAACTTTTCATGTCAATTTTATTTACTCTCAGAGTTTTTGCCAGAAATCTGCTGAGAGGAAGTAGCCGAAGAAACATTTTCATATTTTCGTATTGATGTCTGACCTGCGGTTTGAACTGTAGCCTTACGTCTAATAAGCCAACACACTACCTACTAGACTACGGCGACTTCTCTAGGATGTTATATGTGGTTTTATGCACCATCCTCAGAGTGTTATCCTTCTATAGTTTTCATGTTTGTTGTGTTTTGAGACAACACCCAGAATACATATACGGTTTAGAACAATATTTGATCGCTTATATCGTATTAGGCACTCTTTCAAACATATGTATGTGTTGCTGATTTATTTTTACCGGGAACTTTGTTGTTCTCGCTTGTGTTAAAAACTTGTTCTATTTGATGTTATTTACGGTACTTAATGAATATGCATATTGACCACAAATTTGTTTATATTTGCAGCTACTTTTCTTTTTAAAGTTTTCATTGCCCATCTCTTTACGTAGGATTACGTTACGTAAAGTAACACTTAAAATTTCGAATTCCTTTATAATCTAAGCGATCAAATATATCTCAACAAAATATTCAAATATTTTGTATGAATTTGATTGTAAACCTAAGGAGAGTTTAAATTCTTAAATGAAACCATAAAATATTTAAGTACGCCTCGTATTATCGAAAACTTTTTGTTTTAGACAAACAAATAACTGCAATATTTTTGGTAAGTGGTCTAATTAACATTAATTCGCAAGAATTGTTCTAAGTAAACTTTACTCGTTATCAAGCAAAAGAAAACTGTTGTAGAAAAATGGTTTAAGGCCATATACGGTCGGTTGTTGCAATTGAGTTATTAGAGAAATTTTTTTGGTTTTCTTATGGTATTTATTACAAAGACAGTAAATATCATGATTATATGTATATTCGGTGTTTTTGCTTTCTTCCTTTGCTTTTGTTTCTCTTCTTTTCCGACTTTTTTTAATTTCTTAGTGTTTTGTTTCAAGTTTTTTTCTATTTTCTTTCCTTTTTTTCGACCGGAACAGCAGTAACTGCAGGTGAAAACTTCTTTTGCTGGTTAAACTTTGTTTTAAAACAAAAGCATGATGATAGTACTTGCTTGTATCGTTTACACAAAGGAACAAATTCTTTGGCATTTTTCTTAGTTGTTTAGCCCTATTGTGCATTTTCCTGTACTTTACTCCACTAATAAAGTGGAAATTTGAAGATATTTTGAAGATATTTTTATTCTTAATTTTCTTTGCACAGCATGAATAAGTTGTATGGAGAAGAAGACAGCAATGGCAACGGCAAGCAACAACAATAAAATATAAAATCATTTACAAACAAATGTACAAAACCAAGAATTTTGATATGCGGTCAAGATAAGCATCACACGGACAATGTTTGTGTCATTTAAAATGTTTTCTGCAGATTTCTATGCTATTTCATGGGAAAGCGAAATGTAGGCCTTGGATAAGGCCTTCAATACAATAAGGATATCTTATAATTAGACTTGAAAATAAGTGGAATTACATACTCATTGTAAACGTTTGAATCCTGTTTTGTGGTACCGAAATTCCCTCTTCTTTGTTTTACCGCAGGTTAAATAAGCCAACAAATTGAAATTTTTAAAGATATTAACGTTGAAATAGTTCCTTTTGTAAGGCGCATGAAATAACATTAAGAAAGTCTCCTGTTGTACGCATCTATCCTATTTTATTCATCTGAAAGACCTATCGATGTCATTACATTTGGAATATACCTTCGTTCAAACGCCCGCTATTTATGAAAAGCATACGAAATGACTAATTTTTCATGAGTCTGACGCATAAATCAAGCTGATATTGAACGATGTCTTGGGTTATATGGGCTAAAAGGACCCCCTGTTGTTTGTGCTTTATTCACACAAATCAGCGACGTATGAAAATTTCACAAGAAAAAGTCTTACGAAGTCAAATCATCCAGTTGAGATCATCTCTGCGTGAGATGACCATGCACTCGAATCGCTCACGCCAATGTGGCATGAGCTGTTTGGCACATACCGTACTGTTGAAACCATATGTTCTTAGTAAAAGTCAGACCAAAAGAAATTGTTAATCATCGACTAATAGTTCTCGCCATTGACAGTGATGGTCTGGCGAACATCGTTTTCCCAAAGGAGCTACAGCTCAAAATCCACACCAAAAAGTGACTTTTTAAGGATAAATTGAATGTTATTGTATTTCTTGGAATGGTATCCTCCCAAATTCGATAGTTTTTCTTTTTATTCACGTATACATTCACTCAGAAATGGGTTCATCGCTGAAAATGATTTTCAATGAAACTTCGAAAAAAACTCCAGACCACATTTAGCGAATGTTTTATTCGTCTATGGTGATTTGGCAGTAAGATGGCCATTACATACGTGCATAACAAACATAATTGGTCATTACAACCGTTCAGTTTACGAATTATCTTATCACACCACTCATGTTGTGTGCGTTAATTTTATACATGAGTGGCGGGACCTGCAGTTTAAAGGCGACTCTGAACGACAGATTTTTGAGAAACTTTTTAATGGCAATTTTATTTATCCTCAGTGTTTTTGCTATAAATCTGCTGAGAGGAAGTCGCCAAAGAAATTTTTTTGACATTACGTTTTGATGTCTGACCTGGGGTTTGAACAGTGGCCTTACGTCTAATAAGCCAACACGCTACCTACTAGACTAGAACGACTTGCCGTTGGTATTTTCAGGCCAAAAGAGGTTAGTAATCCACGACGTATAGTTCTCGCCATTGATAGTGTTGATCTGGCCAACGTCTTTCTCTCAAAGGGCCGACCGCTCAAAATCCACAAAAAAAAATAACTTTTGAGAAATTAATTGAACGCTCTGGAATCTTCTAAGATTGAATCGTCTCAAATTCAATCATTTTATGTTCACGTATACGGTGGCCATCTAGTCTAGTAGATAGTATGGCTTCTAAGGCGTAAGGCGACGGTTCATAGCCGAGACAAGATATGTCGAACAAAACAAAACATGAAAAATATTTCTTCGGCAACTTCCTCTCAGCAGATTTCTGGCAAAAAATCTGTGAGAAATAAAATTACCATAAGAAAGCTTCTCAAAAATCTGTCTTTCGGAATCAACTTTAAACTGTAGGACCCGCCACGCATGTATAAAATTGAAGCAAATAACATAAGTGATAAGGGAAATCGTTTTCTTGACTGAAGGATTGTAATTACCAATTATGTATGTATGTATACATTCATTCATTCAGAAATAGGCTCATCGCTGGAGATGATTTTTCGATGAAACTTAGACTGAAATTCCAGAGCGCATTCAGCGAATATTGTATCCACATACATACACACATGTTGTATCCGTCCAAGGTAATTAAAAAAAAATCGGTAAATTAACTATTCTAATCTTCTACTTTACAAAAAAAGATATTTTTAATGCTAAAGGCCATTAGCGCTCATGCCTCGTAATTTGTTTCCTCGTATTGCCGGTTATGCCAGTACTACTAGTAGTGCATGCAGTATTGTACGTTTTATTATACACACAATAAATACCAAAAATATGTGTTTGTATGTGGAATTTTGAATGCCTGAACTTTTAACCTCACGGGCATCATAGCACATGAAAGTTAAATAAAGTTGAAGTTCCGTTTTTTCTATTTTATTTTAGTTTTCTTTTCTTTCGTTTTTTCTATGGACATCTTGAAATTAAAGTCTTTTAAAAAATAACTTCGTTGTTTCGCTTGTAAAGTTTTTCAAAAGAAGTGGTAGACATGTTGGTCACAGAGCGGAATTTTGAAAAAGAAAATATTATGGTAAAGCGAAATAAAGATGTTCATTCAAGATGATAATTGATGTTCACAAAATTTTTTCGGTCTCAAGAGGGCGGCACTAACGTATGATTTGAAAACGAACGATTCCAGTTAATGTGTGTTCTTTTTAAAATCTTACCAATATCAGCATATAAACCATGGTATTAAGGGCTATAAAACAATTTTGGTGTAAATTGAACAAAAAATTTTAAAACTCAAGTATTATCTCTTAAATTGCTTACGTCTATAAAGTATAATTTATTTTCATTTACTGGGTTCTAAAGCATCAGTATGCCAGCCATTTATCTTCTATGTTCACTCATATTCCTTGTGCCAGGATAATTATTTAGAGTTTGGTACGTAAACGTAACATTGCTTCATATTACTCATTACTAGCAACCGTTTCTGTTCTCTTTTTTTCCTCTCTAAGATAAAATCTTAATAATTCCAAAACCTTGCAGCAATTTGGTAAATGCAACACTCAAATGTTTATAAACAATTACAAATCATTGCATACACATACATACGTATGTACACACTCTTTAGTACACAAATTATTTGGCCATAATTAAAGAAACCAATGCCAATGCTTACACAAATTTTAAACTCACACATGCGAGTTAAATTACATGTATTCGTACTTTGTACTTTGTACTATGAATCAATATATCATGTCCTTCGTATACCAAATGCATGTAGAAGAAGAAGAAGAAGAAGCAGAAGCCTTTGGTAGAAAATTTGAAGTTACTGTAAACGAAAGGATAAAAATAGAAGAAAAAAAAAGTCATTATTGCCTATAGAAATTGAAATTTGCGAGCTTATTTCAAAAAGAAACGGGGAGAGGAGGCTTTTTATGTACACTTGTTCGCATGCTCGTATATTCAAACACTATTTTCAGGGTTTGAAAGGTTAAATTCAGAAAAAATAAAAAATTTTGTGGTATGTTGCGTTAGCGCACCAAAACTGGCGTATTTCATAGCAAAATGTAACATGTTTCAACCGCGGCTTTACGTCTAATAACCAAACACACTATCTACTAGGCTGCGGCGACCTCAGTCCATTAGGTTCGATTAGGTTAGAGAACGTGTACTTGTCAATTAAGACAAGTACAGTACCCGGAGGTCGAATTGACCCATTGTACAACGTCCTAGTTTCTCACACCACTTATGTTGTGTGTGTTAATTTTATACATGAGTGGTGGGACCGACAGTTTAAAGTCGACTCCGAACGACAGATTTTTGAGAAACTTTTTCATGGCAATTTTATTTACACTCAGAGTTTTTGCCAGAAATTTGCTGACAGGAAGTCGCCGAAGAAATATTTTTTTGTATTTTGTCTTGATGTCTGGCCTGGGCTTGAACCCTGGCTTTATATCTAAAAAGCCAACACACTACCTACTAGACTACGGCGACTACAACTATACATATGTCTTTAAGCTGCTTGATGTTGTAAACAAAAAGGAGTACATCTCACCAAGAAAATAGGATGACTATCAGTTCACTGTGATATTGAGGAAGAAGGTTTAATTAATCTGTTAGGCAATACAGTTGAAGTAAAGATGTTTGTGAAGAAAATCCATATATCCCTTTCTTAACCTTCTATTTTTTATATATAGAGATTGATTGGCTCAACAATTACGACTTAGAGGCAATATTTATTATTACTTCAGTTGTTAAACCTGATTTCTCTGTTCTCTTCGTTCTGTCTTTCGAAAAACGAAACACTCCCTATGCTTGTGATATTTTTTAGTGAACCAATTTTGATGCGTTCAGGCCTTTGCATTGACATCTTTTTTTGCCTCTTTTTTTGTTACTTTAGAGTTTTTTTGTTGTTGTATTCTTATTTATGCTATAAATGCCTTTAGGCCATTATACTATATTGTGGAACTACCATTATTTGTCCTTCTGTACTTTATGGTTTGTTGGTTTAACCCTTAAACATTGCAATAAACAAATCCATGAACACATACATGCATACATACACATACAAAATGATGTCCTTTCGTATGCGATTGTATTGTAGTAGTTTTTTTTTATTTATTTTTAGTAGAGTGAATTTTTTATATCTTTATTACTTCGATATGTGTGCCCCCCTTTTTTTCTGGGGATACTTACTTATTTTTTGTTGCTGCTGCTGTTATTTTGTTTCTTATTTATTCTCCTATTGTATGTCTGTATAGTTTGTTTTGGTTTTTTTCTTGCTCTCCCATTTCAAATGTTGCTTCTCTTTCATATTATTGCTGGCTGTTATTTTAACCGATAGTAACAAATTTTCTTTTGTTAACAACAACTATTTCTTTTCACACATCATAACATTTTTTTCTCACTTGTCTCTCTCTATCTCTCTCGCTCTCTCTGTCTTTCTTTGATTCTTTATATCGTATTTATTCGAATATATTGCAAATGTTGCGATTTTATGAACGGGGCTTCAATTTTACTACTCCGAGGATATTATTTTTTTAGTTTTTTTTTGTGATTCTTTTCTGGTTTTCAGTTTTTGGAAATTTTGCTGTGTTCGTTCATTTCATTTATTACCGAGCTGCTGGTGTTGCTGTTATCAGGTTATGAAATTTGTTGACGGCTATATTTTTCGACGAACTGTTGCCAGTAATATTTTGCTGCAATAAAAAAACAAAACAAAACAGTCTTTTATAAAACAAGAAATAACGAAGATCAACAATATTTTTATCTCCATGAAAAAGAGAAACGAAATAAGTTTATTAATATCATTAAATTAAGGACATGCATATGTATATATTAAGGAAATGGCATAATAATATGGGAAGTATGAACTAATTTACCACATAAAAGGTCAATTTGGAACCTTAGTCCATTGTTTGCGGATATTTATCATATCATTAAAAGTGTTAGTTATCTTATGGGATGTAATTTTTCGAAAGTCAAAGTACCTTTGGTTTTATGTTTTCCAAATATGCTTCACAAAGCACACATATTTTGTGGCATCAGGGTTTATTGCATACAAAGTTATTCCAATTACGCTTATCCATCAACTTTCTACAAGTTTGTTCTTTTTCTCCGAAAAGTAGTCCAGTCAATTGCCATTCCTGAATTGTTTACTTAAATGTTTTATAGAATGATTGATGAAATTTCACTACGACTCAGCAATACTGAGTGCCAGATGTTTTATTTTCAACGAAGGCTATTATTCTAAACAGAATTTTTTATTGAAAGGCATTATTCAATAGAGCATCCCCGAAATATTGAGATCTCGAGCATTCGAAAACAGGGAAATCACACAAAAAGTGGTCCATTGTTACGATGTCTTCATCGCATGCCATTTCATTTTCCGCAACGCCAGTATGGTTCAGGTGTACATGGAAGTGTCCTTTGAATACTTTTATTAGCATGCTCAGGTCACCCTTATTTAGTTTCAAAAAGCTCGTGACTCTCTGCGCATTAGGATCGCTCCAAAGTATTTGTGTAATACTTCCTATTGTGTTGTTATTTCACAATAGTCGATGTGGTGTTTCCGCCTACTTATTCAGTTTAGTCTTCAATACACTGGAAGACAAAAGGTTATACAAGATAATGGTACGTAATATTTTGGCTCTATTAGTCAGAACTCCTGATCTCCAATCACTCCATGATGTTTAAGAACCCATTGCCTGGAGTAATTGTTAATCGCCGTTTTACATTCCAGGACGGCCTTTGATCCCATTTTTCTCGATTTTATTGCCTTAAATGTCATTTGGCTTTCTGTAAAGTCATTTAAAGCCATATAGTCAAGCTTACCAAATTATTAGTAGATTAAATCATACATTCCCTGATCGCGCGTACCATCGCTTGGAAAACCGTATTATTGTCCGGTAGACGGAGGTAAACCTTGGTTTTTGGTCCTTTTTATAGGATGGGACACTATCTTAATGTATAGAACCACCCATGTCCGTTTGGTATTAGAGTGATGCAATTGGTTGGTTTTGATATGTTGGACATTCTGTTAGATAACACCGCGTTAAGCGGGAGACCTTTCAGAAATATATTCTGGTGATACGATTTATGGCGCTAGTTGATCCATACTCCCAAAACTGGAAGAGCCGCCTCATATCAAACTCACATCTGTATCGGATGGATGAGGAGTACTGTTTCCAATGCAGTTCGTATCGAATTACGTATCCCACAAAAGTCGAAGTAGGCGAAGGAAATTGTATCTATGCGAATGCCTCCGGCACGTTTGACACATGTTTCTGTAGTTCTTTAGATCATCTTATGTAGCCTTGCGGTTCTGGGCATTATTGTAAGAAGAGCAATCGACGTAAGGGAAGACCATGAAATGCGGTGTTATATACAGACTACATACATTTAATGCCTTGGAGACATTACGATATACAAGAAAAGATCGTGATTTCATGATTCCAAATCACATGCTGTTTTTGTTTTGAATATTAATGCTGAGCAGACTATCGCATGGAAGATAAATTCACATGGTCCTGACAGCAATTTTACGGCTGACGATGGCATAATTGAAAAATATCAGCGCCAAGTAGTGTAATTTTAGCGAATGCCGAATGTGTTACGCTCAGGGAGATTTTTAGTAATTATGGAATATGAAGAGATTGTCCTTCACAACGTTATGTACGAATATGCGGCCCATTTGGATACACAACTACCCAAATTTTTCTAATTTTTTTTCACAATTTCAAGGTATTGTCCTTCAGTAAAGTATCGTAATCGTAATAAGCGTATGTGACAGCAGAAGGGTTGAAATTTTTAAATAAAATTGACACCCTTTTTTAAAAAATATTTGCAAAGAAATTAATAGTCTGATGTTGTATAAATATACAAATAATTTGCTCGGAATATTCATCATTAGCTTTTGGGAATGTTTAATATTTTCAATCAATTCAAAGAGTTTGGACTAAAACCACTATCCTGCTTTTTGAATAACGTTTCAAAATTACCTATATTGCCATAAGAAACCATTGAAATCTATTCCACTGAGTCTTTCAGCAATTCGATGCTAAAACTCAGTTAGTCCTAGTTAGTCATTGACGATTGACGATGTACAATCGGTTAGGATTAGAGATCAGCAATGAATCGTTGCGAGTGACTCGAATCATTCATCAAAATTTACAGTCTTAGTTATTGTTGCATTTACAAAAAAAGAAAGAAGACACATAAGCATAAAAAAAAGAACCAGAGCAGCAAGCAGAGCAAACACACAACCTTCTAGTGAGTATTTTTGTGTTCGTATACGAATCATACTTATTTTGTGATGCTGTGTATATGTTCAGTTAAGGAGAGTTGTAATCAACAACATCATACGTGTTGTTAAGTATGAATATGATGAGTACTTTAAACTTTGAACATGAGTAGAGGTTCCATTTTATTAAAATAAGTATGGGGGCGTATAAGTATCAGAAATTATGAGTATGATTCGACTATACTCATCTTTTTGCAAACGCATTGCTGATCTCTGGTCGAGATACGTATTGATCAGTATTTCATATTGCCAATAAGCCGTTCATTGGACAATATAATATCTGAGATAAGATTAAAATAAGCATGAATGCATATAAGTATCAGAAATTATGAGTATGATTCGATTCTACTCATATTTTTGAATAATCATTGCTGATCTCTGGTCGGGATACATATTGATGAGTATTTCATATCGCCGATAAGCCGTTCAGTCAATCTTAAAAAAGGATATTAGAAAACCTGTGTTATTGGGGTATTTGCGTTAATTTTCAAATGATAAGATTTATGTGCCTATAGATTGACCACTTAAGATTTCTTTTTTTTTGTGAAAATTTATAATAAATTTCAAAAGCTTAATATGAAAGGCTTTATTTCTTATAGATCTAAACATTTCTAGTAATAACATCTGATTAATTATCGAGTAGTTTTAAACTTTTAAGAAGGCCTTAAACCTAATTTTTTAATCCTTTTAGCGTAATTATTTTCCTATTATCTTTAAAAGTCCTCATACATATATTTTTAAACGTAAAGAAAATTTTTATATCTTTTACATTTTCATGGCAATAAATTTTAAACGTGAAATAATCTACAGCATGAGCAAAAAACCAAAAAGAAAAACAAAACAGACTCAATTTTGTCAATATTCACTCTCGCAGAAAAATAAACACCAGACACCAAAATGAATAGACCAACAGACTTTGCCCAAAAACACACAAAATCCCTTTAAACATGGCAAATATTGAAAACACGTAAAAGTGGGTGGCTTAAATAAGCCCCGGAAACACAAAAAAAATATGATATGCATTACGTGCATAGTATGTCTGTATGTCCATATGTATGTATGTATGTGCATAGCGAACATTGTTAAAATGAAAACGAATATGAAATTAAAATTGGCCATTAACACAGCTACTTAACGTGAGTTTTTATAATCATTTTTTGTTCTCTCTCTACTCATTTTTCATTTTTCTCATGCAATTTTTTTTCGTTTTTTTTCCTTTTTGGGCTCATAACATTGTATGGAACAAACGCACAGTCAGACACACACACTCATATTCACTTAAATATTGCCACAGTACTGGCTATAATGCCACATCAATTGCCTACAATGATGCAATAACCAATGAAAACATATTGCAACATCAATACAACAACAACAACAACAAATAATTGCCATTGAAAATAAATTTTCGATAAGATGAATAACAAAAAACAACAGCAACAATATATTTCATATATTATATGAGCATGTATATGTATGTCGGCATGCATTTGTGTAGGTGTGTTTGTGTGTGAACATTAATGGGAATGTGTATTGCATAAAAAGAAAAATAATATACTTGTACACTGTATTGCAGGCATATAAAATATGCATCCAAACATCAGCAATAATAGTAGTGAGCAATGACAAGTGCACCAACAACAATAACAACAATACCAAAAACTTTTAGCTTATGTATGTATACAACAAAATAAAAAAAAATTAAAAATAGATATGCTCTCACACATACATACGTGCAGCAGCATAAAACGCATTTGCAAAATTGTTTTAACACTCACACAACTGTGGCGACAAGAAACAGTGAAGAGTAAAAAGTTGGTATAAGTTAATAGCCTTTAAGTAAGCTTTCATTTTGTCTTCATGTTAGTTACATACATGCATACATAATTGGTCATTACAACCCTTCAGTCAGGACTACGACCTAGCTTGTAACACCATGTTGTGTGTGTTAATTTTATACATGAGTGGCGGAACCTACAGTTTAAAGTCGACTCCGAACGACAGAATTTTTGAGAAACTTTTCGGGGCAATTTTATTTATTCTCATAGTCTTTGCCAGAAATCTGCTGAGAGTAAGTCAAGGAAGATATTTTTTTTCATATTTCGTTTTGGTGGAGATGACTGACCTGGAGTTTAAACCGCGGCCTCATGTCTAATAACCCAACACACTACCTATTAGACAAAGACGATTTCATATTAGCTGCTCAGTTCAATTTCTGCAAAGTGACGTATTGTGACTACCATATAATGTAAATTCATGATGATTATGGTTAACGAGATATTGATTTGCATGTAAAAGGCCTGAAACGAGTTTCATTATACAGTGTCTACTGGGCCAAAGTTGCCAAGATTAATGAAATGAAAATTTTTAATTATCTGACATACTGTTTCATTGTTCTGAAACAAGATGTCTTTTACATCGAATTGATACAAAAATTAATTGGACAATAAATAGGGAAACCTTATTTTATAATCTACAAGACAAATCAACGCGCAAACGTTTTGTGTATCATTATGAGCTCAAAGATAGTCTTACTCTGCTATATGGGTCAGTAGTAATTGCCTTCAATTTAAGCTGTCCGCAGATACCAAGGAGCAGAGAGAAGCTTGCAATCTAGTATAACATTCATTTTTCTACTCTGAGGACCGACCGAACAAAGGGTCGAAAAAAAGAGCTAAGCTTAACTAGAGATAACTTTAATATAAGGTGAAGCTCACCAAGTATAACAGAGTAATAAGGAAAGCTAAACGAGATAGCTTTAGGGAGTACTGTGAGGGCACAGAAGCTTTACCGGAGGCAGCACGAGTTGAAAAAGTTTTTGCAAAGAATAGCTGGGTTTATCCTGTAACTGAGAACGCTATACAAATAGCGAAATAGAAACAATAGAACTGCTATTGCGTACACATTGCCCATTATGCTTACCATATAATAGCGGGCAGTCCTATAGAAGACTGGTTAATTATAATTTTAGACAAGTTGAGGCACATATTTGTAGAGAATAAAATTGTCTTTGAGCAAGTTTTTACCATAAAAAACTCCGGGAACGCATGGAATCTTTCCTCCCCTATACAGAGAGATATACAGCAATAGTCTGCCGAAGGGCTAGGGTGGAATTCAACCATATGTGTCTTTTTGAACATAAAGGACGTATTTGATAACATTCTTCTCGAGATCATAAATAAGCCATTAGATAAAAGTGGTATGATCTAAAGATGTTGAAGGTTTAATACATTCTAACTGCGGAAACGTACGTAGAAATCAGAAAAAAAAATGTTAGCAAAACGAAACAGTGCCCACAGGATGATGTTCTTTTCCCACTAATATGGAGTCTGGTTGTGGATGAATTATTAATGGCCTGAAAATATCGACTATAAGTACAAAATTGATCAATAAAAGACTTCGATATGTGATTGGGTAGATTCATTTGGTTTAAACGTGAACAAAACCTAGGGTTGTTTTTTCATAGAAATAATACTGCTCATCTTGGGTAACTTTGACTTTACGACCATTTTTATGTCATACTTCATCTGCTTTCCTTACAATTCACACTACCTATAACTGATTGCTAAAGGTTCAAATAATCATGGTTCTCTGTAATCTTTCAAGTGATCCATCCCGAACCCGTCCTAAAAATTTAGTTCTGTAGCAAGAGCAGGAATTAATCATCATACAATGCGTATTTAAAGAACACATAGTAACCATAGATATCAAACCTATTGTGGTAGGCGCTGTTGCTGCTTATCAGAACGAACATGAATAATGTTCTTAAGAATAAATTAAGAAATACAGCAAAGATGGGGAAATACTCTTAGAACCCCTATGTTTCTTCAACCGCATCCAATATGTTGTGAAATGGAAACAACATTTTTAATTATTTTATCGCCAAGACCTCCTATTTAACTTTTACGCTGCACTGTTGATTATAAATATCCAAAAGTGGCCAAAAAAAAAACTGCCAATACATCAATGCATGTATGTACGTATGCAAATTTTTCTATTTGTAAATGAGCACTTATACTTACGCCACACTGATGCTTATCATCTCAGCACAGTATCAAATTCGAGTTTGGCTACAAAATGCAGTAAATGCAGCCACATTAAATTGTTGCTCTTCTTATTTGCATCACATGTCATTCGTCATAGCCATCTATTAAGTTCTACAGTCAGGTCGTCTGAACGTCACATGGTTTGGAAACTCGTTACTCGTGGTGTTAAGGATGTTGGTGGACATTTAGACATAAAAATGCTTTTAAAATTTGAACAAAAACAATTTCGTTTATATTATATATTCAGTATAGTACTACACATACTGTTACTGTTTCATGCAGTACATGTATTTCGAATTGTTCGATTTTGATAAAAAAATCAATTCGTTTTTATTTCTTTTTGAGCAATTTATTTAACGAACTACTTGTGGTTCCTACTGTTTACAATTGTCATGAATATTTTTATTTCCTATTTTTTTTCTTTTTAGTTTTATTGATTTTTTTCTCATGGCTTTTACGGAATTTATGATCATAATTTTTTTTCTTTTTTTTTTGTAAACTGATTTGCATTTATTTAGTTTGGTATGAGAATTAAGCTAGTCAATAGCCTAGTCAACATGTAACACTTTATTAAATTTTAAGTTTTTGTTAATATTTTTTACAAACACATAAATTTTTTAGGAAACGATATAAATAATGAACAAGTTAATCCAAGTCAAGCTTGATTATACTTGATACTCTTTATACTCTTCAGATCAATACTTTTCAGATCAATAAATTCTCTTATTGAGTTTATCTTTACAAGAATTTCATAAATTTTAGAAAATATTTTATAAAACAACTGCCGTAGCAGCTGGGTCAACAATATATCTGATTAGAGCTTGAACTGTACATGGAGACGTAAGTGGCCTGGATTTTGTTCTCGCCTTTATCGATCCTTGCTGAAGCGCATTTTTAAATGTTTAAAATACTTTACATTTTAAAGAACTAATAATTTGAAAGAAACATTTTATTAGGAAACGTGAGGTCATGGTTTAGCCTCTGGCTCAAATATCCCGAACAAAACGAAATATGATACAATATTTCACGGCGACTTTCTCTTGGCAGATTTCCGGTAAATTAAATTGTCATGAAAAGCCTCTGAGATATAGATATTTGGTTATTTGGCTCTCCGACCATTGTCAGCTTGACAGAGCTATCGTCCATTGATATCAAGGACATAGCCTCGTTCATCAAACATTCTCGCTGGTTTTCCAGCGTAGGGTATTCGTGCTTTTTGGAAATTGCGCAGCCCTTGCGCTGACCAACTTCCCCCTCTTTGGATCGGAGGAACTTGGTCAGTGCAGAGGCTGCGTTCACCTGTGGCATCACAACGGGCCACTATGCGCGCTCAAGTGAGTTTTTGGGTAAATCAAAGCTACCACGCTCACCAAACCTCTGAGATATCAATGGGCTGGAGCTACAACTCATGCAGTGGTGTAAAAAGTTTGGTCGTATTCTTGTAGGGTTGTATAGGCCAGTTATGTATATGTTCACACACAGGTACTGCGTTTAAGTGCTTTCTTTGATTGTCTTTTACAGACGTTAAATATAGAACAAATTTTGTACAATGGGTCAATTCGACTTTCGAGTACTGTACTTGTCTTAATTGACAATTACACGTCCTCTAACCTAGAACAAATCTCTGAAAAAGCAAAAAGAATAATGATAGAGAATATTCTTATAGAATTTACTAAACTGCCTGAGAATGCCACGCTGATGATGAACACAATTACAATTACGTGGTCTTGATGTGTTGTAAGTCAGTGCAATGAAGAACTGTTCTGCCTTCCAATCCATTTTGCACCGTAAAAATTCACTTCGAATTCGGAATACATTTAGATTTTCAGAGATCTTCGATCTTAGGCCGCTGACTGTCATTTTTAAGAAGACGAAATGCAGGCAAGTAGCTGATTTTAGGAGGTATGTAATTGGCTTACAGAAACAGGTGCCAGGATAATAAGATTGTCAATTTAACCTGCTGTTTGAAAATTAATAAAAGATGCGGTGAAAAACTCATTAATCATAAATCTTCTTTAAGAGATGCCGCTGCATAATCGTCAAATGATGTACGTTATGGTTGTTTTTCCTTCTGCTTTCGCATTTTTAATACTTAAGTTTTATGGCGATAATTTTTGGTCTTCAAATTTGTAAATAAAAACTTTAGCGGCGATACCATGCCGCTCCACCAACGAAAACCTTCCCCTAAAGAAAGTCGAATATATTGCCAAGTTATCATCCTCGCGGAGGTTTTAACATTAAGTTTTATCTACCATATGCTCGGTATAATTTCATGGACCAGAGTCTCTGGTGGGAATCGAACCCACGACCCTCACGCTAATAATCTAGCACACTACCCACTAGAATACCAGGGCACCCTCCATCCGCCTATAAAATTCATCTCAAACACTAAAAAGTGAATTTCACGTATTCCTCTGCTTTTTGACGAGTCCACGTTGCGTAATGCGATGTACCTAATCTGATCTGTTCAATAGACTTTTCGACTGCATGCATTGTGTTACAAGTCTTGGAGAAAGCCCATTGTAATAGTATCAAGTGCCTTCTCAAAATACGATATAATGATTATTTTGTTAATATTTTCACTTATGCCGTCAATGCTGAGCATGTTCGTGGTGTGTGTTATATTGGAGGACAATATAAGTTAATAACTCTTTGTTTAGAATTGTTTTTTAATAATCTTCCATAGAAGCGTTTGTCTATTATAATCTTCATATTTTAAGCTTCTAGGCTCCTGTATTTGTTCTACAGAATATTGATTTTAACTTAACATAAATTTAAGAGAAGCACTCAGCTAGCTTTTGTTTACTTCGGTGGCTAGAATTTCAGCATTGTATTGGATTGTAATAGTTTTTGAGTTATATTTGGTATTTGGCGGTTACATTTGGTATTTCAACAATGTCTATTAGTGTACGTGTGATGTTATACTGTTCTATGAGGTAGAAACAGATGGACGAGGAGCTATTTTCAAACGTCATTCTTCTCAGTAATTTGAAAAAGTCTGTGATGGTTCTTCAGCTCTTTTTCGGAGAAGAACTTGTTATTGCTCAGTTTCATTGTAACTCTGTATATATCTAAACTACTGTACGTTTAAGGTGCTGAAAAGGCTTCGTTGACTACTTCTTCCAGCCAACAATGTTGAATTTTGAAAGCACTATGACTCAGTTTTTTGTTTGCATTTTTTTTATACATAGATTCGCTGTTCCTTGAACTCCATGGCATGTTTTAGTCAACTTTCTGTGCTAATTTAGTAATGTTTTCTTTGTGATTATATATATGTTCCTTTTACTCCTCTAGTGAGCAGAGGGCTGCAACAAGTTGATTCCAATTAGCTCGTTCATCAGCGCGATGTTGAACTTGTTCCACTGTAGACGTAGTTCGGATAGTTCGGTTGTGATTTGGCGTTTCCAGGTGTATGTTGGTCGTCCAATAAGCCTGCTTTCTTTGGGGTGCCAGTCTATGACTTTATTTGTGATGTCATCTAATGGCTTGCGAAGAGTGTGCCCAAAACGTTCCTACTTGCGTCTCCTTCTTTCCCTCTCAATTGGTTACTGGTTTGTATCTGGTCAGAGTTGGGCATTGGATATTATAGAGGGCCAGTAAACTTGCAAGTTTCTACGCAGGCGTATTTCACGTTTCGCAACCGTACAGTAATGTGGTTATAACGTTGAAGTTGCATAATTTTTACTTTGATGCGTCTCGATATGTTTCTTTGTGATTAGGTTAAAAGTATAATGTTAAGAAAATTTCCTTCTTATGTAAAGATTTTCCTTTCCGACATAATGTATAGACCATTGTGCTAAAAGGTATACATTTTCTTTTAAAATCCTTCATGCAGTAAAAACTCGCTTGATATTTGCAAATTACAGTCTTTTGGCCTACGCTTAACTCTTAATCTGTGCTTGACTTCTGACATCTGATACTTTAAACCCGTCTCAAAAGTTTCATAGAATTTAAAAAAAAGAAAAAAAAACAGGAATGAGAATTTTAGAAGTGTTATTACTTAATGCTCTCAATTCATGATATAATAGCTGTAGACAATGCTTATAGAGTTGTTTCCAATGTTTTTATTTTTTATTTTATTTGTTGTAACCCAAACTAAATATTTCAGACATTTTTAAGTATACAAAATAAGTTTGAAAAACATTTAAAAACTTTTAAATACTATTACAATATATGTATGTATGTATGTATTCTTTATCGATATGTTACTTATACTTACTATAAGTCTGTAATATATGTTTTTGGCTTTTTGTTATTATTATTATTATTGTTGTTGTTGTATTGTTTAAGGGCTATTACATTCCTGGATGGTCTTTTGTGTTGAAATTTTACATTGATTTCCTTTTTTTTTGGATTTCTTTTTTAAATTTTTTTGATTTTTCAAAGGCATGACTATGACTACTAGTCTTGACGGCCTTAAAAGAAAATAAAGAAAAAAGAAAAAAATCCCAAACAAAGTTTAATAGTTTGTATAATTTTGTATGACAAAGTTGCTGATGGTTTCTATGCATTAAAATATTTTTACAACAAAAGGACTTATTAAGTAGTAGTAGTAGTAGTAGTAGTAGTAGTAGTAGTAGTAGTATGTCCTTTTCTATGGGTAAATATGAAAAAAAAACAAACTGTTGTTAAAAACTTTTGTCAAAGCATAATTTGTTAATTTGTTGACATTAATACGTATGGGTATCAACAATGTCCGTCATACGTATGTACATACACAATAGAAACTATTTATGGAATTAAAAGGTTTTTGGTTTGATGGGCATTTTTCTGTTTTCAGAGCAAAAAGTCAATGAACTTTAAAGCAAAAAAAAAATACAAAAACCAACCAGAAAAATTACAAACACTATACAGAATGCAATACAATGAGAGGAGAATAAGTTTCAACTATGCACAAAATGTTTGTGACAGGCCGAACAGGTCCAGCCCTTAGACAGACGAATCTATATGTATACACATACACACACTAACACCAACACCAACTTACACATGTTACACATATTGGCAGTGGCAGAAAACTGAATGTATACATTCATTAGTTTGCTGGAAATTAAAATTTAAAAAAACTTGGATCCTAAGCAACAAGTATGCCACTTGAAAAAGTATCTTAGTTTCCAGGACCTTAAACACCTTTCTAAGTATCCCCATTATTTAATTCTTTTATATCCCATATATCCTGTTAAATATTCACGTATAAATGTGTGTGTGTGTGTCCAAATGTGCAATTTATTTCCGTCAAACAACAAAAGGCCAGTAAACCAAAAAAAAAAAAACAAAAAAGGATCACTGAACTTTTATGAATGGCCACAAAAAAAATTTCGTTGTCGGTTTTTTTTCCTGTATAAAAATTTATTTTATTATTTAGTTAGGAATTTTACAGCTGTGAATAAATAAAATAGTTTATTATATTCCTATACAATAACTTAATTAAAATGATAAACATCATTACCATCGTCATCGACATCGTCATCGTCATGCCGTTGTCGTCATCGACATGCACCAATGCCAAAAATTCTGGCCATTAACAATAACGCAACAACATTCACATCATCAGTAGCATAATTTATTTTATGAAAATAAATTAAACCGAACACTCTATAGACGAGTATTACAAAATGTAAAACTTATTATTAAATTGGTTGGAAACTCATACACACACTTACACATTTACGTATAAATATGTACACAAATCTACTTACTCCATAAAATTTTGCAAAAAAACGAAACAATGTTAACCAAAGTTGGCGACATAAATTACACAAACAAATAAGTTGATTGAACGTATTAAAATTATATTTAGAGGCTTAATTAAAGCCATATAAAGGCCTTATATGAACGATTTCTACAGGACAACAAAAGGGTACAAAAAGAGCAATTCTCCCATTTTGTGCAATTATTTGTTTCAGATCAATGTCTGCAGTATAGGATCTGCCTTCATTGATTTGTTAGGAATTTGTTGGGATCTTTGAAGTTGGAAGCCTATTTTTAATTCATTTTACTGCATTTTATGAAGATGGATTTCTTTTAGCCCGTGCTTGACTTCCGACATCTGATATTTTACACCCGTCTCAAAAGTTTCATAGAATTTTTAAACACAAAAAAGGAAGAGAATTTCAAAAGTGTTACTAAGAATTCGTTGCGAAGTATATGAGTTCAATCTCATCAGACATTATGGTATGTTACATCTAGTTATTAATGCACTGCCATCTTCTAAGTGCTTATTTCAGTAACAAAACGAAGCTGCACGTAGTTGTAGGTAGTGGGGTTGAACTTATAGACCTAACAAATCTTAATTACTTAATAGGCCATTACAGACCTCCAGTCAGGATTATGACATAGCTTCTCACACCACCCATGCTGTGTGTGTTCACTTTATCCACGAGTAGCGGAACTTACAGTTTGAAGTCGATTCGGAACGACAAATTTTGGGAAACTAATTCAGAATTTTACCCAGTAGACCGCTGAGAAACAGTCGCCGAAGAAACATTTTTCCATGTTTTGTTTTGTTCGAGATGTCTGAGCCAGGGGTTTCAAAAACAGCATTACGTCTGATAAACCAACACAATATCTACTATACTTAGGCGACTACACGTTAGCCAACACTTCAGAGGAAGTCTGTGTCGTATAGTAGTATTTCCTAAATTTTTATATGATTAATGTCTTGGTTGATATTTATCCGTAAAATATTGAGATGCTGACAGAAGTTGAGCAATCACATGGAAATCGTTTCATTATTTTGATGCTACGTAAACTGCATAGGATATTACCAGATTCAAATACATTTCCAAAGACACTCAACAGGCTCATGATCGTTGTCTAGTCCACTTGAGATGATCTTCGTAATTTTGTCTAATGTGTTGATGTTCCATAGTATTCTGTGTAATATTTTAGTTTAAGTTGAAATGGAACTGTTAAGTAGATCTAATGCCACTTCATTTCTGTCCACTCTTTGGTTGCTATGTACCCAAATTAGAAAAGTTGTTGATCGCTACTTTACATAGCATAATTTTTACATAATTGGTCATTACAACACTTCAGTAAGGATTACGACCTAGTTTCTCACACCACTTATGTTGTGTTTGTTAATTTTATACATGAGTGGCGGGACCTACGGTTTAAACTCGACTCCGAATGAAAGATTTTTGAGAAACTTTTCATGACAATTTTTTTATTTACCCTCAGAGCTTTGGCCAGAAATCTGCTGAGAGGAAGTCGCCGAAGAAATACTTTTCTGTATTTCGTTTAGATGTCTGACCTGACTTTACTTCTAACAACACAATACCTACTAGACTTCGGCGACTTTCCAGATCGCTATTTTGTTTATCAAAAATGTCCTAATCACTATCTGGCTGTTAGTAAAAGCATTCATTTGAGTTTAATTTACGTTTTTTCTACTCACATATTCATTATCTCATTGCTAAAAATACTTTCTTCACATAGTTTTCCACTGATGGACTCATTATCATACTTGCATTTTAATCAGTTGGACGGCAAAGTAGTTTTCAACACCTTATTTGCCTCATCGCAACGTTTGTTGTTAGTTAGTATATTCTTTGAATCTTTTGTAGTATTCGGACGTATCACTTCCAAGCCATTGATAAAAAATATACAACTAAAGTGAATTTTATCGCGATTTAAATATATCATCCCCGTATTGAGGCTAAACTTTGAAGGCACATTGACTGAAAGATCTTTAAAATAAAAAAAATATCGATTTTGCCGCATAAAAGAGACTGGGACAATGTCAGTCTGTACAACGCTTTTAAAGAGTATTTAACAGCACGCGCTGCATCCTATTTCGAAAGTCTTTCAGAATATCTAGTGATTGTATAAGACTAGGCACAAATAGATTAACGACATTATTACTTGAAAAGACCTGAATATATTACAACAATTAAAAACCAATGGCCTTATTACTCGTTTCACTCAATAAATCTGAATATATACACATACATCTACATATACCTAATAAAGGAATTAAACAATAAATAAATGTGTCCTCCATGTGGAACATATTTTTTTTAATTATGAATTTTGTATTGTTTTAACAACAATAATAATAATTACAATGAAAATAATTATTATCCGTGTTGTTAAATGAAATTAATACAATTTTTAAATTATTCATATTAAACTTTACAAATGTTTACATAAATATAATCACAAACATAATGAGAATTTTACGTTTGCTTTAAAGAGAATCTGTATACGAGGTTCCCGCAAAAAATAACCCTCAATGTGTTTTCTGATTGTTCTCCGCCAAGGTATTAGTACTTCTGGGATATATTACAGGTTTTGCTATTAATATTCTTGACAAACATTATAACTCTGATAATTGACGAAAAAGGGTCGATCCGTATGGTACTAACTAACATAACCTATTGATTTGATCACATAAATACAAAGCAATTACAAATTCTATAAAAGACTAGTTATTACGATTTCTGTCTTACATACTTAATTGGTCATTAAAACCCTTTAGTTCAAGATTACGATATTCTTACACCACCCATGTTGTGTGTGTGTATGTGTCAGTTTTATCCAAGAGTGGCGAGACCTACACTTAAATGTCGAATCCGAACAACAGGGTTTTTAATGACAATTTTATTTACTCGAAGAGATTTGCCAGAAGACTGCTGGGAGAATCACGCCGAAGAAATATTTTGTCATATATCGTTTCGTTGGAGAAGTTTGAGTAGGGGTTTAAACTATATGACTTCATGCGATTTAAGACTTATAGTTGCTCTCTTTAACAACTTGATTTTTAGCATTTAGTATGAGTTTTTGGAGGTCTCTGCCAGCCGCTAATGAATCACCTTTGCATCCAATAAATAAAGAGATGCCTTTAAAGTAAATGCTAAGCTCTATTAAGCTATGTAGACTGAATTTTGGGTTCCATAAAGTAATGAAAGACATTTGGTTCCAACAAGATGAAGCATACATACATGCGCTTATCAATCGATTTATTGCAAAATCAAAATGGTGACACCTTACTTTTCAGGAGAGTGGTCTTGTTCACTGGTCACCTCGTTACATACAGGATCGGTCATTACAACCCTTTAGTCAGGTTTACAGCCTAGCTTCTCACATCACCCATATTCCGTGTTTAAAGTCGCCTCTGAACAACAGGTTTTGCCAGAAGATTGTTGAGAGAAAATCGCCGAAGAAATATATTTTATATTTCGCATTGTTCGAGGTGTCTGAGAAAGGATTTGAAGCATGGCTTCACATCTAATAAGCCAACAAAATATTTATTAGACTACGGCGACTTCATACGATTTAAGGCTTGCAGTTAATCTCTTTTACAAATTAGTTGCTGATCTCTCATAAATTCATATTGTCCTCCTCGACTATAGTTGAGATGTAGTATTTAGTATGAGTTTTGCATTGGATATAGGCTCGACCGATGATAGTCTTGGAAGTCTTCTCAAGCGGCTAATGAAACACCTTTATATACATTAAAATTGATTGTCTGATGCGGCTTATTTCTTATTTCCGACGAAATATGAAACCGATGCCATGTATGTATGTATGTATACGTAACAAAGAAAAAATTCGAGTTCTTTAACACCTATTTCCCATATTACGATAATAATTCTTGCTTTTAGACATTCACTGCATTAATTATAAAAATATTTAATTTCTAATACAAATAAAAAGCCTTTTATATATAAAAACATAGATATATGTATAAAATGTTATAATAATGACCTAAAAAGAATTATTTTAAAAGAATATAGTTTAGTAAATGAAAAAAAATCCTCCGTCATAAGAATATTTTATATTAACCGACAAAATTTTTCCCAGTAGTTAATCAGAATGACAGCAAAAAAAGCTTAAGCGCCAAAAATTGCTGTGATAATGCTTATATGAGAAAGCAATTCCATTCATTTTATACATTGGAACAAAATGTGTCTTCATACAAAATTTTGTTGCTCTAACTTGATTTGAACAAGAAATAAATAATAAAAACCTTCCCCTGTAAAATTTCGTTTTTGTCGCTTGAGCTTTTTTTGCGGTTATGGCTCGATATTAAGCTATGCGGACTGAATTTTTGTTTCAAATAAGTAATCAAAGACGATTGGTGTCAACAAGAGGAAGCAACTAGCCACACATGCGATTAACTGTCGATTTATTGCAAAATTAATTGGGCGGTAACTTCGTTTTCAGGAGTAGTTCTACTCACTGGCAGCTTGGTTCGTGCCATTTAAATCCTTTTTATTACCTTTTATTGGAGTATGTTATATCACTGGTTCAGTAATACTTTTATCACCGACCCCTATACATTTATTACTGACATTATTTATTTTTTTATATGTCTACTGATTAAATATTAAAACTTTATTTAAAACAAAAATTTATTTCATATCACGTTAATTAAAAAGTTTACAATTACATATGCAAGATTGATCGTAACACGGCAATTGTCCAGTACTATCTGTAAGAATTTTAAAAACTCATCTACCAAAATTAATTTTTTCTTTCATTGTTATTCTTTTATTATTTTTTGCCAAAAAGTTCTTAGACTTTACAATTATTGTCATTTTTTTGTTTGTTTTGCCTTCTTCCGAAAACTCGTATATGGAACATTTGTCATCATCTTATTGTAAGGCAAACTTCTGCTGTTGAGCCTATTATGCTCATGATATATTTTAAATAAACGACAACACAATAGGCAGCATTGCGACAGACGAGTAGACAGTAACACAACAAATTTGGTTAGAAAAGTCATAAAAATGAACACATCTCTTACTAAATATTTTCATTCATTCATTCGTTCATTCATTCATTTGTTCGTACATTTATTCATGCTGTTATCTGACATACATTATTTGCTGTTACAGATTATTATGATAAAAATTCCTTACAAAAACAATAACAAGAATAAAATAAAATATGGACCATACAATACAATATACCACATGAAAAATTACATGCATCGGTATTTTTCAAAACAAAAAAATAAAAAAAATTAGCAAAACATAATAATGTTGCACATGTGTCTGTTGCATGCCTCAATGACAATATGCTGTAACAATAGTCACATCAGAATGAACCATAACTAAAGCAAAATATTTCATAATTTATTACACGAAAGTCTACATCGCAATGATAATCATAAATGATAAGAACAGTCATTTCATTTGATTTGACTGTCCATTTGAGCAAAAAACAAAAATTTTAAAATATTTTTTAAATTCCAGTGTGCAAAAGCGAAAATTAATATTAATTGCAGCAAAAGTTATTAAATATGATGACTGACCAATAATATTTGCTTTCAGATATTTTGATTTAAAGTTTTAATTTAAATAAAAGAAATATAAATTTAAGATGTGAATATTTTAAATAAAATTTTTAATTTAAGAGAATTTCAAGCACTTTTAATAGAAGAGAGGTAAGACGAAGTTCTGCTTGTGGATATAAGATTTCAATATATTGTTATGTTTGCTTTTACATCGCTTAACAATAAAATTATAAACAAAAGCTACAAAAAAATTATCGTACTGCTCAATATAGCAACAAACACCAGCATAAAAAATGGTAAGGTTAGGTATGGTAAACAAGTAAACAAAAATATACAAACTACATTACAAGAATAAATTTAACAAAATGCACAAAAAACAATAATGAATGTAAACAGCGATGTTTACGTTTATAAACGTTTCGAGAAGGCGAAGTCACGAAAATTCGTCTTCAAAAATATTCATCAGACTGTATATCCTGCCATATAAAAAGCAAGGCAAAGCAGGCGAGTGAGTTAGTGAAGTTCACTCAGTCCTGAGTGAAAACGCAGTGCGTTTGAAGAAAGTAATCGTGATTTGAAGATCTCCGTTACAAAGATCTGTCGGACAATTGTCTAGTAATTTTTAATTTATGCGAAGGGTATAAACAGAGGAATAACAAGGAACTGCAATTGTTGTTGTTTACAAGTTGTCCGAATAATAAAGAATTTTAATTAAAACTAAACACACATTTATTATTGTTTTACTTGCAATCTACGAGCTCATATTTCAAACTTTTTTAAAAGGTCAGAACGTAACAATATTTATGCACTCAAAGACTTTATTACTGAGAGCGCTTCATATACAATTAGCTGAGTGAAAGATCAAGTTCTCTCTCAATGGATTTTTGTGACTTACTTGCTCTACGAATAGTTGCTGTCTGTGGGAGTGAGCTCAACATAACAAGTATTGGATCTTTATTTACGCACTTCTTATCTTTCAATTTAAATAAACCAAGGTGTCTACAAGAGATACCATCTTATTGACGCCATTATGTTTCGAATATAATATCGTTCATATGTGCACCAAAACTTCTCTGGGTGGAGCGTAACAAATATGTTCCATTTTCGATAACTCTGGTGTATAAATCTGACTGAAATTAACCGATGGCGTAGGTCATGTTGGCTTTAAGCATGGCTGTGGTTTGTGGCGGTTATTCGCATACATCTGTGACTTAAGAAAACCCTTAATAAAAGTCGAAATGGCTTGATCTCAGTATCCAGTTCACTTGAGATGACCATGACTTCAAATCATTCGTGCAGAATATCCAATGCGATATGGAACGTGTAGTACGTAGCGTCATTATTTTAAGACTACAGAATAAGTTGGTAAACATCTACCTATTGTGCTCGTCTGACCTGGCCATAGTCATTTTCGAAGATATATGGGCCTAGGACGCCGCCAGCCTGAAATCTGCACCAGACTACGGTATTTCGAAATGCATTGCACTCTGTTGGATTGGTATCATTACGAGTTCGACAATTTTGTTGGCGCACGAAATCATTCCTTCCTATTGCTGAAGATGAGTTTACGTTTAAAATTGGGGCTAGTTGGCAACACTGATCAATTGAGACTAATGGTCGTATACTTTGATTTGGAAAAGTAGAAGGAATAAATGCAAACTAATTTGGAAAATGTAGCTTCAACACAATGACCGTTATAAAATTTGGTAGCTCTCTGGAAGACCCGATACTAAAAAAAATTGCCATAGCAGAGAAAAAGGTCTCATTCTTCATCTCAATACATTTCTTTGAATGAGAGCGTGTTAATAACCTTGTAAATCGGAGTCTTTTAACTGAAAACGCAACAATACTTCTATTAACAGGCATCACTTAAATTTGAACAACTTGAGTCATCTAGTTGGTGTGTCTTAACAATGGCATGCTTGTCAATCGAAGGATATAAACAAATATTTTGAAAAATACACGTAATACACTAAAATGAGAGCAGCTTTAGATTGTTATCCTTACCGTATCAAACACAGAGCTTGTCGTTTGCCGCATATTTGTAGTCGCTGACTGGCATAAGAATTTTTAACGACCCTAACTTGTAACAGCTTAAACATCTTGTCTCGTATAGGATCGAATGGAAAGGGTTCATTGTGGCCCTGTGTTCATTTTCGGAACCGTTGGACATTATAACTGCGAACGGAGATGCTATAATTTTTGTAATTGGCTTCAAATGTCTGGTATGCTTTGATATTTGTGATGTATAGAAGATACAATATACAGAACAGATTTCCCGCTCGTCCAACACCAATTAGACACATACTATGCGCTTAGCTGCACTCCCTAGAAGTTATGAAAAAAAATTCCCCCCATTTTATTAACAGAATTTGTATCATTAACATGAAGATCTTTTAAAACAAATTTCCTTAAGAATTTAACATCGTAACTGAAACAAAAAACATTTCTAAATTTTTTTTATTTTTTTCTCTTTATTTGGTGTATTAGTACAGCTCAGACATACTATCTGCAATTTTTAATTACATTCCATTTCTAATAGTTGACATTGAACTTACCGCAAATTTATTGTCGACTTTGGTAAAGTTCACACCTTCGGGCGTAAATAAAACTTCGTCGATCCAAAAAGATTTCTATTAAAACTTCATGCATATGGACTCCCAGTATCACACAGATAAAAACTTTAAGCTTTAGAACTTCAACTAAAAATTAAGCAAAATGTAATTTATAATTCTCTTCTCCTCTCTCTCTCTCTCTTTTTCTATCTTTCCTTTTAACACTGAGACTCTTAGTGAAAAAATGTAAAGAACGATGCAGAAAAATTTTTCAAAAGATATTTAAAATTGCCACTAGAATTTTTACTATAAAATAACTGTTTTTTTTCCAGTAAAAAAAATTTGGGAGAAAAATAAAGTGGAAGAAAAACTATCGAAAAAGGGAATGTATATGAACATGCGAGTATATACATACATATATTAGTAAATATTTGTATGAGTTTTAAACACGGAATTGTGTTGAATGCGGTAGTCTTCTGGAGTAATGTACCAAAGGTTGAATTTGACAAAAGGGGTTGAGTGAGAAGTGTTCTTTTTGTCTTTTTTACAGAAAAAAAAAAATTATAATAAATTTTAGAGTAGAATATGAGCTCGTAGATTGCAAATAAAATACAAATAAATTTGTGTTTATTTTTAATTAAAATTCTTTATTACTCGTACAATTCTGTCAATCACTGTTCACAACTTGATGTAAACAACAACAATTGCTCTTCTTTGTTATTCCTTTGCATAAACAATAACAATCACTAAACAATTATTCGACAGATCTTTGTAACGGAGATCTTCAAACGACGATTACTCTCTTCAAACACACCGAGTCTTCACACAAGACTGACTGAACTTCAATCTCCCTAAGCTTTATGGATGTTGAAACTTATTATTTTTTATTTATTGCAGGATGTGTGGATTTATAATTATTTTCTGGTTTCTAAACTAAACTTAGATTAAATATTCATAAGCAATGATTTTTAAGTAATTTTTATTTCATTATAATGCAACGACCTTCCATTATGTATAAAACACAATGTTGTTTACATTGCTCTGGATCGATCCTTTTGTGATAGTTTTCGCTCGTTTCTTTGCCCATTTCGGACGGTATCTTGGAAATAACTTGACGAGTGCTATTTTCCAAAAGTGCCAACGTTAGACAGTTATATGCGTAGACATGGTCTTTGCCCAAAAGAGTAAAACGGCTTCAATTGACATGCAAAAATCTGAATTTACGGTTTGTGGAATATTCTCATGCGATAAAACCTTAGTCGGTGATGTTGTATGGCTTGTAGCACCATTTTTTAGAAACCACATAACGTCCTGTTTATAATCTTCAACTGAAGGCTAATAAGAGTCTGTTCACACTGGTCATAACTCTTTGAAAAGCAAAAGAAAATTTTTTCAATAAATTAGCTTTGAAGGTCAGTTTGTCTAATACTCAATCTGCATATTTATGGCTTTGTGAATGGTCAGCCAACTGTAACATGAGTTCGACTCTACATTAATGGAGCCGCAAATCTAGATTCAAAATATGCCTTAATGCGTCGTTACATAGACCCAGTTAGTAACAATGTGGTGGTATCGATAAGTTCAGGTTATCCGTCACGTATTCTCTAATAGAAGTGACATTTAGAAGAGTGTGTACATTGCGAAAATGTATTGGACTCTTCAGATCTGGAAAGCTTCAAGTCTCTTTAAATCTTGCCGATTCAATGCACAGTAGGTCGATTATTAGGAAGTCGCCGTAGTCTAGCAAGCAGTGTGTTTGCTTATTACACGTGATGCTATGGTTCAAACCCCAGTTCAGATATCAAAACGGAAATATGAAAAAAATATTTCTTCAGCAACTTTATCTCAGCAGATTTCTGGCAAAAGCTCTGAGAGTAAATAAAATTGCTATGAAAAGTTTCTTCAAAAAAAAAAAAAAAAAAATGCCGTTCGACCTTAAACTGTAGGTCTCGCCACTCATGTATAAAATTAACACACGCAAAGGTCGTAATCCTGTTTGAAGGGTTGTAATGACCAATTATACATATGTATGTACAGCTGCGTGCAACTAATTAAGGACACGAAGCTTACATGTGAGCTTGAAGCAAAAAATACAAATGGTTGTATGATATTGTCAAAATTTGTCCAAGTTTAGTTAATTAAACTGTTAGTCGTAGAAAATAACTACTTATTGTGTCAAATAAATTATTATTTATAAAGCTGTGAGCCATTTTTTTAAAGAATATTGATTTCATCCGTGCATATAATTAAGGACACCCCGTAAACTTCATGAAAAACATTTACTTATTAGAAAAATAATCAATATTTTTTTGCAAAACCATTGTTGTCGATAACAGCTTGACATTTCCGAGGCATCGAGGTAACAAGAGTTTCATAAAAACTGGTTGGAATGGCCTCCCAAGCTTTCTTTGTTTCGGCGAAGAGATCATCAAAATTGCTTATTTTTACTGAGCTTACTTTGGTTTTTACAACTTGTCATAAACTCTCAATCGGGTTGAGATCTGGACTGCTTGAAAGCCAATCAAGTACAGCGACCGAATTGTTTAAAAACCATTGTTTGATGTGATGAGCCGTATGCTTCGGGTCATTATCTTGTTGAAATGTCCATGTTACTGGCATATTCTCGTCAGCATAGAGCTTCATTGCATCGCTTAGGATTCTTTCATATTGGAACTTGTCCATGTTTCCGTCAATTTTGTGCAGCGGCCCAACACCGCATGACGACATAGCACCCCAAAGCATAATATAACCTCCTCCATGCTTTAAAGTGGCCCGGGTGTATCTTGGATCAAATTCTTTTAACTTTGGCCGGCGAACATATTGTTTTTCATCGGGAGAGACTCTATTAATTTTTGTTTCGTCCGAAAATAACACTCTTTTCCATTCCACAGCGGTCCAATGGCGGTATTTCGTGCAAACTCTATTCGCTTCTTCCGGTTACGGTCAGACAAAAATGGTTTCATTCGGGAAACTCTTCCAAAGAGCCCAGCTGCTCGCAATCGACGTTTTACTGTGTCTACAGATGGTTTTGCTCCGTTTTCACCAAAGATTGCTATCCGAATTTCATTTGCTGATTTATGCGGATTTTTTTTCGACTCGCGGACAATCAGTGCATCTTCACGAACTGTCGTAATTCGGCTTCTTTGTTTACGAGGCAGCTTTTCAGCTTTCGAATGTCTTCTGAAATATTGAACCGCTTATGGAAAGTTGTAAAAACCAAAGTAAGCTCAGTAAAAATAAGCAATTTTGATGATCTCTTCGCCGAAACAAAGGAAGCTTGGGAGGCCGTTCCAACCAGTGTATATGAAAGTCTTGTTACCTCGATGCCTCGGAAATGTTAAGCTGTTATCGACAACAATGGTTTTGCAACAAAGTATTGATTTTTTTTCTAATAAATACATGTTTTTCATGAAGTTTACGGTGTGTCCTTAATTATATGCACGACTGAAATCAATATTCTTTAAAAAAATGGCTCACAGCTTTATAAATAATAATTTATTTGACACAATAAGTAGTTATTTTCTACGACTAACATTTTAATTAACTAAACTTGGACAAATTTTGACAATATCATACAACCATTTGTATTTTTTGCTTCAAGCTCACATGTAAGCTTCGTGTCCTTAATTAGTTGCACGCAGCTGTATGTATACATATTATGCATGTAGGTCGATTATAATTACTATAATCACCCCGTAATTATTAAAGAGTGGTAAAGTTTCGATTCCAGCTTTTTTTAAAATAAATTTTAATTCTTTTAAGCCTTTACATACAACAACAATATACTCTTTAATATTACTCTACAATGTACTGCATGAGTAAAGCACATTCCCTGGGCCTTTATCTGTATGGAGGAAAATGGAAAATTTTCATATTTCTATTGAATTTATTAATCCTTCGTACACAACCCTTTCATTGGCTGTACCGTTATTATATAGACAGAAAACAGGAAACTTCGTAGCAAATGTTCAAACCATTAATTATATCTGTCGCACGCCCATTGCAATAAACTAAAATATTATTTCTTTCCCTTTCTCTTTTTTTCGTTTTTTGTTTTTTCTCTTTCCAACTGTTTTATAGTTTTTGTCTTTGTTGCACTCTTTTTTTTTTGGTTTCTTCAATTTTCGAAATACATGTGTCAGGATGTGGAGTTTGAAATAAATTTTCATAAATTTTCATACATGTACACACATATGTATGTATGCGTATGTATGTGTATTTTTCTTAAGAAATAAATAATTTTTCTAAAAAGTATTTTTTAAAACAAAATCGAATTATTTAATAAAACACAACAAAAAATTTAAATAAATATTAAGAATTTTTTTGTTGAACAATTTGTTTAAATCTAATTGGGTATTTGCTTAAAAAAGATTATACATGGTTTTTCAATTGAGTACAGCATGTCTTGAAACCTATCAGAGGCTTTAAAGCTATATTATTAAAATTTTCTTAAAGAAATTTGATTCATTTTATGCTTCACAATGAAGCAATTTCCATTATTTAGAGGACTAAATACTCTTACTTACTCACTTATATACTTAATTTGGCATTACGACCCTTCAGTCAGGATTACGACCTAATGCCACTTGGAGCGATGGGACTCAGAGTGTTTTGCAGAGGTGTGCTGAGAAGAAGCGGTCCTAGAAATATTTTTTTCGATATTTCGTTTTAATAATAAGGTAACACACTACTTACTAGACTACTACAACTTCGTAATAGATAGACTGGACTAGAAACTCTAAAAATTTTAATTTAATTTTTGAATTGTATTTAAAGAAAATTTGTAATCCTTTTTCTTCTTTAAAGGAGGTACGCAAGTGCTTGGCAGCTGTTTCTGTTTGTAAACAATGCCCCCTAGAATTTTGTGTTAGTCTGTTGAGCTGTACTAATTTTTATCCTTGAGCGCTAGACGTTTTCAAGAGAAGAAGCTGCCTGAACTTCATAGTTACGAAGAGTAACATATGGACATAATTGCTTTCAAAAGCGCTCCAACCAAATTAATTAATTTCAGTAAGACAACGCACGCAAATAGTAGTTATCTAGTAGGTAGTGTGCTGGCTTATTAAAGATGAGGCCACGGTTCATATCTTTCAGCAGATTTATAGCAAAAACTTTGAGAGTAAATGTAACTGCCATGAAATGTTTCTCAAGAACCATTCGGAGTCGCCTTTATACTGTAGGGCTTGCCACTCATGTATAAAATACTCACACACACCATAAGTGATATGAGAAGCTAGGTCGCAATCCTGACTGAAGCGTTGTAATTACCAATTATATTATGTATGTATGTTTGTTTACCCAAGTGTTTAATTATATGGGCGCGACACATGAGTGACTAACTCCGACGTGCAGCTTATATGCTATTTATCACCTCTATTGGGGTTTTGACAAGATTCAAAGCTGTTTATAGCGTGAAGCGCCACCTTTCAATCTAACCTAATGTAGTTACTCTTGGTTTCCTCACCGTGCCTTTGCGAACAAAAACCTAATTTGGAGTTTTTTAAAACGTAACTTTACAGCAAAGAATAAGTACCGAAAAATACTGTAGTCACGCCGTAGGTTCATCTTACCTTTCAGTAGACTTTGCGTTTAATGGTTTTTGTTACAGATAGTTGCCGAACGTAAAGCTAAGCGAATTTCGTTCCATGTTCCTATAAAAACTGTCGTTGACAATGATTGCTGGATACGGTACGTAGTATGAGTGATATTAAATCAAACGATTTATTACGTATACGCTCCATGTCGGTAACATTAAAATTACATGACAGCAGTTCATTAGTAATTGAAGCGTACAATTCAAGTCAGGTGTTCTCAAGGTTATGTGAACACAGTATTAATCAGCGAGAGTGGGTGTTGGGGCTTCGATTAGCACTATAGACTCTGGTCTATTATACTTAATTGAATGTAAAGTTTATACAAAAAATTGTGAAAATATATTACTGATCATAAAAAATCAACATCATCAACTTTCCGAATTCCAAGACAAGTAATTGGTATCGCTTGCATAAGCATTTCAGGTAAAAAAAATCGAAACGAAAGACTTTAACCTGTACTTGTTAAGTGAAATTTTTTAGTTGAAAATAGTTACTGATTATTTCTGATGAATATAACTAATCAATTGGATGTCCTAAACTAATGCGTGTTACTTTAATTATTAAAAAAATTATTCCCAGTTTTGTGCAATATTCTGTTGAAATTATTGCCAAACAAAGTATTCAAACTGGAAGACAAATGCCTTTGGTACTGCGACACAATTGCAGTTTTCAATGTCTTCTTTGGTTTCACGAAACAGTAGACAGAAGCACAGTTTTACGATAATAATGTTGAATGCACGTAAACTGAGTAATTTTATTAGCACTTTTAATAACAATCATCATAGTATCATGAATCATAATATTTTCTAAGCTATTTTTCAGTTAACATTCCTAACACTTTTGACTAATTTGGTTCACTTTTGCACAGTTTTTGACAATTAAAGAGTAACTTGTTGTTATGTTTTCATTTGTTTTTGTCTATTATCGCATTAGAAAAAAAAAACTCAGAAATAAATTATCATTGAATTGTTTAAATGAGCCATTTAACAAGTGACTGAATAGCATAGCTTTGGCACTTTAAAATCAAACCATATGTTTTTAAAGTGCTTTTTAAATTGTGTGTAAATGTTTGTACTGTTGTGTTATGCTGTGCCTGCCTGCCTGGTAAATTAATTCGTGTGCCCTGTAGCATATCAGAACCATAATTCTAATAATTCGCACTTTACCAAAAGCTTTTGCTAATAATTTTGACCATTAACACCGCATCTCCACCACCATAAGCAATCAAACATGCAATCATATATTTAATAGCTTAACTCATATATACATACATACATACAAATATACCATACATATATATGTAGATATACAGATATATAAGCTTGTGTAAAATATTTGTTGTTGTTGTTGTTTAAAGTCTATTTGGCTATATGGGGCACGCATATACGCGCATACCCTTTAAACTTTTGTATTGTGTTTACAGATGTTTAATGTTTGGACACTTGGCACTTATGGTTGTTAAAATTATACAAATAACCAGCGTAATAAAATTTTTGAAACCAACACTCAACCCTGATACTGTCTCCTCCAGCATTTTAGCCAGATAATACAATGGAAAATAACCAAATATGTATAATGGGTCAATGGTAAAGAAAAATGAGAGAAAAAATAAAAATAAAATAATTGACTCGAAATTATACAAGTTTATGTTGCACTATGGCGATAATATTATATCGTATACATATATCATCTAAAGTCGATATGGTCGAGTAGATAGCGTGTTGTCTTATTAAACATAAGGCCTCGCAGCAAACCTCAGGTCAAACATCTCTTACAAATCGAGAAATTAAAAAAATAATTATTCGGCGACTTTCAAACAAATTGCTGGCAACAACTTACATTTTTACCTTTTAAAAATGTTTAAAATATCAGCTCGTAGATTGCAAATAAAGTAAAAATAAATTTGTGTTCAGTTTTAATTACATACATAATTGGTCATTACAAACCTTCAGTCAGGATAACGATCTAGCTTCTCACACCACTTACGTTGTGTGCGTTAATTTATGTATGAGTGGCGTGACCTACAGTTGAAGTCTACACCTAACGACAGATTTTTGAGAAGCTCTTCAGAGTTTTACCAGAAATATGCTCAAAGGCATTCGCCGAGGAAATATTTTTTCATATTTTCGTTTTGATGTCTGACTTGGGATTTGAACCGTGGCCTTACGTCTAATAAGCCTGCTAGACTACGTCGACTACAAATTACGAAAATGAAAAATCTAGATACCGGTGTTTTGGTTTTACATCGCTTAACATTAAAATTATAAACAAAAGCTACAAAAAGTAAACAGTTTAAGCAGTTTAAAATTATCGTACTGTTTAATATAACAACCAACACCAGCATAAAAAAATGGTAAACAAAATACAACAACAAACACATGCATTAAAAATGGTAAACAAGTAAACAAAAATATACCAACAACACTACAAGAATAAATGTAAACAAAATACACAAACAACAATAATGAATGGTATTTACATTTATAGAGATTTCAAGAAGGCGAAGTCACGAACATTTACCTTAAAAAACATTAATCAGGCTGCTTACTTTGACATAAAAAAGCAAGATAAAGCAGGCGAATTTCAGTTAGTCTTGTGTGAAGACATGGTTTGTTTGAAGATCTCCTCTATAAAGATCTGTCGAACAATTGTCTAGTAATTGTTATTGTTTATGGAAAGGGTTTAAACAGAGGAATAACAAACAAAGCAATTGTTGTTGTTTACATCAAGTTGTGAACAGTGGCACACATAATTGTGCGAATAATAAAGAAATTTAATTAAAACTAAACACAAATTTATTTTTATTTTATTTGCAATCTACGAGCTCATATTTTAAACGTTTATAAAAGCAAAAACGTAACAATATCATCCAACCCTATTGCCCTGACAAACTTTAGTATGCTGCTTGGTGTTAACTGGAGCAATTGAAAATCCAGAATGTTCTCTGGCATGGATTAATGCCCCACATGCTCCAGGAATGTGTTCATCATCACAGAAATCTCTATATGGGGTTCAAGATGAACGCCATTCTGCATTTACATTCTTAGGTATCAGTACCCTGTCAAAAGACAATTTACAAACCAAAGGTTATTCTTGGACACTGTGAGGCATGATTGAAATGATCCTCTAATCTAATTTCCCAACAAAAATTTTGATTGAATCACATGCATTTTGTTTGAGAAAATTCCTTGAGAAGATCCCTTTCTTTTTATCTTTCCTTTCGTTGAGTATTTGTTTCTAAGTATTTGTCTCAGAAGAGTTCTGGCCCCATCAGTGGAATGATGTTTCCACCTTGGATGTGGGCGTTTACCTCCTTGTAAGTTCATCGGCCTGCTTAATACCTGCGAATTCCCACATGACCTGGTACGCATCAGAGGGTAACCATATTTTCCATACAAAGCTGATTTAGCTTTTTTGGATTTTCTATATAACCTTGTGAGAGTCGTGTGTAAGTATCGCAGACTAACCGTCTGACAGTATTTCTATATCACTTACTTTATATCTTCTTATGCTTATGGTCTTTTATCATTAGTAAGCATTTACAATGCCGTAGTTATGTTGTTTAGGAGCTGGATAACACGGTTTTCTGTGTTTAATTTTAGAACAAAAAATGCTTCAGCGGTAAGGCTAATTTATTCCTTAGACGGTGGGTACATCTACAAGCAATATTGTCGCATGTAGGAGAACTGAAAAAATATTTCTTTCGGCGTTTTCCTTTCAGTAGTGTTATGTTAAAAACTGGGAGTAAAAAAACTGACATTGGATAGAATTGGTACACAGAGTATGGGTTGTGTGAGAAGCTAGGCCATAATCCTGACTATGGGGTAAGGACCAATTAAGTAAGTAAGTAAATATATCATCTAGAACCACGAATGTAAATTAAGGTCTGTATATTGGCTGTTTGGCTTCTGTAAAAATTTGATATGATGCTGAACATTTATAAGTCGAACCATAAGTTCTTAAACTGTTGTGTTTTCTTGAATTCTTTGTGAACTCTTTTTAATTGTTTTTAACAAAAAAAATTTATCAAGTAATAGTCGTTTAAATTAGCGTTTAATCTCTAATAGTTTTCAACTAAACCGATCTGTCCAAATAATTGATGAAGTTAATCTATGAGACATCACCACAAATGTTTAGAAAGAGTGCCTACAGATAAAAAAACAAAAATTTACGTGCCAGAAACACGTTCTCTGAGGTAAAAGAAATGAAGTTAAACGTGAATAATTTGTAACAGAACGTGCATGAAAATGTAAAAATTTACGATCTTCGACAAAATATTTTGGTAAAAATATTTTACTTCTGCTCCTTTTTCCGTGTTGGTTTTTCATTTAAAATTGGTAAAAAAAACGAATTAAAACAAAATGCAAGAAATCAAAAAAGAAAAACAAAAAAAGGTTTATTAACCCTTATAATTTCTATGTTCTTTTCCCCTTTGTTATTGTCTTTCTACACATATTTTTTTAAAGAATTTTTTTTAGTATTTTCTGTTGTCTTTTCTTCTTTAGCAATTTAAAATTTTTTTTTTTTAATTTTTTGTTCACATATTTTAAGAGATTATCACACTTTTTGTTTTCAACCCAAAAGATGAGTATTTCATGAGTATTGTGTTAGGGAGAGTATGTGGAAACTTTGTTGTTTAGCAGATGAGGTGCATCTCGAAAAACAACAGCAACATTAACAACAAGAAAAAAAAAGAAGAAAAAAAACCGAAATAGAGATTTTCAAAAGTCTGCAATCTGTCTTTCATAGTTGGTCTCTATCAACCAAATGATGCGGAAATTTTTAATAAACAAACAATTTTTTCTCTCCCCAATCACTCGGTTCAAAACGCGCACGCGTTTAAATCTCTCATTTTGAGGAGAAACTCACCAATAGTGCAACCAACATTTAGCTGAGAGGAAAACAAATAGTGACCGGTAACTCCGAAATGCACATTTTTACTCGTATAATGTATGGATTTCGATAGCAGAAGGTTGTCGATTATTGTTGCTGTTGTTGTTGTTGTTCTTACGTTTCTCTTCATGTCATTTCATGGTACATATTGTGTAGGTATCCAAAATCTAGAGTTTCTGTGATACTTTTATTAGTGAGTGCATTAAACGTATACGTATACGTAATAAGGTGACCAGAGGGTGAACATTTTTATAATTATATTGAAACCGATTTTTCCCGAATATTGACATTTCTTTCATAAACTAAGGTCAAAATTCATAGTGAGCTTAACTTTCGCCAGTATATTACTGATGATAAATATACAGTGGGGGGCAAATAAGCAATATTTAGATTGTGACTGCTGGTTTCATTTCATTTTATATTCATAGAAAAACCAAAATTTAAAACAGGGACAAAGAAATTTTTTTTTGGAAATATTTGTACTGATTTTCCTTCAATACGTGATAGAAGTATAGAATCGAATAAGGAATAATTGTCTGCAAGGCCTAAAAAATTGCTATGTTTTCTTATCATGTTAGACACATAACAATAGGAACAGGAAAAATTACCGCTGCTTAGCTCATTCGAATTCAAGAAGTAAAGTTTAAAAGAAAGCCAACAAATTAAGCAGAAAGGAAAGCTTTAAAATTTGTATAATGAAGCTGTCATGGGATGATAATAGCACGTATAAAGTCAAACAAAACTTGCCAAGCGACTAGGCCTTTCCCCATGGGGAATGCTTCACATAAGGAGCCACAGATTGTTTGACACCGCTCTCTGGAGAAAGAAAAATTATTTGTTTCTGTTTACTTATTAGGGAAAAATCCTGAAGGTAGCTCTATAGACTGGTTGCATTAATTCACCATCATCTGCCTGGGAAAAGGACGTAGTGTATAATGAATGGAGGAGAAGATGTTTATATTGATTCCAACACCGGATAAGCCTTAGGACAAGTCCAGTCCAGTACGGACGATCATAGTAACATGGAATGGAAACATGGAATATGATTGCAGGAAAGTAAAGTGTAATACCTAATGTAGAATGGCTTAAGCAGGATGGCTATCAAGACTAACTAGCCTAGCATTTTACAGCCTTGGTGGTTGATTCACCAATGACCAATAGCATAGGAGACGCTGCAGTCTAATAAAAACTGGTGTTCTAAAAAGTTACAATTCGAAAAGTACGCATGTGACTGGCTTAAGATTATCGGACGATACCATAGTCAAGTAGGTAGTGTGTTGGTTTATTAGACGTGAGGCCACAGTTCAAACCCCAGGTAAGACATCTCCATTAAATCGAAATATGAAAAAATATTTCTTCGGCAACTTGCTCTCAGCACATTTCTGGCAAAAACTCTGAGAGACCATTTTAAACTGTATGTCTCGCCACTCATGTATAAAATAATTACTTACAACATGAGTGGTGTGAGAAGCTAGATCAATGATAATTTCTTTTCGACAATTATGAAACTGTCTGCTTCTCTAGAGTATAAGTTAAAGTTTTTTTTTCTATACGCTACGATAGGTGCTATTTTTCTGATGCGATTTCCCCTAAAGACTTATTTACTGTGCTAATGTTGAACATTGTTCTTTTCACAAATAAATGAAATGAATATTTAAAATTTTTAAATAAAGCTTAATGACTTCTACATGCATGCTTTCTCTGAAGCCTACTGACTCTCGACAGTATTTCGTGTTAGAATATTTAGTCACTTATTCCGATATTAATTTTCTATTCGTTCGTATGTAGTATGTCAGTAATATTTTTGATGACAAAATTGGGAAACCAGTCAGATTTATCAAATACTGTAATCGATGGAATGTAATCAGGTTATCTGCCGAGATCCACCCACTAAGTTTCATTACCATAAATCCCGAAACATAAATCCCTGCTCTATGAGTTTAAGTAATGAGTAATGATAGATAAAATCGATTAAAATATGCGGCGATATTGAAAAAAGCCTTAAGTAAACAGTACATGTATTTTAAACTGTCCATTCGGGCGTATGATTATTATTTTTAACATTCAAATTCCATACAACATGATGTTCCTGTTTAGATACATGCATTAGTTATATTTACATGTAATGTAAAAAAACGTTTCTTATGGAATAATTCCTTGTCCAATTCCTTTTCATATTTCAACAGTCCGTTAACACTGGTTCTTCTACGAAATGCAAAAGTCGCGTGACATGATAATTTTCATTGTTGTTGTATTTGTTATTGTGTTAAAAAAATTAAGTTTAACGTCATTTTTAAAGCGTCATTGTTAAGAAAATAGCAGAAACAATACTTACTATTAATGTTCTCTTCCTCTCTCTATATCAGTATTTAAAAGCTTTTATTTTGTAGCAATGAAAAGCTTCATGTTCATACCAATAAGCAGCACATGTTAAAAGGAGAGTAAAGGAGTTCTTAAACATAATTTCAGTGAATGTCCCGAGTAGAACTTTTTTCCAGGGAGCAATTTCAATACAGTTATTTAAACTCTCTCGCCTTGTGGCACTCTCTCTCACCTTTTAATAGGTTATTATACTCTTTTGGAGTATTTCTACTCTACGCTCATTTTATAACTGCATTGTATGCCCTGAAAATCCAGACCTACATCAACATATTTTTCAAAACACATGCGAATGTGGTAGAGAATAAGAAAAAAAACGAAAACGAAAACAACAACAAAAAATTATGCCAAGCTGAAAATTGAGCAGAATAGCAGGATTATATACTGGTACTAAAACAGAACTCATATACATATGTATGTATGTAATGATAAAAACCCGTAAAAGTTCCAGGCGCATCTTTTTCGAAATTGTGTCAAATACAAACAAACAATTTTAGCCATAACAGTAGCAGCAGCAGCAGCAGCAGCAACATTAATGACTATGCTTGTTGTTCATACTCACATAGCCACACTTTAAAAAGGATAAACAAAGAAAAACTTCAAATGCGAAGTACACATTTACTTATTTTTTTCTTTCTTCTTTGCAGCAAATAAAAATTAAAATTAATTTCTCTTTTTTCTTGTCGTTTTTTTTTGTTTTTGTTTTTAAAGGAAAATAAATTTTCATTTAATTGTCGTTAACAAGAATTTCGTTTAATTGAAAAGCTTTTTCCGGGGAGGATTTTTGAAAAATGCTTTCTTTTGTTTTTGTTTATTTGCTTTTCTGCCATGTGTGCGTTTTGTTTTTAACCTGTAAAGAATAATGTCAGTTCATGCTCATGTCGTCTTTAACGTCATCACGATTGCATCATAGTGTAACCTCAAAAATTTTGCTTTGAATACTATACATCACTGGTTAAAGCGTCAGAGCAAGAAACAAAAACAGAGCAAAATAAAGAAGAGTGAGATATTCAACAACATCATGATTATCATTTACAAAGTTTTTATGCAATGCTATGCTATGCTATGTTAACAGACATTATAAACTACTGGCTAATGGCTAACATTATGGCTTTCAAACTGAGGTGAGAATTATTTATATTCACAACTACAAAACCGTTTATTTTTTTTTTTGGCTGTAAAAAAACTCTTCTAACCTTATGCTCAAACTCTCATTTGTTAGATAAAACAACCGGGTTAAACAATCACAAATTATTTCAATTGCAATTTTCTTTATGGCGTGTTTTTCTTGCCTGGCCATACACACCAAATAACATAAAAGAGCCATTAAATTAAATGAAAATGTCATAATATTTATCTAAAAGCACTGACTCTTAATACTCGCTTACCACCGGCTGGCCTATATAATCAAACAAATTATAATTCTTTTCCCCAAGTATAAAAATAAGCCTATACAGGCATGTAGTATATAAGCAAAGATTTGAAATTTCAATTTATACGATTGTATGTATGTATGTATGTATGTATGCGTGTTCATTTCATTTACTAATTCATTTATAATCAAAGCTTCAAATTTATTTAAAAATGCATATGTTTCGAACAACACATACACATAAACATGTGTTTATTTATTATTATTTTTTTTTTAACCATACAGAAGATTTTTATTATATTTTATCATTTTTATTATACTCTACACACACACACATATACACACACAAGCACAGAAACAAGCACACATCTGCTGGCTGTGGTATATATTATAAAATTTTATCGTCATAGTTTATGGTGTGAATGCCTTCTGCACAAAAATTTTGCGTTTTTTTTTCTGTTTTTTTCAGTTTGCTTCGCATACGCTTAACATCAAGAAGAAGACATAGAAAACACGTTGCACTATTGCCAATTTTTGCAGACAAAACAACACACACATATACGCTTACACCTAGAAACGCATTCATATTCATGCGTATATGTATGTAAGCACAAGTGTGTGTATGCATAGAAAAATAATAGTTACCGGAAAAATATATTATGCAAGAGATGATTATGTCTATAAAACACCATGTATGCATGTGTGCGTATGAGAGTGTGAAAAATAGGAAATAATTGTTACACTAGAGTGTTCTACAACCAGAGAGCTTCAAAACATATAATGTTGCTCAGAGAGTACCAACATAAGCCTCTCTCAATGTAAAATTAGTGGAGAAGAGATAAAATAATTTTTTACTGTTAATGTTGGGGAGCAGTTTTTTTTGTTACATTTTTTAACACTGTATATGTATGTGTGAGTAATTATATTACGCTACTGTTAATAATTTAGTGTGCATAAATGTTAGCAATGAACATTATTATGCTAAATGTTATGTAATGTTAATTACACTGCTCTAGTGCTATTAGTTTGAATATGAAACAAACATTGCTCCAAGAAAATTGTAGGATAGTTTAGTTACAACATCCAGAATGGAGTACAAGCAAATCCACGCTTTCAGTTTTATTCAAAACAATCTTACATGAGATGAAAAATTAAATTGTGCGGCAACGTTGTGAAGACCAATAGAAATAGCACAATATATCAGTCGATACTAACCTTTAAAATTACGAATATAGTATAATAAGGTCGCCCAGAAGACTATTCTTGAAAGAGCTGGAATCCATTCATGATTAAGACTCAAACCAAAACAATGTTTTTATAAATATTGTTGCTTTAACATCACAGGGCAAAAATCGTTGAGATCTACCCTGTACTATAAGCATCAGTTGATTTTAGCTCTTATTGGATGCGTAGTCTCCTTCTCTATTCCAAGTGTGTGTTGGTCAAACCTACCTTCTACTACTCTGCGTGCTCATCGTTTTTCTTACGCTACCATTGGACCTCCGCAATGTATGATCAATAAATACTAGGGATGCCAATCGGGAAATCCCGAATCACAAAATCCCGGGATTTTCGGGATTCCCAAATCCCGAATCCCGGGATTTTTTAAAACTTATCCCGGGAATTTTCGGGATTGTAAATTCATACATATACACTTTATAAAGTAAGAAACAAATTGATTCTACGCCATTATTTTTTTATTTAATATTACATTAAATAATACTCATGTAGTTTTTCAAGTGTATCATGTAACAATAAAGTGAATATTCTATATCAGTCGACATCGAACTGAATATGAACCCGACTTCCATTGTTAAAGTTAAAGCCCTCGAAGTCCAATAAAATCTGTTAATACAGCTGATGGTTTAGACAATCAATTTTCTAAAGAAATAGATTTGATTGAATCACGAGGTATGAGAGGTGAAAAGTTTACTCTGCATATAGCTATCTTGAAACCATTTTACCCACAAGTGTAGATAGATAGAAATGTTTTTCAAGGAAAGGATTTTTGTCCCGAATCCCGGGATTTTTAAAAATCAATCCCGTTTGGAATCCCTAATAAATACCTATTACTTTTTAATAATTTCGGTTTTCATTGGAGTTGGGTGTGCAGTTTTCCTTGTGCCTCCAGGCGAGGAATAATGTTGCATGCTTCAAATATTAGTTGGCAATTGGGAGACTAATTGGAGGAATAGTTTTACGTTTTAACATTGATGTAAGGTCTTTTGATGTATATAACTTCAGTGAGACCAGTTTTCCTAATTTTTCATTATATCTGGGTGTCAGAATATTCAACAACTTCCAGTCTTCTGTTCGAACCCTATTTTATGCCTCTTGCGGTGAATATACCCCATTGTAGTATATAGTAAAGAATAAATGAAAACATAATTGGAATTAACTGGCATGGCTGGAAGAATTAATTTAAAAAAAATAATGTGGTTATAAAGAAACTATGTACTCATCCAAAGACGCCAGATCATCTAAATCGTTCAGAGAACATCTATCCTGGAATCGTAACCCGTTCACAGACTGTGCTGGATGATGGTAGTTCAAATAAATATTATCAACAGCATTACAACCCCTACAAAAGTTGTAATATAAAGAAAAGGGATTGTAGCATGCGCCGCTTTGAGGCAGTGACCAATTATTACCCTAAGCACAATTCTGAGGATGTATTTTAAGACTTCTTATGATGAGAGAATGGCAAGAGGTGTAATGTTAAGTTTTCTGTAGCATCTTAACCGATGCATATGTTTACTGTCTGTGATTGACAGCTTAATGCTACACATGGCTAGACTTCCAGCGCCTAGGTTCACCTCAATTTCATCGCGACTAAGCACATAGCAATGGTAACATTAAAATGCCTCGCCATTTCATTTAAAGATGTCCAGCACTCCAGGATAAGTGTCGTGTAAACACCATAAAACAACTTCAGGGCTGTATTTCTAAGTACATGGTAACACCTTAGCTAGTTGACTGATCTTTAAAATCTTCGATCTGAAGAATGCTACATTCATCTCTATGAAACCCCTTACCATGATTTACACCTTGAATCCAATATCTGCCGTCATGAATTTAAAACACGATAGAAAATTAATGGAAAAAAATTTATGATTTTTCCTCCCAAATGGCTAACAGTTGCTTATTTTGATTTGAAATTAACAGGAGAAGTATGCGAATATTTTCTGTTTGTCATTGCGAAAGAAATATGTAAGTAAACTCTAGCATGTAACAGTATTTCAATGTGCCATTTCCAATTCGTAGCAATAGACCCCAAGTAAAACTACATTAAATGGGAAAAAGCTTTCCTGAGTTTAACACTGGCACTGCGGCTGTATGTAGCACGTTTTCATATTTGATACCAACACTTGGGTAAACTCCTACAAGAGAAAATCTCTTTTATGAAGAGAGTACACACTCTCCTAATGTTCTAAATATTGTGTATTTTAAAAGAGAGCGAGAGAGAGAGCGACAATTGAAAATGCTGTTTTGCTGTATGACGATGGGGTTTGTTTTTTCTGTGTATTTATATGGGGATGCCCTGTTGTCTTGGTATATGTGTGTGCTGTGATTCCGGTAGACGAAAAAAAGCCAACAGCATAGCACTGGCACTTGGTGTCAGCATTGTCGGTATATCGTACAGCATTCGTGTGCGGTGTTTCACTGCTACTTGTCGTCAAATAGCAAATAGCTCCGTGTGGTAATAATTTTTTAAGGAAAAGAAATAAAAAAACAAACCAAAAGAAATAAATAAAAACAAGGCATGAAAATCAAAATTTTTTTTCTTTCATACCCATCAGGAAAAAAAGAGAGAATGAGCGTATATGTGTGTGAGAGTGTTTTTGTGTTGTGCTGTGTTGTGTTTTTTTTGTATTTCTTTACTTGCATTTGAATTTGTTTTTTCGGTGAAACATAAAGCAGCAGTGAAAAGAATCTAAAGAAGAAAAGCAAAAGAAGAGGCATAAAAATAACATATACATGCATACATACATATTAAAAGAAAAATAATGCTTGTTAGTAAAACCGTTATGTTAAAGAGTGTCAGTTTATGCTTAGATCTACTGCTACATGAGAAAATAAGTGTATATATAGGAGTGTGTGTGTGAGAGAGTGTGCATGAGAGTGAGTGTCTGTTATAGTTGTGTAAGGAAGAGCAAGTGTTTGTTTGTTTGCTTGTGTGTGTTTAGGTGTGTGAGAGTGCTGCGATGATGATAAGTTTTTGTGTGAAGGCATTTGAACTGGAAAAAAAAAATAAAAAGAAAACAGAAGCAAAGAAAAGCAAACCAAATAATAAAAGAAAAATGTTAAAACCCAACCAACACACACATACATACATACTAGCCGTGGTAGTGATGATTATGATAATGATGTACAATATAATATAATAATGTTATTGATGATGATAATAATGATGACAATAACGACGACGACTACAACGACTACGAAGAAGACCAAGTAAGACACCGAGTTCGTTGTGCAGCAATAGAACAGTTTACTTTTGTTTTTCCGCGTGCTCGCACACGCGTTATATTATACGGAAAAACGGATATTAACAAATAAATAAACAAAAATAATAAAAATAAATAAATTATTTTCAAACAAATAAAAAACAAAAGAAAATTTTCAAACATTCTAAAGAATTTTTTTTCAGTTTCATTAATTAAATAAAATTCATATTTTACATGCAATAGTAATATAAAGCAAAAATCAAGTTAAAAGTGAGAATTAAAAATATTTTTGAAATTATTTTCTTAAATAAAAATCAAATTTTTGTGCTGTTTTAAAAGAAGAAATTATACAACATTTCTGCAATATATTAGGAGCAGTAGCAACAACAATAACTTTAGTGGCCCATAAACGAAAACAGGACTTCAACTATACAAGTTGCAACTTTACAACAATAATATTGTAGTATTTAACAAAATTTACTGAGCAAAAGCGAGCAGCAGAGAAAAACCAGCGACCTCTTTTTATTGCTGTGGCAATTGTTTTTTTTTTTGTTTTTTGTCTTTTCATTTTATTTATTTCTTTTCATTTATTATTGTCGCTTTGCTTCATTCTTGAACATAAAACAGTTGAATGTAGTTCTTGTTTTCAGTCAGTGTTTTTTCCTAATTTGTTTTTATAAAAATTTTCCAATTTTTTCGACTTTCAGTTGCAATGCCAATGCAATACAGAATATTTGCAACAACCACTTGCCTTTGGCTATTTGCAGTAACAATAACAAAATGTTAATAACACTTAAAGTAGCAGGCTTTACGCGATAGTGTTGCAACTGCACCAATACCGTCATCGTCATCGCCATCGACATCGCCATCGCCATTGCAATCGCCATTGTCGTCATTGTCGTTATTCTGTGTCACTGAATGAATTCAATTTTTAAATAAATTTGCCACCGTATTATTGTAGTATGTGTGTGTGTTTGTTCGTTTGTTCATTGCAAATAAAACAAAGTCCATTAAAAAGTATATATGAGCGTGTATTGTGTGTGGTGTTGCGTGTGTATTAGTGCAAATAGTTCAATAAATAAATACCAGCTTATTTATACAAAAGCAGGCAACAGCTAAAGCATAAGAAAGCCAGACAAGAAGAAAAAAAAATAAGTGAAGAAAGAAAAACAATACAAGCAAGCAAGGAAAATAGAATAGAAAGTCTGAATAGAAAAAAAATAATGCAAAATTGTAAAGTAAAAAGCAAAAACAAACAAGTGAAAATTAATTATGCTTAAAACACCCATATAGTGCTGCATACAATAAATTACAACATACATGCATACATTAATACATACACATATAACCACTGCAAGTAAAATATAGAAAAAGAAAAAAGTACATGTTGAAAACGGAAGTTATAAAAAACAAACCATAATTCATACTCGTTTGAAAGGAAAGCAAAAAAAAGAAAAATGGCCAAATTGGTCGTATGAAAATGGCTTACAAAAGTAAAAATTGAAAAATATTTTTCAAACATATTTAAAAAAGTATTCATTATTTTTTATATATAAATAAAGAAAAAATAATAAAGTATTCCTTTAAATTCAATATAAAATGCCAAAATGTTTCAAAAATCCCAAAAAGTTCGTATAAAATTTAAATGCAATTGCATTCAAACTTTAAGGCATCATCCAGCAACAAATTGCAGCAACATTGAAAGCAGTACCAACAAGACTTGCTGAAATTAGACAAAATTGGTGTGTATTTTTTTCGGTTTTTTTGTTTCTAATTTAATAATACTATTTATAATACTGCCTAACGCATAAGAACTCCCAAAAGTGTGCTTTAATGAAAATATTTCATGGCTTATAACCGAAAAGTGTACTACAGAAAGAAAAAATGGAAAAAAAATAATAATTGTTGTGTTATTTAGGCCAGGGCACAAAAAAGCTGTATAACACCAAAGAAACTGGAAAATATTATAAAAACGAGTACACAATACTTTTTTTGCTTCCTTCTTTTTAAAGTTTTATAAATTTTACAAAAAACTTGAAAGGAAAATTTTTATTCCTTATACTTTGCACAGGATAATTAGTAAGGAACTTGGAAAATAATTTAAAAAAACACTTAAAAAATCAAAAATTATTCATGAACGGCAGTTTACTGGCAAAATCAAGACTGCATTCCCGCATGATTTATAATTGAGTTTATCTTTATTTGAGTTTATCAGCCTTTTAAAATGAAAAGAAATTTCTCAATTTTTTGTTCAGAATTCTCAAGAGATGAAAGATTGAAAAATTTCATACAATTATTAAAGTTAATGTACAAAATCTAAAGGTGATGCATAGTTTAAACGTTAAAAAAGTATGCAAAAAAGAACTAGAAACAAAAATTTGGAGTTGAGAAGCTTAAATTACTTTACTTTTTTAGAAGTGGACAGACAACTCGGAAATTTTTTTCTTCCTTCCTCTAAATAAATTTTAGCAAACCTTTGTAGCGGAACTCAAGACAATTAAAATCGTTTTAAAATTTAACAATCTAGTTGCTCCCGAAGGTTTTTAATGCCATATATTATATATATGACGATAATAGGGAGGATAATCTATTTGGTTAAGAAATCGATAGGACGGTCATTCTATCACTATTTCGGCAAAGAGCTTAAGATCTTTCACGAGTTGACAGTTTCAAGATCACTGCAAACCTTATTCATCCACACTCTTACGCAAATTGTTCTTCAGTATTTGAAATTATCAATTTTATTTAAGCTCAGTTTGCTTGGTGAAGAACGATAAATTTTGTTCGGCAAGTCCTTGGTTTTTGTTTCGACATATTGTGCCTCTTTTTTCGTTCCAAATACCACAAATTTGCTTTCATCGGTAAAAAGAGGAGAATATTTTTGATTCTATTTTATCCATTTATTACATTTTCATTAAACACACTAGCCCCTGACATTGTTCAACTAGCTTCATTTTTTTTATTTAATCCTTATTTACAATCTATCCTACTATTGAGGATAATAAGCAAATTTTATACATAATGTATTCAAGTAATTGTTGATCTCCACTGAGAACAACAACAACATTGCTACAATGTTTTTATTGTTTTTTAATCAACTTGCTTTTAATATTTTAAGATTTTTCGATTATATGTTTTGCTATTGGACTGACTTTGAACTCAGGCAGTATATGTTCTGATTTTTGAAAATACATGCAAATTTTTTAATTTTCGAACATGTTTGTATTTTTCGTATATCAATGTATGACCATTATGGCCTGTATTCATAATAGAAACGATTTTATCTTTGATGTGAAAATTTGTATGTTCTAAAATTCATTTTGGAAAATATCCCTTTAAAAATATTATTTAAAATCATATCCTTAACACTAAACCACTGTATATACAATATAGTACGGTTCTGTTTTGCCAAAGAAATTTGATCACTTTATATTTTTACTTTACAAGTTTTGTTATTAAATTAATATTTATTTTTAAATATCATTAATCTTTAGCTACAGTTGTAAAAAGGATACAAACTGTTTAATCTTTAAATGGAATGAATACCTTATTTATTAATTTATTTACAAATTAATTACAATACAATTACCAAATATTTTTAATTGTTACGAGCTGAGTAGCAAAGACCAATAAATACATAATTTCAGCATATGGAATTATTCACTTTATTTTGACGATCAATATGCTCAAAAGAGAAAACTTTTAATCGAACAGAAAAAAAATTTAACGGATATTTATAATACATCAGAAAATATTTAAGATATTGAACATTTTAAGTGTTTCAATAAAATGAAATATTCTTTTTTCAAAATTCTAGCATTCTAGAAAACCTTCTTCGATAAATAGTGTCCTTAAATCTCTTTAGTGTTGAAATATGTTTTAAGAAAACGGTGTATGTCTTTCAATAAATTTAAAATTGATTTTAAACACTTTTCACAGATAACTTCTTTATTGTCAATAGAGTTTTCATAATTTATATCTGTTGCTTAAGAAGTTGTGTGACTAGCTGTATTTGTTTCTCTTCAAGAAGTGAAGTCTAAACCACAAGTTCTCCTTATTTTTATACTGTTTAGATGATTTTCGGAACAATTTAGAAATCCAAATTCGAGCGGAAATTGTCTGAAGGACTTTTCTTGTATTAGTTAAACATATAATGGTTTTCGAGCTAATGTTTACCAGAGATTCATATACATGATCGAAGACTTAAAAAGCTTTTCTTGTGGCTGGACTGCATGATATGTTTGTTTGACTAGGTCAATTTGAAAGTGACTGGGTGAATTTGTAAATGCATCATCTCACTCTTTTTAATACGCTAGTTTTCATTAAATATACATTTTATGTCAATTAGTTTTTTAATGTATTTCCAATACAATTCTATATAATAATAATTGTTTTCAGTTCATTATATGCGGACTCAATAAAATACACGAAATACAACATGTATTGCGTCTGACTAATAAGAGTAAAAGTTGTTGCAAGTTGCAAATATTAAGGTTAACAATTTTCGAATGGATTCGATATGGACCTAGTTTTCCACACCACTTATGTTGTGTGTGTTAATTTTATATATGAGTGGTGGGACCTACAATTTAAAGTCGACTCCGAACGACAGATTTTCGAGAAACTAAACGCTAAAGAAGAAAAGTTTAAATAAGTTGAGGAAGAAACATGTTTATATAAGATTTCATTCAATACGACACAATAAAAATAAAAAATATGTGAATAGGACTTTATAGATAAAAAGTAGGAAATTCACAAAGTGAATTGATTTTTCTTTAAGTTTCTTAAAATCCCATTCTCATTTTTAATCTGTCATATATTATTTATTTTATTTGATTTTCACTTAGGACATATGAGCTGCAATTTTTTAAATCTTATTTTTTTTAATAAAGACTTTTTAAAAAAGACTATACATCATTATCAATTGTAATTAATAGCCGATACATTTATTTTTTAGCTGTCAAATATAAATTTAAAAAATTTATTGAATATTGCTAACAACAAATAAATCAATTATGTTCAGCATAATTTGTTTTTATTATCTTTTATTTCAACACTAAATTTATCGATTTAATCTGTCTGTTACTAGAATTAATCAAATGTTCAGCCATTATTAACGAAAGTTGTGAAAAGAGGCAAAAAAAGAACATACGCCATGTTTACAACGTTTTATTGACATTTTCTGATTGGGACCAATTTGAAGTCGTACAACTGTAAGAACTTGACCAAGAATAAGGCCATAATAAAAAATTGTAGAAAATGTTTGCTATTAGCAATTATTTGTAGAGATTTTTTTGAAATTTATTTTATAGGAAAAACTAAAAATATTTTTAAATAAATTCGTTAAATAAAAATTAATATATGAAATATAAAATAACTTGTTTTAACATTTTGTCCTCATAAAGTAATAATTACTTTATCAAATATTTACTATAAAATGAAATCACAATTACAAAAAACATTGAAATATTGGAAGCCAAAATTACTATTTTGCTGTGGATTACAAAAGAATAAAATTTATATGAAATGTAATAAGAAACTTTTGTTTTCATGTAGAGAAGATTTTTAATAAAATAATTTAATGTTTTAATGTTTCAATTATACTGTTTTAAGAAGTTTTTCAAAATTGGTACAGAATTGTTATTTTGTTATTTTAATTTCTAACTAAGGTTCTTAGCTTTTTCAATCAATTCCAAACTCTACTAATAGTTTTCAGTATTTAAATTTTTTACAAATAAAAATATGTGGATTAAAACAACATAATTATGGCATACTATTAACAAATATACGAGTATTCTAATTAATAGGCAATTATTATACAAAAATTTATTAAAAATTTTTAGAAACACACACTAAAACAAGAAAATTAAGAAAAAAGTCTAAACCCTTTCAGAAAAGCAATTACAGTCTAAAACAAAAATTATACTATCGAGAAAAAAATCACTTTTTATGTGCAGAACAGAGATCAGCAATGAATCGTTTTTCGCTACTCATAAGCACTCTTGAAATTTTTAATATAAGTGAGTCAACAATATTGAAATTTAACTACAATGATTCATTCGTACTCACTACAACGTTGAGTACAATGAGTATGAGTACAACGTTGACATCAAATTCATACCATTCGAAATGTGTATGATTCATAAGTCTATTCATTTTGATTCATAACTTTTGAAAAGTACTTTTAATACTTATAAATGATTCGAGTGACTCAAATCATTCATCAAAATTTACAGTCTTAGTTGTTGTTGCATTTAAAAGAAAAGAAAAAAGACACATAAGCACACAACCTTCTAGTAAGTATTTTAGTGTTTGTACGCGATTCATACTTATTTTGTGCTTCTTCTATATGTTGAGTTATGGAGAGTCGAAATCAACAACATCATACATGTTGTTAAGTATGAATATAATGAGTAATTCAAATTTGAATATAGGTAGAGGTTCCATGAGATTAAAATAAGTATGAATGCGTATAAGTATTAGAAATTATAAGTATGATTCCATTCTACTCATGGTGCAGAAGTGTTTCTGAAAAAACTATAAAAGTGTATTAGAAAAATTTATTGCACTATTATAGATACTTAAGAGGGCAAATAAAATCGACTAGAAATTAAATGCAAATATTTGATCACTGAATTGTTTAAGCTTGATTCGAAATAGCTTCCATGTTTGCTTAATTATTTTACAACTATGACGTGTATACTGAGGGAGAACAAAATTTTTGTTAATTGTAAAACTGAGAAAATTTTCCTGCCCGTATAATTTAGTAGAAGTACTAGAAAGTTTATAATTTAATTTTATTTTTATTTATTTATTTTTTCACAATGTTTTATTTGATGTTAAAATGCAAAATTTATTTCATTGATAAAAGAGTGGTCAGAATATTTTGAAATATGAATTTTTTAATAGAACATTATTTGTCCTTTTTTCAGGATAATAATAATTAAGGATAATAATAAATAATTATTGATTTGTTATCTTTACTGCGAATATTTTCTAAACTATTTTCATTTCGTTCTGATAACTCAAATATTTTAATTTTAGCCCTTTTGAAAAAACACTAAGTTTTGTATATACAGTGCACATGTCTAGGAACATTAATTAATGTAAACAATTTCAATTCAATTTCAACTTTAAAAAAATTTTGGAAAATATGTAATTGATTCTTTCTTTATTTATTTTATTAATTTTAATATGTTTTACAATACAAATAAATAAAAAATGGTGAATCTTCATTTTCGCGCTACAAAAGAAAAAAAGACTAAATTTCAAATTCAAAGCCCCGATGTGTTAAAATTGTATACTTAATTTTTAGTTGCTATAGGTTTAATTCAGCACGTTTTTGTGTTTTCTATAGATTTTTATACTTTTTGGTCATTACCAAAGTTCTTCTGTGGAGTTGTGTTTGAGGTTTTGTGACAGTGATCGTTTTTTGAAATGATCTCCTAAATATACATTCCGTGTTATATCAGGACATTTTTAAGAGTATTAGACTTATGCGGAGTTAGAGAAATAAATCACATTTTCACGCTAGCATCTGTATGCTTAGGATCATTGCCTTGTTGAAGTTAATATTCACTACAAAACCCAAATACTTCCGTACGCCAGATAAAGTTGTTTTTCTTATGTTGAAATAAACTGTCTTATTCATTCGTCAACAAATTACACAGTGCCCATACCTGATGCTGATATTAATCCCCAGAGCATTTCATGCAAGTTCATTGACTGAGCTCTGCATTTTTCATCCTCCACACAAGATCACGTCAAATGATTTTTGGAATAATGCGATTTTTTGAAATAAATCCATTTTTGTGTTTTAACTTACTAGACAAGAGATCGAGATGTATTGTAAAAAAAGGAATTTGGAGAGACCCTGTTGACTAGTTCGCATGAAAATATTCCGTATCGTTAAATTGTAAACCCTGACACTTAAACATAAAATTGGTATACGCAATTGCTGAGAGAAGTGAGCCCTGAATCCTGACTGAAGGGTAAATGGAAATATAAATTTTAAGCAGATTAAATTTTTATTGCAAAATATTTTAAAATTTTTACTTTAAAGATCTTTTTAAAATGAAATTTAATAATTGTAAAAATTAAACAAAATGCATTAAAAATTTATATGATCTTTAGCAATGGATTAAAAAGTTCTAAATGTTAAACTTTTCCCGAATTTTTCAAATTTCGGATATGGAGTTAGTACCAAATATCTGCACCATCGTTTTATTATTACTTTGCTTTACTTTAGTTTCACTAATGAAATTATTTTCAACTACGTAAGTAGGTGTTTGGTCCTAATATAATGAAAATTGAAATTAAAAAATTTATATTTTCTGAGTTTATTAACAAATGCATTATTCGCTACACATACATATTTCATTATGAAATGCAAATAAGAGATATTCTTAAATTTAATTTTAAAGAAATGTAAAATTTTTTAAAGAAATTGAAATGAGTTATTGATCTTTGACCTCTAAAGAAGAAGTCGTTTTATATTTTTAAACTTTTGCAATGATTGTTTATATTTATACATATGTAGAGTAATCTTAAACAAGTTTATTCAGTTCAGTAATTGCTACTTATAATTCCTAGAAAATTATGAAAAACTTTTCAATTAAAAAAATAAATTTCTTTTCTATTTTCTAAATTACAAAAAAATATAATTCAAGAAAGATAAGTGAAAAATTTTTGAAATGAATATCATAGATTTCAATTTTATATGTTCTTTAGCTTCAACACAACATCCATACATACATACATATGTACGTATGGGTACAATATTATCTTAAATTATGCTAAATTTAATAGAAAGCAAATTATTTTCCAACTGACCTACTATCAAAACAGTACATAAATTATTTTCTATAACAAATAAAGAAACTCTCTTTGCTCTCTCTCTCTCTCTCTCTCTTACTCATACTTTCAAAAAGAAATGTTTAACACATCTGCATATACAACAACAACAACAATGACTGTTTGTTGTGCCCCTAAATATATACTATAAAATACTTTCTTATGATAATTTTTTGCTTTTGTTTTGTTTTTCTTGCTTTGCATGCTTTGATTTGGTTTTGCTTTTAGTTAACTGTTAGTGTGTATGTGTATGTATGCTTGTATGTGTGTATTTAGAGTGTAAAAGTGTTCCACAAAAGTGTGCTCTTCCTTGCCATTATTCCAATTTCTTGTTTTGTTTGGTTGGTTTTTTTCGATTTTTTTTTTCGTTTCTTTGCCTTTTGTTTGAGTAAGGCGAACAAAACACCCAAAAACAATAACAACAACTATAATAAGAACACAAAACAAACTGAATTTCACATAGACAAACAAAATGAGTAACTAAAGATAAGCAAATTAAACTTTTTTTGTTGTTATTGTTTTCTTTCGTTTTTTTTATGTACGTATTTAACGTCTTTTTACACAGTGCACATTGGGTTTGAATGCATATAAGGGGAATACAGTAAAATGGATTTTAGTTGGCCAACTCTGACTATGCATGTGGGAGCTCATTATAGAACAATTTTAAATAAGTTTTTTGGTTTTTTAAGGACAAAAAACTCGATAAATTTGATTTTAAAAAATTGTTAGCACTTTCTTATCAATTATAGTCACTCTTAGCTAAGCCTGACAAAAATGTACTTGGGTGGACATCTGGTGCTAATGAATTTTTCAATTTTTCATTTGTTATTGTCCTTAAATTGGGACAAAACGCGTTCAAAAAAAAAATGTCATCTTATTTAGTCACATTTGATCCTAACTCTTCCTTTGAAACCCATAGTTTTAGCTGCTGTTTAGTCACTGGTACATTGCTTTGGAGTCATATTTCATGCACATTTACTAAACGGAGCAATAATTACTGCATAATTTGGTTAAGCAGCATCAAATCTCCGTTAAATCCTTTACAAGGTTGCATTTATGGTAGATTGCGGGCAAAAGCGTGACCCGCCTATGAAAAAAATTATCCACAATCTCTTACACTTTGCGTCTTTGACCGACCAATACTAGACCTTGAATTTTTAAAAATTTTGGGTTGTATAGGCCTCAAGTGGTCGCCTAAAATGTTCGGCATATGAGGTACAGTTAGGGCCCTATGAAATCAAAAAACTTTTTGTTTAGCAAAGAAATTTATGGTGGAGAAAATGTACCCTTGGTTTCAGTGAAGGCTTGAGATGGCAAAACTAATGATTAATAGGCTTATAAAATTCATTTTTTTAATTTTTTCTTCAAATTAAGTGGTTGTTTGCTGTCAGGCGTTTTCTAACATAAACTATATGGTGGAGTTTCTTAAAATTTTGAATGTTTACGCCATAAGTATTATCCTTTCAATTAAAAGGCAAATATTTAAAAAATTCCACACGTATTAATCCCCTTTCGTTATTCTTCAATTCTGATCACTTATGCCAAGGAATAAATGGTACAACTGTTTCCACTGATATTTGTAGGGCATAGTGAAACTAATATAGAAAAAATACAGTGCTTTTCAGAACAGACGTCAAATTGTGCAAAAGCCAAAGATGGTCGGTTCGGCCACAATTTTTTAAAATTAATTTGGCAAATGAATGAAAGGCCTCAGTATGTTATAAAATTGTGTACTTTTGAATAAAAGAAATGTCTTGGAAATATCGTTCAGAAACTATTGATAAGTCACAACTCATGCTGGTTTATAGGTTTATATTTTGGAGGAAATAGAATTCATAATTTACATTGACATAAATTGACAAGATCGGTTTAGATAAGTAACTTTAGCTTTAAAATATTTTCTAATTAGTCCCACTGTTTAGTTTATATGTAGTCATTTATTTGTCTTTTCAAACACACACACAAACACACACACACACACATTAGTATGTTGACTAAAACAATTTATCAACTTTTTTTTCGTATTTCCTCATATTTCCGTGCAAAATAGAAATTCACAGAACATCTACAAACAACTGAAAGACAGCAGCAGCAGTGCGAACAAAGTCTGACAAAAAATAAAAAATAAAAAAATATTAAAAAACTAAACCAACTTTACTCTACTAAACTTTGCTCTCTTTTTATATATTTTTTTCAATTTTTTTCTATTTAATGGCAGGTTTAGAGTGCTTTATAATAAAATTAAATGTACACTATTAAACGTAGCAACAGTGTCAGAACAGCAGGAGAAAGAACAGGCCCAGTATGAAAAGTGAAAAAAACCTCTCTCTATACAGGAATAATAATGATAGAAAAGAAGAAAAAAAAAGAAGAAAAAAATTATGAAAGACTAAATAAATATACACATTCCTTTTGTTAATAAACACTTTACAACTGACACCAGGCTAAAGTTTTGCTTCCTCCCATTTGGTGGTTCATAAACTGGTAAAATTTTGTTCCATAAAATAACTTTTTACCTCCTGTTCTTATTCATTTTACTTTTTTTTCTGTATGTGTGTGTGTGAGTTCTTTTTTTTTTTTTTGTATAATTCTTGTCTATTAGATTTCGTGCCTTATATATTTATATGTATGAATGTATGTATAGTAGTTGCCAACAAATGTAGGTCAGAGGACGTTACATTTTGCTCTCTTCTATTTACATATTAAAGTTGTATTACGAAATATAAAGACGACAATAACAAGACAACAACAACAGCAAAAATGAAAAGGAAAAAATTGAAACGTTAAGAATTCATAATAGTTTATATTCCATTATATTTGTTGTTATTTGAATCTGTATCGCCAACGTTATAAAGCCAAAAAAAAAACATAAAAAAGAAACAGATATTTTGGAAATGGAAAGATACGAGCAAAAAAAAATAAAATAATGTGTGTTAAAAATTCAATTTCATTTGCAAGTTTTCTCTTTCCATGTTCCATAATGAGATATTTTTGGGGAGAATGTTTTTTTTATTGATATTGAGATATTTAAAATACTTTCTTTCAAATTATGAAAAAATGACGGATTTTTTATTTTGAGAAAACAAATATTTTTAATTTAAGAAGAAAAAAAGAAATTTTAAAATTTAATGGATTTATTTAAGCTGTTTAAGTATTATCAAAACTCGCCGTAGTCTAGTTGGTAGTGTGTTGGCTTATTAGACGTAAAGCCTGTGTTCGTATTCCAGGTCAGATATCAAAACAAAATATAAAAAGTATTTCTTCGGTGACTTCCTCTCAGCAGATTTCTGTCAAAAATGCCATGAAAAGTTTCTCAAAAATCTGTCGTTTAGAGTCGACTTTAAACTGTAGGTCCCGCCACTTATGTATAAAATTAACACGCACAATATAAGTGGTGTGAGAAGCTAGGTCGTAATCCTGACTGAAGGATTGTATTGTATTGTATGTAAATGTATTTATCTAATCAACGTGGCCAACTTTATTTAGAAGAATACGGTGGAGTTATGTACAGACTCGGCCAAAACTTAAGCACCCCCTCATTACATTTCTTTAAATGATATTTTTTTTAAGAAAACAAAGTTATTAAATTTTTTTTTATTTTTTTTTAAATTATTTATATTTATTATATTATTATATTATATTGAAAACCACAAACTTAAGGAATTCCGAATTTAATAAAAAAAAGTTAAAATTCAAAAAACATTTTAAGTCGCATATATAAGCGGACTAAACTAAAGCATCTCGAATTTAAGGTAAAAAAACGATTGAAATCAATATTTCGTTGCGAATCCTTTATTCTGGATGACACTTGCTCATCTTTTAGGCATAGAGGATATTAAATTATTAATTATTTCAGGTGATATTGCTTCCCAGGCTATTTTTGCGGCTTCAAATAAATCTTCTTTGGTTTTGCAATTTTCTCTGCCACAAGTTCTCGATTATCAAGGCTTATCAAGACATCAATTGTGTGCAAAATATTCGATCAACAGATCAATTATTTCTAGGCTAATTAAATAATTTTGCAGACTAGTCGCACATCTGCTACTCATTCTGGAGGAAGGCCACGTGAAACTTTACTCATTACTGTATATCAAGTGGTGAATCTTTACACGGTGTTTAAATTCAGAGAGACCCACTCCAAGCAAACTTTAATGTCTTGACCAATGCTAGTCGTTAAAATTTAGTTTCTCGTTTAGTAACATCCTCAATTTCCACCGAAAACTCTATCCTTTCATGGCTTTACATGTCTTTTTTCGATAGGGAAGGGTAATATCTTATATATTTCAAGATCCCAAATCTATTAAAAGTGATGGCTGCGTGACGCTGGTAATTTTTTTTATATCTCGACTTTATCTCAATAAACATTAGCAGAAAATTTTTTCTTCATAGTTGCAAATCAAATTTCTTATTAGATCGCCGTATCTATAGGCCTTGACATAGAAATTCTCATCATATTTTAAAATTTTTTATAATTTGTGCACGAAAGTTTTTTTTTTCATTTTTCAAATCAAATCAGTTTCAACGCCAGGAAAACATAAATTAAACGAAGCCTGTTAATAGGAACATACACAGATTAGGATGCACACTTTTTGCATGGGAGGTATAAAGGTATTTTTATATTGGAGGTATAAAGCTTTCGTTTTGAAATGCTAATCATAGATCTATCACCAACTACAAGAATCTGAAAAAATTCTACAGGCTGTGCAAACCAAATTCTGCACATAATTGCAGCTTTTCTAGTAATTTAGTTAATTTATGGACTAAAAGATTGCATCTGCTTACGACATACATATATACATACATAATAGGTCATTACAACCCTTCAGCCAGGGTTACGACCTAGTTTTTCACACCACTTATGTTGTGTGTGTTAATTTGACACATGAGTACAAAGTCGACTGCGAACGACAGATTTTTGAGAAACTTTTCATGGCAATTTTATTTACTCGCAGAGTTTTTTTTTCAGAAATCGCCGAAAAAAACTTTTTGTATGTTGTTTTGATGTCTGGCCTGGGGCTCGAACCCTGGCTTTTCGTGTAATAAGCCAACACAATGTACGTTCAAGTGAAACAAGCCTACACTATTCGCACTGTGTCATGCAAAAATCAGTTAAAATCAATACAAAGGAGACGCTAGCCGTGGATATAACATAACTGGGAACTAACTAAGAATACACTACGAATTCCTTTAGTATGTCAAGTGATTTTGGTAGTCAGAGTGTTTTATGCCAATAGGAAGAGGTGTAGCAAAAAAGAACAGGCCAGCTCAGCATTTTGTATCCCAAATATCTCTTCGAATGAAAATCTGAATATTCATGCAGAATATCAGTACTATTCTACAAAAGTGAAACAAGTGTTTGTAAGTAAACGTTAATGCATCATTTCCCTTGATATATAAAAATTGAAAAACCTATAAATCACCAAATATATGTATGTATAAAAGGAAAGGGCCATGGAAGCTACCCGATACATTCGCCAAAATCGTAAACGGCCAGGATATCTTAAAAATGCAAAGTAAAGAACTGTTTCTGTAGAGATAAGTCACTTGAACGAGTCATAGGAAGAAAGTAAAATGGTTTGTAATATTGGAATCCGATAGAATTTTTTTGTTGAAGTCCTAACTGGAATGAACAAAGAATTTAAAATGTTGTATGTTCACTTGTATTACTTATCAATTAATAAAAAAGAAATTGATATTGAATATGATATTGAACATAAACCCAAATATACCTCATTTACTAACCATAAAGACCCATAGTCAGGGTTACGATCTCGTTTCTCACATAATCCATGTTGTGTGTTTAACATTGAATCTGAACAAATTTTTGAGAAATTTTTTTTATGGCAATTTATTCTCAGCGCTATGGCCAGAAGATGTCATGCTGCTGAGAAAAGGTTACCGAAAATCAAGCTTTTTCAAAATGTTTGTCCTTGTCTAGTAAGACACTATTTATTGGACTAAAGCGACCACATACGTATTTATTATCATTCCTTTTTTTTATTAAATTTTAAATATTTTTACAGATTTTTGATTTAATTTATCTACTCTAAGAAATCTATAAAAATACATGGAAAGATCAAAAATTCAAAGCCATTATTAATTTAAATTTAAATTTAAAAAAAGTATAGAAAATAAATATCTCTTTATAGAATATAGAAAACATATTTAATATTCCATATACACAAATATTTTGTATCAAAAAAGCCTATCAAAGCTATTATTTCCAACGGACTTGACCGACTTTTATTCCATCGCTTTCCTTTCTTTTTTTTATCATTTATACAAATCAGGGTTGGTCCACTTTAATTTCCGTTTTCATGAAAATTAAGGAAAAAGCTTCAAATTCTTGCCGTCATTGTTCACAAAATAAATAAAAAAAAGAGAAATGTTTTGTTATTTATTTTATAATGACTATTAAATTAAACTAAAAGAAGAAGAAGAACGAAATAATAAAAAAAAATAGGAATACAATTTAAAGTATTTATTGTGGCAACTTTGTTGCAAGTGGCACACAAAATATAGAAACAAAAACAAAGCAAAAAAGTCACCATCATGATTATAGTTGTTGTCATTGTTGCATTCAATTTTAGCACAGAAACGTGCAACAACGAGTGATTTTTTTAGAAAGAAATAAAAACAAATAAAATTGCAACAAAAATAAAATAAAGAAGCAAATTATAAAGTTGTTGTTATTGTTGTTGTTTTTGTTACTATTATTGGTATTTTCATTGTATTTTTGTATTCTTTGCATGTGTTGCCAACTATTATATACACAAATAAGATATTTGTATTTGTATATAGAAAATGATTTTGAATAAGAAACAACAACAACAACGCTAACACTGTAATATTTGCACGTTTTTCTTATTGTTGTCATTTTTATTTTTTCGTAAGAGAACGATAGAATGATTTTTTACAGTAAGCCAGTGGTATTTTGTGGCAAAACATGACTGGCAGTGGCAGCTATAATGACGTTACCCTCTATACACAATACTATGGCATACAAAACCTGTAATGTAAACGGTGTAAATGCTTTTTGGTCTTGTTTGTTATTTTTTGTTTCTCCAAATAGTGTCTGTAATACAATTCCAACAAAAACAAAAAAAATCCTGCTAAATTTGTTTGCTACTGCCAAATTGAAATAATCATACCCAAGCAAACCAGTGCAATGTAGCAGCCAGACAAACCTATCATGCATCCAACCAAACACAATTATTCATTCTTTCCTTCATTCATGTAAGCCAGCCAGCCAAACTAACGTGAAGCAGTTTAACAAACTTACGGTTGCATCAAACAAAACGCCATACAATTAAAAAGTCATTTAAACTGGGACAACCGTTATTTAAATACACATACTCACTCACACCTATATACACAGTTAAACTCATACAGTAACACTTTATTTTGTTTGTCTTTTTTCTTTTGTTTTTAATTGAACAACAAAAACAGTGTGACGCTTTCATTATTAAACAGCGAGTAAGTGAGAGAATGACAATACACGAAAACGTATGCAAGAAAATCAGAGAATATACTCAAGTTAGAATATTTAAAGGAATTCATTCGTTTGTAGAAAAATGTCAATCAATTTTTGCTGCAAAAATTAAAGCTTATGGTAGAAAAAATGTCTTATCACCAACTTCTTTTTAATGTTCCTATTCAAAGACTAGATATCGCATTTTTCTTGATATATTTGGTTGTGGTGATAAAATCCTTTTTAACTTACTTGCAAATCCTTTCTTTCCATCAAATTCATTTTGCGTAACACAGAATTCGAGAGCTTGACTACTGGTTTTCTGCTCTTGCACGATTTATGTTTGATGTTCATGTTCGAAAGAACTAAGTTTACTGGGATAGATATATGACAAAGTCCAAATTTTTTCTTGCGCTCTCCTTGCCAGTTTTTTAGTGCTTCAACAGTGATTCATATGTTTTTTGTATGAATCTAAATCTAATCTTGTGGCTCGAAAATGTCTCTCGTACAACCTTTAGCTCTTAGACGATCGTAATAGTGCTAACATAACGATAGAGATCGACTGTTTGCATTATATCATAGTCATTTTTGTTGACATTCTAGAGCGAACTGAAACAACTATTGTCCGCTACAACTTCATGTTGGCATATTACAATAACAAGAGAACTGAACAACGCTTCTGGCAGGACAGTATAGACTCGTGATGCACTTATTTAGAGTAGGGATCGTCTCGAACCCAATAACTAAATTCAGAAATTATGAGAATGAAAAATTAGAACATATTCCTGATACCTTTGAAGCATTAATGCATACCAAAAGAAAACACGTGGGTGCATATCAATTGCTGCGCGGGGAAGCGTCTTATGTGGCAAGTTTTCAGGGTAATGAGCATGTTGCAGAAAATATAAGAGTGTCCTATTTACCATAGTTTGACGGCAGTTCTATAGACAGTAAGGCTTTGTACTATGGCACTGCTACAAGATGACAATATTAACAATAATACAGCTTAGTTCTAACTACTTTCTACATTTGAAGAAGCTAGGTTTGCATTTTTATATTAATCCGAGAATGAATTGAAAATGAATTGAAGTCGCCGCAGTCTAGTAGGAAGTACATGTGTGGGTTTATTAGACAAGAGTCAGTGTTTCAACCCCTGGTGATTTTACTTCAGCAGTGTCCTGGAAAAAACTCAGAGAGTAAATAAAATTGCCATGAAAGAGTTTCTCAAATATCTGTCGTTCGAAATCGACTTCAAATTATAGGTCCAGCAGAATTATGGTGAAATATCTGGAGTTAACAAATTTGGCATGAAAAACTTGTACAAATTTGTCGTTCTTCGATGACGTTACCCTTTAAATTGTTACGTTTTTGCCTTTTAAAGACATTTAAAATATGATCTCGTAGATTGCAAATAAAATACAAATAAATTTGTGTTTAGTTTTAATTAAAATTCTTTATTACACAATTCACAATTCTGAGTGCCGCTGTTCACAACTTGATGTAAACAACAACAATTGCTTTGTTTGTTATTCCTCTTTTTACACTGTTTGCATAAACAATAACAATTGCTAGTCAATTTTTCGACAGATCTTTGTAACGGAGATCTTCAAACCACGATTACTCTCTTCGAATACACCTCGTCTTCACACAAGGCTGACTGAACTTTTACTGATACTGATACAATTAGAGCATACAACAAGCTACATCCTGACGAAACTCTCGTAATAAACACCGATTATAAAATTAAAAAATTTAATGAATTGGTCCCCAATCTAAACACGATGAAGACATCAAATGTCTAACAAATGTTTCGTGTGTTGACTTTTATAGTACACTGTATTTCAGTGCCTTTCAAACCCTGTTTTTATTTATTTATTTATTATTATTTGGTAGCTGTGTTCATTTATATGCATGTATTGATGTACATATTCAAATATTTTGCTGTTATTTTTATTATTGCATTATTTTACTTTCTTCTCTCTTACACATACTATTACATGAGACTCATTTCAATTTTTGCAATTATTTTTTCTTTTTTTCTTTTCTCTTTCCATGCCTTATACTCGTATACAATATTCGCCAGCAGACTTTATAAATATTTTTTGCTTATTCTCTTATTCATTTACGTTCTTCGTTTTATAGTAATTTTAACTTCTCTTTCTTGTTTCGCTTCAGTTTCGATGGCATTATACAATATAAATTATAAATAAAAATAACAAAAAAAAAAAAACAGAGAGAAAAAATTATAACAATGAGCCAATTTGATAGCAACATACATACATACATACATACATAAATTTATGCATGTTGTTAAAATATTTTCTTATTTTTTATTATTATTATTATTATTATAAGGCACACATGCATACATATTTTTACAATATAAACTCGATATTAAATAGACAATTTTCACTTGCCTCTTATAAATGTGAGTGTAGATGTCTATATGTATATATGTATATGTATGTATGTATATATTTTTTTATTATTATAAGTACTTATCATTATTTGGGTTATTATAGTCATTATTATTATATACTCGAAAGTGATTTCTTTAGCTTATAGACGATATGTTTTTATACGTAATTATATGCAATATATTCATATGTATACATATGTATATATTTGTTATTTATGTATGTTTGTATATGTGAAATAAGATGAATGTATGTATGTATGCTTATGTTATATTTTTATTAGCGTAATTATTAGATGAAATTATCTATTTATGGTAACATAATACGTTATTATTTCATACTTATAGAAAGAGAAAAGCGAAAGTGAAAGAGAAATAGAGAGATAGAGAGCAAGAGTGTTTAACATACACAAATAATAATTCTATTTAAAACTAAAGAACTTAAATTGCTAATAATAATATTATAAAATATTATCAGGCTGGTAATACGATAAATAGTTGGAAATTTCTTTAAATATTTAGAAGAACATGTATGTATATACATTAATTTGTATAAACATATGGCCTTAAAACAGGGACTATTGAACGGTGATAGATGATAATGTCCATCTAGTTGAATGAATCTACAACTGACAAATTAGTTATACAGTCTGTAATAGTCCACAGTTGAAGTCGCCGCAGTCTAGTAGGCAGTGTGTTGGCTTATTAGACGTGAGGCCACGGTTCAAACGCCAAGTCAGATGCATACATATCTCTAACAAAAAACGAAAATATGAAAAATATATTCCTTCGGCAACTTCCTCACAGCAGATTTCTGCCAAATCTCTGAGAGTAAATAAAATTGCCATGAAAAGTTTCTCAAAAATCTGTCGTTCGAAGTTGACTTAACTGCAGGTCCTGCCACTTATGTATAAAATTAACACACACACACAGCATAAACGGTGTAAGAATGTAGGTTGTAACCTAGACTGAAGGTTTGTAATGACCAGCGTTACCGCTGGAAATTTTTAAGAAGTCGCACAAAAAGGGGATTTTTAAAAAAAAAGTCGCACATAAAGGGTATTTTGGCAGTAAAAAGTGGCAACATTTTTAAAAGAAAAGAAAATGAACTAATGCAGATAAGAAAAATTAATTTTTATTGGATTTTGTAATTTACATTAACAAACATATATAATATATTTATTTTTTAATAATTTTTCCAATTTTTTATAATATGTAGAAACAAATTTTTAGCCAAAAATTAAAAAAAGCCTATACAAAAATTTTATTTTTTTTAAATTATTTGTTCTGTTTTATTTCTAGCTTTAAAGTGTAATTTCATTCAAATTTATGAACATTAGGACATTTAAATTTCAAAAATAAAAATGCATTTTTAAATTTATAAAAATTCCATTAAATAAAACTTTTTTGCTAACTCACTATATAATAATACAAAACACAAAACAAAACTATTATTATAACTAAAAAACAGTTCATTAAAAATAAATAAAAAATTATACAAAATTGCGTATTTTGTAACAAATTAAAAAAAAAATAACAAAAAATATAATATATATTTTAAAATAAAAAAACAATTCAAAATTATACAAAATTACTAATTTTGGAATAAATTAAAAGATATGAAGTTAAGAAGGTACATACATTTCAAATAATTACGCTAAGGTATGATAAGACTTAGAGTACATAGTATTTGGAAAATTTTTGTATTAAACAAACTGAGATAAAAAAGTTAAACATAAATACTAATTTTGTTACAACGGTTCATTTTAGAAGTAAATAGAAACATTTTGTAATAAGTTAAATATGATATATAGGTTTACATTTTATATTTTATTATTTATTTATATGTCATAATATGTCACAATTTTATGAAAAAATATATCATAATGGAAGGCACATTTTTTATAACTTTATTGTTCAGGTATGGAAAATAAAAATTCTGAAATTTAGATTTTTTTCAAAACAAAACAACAAAAATAATCAAATTACACAAACTAGTTTATAGATTATTCAATAGACTAATCAATGGAATAGCTTATAAGTTATTTAATACACCAGTCCATAGACTAGTAGTAGTCTATAAAATAGTCGATCGAATAAACCATTGACTAATACAGTTGATTAATTCATGGCCTATTTAAAAACTAGTTCAAATGCTATTTAAAAGACTACAGAATTCAATAGACTGCTCAATATATTATATCATATACTAGTATAATATATTTACTACTCTCTAGACTACTATATATGTGGACTGGTCTATTAAATAGCCTTTGAACTAGTTTTTTAAATAGTCTATGAACTAGTCTACTAGTCTTTGAACTGGTGTATTAAATAACCTATAAATCTACTCTATATTTACTAATCTATTAACAAGTCTATAAACTAGTCTGTGTAATTTATTTGCAGTTCTATGAAATACTTAGAAATAAGGATGCAGCGATATTTCTCAATGTCAAAAAGGACTATATTACTTAATTTTCCATGCATGTTTTGGTTTATACATTTTACAAATTGAGTTTTAATATATATTTCACAGTTATATTAGTATATTTACATTCGATGAAATTATTTTTTTGATAAATTACTTATGTACTTTTTTTATAAGGTCACCGTCAGGCACCCAATTTAAAAAAAAAAATGTAAATAAAAGAAAAAATACTTTTTCTAAAAAAGGGAAAAAAGGGTAAAAAATCTTGAAAAGTGTCAGATTTAGTTCATTTTAGTAAGGGGGCACAAAAAGTGGCGGGGTCGCTGAAAAAGTGTCAAATTGCGACTTTAGTCGCTCAACGGTAACGCTGGTAATGACCAATTATGTATGTATGTATGTGTAACAGTGGGCATCTGACCCCACATTTCGTTGAAAATCGTCTTCAGTCATGAGGATCATTTTCGGATGGATGGGTACGTGACAAGTCGCCGTAGTCTAGGAGGTAATGTGATGTATTATTAGACGTAAAGCAGCGGCTCAAAACATAGGCCGAACATTTCGATCAAATCGAAATATGAAAAATATTTCTTTGGCGACTTCCTCTCAGCCGATTTCTGGCAAAAACTCTGATAGTTTAGAGTCTTTTAATAAATTTGGCGCTCGTACGAGACTTTAAACAGCAGGTCCCGCGACTTATGGATAGAATTAACACACACACAGTATAAGTGTTGTAATCCAGACTGAAGGGTTGTAATGACTAATTATTTATGTATGTATGTATGGCAATTGGCAACTGAGCCTAAATTTGATTGAAAAATCGTCTTCAGTCATGAGGCTCATTTTTGAATGAATGGAACAAACAAAATTTCTGAATTTGAGGCGACTACCTATCGACAAAAGATCCAAGAGCGTTCAATTCATCCCAAAATTCTCACTTTTTGTTGAGGATTTCGTGCTGGCGACGTCATCGACCCTTATACCTTTCGGACCGATGTTAACCAGATCATCGCTACTTAACCAAACGATACAAACGACATGTACATAGTTTCAACAGCAGACGGCATTGCAATTCGTAGAGGTTATTACGCATTACATTCGGCAAGAGCGATTTGATGGCATAGGCATCTCAAATGGAGGTTGTACAATTTCATGCTGTTAAATTTTTTGGTGTGGGGTTTTGATAAGTCGCAGGGGGATATCCTTAAAGCCATTATGCCAATACAGGCAAGTACAGGCTAATTTCTGAGCTAGAGCCGAGAAAAATTGGACGTTTCCAATATGCTTCAGCCTCGAGATCGGCCGAAAATCGCTTTAAATCAAATAGAAGAACGTTTTAAATATTTTAAGCTGATTTAAAATTCGAACTTAAATGTCATTCTTATAAACATTAAAGCATACTTTGCACATGAAATATCTTTTTTTTTTGTTTTCTTTCTATTTGCCGTTACTATCGTTATAAATTTATCTGATTTCGTCTTTGTTTTTTTTTTTAACGAAAAACTATTAAATTTTCTATATTTTTTTTCTTTGCAAATATATTTTCAGATTTTTTGGAGCATAAACAATTGCTGGAATTGAATGAACTTTTTATGGGGGAAAATTCATCTACACAAAGAACGAAATAAGAAAGGAAAAAAAATAGAAAAAGAAAAACCGATTTTTTTTTTAATAAAAATGGGAATTGCAAGTAAAGGATATACAACAACAACAAAATACAATAAAGACTAGAGAAGAAAAAGAAGAGAAAGAAAGAAAAATAGTAATAGAATAAAGCAAAAAAGAAAAATGATCAATATTTCAAAAAGGATTTGAAACCATAACAATAACAAAGACAAGAAAAAAACTGTAAAAATAAAGCAAATACTTTAATAATAATAAAAATATTATTATTGAAGAAAGTATTTAATAAATGTAATTAAATAATAATAAAATAAAACAATAGACTGAATTAGAGTCCAAATATTTATAATAAAATAAAATCTTATTAAAGAAAAAACAAAAGAAATACAATTTAAAAATTAATTTAAATAATAACAATAATAATAATAATAAATGCAATTAATTTAAACATATCATAAATTAATTATTAAAAAATTAACACAATAATTTAAATAACACACACATATAAATAACAAATAAACAAACAAAAAATTGCATTTAAATTAAAAGCAATAACAATACAATTACAAAAAAAAAATTAACAATAAAAATAAATAAATTAAACTGCTCTTTTAAAAACGTATTACAAGAAATAAAATTTATTTAATAAAAACAACTAACATTGCCACATACATACGTGCATATACATGTTAATGGGAATTTAATAATAAAAACAAAACACAAACAAAAGTTATCAACACTGTTTTAAAAAGAACAGAAACAATAACAAAAAAGCAGTAACCAGAACATATTAAAACAACGAACCTTTAATTACTGAGAAAAACATTAATAATTTCCGATTTTTTTTTTAAACAAAACTTAATTAAAATTTAAACAATAAAAACTTTGCAAAAAAGAAAAACAGAAGAAGAGTTAATCTTTCATAAACATTCAATAGAACAAATAAATCAACATTAAAACACTTTCTCTCATATTTATTTGCTAATACAATACACAAACAACAATTAAAATAACACAGTTTCATACAAAAAAGAGAACAAAACATAACAAAACAAGTGAGAGCAAAAAGAGAGAGTGAATATCATCCAAACACAATACTACCACTACATACAAAACAAAGTGCAAAAAAAACACCACACCTCAAAACAACAAAAAACAAACTCATAAAGGACTTATAAAAGAGAAATTTTTAAATGTCTGATTATTTTGGGTGTATGTGTATGTGTGAGTACGTGTAATTGAAACTATTGAGAGCTAAAAACATTCAAGTGTCGGTTAAAATCAAGTGTTTCGTGAAAAAATACAAACGAAAACGCAGCAATTTAAAAATCATTCACTTTTCATTACGTTTATTACATCGTTTATTAAGAAGGTAAGTGGAACATTTTATTTCTTTTATACGTCATAACAATAATTTCTAAATGCAAAATAAAATTTAAGAAAGGCAAGTGTATGCCATATGTTATGGTACCCATTTTGAGGTTCTGAAAAAACCAACATTTACAAAATTTGTCCAAAATATTGCGGCGTACGTATCCGGAAACGTTTGCCTGTTTGTTGGACAATGTCAGAGGAAGTCAAAGATAGTATTATCGTCTTCCACGTCTATGTAGTCTCTAGAAAATTCGAGACATAGTCTTCTCACTCGAACACCTAAAAGGCAGTAAGCTGTAAGCACCCCTATTATGTGACGATCGCGTCGTTCTAGTCAAGCCCAAAGATCTTTTATGATCAACAAGATAGGCCAGATATGCTTTATTATGGCACAGGTTATTTATTATCTAATTTGTAGCTTTAGTCCGACAAGCTATTAGTTTTAACTGAATATCACTCATTTAGTAGGAGGTTAGCCATTTTTGAACATGGACTAAATAATATGGAACTGAAGAATGCATAAAAATACTTAAAACATACTACAATAATGGTCATCCGAATGTGCCAATTTTTCGAGTGAGACGGGTTGTTATAATTGACCTTTAGTGCATGGAATTGAAAAAATTATGAAAAAATTTGTAGAGCCTTGAAAGTTAACAAAAGTGATCAGTCCTGTGCCACACTGCCGAAAAATATTCAGTTAGGGAATTCTGGGAATTTTGGCGTATTATTCGATTGTCAAATCCCACGATATATTATTTGCATTTGCACCTCCAAGCATAGAAAATCAAATCGGTGGAGACAAGATAACCAAATTCACTGACACTATCCAACGTATAGGCCGTAATCTGGAATTCTGTACGTTGCATGTCCCTACTTTCGCGCGGAAATTATTTCGAGACGCCAACCAATCCTGGATCAGCGAGGAGTCCTGCTGTTCCGCTAGACTCACCTGGCCCCGGATGGATAAAAGGCGTACCAACCAGTTAATTGGACTGGGTCGCGGCATCATTTCAATCACAGTGGCCATGCTTACAGGTCACTGTGTTATGGGAAGATACGCGGAGAGAATGCGGTTCCCATTTAATGACTTCTGCCGTGGGTGCAGATAAGCTGAGGAAGAAGGGACTGTTATCCAATTTCTTTGCCAATGCCCATCTCTTGCGAGGCTCTCCGACCCTTGTCAGTTTGACGGAGCTATCGTCCATTGGTGTCAAGGATATAGCCTCGTTTATCAAACTTTCTGGCTGGTTTTCCAGCCCGGGGGGGTAGTCGTGCTTTGGATGTGCAGATCTTGCGCTGACCGACCTCCCCCTCCTGGGTTCGGGGGAACTCGGTCAGTACAGGAACTGCGTTCACCTGTGGCGTCACAATGGCCCGCAATGCGTGCTCAAATGAGCTTTTTGGTTTGAAGCTACCACACTAACCTACCTACCTACCTATGTCCCTAGTTGTCGACAGCATATACTTCGTTTTTTTTCTCATTTACTGCCAGATACATCTTGGTAGACTCACACACTCCATGACGAAGTCAAAGAGGTTGCATGAAAAAGCAATGCCTTGTCTAAAACCTCGCACGGTATCCAAAGCTTTGAAGGCAACAATTCCTACTTTGACGGCGCTGCAGGAGTTGCTCAATATCATTCAGCACAGCATTATCAGCTTTGCAGTAGTGCCGCGTCCATTCATTGAGGCAAGAAACACGATTCCTTATAGGGCTATCGAAGACTGCCATATACATACATACATACATAATTGATCATTACAACCCTTCAGTCAGGATTACGACCTAGCTTCTCACATCACTTATGTTGTGTAGGTTAATTTCATACATGAGTAATGGGACCTACAGTTTTAAACTCGACTGCGAACGACAAATTTTTGAGAACTTTTTCATGGCATTTTTTCTTTACTCTCAGATGTTTTGACAGATAATCAGTTTATTAAGAAATATTTCTTCATATTTCGTTTTGTTGGAGATGTCTGAGCTAGGGTTTGAACCGTGGATTCACGTCTAATAAGTCAACACCCTACCTACTAGACTATGGCGACTATCTTAGAGTCGAAAAAAATATCGAACGTATCGACTTTTTTCAAGAGCCTTCTCCAGCATTTCACGTAATGTGATTTACAAGGTCTGATAAGGTTCAATCAGAGCAATTTGCAATACGCTTATAAGAACCTTGTATGCGTAGGGAGACGGCTTATAATCAGACGTCTTATAACTTACTAGCAAGTTACTTCCGTCCCTAAACAATTCAGCGAGAGCCTGCAGCTTTATTGTTCTTAAGCTACAGAGTCGTGACTGCGACTTCTTCATGTTTGGGCGACTGAATTCAAACACCGTCATCATCGATTGGGTTGGGTACATTAGCATCTCTAATGACATAATTGGTGTTGTCGTTACCATTGCTGATGAATATAAAGTCTAGGATAAAAATTATAAGAAGGTCAGCAGAGCAATATATTCGGACAAAGTAGGAGTAAGAGAGCAAATACACAAAAATTTTGTTTAAAAATATTCGATCCTTTCAGTTATAAAATATAGATTTCATAATTGTGTAGTTAAATGAAAATATAATGTCGATTAATACCTCATAAAGGAAATTTAAAACACTGAATTTCTCCTCCCCAAATGAGATATAACTTTTCAATTACATTACAAGTTATTGTATAGCGTTCTGTAGAGAATTCTACATTTTTATACATTTAAATATCTCACAACTGTTACAATTCGAATAAAGATATTTTAAAACAATTTTATTATCTCTCTCTCTCTCCGTTTTATTAACCCTAAAACATTTTAATTAAAATTTAAAATTTCTGCAAAACAATGTACGTACGCTGGCATTCCTATGCGTACTACGCTGGCATTGTAAATCATTCGGGTGTTTCAAAAAGAACGCACAATGACACACAACACAGGCGTACATATACGAAAACAAATTTCCCATAAAATAAGTAAGAGAGAGAGACACATCGAAATGAATTCCCTCGGGATAAATAAATCCAGTACAAGTATTGAAAAAAAAAACAATGAAGAAAAACAAATAAGGAAAGAACATGCTTTACAATACGAGGCAATAAACAATGGCAAGAAATGTTTCTAAGGAAAACAAATCAAAATTCCTACACCAATAAACGACAACAGCAACAACAACAAACACAACAAGCACAAGAGAAAACAAAATAAACTTGGAAAATATAAATATTCTGAGTTATTGTGTGATAAGGCATCGAGCAACCACTGCTGGTGCTGCTGTTGCTATTGCTGTTCCTACATTTAAATCCAAGATATGTAATAAAAAAAAACATTGATAAACAGATATGTGTACATATGTATGTACGCATATAGATATGTGTAATACAAACACAAACAAGCAAAATAAGGAAAAGAAAAAACAGAAAAACAATAACAACAACATTGCAATGAAAAATAACACTGGGAATGCAACATTATTTAAAACACTGAAATGGTTTGTTGTTATTGCTTGCTGGATGCCAGTATTTTATTGTTGTTTGTTTTGCTAAAAATAAACTAAACATTCCCGTTATATACATAAACATAAACATACGACATGTATCAACAAAACCGAACAAAACAACAAGCAATTGTTGACATCTACTTCCTTTTAGACTAAAACGTCACACAGCTCTTTACCCTCTCTGTGTATCTCTCCCTCATGGTACACTCTTTAATATTTTTTATTGAATGATAAGTGTTTCAGCGATGACGTTTTAAGTGTATGCGTGGTGTGTAAAATCAAATGTTCAATAAAACCATACAAATGGTTAAAAGGGGGTACGATACAAGAAAAACTTACACTCTCTCATTTACCCACACACACACACTTTTATTGCTGGAAAGTGGCGCTCGTGTTTATATCAAAGGAATGCATGAATGAATGAATGAATGGAATGAATGAGTATTTTTGTATTTATTTGTATAAATAAGAGATGACGTTATTGTTGTTAGACTGAATGCCTGAACAACACAAACAAACATAAAAAAAAATCTACTGACAGTCTATGTTAAAAACTGATATGAAATTTTTTTATTGAAAATTTATTTCGCATAAATATTTACATTTCAAATAGCGGTAAAAAAAATTATAAATAAATAAATTTATTCGTTGTTGTTTAGTAGTGTCTACTAAACATTTGCTACTCATTTTCCTGTAGAAATTTGAGTAAATTAAACGTATCAATGTCATTTACACGCTGTAATTAAAATTCTTTACTTTATAGTGTTCTTTTTATTTTAATTCTTATTTGGTAACCCTTTGGCCTTTTCTTCTTTAATATTTTCTGTTTTAATTTCCCCCTTCTATTCCTCTTAATAAGTTTCCTTATGGTTTTCTACGAGGGAATGATCATTTTTTGGTATTTTCAGTTAAAATTTAAGTTCTTGTAGAATACCATGTGTTTTATAAAATCCGGCATATTTTCTTTTTATTGAAATCTCTTATGAAAATATAAAATTTTTTAAAATATTTATACACACAAATATATTAATAATGATTTAATGAATATCTAATATTTCATTTAAACACCTGTTTTGCTTTAAATAAATTGTTTTGTTTCATTTAAAAATAATTTAAAAATATACAAAGAAAAATGCTTCCGGAAAAAATCATTAACCCTGCTGTATATTAAAAATAAGGCAGCTAAGCAATGATTGTTGTTCATTAATCCGTAAAGTGAAGTAAAGAAAAAAATTATAAGATTTAACTTTATAATTTAAAATTTATAAGAATTATAAAAATTAAAATATTTTAGAAGCGGATTCCATGAGTGCGTCTTTAATTAATAGAACTCAGGAAGTCTTTGACATTAAACAGACGCAGAGTAACACACCTTTTAAAATTTCGTTTGCAACGAATTGTTAAACATCGTGGAGAATAAGGAGTGCTAAATCGCCGGGTGAAGTACCATTATAATGTAGATCTGGAAATATTTGTTAAAGCAACACAAACTGAAAGAAATCTTTTCGAAATTTAAGCTAATAGCTTACATATATTCGTAACGGAATTCTCTTACAAATAAATTAATATGCACCTTTGATACACTCAAGCCATTTAAATAAGCAATACCTGATAAAATATATGTATCTACTGAGGTTACAGTATTGCGAACATACGATCTGTTGTACACCCCTTAAACTTTATAGGTTACAACATCTCCTCCAAGCCCAAATTGTGGAATGCTGCTGAATGTTAGCAGTAATCAATGAACTGCATCTTTGCCAGAAGTTACAAACTTATTAGTTTGTTATCGTTTTTGCTGGCAGTGGTGGCGAGGTTTGTGAGTGTATATATGTCTGCGTTCATACACTTCAATAATAACGTTTTCCCCAGTCGCGTTATCCTATCGAAAATCAACTGGCAGTCGCTATCCCCTGAAGTGATTGATTCGGTTTTTTTCATTACAAAAGCAGTTGTTGACTTAATATGATTAATGACCCGCTCAAATGTACCTTGAGTCTTCAATGCTCATTTAAAAAGGAGGTTTTTATTATTTTATGTTATAAAAGCTAACACTTTCTTTCGTATTTCTTACCTTTCTTATTTCTTTTCCATAAAAATGTTTGGTCATATTCAGCTGGCAAGTTTAAGCACATTTTCACTTTTCTGAATTCCTACAGAGGAAGTTACTCTGCATTTTATATCTACCATACTGGTTAAAGCTTGAACTGGTGGTTTTATTCTAATGTTAAATCAATCTTATGTAGGTGCTGTAGACTAGTAGGTAATGTGTTGGCTTATTAGACGTGAGGCCGCGGTTCAAAACCCAGATCAGCAGATTTCGGGCAAAAACTCTAAGAGTAAATAAAATTGCTATGAAAGTTTCTCAAAGATCTGTCCTTCAGAGTAGACTTTTAACTGTAGGTCACGCTACTCAACATAAATGTTGTGGGAAACTAGGTTTTGATCCTGACTGAGGGGTTGTAATAAGCAACTAAAGGGTCCGCCAAATAATTTTTTTTTTGAAAAATGCATTAAAAAAAACTACTGAATATTTTCTCAAATTTCCTTTTTTATTTCAAAGTACAATCCTTCCGGTTAATAATGGAAAATAATTTCATTCAAATGGCTGCCTCGGCTGGCTATGCAGTAGTAGATCGGTCCAATTTTTAAGCACATTATCGATTGTGTGCAGCTGTATTTCACCAATGGCTTCACGAATATTGTCCTTTAAATTGTCAAATATTGTCAAATAAAAAAAGAAATTTGAGAAAATATTCAGTAGTTTTTTTTAAAGCATTTTCAAAAAAAAAAAAAGTTATTTGGCGGACCCTTTATGTAAGTCAATCTTATAATAGCTAAGTGCACAGCAGGATTGTCATGTTCTGTTCTCGATCCAAATTAATTTGAACACATGTTTTGATGTGACTTTACTTAAACTGACTATGAAATTTAATTAAAAAGTTTACAGAAAATGTTGCTCAGAGCATGTTTAAATTGCATTAACTAGCACTGGGTACGCATCACTAATTTTTATTAAATCAAACTGCAGGTAAACAAACCTTAAGGCATCTACATTATTAGGTTGGAAGTGTTTAGTTTTTTAATATCCCAGAAAGCCAGTTTAATTTATATTTATTTATTTATTTATTTATTACAATACAATTACAAATTATATTTTAATTATATACGAGCGGAGTAACTTGATCATATGCTCGGTGTAGTGTGTCACGAACCCACGACCCTCACGCTAATAGTCTAGCATACTACCCACTAGACTACTAGGGCACCCCGTTTAATTTTTGTATAATAGCGACTGAATTCTAATAAAACTAAAGCGGAAAAAAATTAGAAAAATGTCCACGTCGTTTTCACTTTCGAATTTTATTCTGTCACGCTCCTTTCTTTCTCACACACATCATTCAATACATTCGAAAATATTTAATGTGTGTGGTCTTCTTCCCGTTATCCTATGCATTGATGGTTTTGTTACTTGCCAATAGCAGTTGCCCCTGTTGACAAATTAAACCAAGATAAAGTTTTTAACCACATATTTAATAACGTCACTAATTGTGGCAAAAACTAAATGTAGAAAAAAATATTAAATTTAATTTCATTAAAAAACAAACGTTTAATAGTGTGTGTATGTGTATGTGCGTGGGAGTAGATAGTGTGTGTAAGTGAAATATTTCATCTTCTATAATTTCTAGTGTTTAACCTCCTTTAACTTTTAAAGCAAAATAAAAGAAAAAAAAAACGTTTAACCTCAACTTAAGACATGTGTTACGGAAAGTTGCTCTACGCTTTTTCTCTTTATTTTTGTTTGTTTATAAGTTTCCTATTACGGTTTTTCTCCCTCGCTCACACACACACGCACGCACTCGTTCGTAGTCTTAAAAGAGCGTAGTTGTTTACTGTTTAAAACTTTTTAAAGTTAAACTTCAAATACTGTTACATTTTTTAATACGTGTAAAAAACGATTTCAATCTTTGTGTGCCCTGGCTTATCCTATATCCCACCATACATGCATGTATTGTAGATGGAACTGAAGCAGTGTGTACAAATAGAATATGTTTGTAGGCAAGCTTTAATATGTTTATTAAAGAAAAACAAGTTTAAATAGGGGAGGAAAAATCTTTTGGTTTAATTGCCTCGTAAATTTTATAAATTTTTTACTTTAACTTATAATTAAGAAAAGAATTGAAAACATTTTTTTAAACTTTTTCTTCTTTTTTTAAGTTTCCCTTCAAAGAAAATTAATTTCTTGTTTGAAGACTGAATTTTTTTCCTTTTCATTCTATTTTTTTTATCTATTTAAACTTTATTTTACAAAAATAAAGGTGTTTGCCTGCAAAACGTAAATTTAACTACTTTCGGAAAAATTTCCTCCTGCGTTTTTTCCATTTCGTTTCGTTTCGTTGCGTTTCTGCTCTTAACTAAGTAGTTAACAAGCTAATAAATTTTGCTTTGGTTACGGCACCCTCAAAAAACGTAAAATAAAACAAAACAAAACAAGTGTTAATTTAACAAAAACTTTATCTTCATCTTTTGGTTAGAAACTGTATTAAAAGCCAGCCAACAGCCATCCAGCCATCAGCCAGGAGAGTCTGTGTTTTAGTTACTTTTCTTTGTAGGGATGGTTACAAAGCAGTTAGTTTTTTAATTGAGGGTTTTCTATTAAAGATCTATAGAAGGAAAATTAAATTTTCTTTGTAACACAACAACATACATACATATCCTAGATTGCAGTTTCAGAGGAAATAAATGCAAGACTTCGAGATGTTTGTAGTAAACTTAACAAATTTCTTTGAAATTATTTTCGAAAATAATTGCAATGTAATTAAAAACGCATGACATACAATTTTTAAGCTGCAAGCTAGGTTTCCACAACAAAAAGTTGCAATCATTAAGACAAGTAAGTTATATGACAACAATACTTAGGAATATTTTTTTATATTTATGAAGTCGCCGTGATCTTGTAGGTAGTGTGTTGATTTGAGGCCTCGGTTCAAACCCCTAGGTCAGGCATCTCGAACTAAACGAAATATGAAAAGATATTTCTTTGGCGATTTCCTCTCAGCAGATTTCTGGCAAAAACTCTGAGAGCAAATAAAATTCACATGAAAAGTTTCTCAAAAATCTGTCGTTCGGAGTCGACTTTAAACTTTAGGTCCCGCCACTCATGACAAAAGTGTTGTAATGACCAATTATGTATGTTTTATCTTTATGACGAGTATACTCGTCAATATATTAAAAGGTTAAGAGTTATAATTTTAGCGTACCACATTGTTACTTGTTGTAAATAAATATTTGAGAATTATTTTTAATGACGCACGACAAAAAACTAAAAAATAAATGAAAGAAAAGAAAAAGCTGACAATGAGAGGAAATTTTATACCCATTACTACAACATGTAAGGGTATGAAGTGAGCGTTGTTTTGTGAATCTAAAACACTAACGTTTAATGGGAATGTAAAAAACATTTGATTCAAAGTATTGCCCATTACAGGCTAGAAATTTTTCAATTTTTCAGACAGTTTGTGAATCCCAAGCCAATAAAACTGTTCGTTTTTTAAAGCAAACGAATTAGTTTCCCAATATTCGATTCGAAGGGCGACCTAGCCAATATTTCTTTCATCGATGAAAACAATTAGTAGTGCCAAGGAGACAACTGAATTGGATAATTCGACGGGTGGCGTAGCAGCACCCAGCCTAATGCTTTGATTGCATACTGATACGATTTTAATTTGTATGCAGTTGCATTGTCATGTTCGAAAATTACCTAACGCGTGTTGTGGCCTATACATACATATATACATAATTGGTCTTGCAACCTTCCAGTTAGGATTACGCCCTAGCTTCCCACAACACTTATTTTGTGTTTGTTAATTCTACAAGTGAGTGGAGGTACCTACAGCCGATTGGGAACGATATATTTTTTAAAAACTTTTCATGGCAATTTTATTTACTCTCAGAGTTCTTGCCAGAAATCTGCTTAGAGGAAGACGCCGAAGAAATATTTTTAAAATTTTGTTGGTTGGAGATGTCTGACATGGGGTAAGAACTGTGGCCTCATTTTTAATATTTCAACACACTACCCTACTATGGCCTACTACTACTATGGCCTATTCTGGTCCTTTTTCAATCTATACATTGTTCAATTTGTTGTCGGTAGTGATTTGTACTAGTAGTTCCGCCAAGTTTTAGAAGCCTTTGCTACACCACACCATTCTGGTCTCACCAAACACACAGCATTGTCTTCTTGTTGTATTGTTCTGGCTTTGCAGCCAAAGTTGATGGTTGTCCCAGATTGATTCACGATTTTTTTTCGTTAAAGATTCTGAAAAGAAATCGGATTTTTATGGCCAGTAACAATGCAATACAACACTAATTTTCTATTGTGTCTTGGAAGAAAAATTTCACAAGTGGGTTTCCCTTTTCAATCCGTCATTCATTCAATATATGAGATACCCTTTTTCCAGACTTTTGGATCTTTTCCGTGGCTTTTAAATGGTCTGAAATTGTTTGTGTTGCAACATTTAAGTTTTCTGTAATTTTTTTCGGACTCAAGGTGTCATCTTCTTCCAAAATTTGCTGGTGGTCTTCCACGTTTTTTATTTCGTACATCAAAATCGTTATCTCTGGACCAATAGAAAGCATCTTCTGCATATTGTTACTAATGGAGCATGATCACCATTAGCCTCGACAAGCGTTCAATGTGACTCTCTAGAGCACTTTACTTTAAATGAAAACAAAAAATCTTAATTTTGTGAAAATAATTTCGCCATTTTTAACGCGATGAAAGAATATGATGCTGCTCGCTTACTGATTATACTAAATATGTTTGACAGATGTCATCGACTAAAGAAAAAGCAAATATATATTATGGCTCGTATACAATAAATGTTTCCTGTAAAGACGCTCACTTCATACCGGTACACCTGGTCAAGAGAATTTATCCCCACATATTTATTGTTCTCTGTTTTATTGTAAAGCAAAAATTTTACAGCAGAGTGGTTCTTACATTTGTTTATTTGATCATTAGTGATGAGTTTTATTTTGTTTTACGTTTTTTTTTTTTGTTTTTCCTACCAACAAATGTAAACATTTCTTTCAGTAATTGCCTGTAATTGCTTGTGAATGGATTCTTTCTTAAAACGAAATTTATTGAATATTTTGATTAAAAAATATTTTAATGTCTTGCAAATAAACAAATTAAGTGTTGAATAATTCATTTAATAAAATTGTTAATAATTTAAATGTTATATCTAAATATTATATTATATTATAAATAATTGGTACTTATAAATTTAATTATGAATTAAAAAAAAAACCAAGAGAGAACGAGGAAGAGCAAAAGCTGTGCGAAAACAAAGTAAAATTCATAGAAAAGAGAAGCACAGGAAAAACGGTAAAAAGTCAAAGTTGAATACGGAAAAAACTCTGTTTTTTAGTATTTATTTTATTTACTTAACGGTGCTTAAAAGTTATTGTTGTTGTTGTGTACCCAATGATTGCAAATATAAAAAAGGGTCAAGTTTGTTGTTGCTGTATGGCTGTAAGTCAGAAATTTCCAAGGGGTAGCCCGCTATGTAAATACAAGGTAAGATTGTAAAAAAAAGAAGAAAAACTGAAATTATAAAAAATAAATCATAACCCTCCCTGTGAGAAAAGCATTTATTTGTGTTTTGTTTTCCTTTTTTTTTTTGTTTTATAATCACGTCGGTAATTATTGCCATTAAAAAGTCAAAATTATAGGAAAATGGAAAATAATTTTCAAATAATTTTGCTTAAACTTTGGTTTTTTCATATAAATGAGGGGGAAAAATATTAATTTTCAGAAAAAAAAAGGTTAGAACTGGTGAAATTGGAGGGTTAAAGAAAGAATTTTGTTTTAATAAATAGCGGACCATAAGGTCATTTGAGTGTAATAGGAGCAAATATTAGAAGGTTAATAACTTTTTCTTCAACAGCTTTAAATAATTGCATATACAGGGCCTGGCATCTTATTACGTGTACGCATACATGCATAATAGGTCATTACAACCCTTCAGTTAGGATTACAACCTAGCTTCTCACACCACTTATGTTGTGATTCGTAATTTTATCCTTAAGTAGCTGAACCTAAAGTCGACTCGGAACGACACGTTTTTCAGAAACTTTTTCATTGTAATTTTTGCCAGAAATCTGCTGAGGCAGTTGATGACGAAATACATACATAATTGGTCATTACAACCCTTCAGTCAGGATTACGACCTAGTTTCTCACACCACTTATGTTGTGTGTGTTAATTTTATACATGAGTGGCGGGAGCTACAGTTTAGAGTCGACTCGGAACGACAGGTTCTTAGAAACTTTTTCATTGCAAGGTTATTTACTCTCAATCTCAGTTTTTGCCAGGAATCTGCTAAGAGGAAGTGGATGAAGAAATATTTTTACTTATTTCGTTTTATTGGAGATGCCTTACCAGGCGTTTGAACCGTAGTTTCACATTTAATAAGCCAACACACTCCATATTGGATTACAGTGACTTCAGTATAAAATGTTGAGTTTTAACAGCAAAAATTGTGCAGTTCCCGCTTTGACCAACTTCCCTTATGAGTTCGTTGAAATTTGATCACTACGGGAACTGCGTTTACCCGTGGCATCAGAATTAAGGCTGTCCGAATTTTACTTATTTATTTCATTTATTAATTACAATACAATTACAAATTATATTCTAATTATAAACGAGCGGAGTAACTTAGACCATATGCTCGGTGTAGTGTCACATGCCAGAGCCTCTGGTGGGAATCGAACCCACGACCCTCACGATAATAGTCTAGCGCACTATCCACTAGACTACCAGGGCACCCTGTTCGAATTTTATTAGAATAATGACGAAAATAATGGAAATGTGTACCTTTAAGAATTTTATTGCACTGTTGGGAGGAGATATCCAGGCTTTACTGAGACTTTTAATTAATTTTTTTTTATTAAATTCTTCTTTTTTTCTCTTCTCCTTTTCCATTAAATAAGTTTCTTAGAAGCTAGGCAGGCCTTTCCCCCTTGATGCACTACATATTTAAAAGATTTTTCCACCGATATAACATGTTTTGAGTTAAGCGGAGTATAAGAACCGTTTTTAATATGAATCAATTACCAATATTTCCGAAACTCAATGCCCTTTGTCCTCTCCTGAAAAATGAAGACCTCATCATTCTAAGAACTTTTGTTATAGTTTTTATAGTTTCTTTACTAACAAAATTAAAATAACTACAATATATTGGTATGATTTAAACAAAAAATTTTACATTCTTAAGCAATTTTTCTTTCCAATGTAAAATCTCATAATTTACTATATAATGGAAGTGTACAGTAATACAACACAAAACAGAGTATAAAAACACTTAGTAACAAAAACCAAAAGAAAAAAAATTATTATTTCTGTTATTAATTTGCATTTATTATGCCCAACGTCAGCAATATTTTGAAAAAATAAAAAATTAGATTACAAACATAAAACTTAACAACTTTCTTTTACTCCACACTCTGCCTCTTTCACGTTCAAATGGTTGATGATTTTTCTCTAAAAAAATAATCATCACTTCTCACTCATTTTTCCACTGTCCTCTGTGTAACTATAACTCCAAAAGTATTTTTTCTTATTTGAAAATCTCCTTTTTTCTTATTTTTGCTTGGTTTTCACAATCTCTTTCATTTTCTTCACTTTCTTCAATAATATTTACCATTTTAAAGTTTTCTTTCTTGCTGTTGTTGCCGGTTTAGCTTTCATTTCAATGGTTTCATTTTTGTATTTTTGTTTTTGTTGTTGTTATTATTATTATTATTATTATTGTTATTATTTTCATTTGTCATAAACTAAGTCGTTACCCACAAGCCATTAAAACTGGTGAGCTGTAGAAAAACTGGTGTCTGTAGTATAAGAAATTGATGTGGGTTGTTTTTTTTTACTTTTCAAGAAAATTTTACTTTAAAATATACTTGGAGGCTTAGATTATCAAGTGACAACAGGAATTTAAAGGAAAATGCGAATGGAAGTATTACTTACGTAGTGCTGTGATGAACAATATGAATATTTTAACTGAAATTTTTTTTTTCAAAATTCTTTTTTTTTATAAATCGGAACTAGAAGTGACTACATATTAAAAACTTTGAAAATTTTAGGTTAGAATGCAATAGATACATATGTAGATAGTATGCCATAAGCGGCTGTACTAGTATGACATTCACTTGAATATGACACCCTAACAGAAGAACAGCTCTTGTCGTGTACGTAGTCAGCATACTATCAATGAGTATAAGAGAGGTAACTGTACTGAACTTTGTTTCCTAATTTTACCTAAAAATGGACAGTTATAAATAGTACGGTGCACTTTTCTTTCTTCTTCCTTCATATATAGAGATTATCATTAAAATTTCTGTAAATAATGTACTTCTACTTGTTCAGGATTTCATTGTAATATAGCTTTCCAACCTCGTTGCCCTGGTGAACCTTGCGATGGTAGTCATTTTAGTAAAATGATCAAGTGCCTCCCTTTGGAATTCATTAGTACTTTGCAGATACCAAATATGGTGAGACTTGGTTCCTTCTCACAGGTTAAAGTACGAAATTTGAACATGTTCTTTTCTGTACAAACATTCCATGAGTATACGATATTCTATTAGAAAACTGTTTGCTATTCTTGGATAGACTGATGCAATACTTCATCATTTCCTTTTACAGTTAGGATATTAACGCTATTTAGAAAACTCTATGTCCCTATTCATCTTCCCTTTAAATATAACCCACCAAATTGCTCTTATATTCAAGAGTCAAGTTGTGAACCCATATACTGCATAGTTTCTCCTTTCCTGGCACATTCAAAAGCCTTTTCATTTGTCTGCATTCCTGTCGAATTATCTGCCTATAAAGGTTTGTGGGCCGAATACGCCAATATCAACAGCTAGGTGGCCAAATACAAAGATATTAAAGTGTAAATAAGTTAAAAGAGTAATCCCTTCACCACTCTATTAAGCTTCACATACCATGCACCTGAATATTTACCGTGTAATTTCGAAAAGTATGCAACCTTAGCGCGATGCAAGTAACACCGAATCTAGATTCCAGTCCATAGCGAGTGTAGAATCATTTTGCTTCTAGGTAGCACAACAGTAAACAAAGTCGAAATTTTCAAAGAATAGCAATCTACACACATGACGCGAAACACAAAGATTCGAATAAGCAATGCCATTATAATGTCGATGTCCTCAACAACTAACTGCATCCTTTCAAACATTGTAGTTACCGTAGCCTAGTATATAGTGTGTTGGCTTATTAGACCCACCGCCGTAGTTTATACCCCAGATCAGACATCAATAAAACGTAATATAAAAAATATTCCTTAGGCGATTTCCTCACAGTAGCCTTCTGGCTAAAACTCTGAGCAAAAAAATTGCCGTGAAAATTTCCTCACATATTTTTCATTCGAAGTCGACTTTAGACTGTAGGTGCCGCCACTTATGAATAAAATTAACACACACAACATGGATGGTATGAGAAGCTAGGTCGTAATCCTGACTAAAGGGGGTGTAATGACCAATTTAAGTAAGAAAGAAAGTTTCTAACATTAATCAATGAGCCTCTTTAGACGTAACACTTAAAACGCTTACATCGTTGTTAAAAAAGTAGGGCTTAGTGACGCTGCTATTCTGTTTATTGTTATACCCCCTATTTAACTTACACAGGCCGATAAGATTTTAAAACCTGAAATCGAAATACACTTTTGTAAAGATTTTTTGATGCACTGAATTCAAATTAGAGTTGCTATAGCACCCTAGGATTTCCAAATGTAATAACCTCAAGAACTTTCTTTTTTGTGGCTATATTTGAGTGTATCTTACGTCGTGAATTAAAATTTTGAAATTTTTGAAATCTTGTTGCTGCTTCTAAATGTGCTAATCTTACCATTCAAAAATTTTTTTTTAATTTTTATCGCGAAAAAATTGTATTACTTCAGCGTTTACGTTAAAAACTTAATAAAATAACAATTTTAATTCGGATTCAGTGCACCGAAGGCACGTAGAATATCAAGGCCTGGTTCCAATATTATTTATTTGTTATAATTTTGGCTGTCTGTGTTATCTTTCTTATCCAGTACGAATTTTTTAAATAAAACTCAACGGTTTACAAGCATTTTTCCTTTCAAAACCTATTCATGATTAAATAGTAAATCTTACGGAAATTTCTTGTATTGCCACCTGCCACGAAGCAGTTTTCGATACTGAAAAAATGTATACTAGAAAACCAAATTGCAAAACAATTATCAGTTCATATCGTAGGCTCATTTGAATTCGTTTTGAATTTAAAAAATTTTTTTTAATTTTCAATTCCTTTATTTTTTAATAATTGAAATGTTAAAAACACATCCTTACAAAGTAAGTCTCTTTTAATTTTTGAGTTTGTTTATCTTGCAAATACGATTGTTATTCAAATGCAAATAATATTCGGCATGTAAACATTGATTTCACAGCCACCGCCAACGGAAATAATTCACAATTTCCGTGTCGAAATCAGAAATGTTAAAACGTTAATTAAATATTAATTTTTCAATACAACAAACATCAACCTTTTTCACTTTGTTCTCCATTATTTTCTCTCTCTTTTATATTTTTGGTTATAATTTATTTTTGTCAATCACCCTTTATGTCTAAAACATTTGAAATTTTTCACACTTGGCCAACACCAAATACAGGAAGCTTAAATGAATTTACATCGGCATCATCATCATCAACAGCAACAGCACAGCAGTAGCAACAGCACAGCAGTAGCAACAGCAGCAGGTGTGGTAGAGCCGCTAACCTAAGCTAAAGAAGGATTGAAGTGTAAAGGTATTTGCGTTTTAGACACTGTGAAAGGGAAAAAAAACAGGAAGTTTTTGCGTTGCTATTACTGGTCCGAAAATTGAATATTTTATTTATTTCGTTCGTATATTTTTTCATTTAACCAAGCCTCCCCACTCTATACAACTCCACTCCAGCATTCGAATTCTATTTTCCACTTGTTAGCCTGGATCCATAACAGTTAGAAAAACTAAAGAAGAGAGAGAGAGAGAGTGCATAAATGAGGGGGAGAAAATTTTATATTTTATTTTAAGCAAAATTGACTGACTGATTGAGTGACTGACTGCATGGCTGATGTTGCTATTTCATTATATTGCATGCTGTATGCGGAGGAGAGATGGATGGTTTTTCTTAACGTTATACTGATACTCATTTTCATTTTCTTTTTTTCACTCAATTTTGTTGCAGTTATTGTTGTTGTTGTTTTTTGTTGGTATTTTTGGTTAAGTGTTATTTTATTTCCTTCTTCCTTTTTTTTTGCCAATTTTCCTTTAGTGCTCCTGATGATGGCAGTAAATTTTTGACTTTATGCTGTTATTTCGCTGTTGCTGTCTGTAGTGGTTGATGTTGCTTGGTTTCTCTCTGGTATATTGTTAATAATTAATTTGCATGATAGTCATACCTGTACCATCTACTCTCTACTCTTCTACCCATTTTTACGTACCATCAGTTCTTAGCGTTCTGGTTGGTAAGTGGTAAAAAGAAATATTGTGTATGAAATAAATATTAAATATTCTGAGAGGCAGGCTAAAGTAAATGAGTTTAATATTTTGTGATTGTGTTTGTATGTATGTGTGTGTTTTTTATAAATTAAAGATAATTTTTTAATACAAGCCCAGTATTTGTTTTCATTTGCACAGAATATATAGAGAGGAATAGTAGACTAAAAAATAAATAGTTTTACATTCTAAAGCCTTTAAGTGTCTGCTTAGCTGTCTGTCTACTAAAAGAAAAAAATTATAAAAAAACACCTCCACGATCTTCTTGTTATTTCCCATACTTTGCTCAAGTACCATTCATCAAAATTATATTGAATTGTTGCATGGAGTATAAGGGATTTCGCCGCGTATAGATCAGGAATATATGCAAATCATTGAATTTTATTATTAAATTTCATATTGAGTGTAAAATTTCTTTCGAACGAGAAATTATCTTCGGCGACAAAGTTCATTTTTGCTTAATGGGTACGTCAACAAATACCATTGTCGAATTTGATGTTGCTGCATTATTGTAGTTTATTAGTAATCGCAACATAACATTCAATTTACCCAGGTACTGTACAATAAACATATCGAGGACGAGTTTGAGGAGTAATTACATCAGTATTGCAAAATTTAAATTTTGAAATCTTGCTGAAGTATAACTGAAAGAGTACTTCTTCATAGCAAATGGTACTTTTGTTAAAAAAAATATTTATTTCTATTTAATATATGTACGTACGAACAGAAAAACTAATGGCATATGTAACACAAAAACAGCTCATTCGGTAAGTAACAGAACTTGAAAGCCACGTTTCGTTAAACGTCGACGGACCGTACGTTCGTTTTCACCGTATGAAGAGCATTCCCATTGCTTTTCGACTTCTATATACGAACGTACGTATCGAGAACATTTAACAAACCGGGGCTAAATACAAATTCCACCTTTAGCATTACGTTGAACATGAAAAGAGTACTGTAAGCGTCGCGGGGATAAAAAGAACAAAGCTAAAAATAAAAAACAATTGAAGTAAAGAAAAAAATAGAAATTTAATTTTAAAAAATATATAATAAGACAACAAGCTTAAAAAATTTAAAAAAAAACATTTGAATACAAATTTGTTCGCTCAGAACCTTTTACTCAGGCCCTCTGATTAAACTCATGCAAATTTTTTTTTTAAATGTCTAACTGGCTTGGTGTTCAAAAGAAAAAATAAATGTTGTGTTGTTAGTGCATGGCCGTGAATGTGAAAAAATGTTTTTTTTTTGTGCGTAGATGTATAGGCATATATTTTCCAATGTGTGTGTGCGGAAGTAAGTTGTATTCGAACAAAGAGAAAGAAAGCGTGTGAGTGGATGAGCAGTTTTTAAAAGGTGAGTTTCAAATTTATTTGTAAACCAACACAATACATTTTATTTGTTATGATGCTTGCAAAACAAATGCTATAGCATCGGGGTTTGTAAGAAAGAGAGAGAAAGTGTTATGTTTTGTGATAAAAAAAATCAACCTGCTATCTGATAAGAAAAACACTAAGACTCCTGTTTACAGAGTAATACTGCAGTAATTTTATTGTGATTTCAAGGTTATTTGCTTACAAACAGTTCAGTTAAAGGTTTTAAGAAGAAAAGCTTGCATGAGTTTAATCAGAAGGCCTGAGTAAAAGTTTTTGGGACTAAATTTGTGTTGAAATTTTTTTGTAATTTTTTAAGTTGTATTTATATTTTAAATATTTTTTAACATTTTAAATATTTTTTAAAATTAAATTAGTATTTCTCTTTTTCTTATTGTTTCTTTTATTTAATTTATTTGTAATTTTTTTATTTGAAACTATTTTCTTTTTATGCCTGTGTAAATTAAATAATTGTTGACCAGCAATAAAATAATAAAAATATAAAATATATAAAATTATATAATTATAATTATATAATTATATAAAATATAAATTTATTATTAGCAGTGTTGCAAAATAGAAATTTGGAAATTTGTAAATGAAAGTATACTTTTATATTTATTTAATATTTATTAATACACGTACGGAAGGGTAAATACTAACGACTTATACATTTTTCTCAAAAACAAAAGTTGATTCGCAACATAAAAGCCCCGTTTAGTCAAATATAGAACAAATTAAATACTTAGCGAAATTATATCTGTCAAAATCTACATGATTAAATAAAATTGCCATGAAAACGTTTCTCAAAAATCTGTAAAATTAACGCACACGACATACATATGTACATAAATATGTACAGTAGGACCTTGATTATCCGTGATGGTCGGGACCTTAAGCATTCCGGATAATCGATTTTCCCGGTTAATTGAGTACCAATTTTGGCTATATAAAACTAAATATTTCAAGGATTTTCAAATGTTTCAAAAATATAAAAAAAAGCGCACTTCTCAAATTTCTAAATTAAACTAAACAGGTTTACATGTATTATTACAATATTAGATGATAAAGGAGGGTAAACAGTTCATCCTGTTCCAGCTCCGTTTTCTACTATACTACTTACTAGTAGTAATGTTAATGCTGGAGGTAAAAGTCAAAAACTTATATTATTTATTCGGGGGAAAGCTATATCAGGGGCTCCCAATATGATTGGTACTAAAGGTGAGTTTCAAATTTATTTGTAAACCAACACAATACATTTTATTTGTTATGATGCTTGCAAAACAAATGCTATAGCATCGGGGTTTGTAAGAAAGAGAGAGAAAGTGTTATGTTTTGTGATAAAAAAAATCAACCTGCTATCTGATAAGAAAAACACTAAGACTCCTGTTTACAGAGTAATACTGCAGTAATTTTATTGTGATTTCAAGGTTATTTGCTTACAAACAGTTCAGTTAAAGGTTTTAAAAAGAAAAGCTTGCATGAGTTTAATCAGAAGGCCTGAGTAAAAGTTTTTGGGACTAAATTTGTGTTGAAATTTTTTTTTAATTTTTTAAGTTGTATTTATATTTTAAATATTTTTTAACATTTTAAATATTTTTTAAAATTAAATTAGTATTTCTCTTTTTCTTATTGTTTCTTTTATTTAATTTATTTGTAATTTTTTTATTTGAAACTATTTTCTTTTTATGCCTGTGTAAATTAAATAATTGTTGACCAGCAATAAAATAATAAAAATATAAAATATATAAAATTATATAATTATAATTATATAATTATATAAAATATAAATTTATTATTAGCAGTGTTGCAAAATAGAAATTTGGAAATTTGTAAATAAAAGTATACTTTTATATTTATTTAATATTTATTAATACACGTACGGAAGGGTAAATACTAACGACTTATACATTTTTCTCAAAAACAAAAGTTGATTCGCAACATAAAAGCCCCGTTTAGTCAAATATAGAACAAATTAAATACTTAGCGAAATTATATCTGTCAAAATCTACATGATTAAATAAAATTGCCATGAAAACGTTTCTCAAAAATCTGTAAAATTAACGCACACGACATACATATGTACATAAATATGTACAGTAGGACCTTGATTATCCGTGATGGTCGGGACCTTAAGCATTCCGGATAATCGATTTTCCCGGTTAATTGAGTACCAATTTTGGCTATATAAAACTAAATAATTCAAGGATTTTCAAATGTTTCAAAAATATAAAAAAAAGCGCACTTCTCAAATTTCTAAATTAAACTAAACAGGTTTACATGTATGCTTCTGACTCATCGTATACTAAAGAGGGAATTCCCCGTTTTCGCTTGTTTGTACAAAATAATAGAAAAAAATTTTTGCTTATAATCACGGATAATAGAGGTAATCACGGTTAAACGATGCAGAAAAATTTAAGTCGATCCAAAATAGGATTAAGTCGATGCAAAAATTTTTTTTCCATCCCGGATAATTGATGTTGCCGGATAATCGAATCACGGATAATCAAGATCCTACTGTATGTATGTGATGTGTGAAGCTAGTCCATAATCGTGACTGAAGGGATTTAATATCAATTATGTATGTATATATGTATGGGTATCGGTACCAGTATGTGCTACAGAAGTCCTAATTAATAGCAAAACTCGTTGGTGAAGCCGCCAGCCTGCTTGATCTTGAGTTAGAAAATTGAAATTGTAAAAATATACTTTTTGTCTTTTCCCTCATTCGAATCTAGATCGGTTGGTTTTATATTCAATCACATTCAAGAGGATTGAACTCGTTCTTCTTTTATAATTATAATTCCTACTATGTGCCAATCACAGAGATGCTTTCAAAAAAATCAAAATCAAACTTTCACTTATGTAAGTGTATGACGAAGATAAAAAATAAAAATTGATAAATTATAGTGAAATAAATGCAGAAAATAGCACATAATCATTTTACTAACTTTTTATAAAAATCTCATAAATACTTGAACGAGTTCATATATTAACTTTATGGCTGGACCCTTAACGATGTATTTGTACAGAAACTCTCTCTCTCTCTTATTGGCGCAACAGAATAAATTTGACTTTGGATACAGGTAAATAGGACAGATTCCTTTATCCATATTTTTAATTACTTACTTTGGTTCTAGGCTACAAATATACTCTGATATTCGAAAACCGCATAAGTTATAAAAATGAAATCGAAACTTTATGTACAAAACTTTCCGTACAACATTACTGTACTTTATTGACTGTTGCATATATTTTTAGGGCATTTAAACATGAAAATTAAAATATTTTAAGTGGTTTTGTTGCAGTATTCATGATTAAATGTGGCATAAAAATTATTTTTATTGTTGCTATTACTTCATATGGGCACATATTGTTTTGATTTTCTTATTTTCTTGTTTTATTTGCATTACTTTTTATTATTTGTCCGCATATTTTCTCCTTTTTTTATTAAAGGAAAAATAATAATAAAATAAAACTGCATGCAACACTATTTACATGCGTTGCCGTGGCAGCATAACATACATATGTATGTACGTACATATATTTTTTTCATTATCGAAAGGACCATACAACAGCCTGTACAGTCGTATTGATGGATTTATGGATGGTTTGTTTTATAGTTTTTATTGCTTTTTTTTGTGTATCATTTATTTTATATCCTTTAACTCATATCCACACATGGAGATATTGATGTGCACTCAAATAACTTTTAATAATTGTATCAATCATTGAGTGTTAATTGTTGCAATACATACATATGTATGTATATGTATATGTTTGTTTGTTTGTATGATTATTTGTTTGTTTTTGTATCATATAAATATTGCGTTAAGTTTAATTTTTTCCAAATCTTCCTTTCTCTTCTTCTCTTATTATAGTTCACTCTGTTGACTGTGTTTTTATTTTGTTTTGTATACTCCTCTACAATAATTGTTCATCCTCTGCTCCTGCTGCTTGTGGAAAGCCTTACCATAAGCAATGTATAAATATTTTAATTTGTTGCAGATCTTTTATTTATGCTGCTGCATATTTTTTCTTTTATGCAGCTGGCTTTCCCATGTATTTGAAACCACATTTGAAAATAATTTTTTTATTATTATTTTTATTTTTGTTTCTTTTATAATACGATCAAAAACATAATATATTACGACTCACTCACCCGTATTAAAAAAGTTTAACAGGTGATACAAAAGAGGGATTCCAGCACGTCAATCCTTTTGTTGTAAACAAATTTTAACACACAATATATTTTTGCCTTTGACAACTTTAATCCTGGTCATATATCAACGTCAATGAGAAGTCGCCGTATTCTAGTAGGCTGTCTGTTGGGTTATTAGAAGCGAGCCCGGGCCTCAGTAATGAAATATGAAAAATATTTCTTCGGTGACCTCCTCTCAGCAATCTTTAGGCAAGAACACTGAGAGTAAAAAGTTTTTAAAAAATTTGTCGTTTGGGGCCGGCTGTAGGAGTGTAGGTACTGTAAGTTCCGCCACTCACTCAACATCAGTGCTTGAGAAGCTAGGTCATAATACTGACTAAAGCCTGGTAACAAAGTTGTAATGTCTGAGCTCTAGATACATTATTTCTTCTTGGGGATATGGAAAATATATTTCGGCATACACTAGTTCCCATAACATTACCGATATGAGTGTTGTATCAGTTTAAAAGTTTCAACTAAAAACAAGCTCATTTAGCTTGAGAGTTTGATAACCTCGAGCAAGCTGTAGCTCTGCTGTTCCAATTGCGGTCAGGGCCGCTTTTAAGATTCTGTTAAGGTAAAACTTCTTTCTTCTCATTTTGGCTGCCTTCCAAAATGTTAGTTGCTTTGTGTTTGAACAAAGTATCGTGTTTTATAATGCCGCTGTACAAAATATATACAATGTATTCTATTTCAAAACGTCGTCAATGTGTATTTTTAATGCAGTCAAAAAGCAATCAGGTATCGGATTTATAATTGATGCATTGTTTGGTTTTTTTGCATATCTACATAGTTTATATGCAGTAGTAGAACTGCATACAAACTTTGTATTTATACATTTTGGAAGGCAGTCTAGCTACACATTTCCAATTATCTTCATCCTTTATTATCCTTTCTTGATGTTTTCAAGCGTAAGAGGTCCAATTCTTAGTTACATAACTCTTACTTTGCCATTAGTATCACTAAAAGAAGGTATACACTGCGTCATCAAACCTTGCAATGATTGCTTTTTCTTGATTGCTTTAGCGTAGTTCTCGTTAATTTTTTTGGTACGGTATCTCTGGGATAATCTGACGGAAATTGGTTTTAAAGTTGTTCAACATGGGTACAGTTTTTGACATATTGCTACAAAAAAATTTAATTACCTCAAATTGCATGATTGTAATGACGATTTAACGTCTCCGAAACGTAAAATTTATCTTTTTGCATACATCTTACACAATACAGCTATAATTGGTCGTGTTGTATTGTTCATGATACTGTCTTGATGAAACCACATACTGTCTAGTTAATAATCTAAAATTTCAGACAAAAAAAAGTGGGTTATAATACTGCTTCAGCACTTTGGATTGATGGATTGATATACGTATGTTTTTACAATATAATATTCCAAAAAAAAAAGCCCCCATGGACTATAACACACACCAAACAGCTATTTTCCTAAATACAAAATGTTTATAACTTTTTCTACAATCACTTCTTGATTCTCCGAATTCCATTCACAAATTTCATTGCAAAAGAAAATGTTGTTTTAGAAATCAACGTTAAAGCTTGTTGCATAACATATCTACGGCATTGTGTACAGCCAGCCGTCATTAATTTTAACGTCAATTGAATTAACTTCAATTGGACACTATTATGCGCTGATGCAGCAACCTTGAGAGTATTCGAAGGAAAAGTCCTTCGTAAAATCTTCGGTCCAGTGTGAGTTGGCGATAGTTTTCGCATACGAAAATTACATTTTATATTTCAATACAGAATATTATTATGTATTATGATTTCAATACAAAAAATAAGTTCAAAAAGAGACAACATTGAAATTATTAATTAAATGAGTTTAATTGTTAAATTATATCCTTTTTAATGGATTCCAAGCTTTTATTAAAATCTATATGAAGGTACAGATTATTAAAATCATTACAGATTCTACGAAATGTATCGAAGTTCGCGTAGTTAATTGTGTAATATTTTATATTCATGAAATTATGGTATCTTGTTGGACGAACTTTTAAGGAAAGTTTTTCTAGAACAAATTAAGAGTTGATAACACCATTAATCAGCTTCAGGAGAAAGACAGCATTTAGCATTTTTTGTGCTAGACGTTTTTCATAAGATGGTAACCTTTTATTAGGATCCTATCCATTCCCATAAACCACGAAGACAAAATAATAAAAACTGTATTTGAAATGATTCGATTTTGTCCGAGTGTACAACGTATTGAGGGTCCCATATTACAGATCCATATTCAAGAATTGGGCGAACCAGTGTGGTAAACAATTGTTGGGTAACATAAGGGTCAGAAAACTCTTTAGCCCATCGTTTGATAAATTCCAGGGTACATGTAGCTTTGCTAACAGTTGATGTAATATGATATCTGAAGTCCAGTTTACAATCGCAAACTATCCCTAAATCGTTAAAGGTATTGACTAGTTCAAGAGTAGCACCATTCATTGTATAAAATCCATTGGTTGGAGATGATCTAGTGAAGCACATATATTTATATTTTTTAACATTCAGCTCCATTAAATTAATACTACACCAAGAGGTTAAGTAGTTAATATCCTCTTGTAAAAGTACTTGGTCTTCAATGTTATTAAATGACGAAAATATTTTAACATCGTCTGCATACATTAATGTGTTTGAATTTTTGATAACAGAAGGGAGATAATTTATAAAAAGAGTAAATAGGAGCGGTCCAAGATGACTACCCTGTGGTACGCCTGAGAGGACATCAATAAAGTTAGATTGTGTATTCCTTAATTTAAGGCACTGTTTTCTGTTTACTAAATACGAATTAATTCAATTCAATAAAGATGAACTAAAATCAAATTTATTAAGCTTATGAACGAGTAAGTTTAATTTACTTTTTCAAATGCCTTACTGAAATTGATATAAATGACGGCAGTTTGTTTGCCTACAATAAATCCATCATTTACCAAAGTTGTAAATTCAAGAAGATTTGTGATTGTTGATCGATACTTAGAGAACCCATGCTGGGATGCGGATAAAATAGACGATGCTTGAAATGACAGTGTATCACATAAAGCTGGAGGTCCACACCACGCTTTCTACGCGTTTTCGCATTCTACGCGGCTGTCAAAAAAGTAGAATTAATGTAAATATTTGGTGCAAGTTACACGCACTAAAGCGTAGGATGCCATGACGCACAGAACGCGAAAAGTAAATCTACTTTCTACTTTTGTAAGCATCACAAGCGGCGCGCGTACGAAACAGCTGATTTCGACATGTTGTTTTGTTTTAATTTGTTTAAATCAAAACAAACATTGGCGCGTAAAAAGCGTTGCATGTAACTTGAAGCGTAGAATACGAAGAAGGTATGAAATTCACGCAACGCTTTGACGCGAAAACGCGTGGTGTGGACCTCCAGCTTAAGAGTTTTTCAAATAATTTCGGTATAATGTTGAGTTTAGAAATTGCTCTATAATTTGAAATATCACCTTTAGATCCTGATTTAAACAGTGGAATTATAAATGATTGTTTCCAAAAGGAGGGAAAATAGCCCAATTTAAGCGATTTATTGGATAAGTAGGTTAATGGAGTACCCAATAATTGAAAATGGTGTTTTAAAATACTGCTAGGAACCCCATCAGGACCGGCAACATGCGAAAATTTTAATTGTTGTATATACTTGGAAACAGTACGTTGATCAATAAAAGAGGACTTTTACTTAAGGAATATAATTTTGATTATTGGCGTTAAATGTAGATGATGAATAGGTAGAAGTAAAAAATTCCGCAAACAAGTCACTTATAACCTTATTATCTGAAGATTCATCACTACCAAGTTTCATAACAGAAGAATAATTTGCTGCTCGACGTTTCGAATTAACAAATTTGTAGAATGATTTAGGATCACTTTTGAATTTATTTTTTACCTTCATTAAGTAGATGTTATAAGCCCTTTGGTTGGCGATGGTGTATTGAGATCTTACTAAGCAGTATTTGGAATAATTTTTAATTATTAATTATTGATCTATCCGTTTTAAAATTTTTATACAATTTATTTTTCTTGTTTTTTAATCTTGAAAGATATTTTGTATTCCAGGGCGGACCGTGATTAGAATGTGGTAAAACAAGCTACGAAACAATTGTAAAGTAGTTGATAAAATTTCATAATGCACTGGTCCAAATTATAGCCATAGCCAGATAATTCATTTATCCAATCGATTTCAGATAGTTGAACATGCAGTTTATTGTGGTTAGTTAAATTGAAACAAAATGTGTAAAAAATTTGAATGCATAATACTGAGAACACTTTGACATACATCCGCATTTTAAAAATGAGAGTAAAAATCTATTTTAATAGATGATAAAATTTTTTTTAATCTTCTTGGTACGGCGCATGGAATGCTTTAAAATCAATTAAATTATTTCAGTATATTCACTTTGCTGTCGTTACAATTTGTAAAAATTATATTGATTTTATATTTTGGTGTGTTTGTTGTAATCGTTTACGATAAAGCTTATGTCTGCCCGCAGAAACCCACTTGAGTTGAGTGTTTGTTGTCTCCGCATGAAATTCAAATTGATAGTGGCAGATTTATTTCCTTTTTACACAATTTTTATTCATTACTTTTTGGTTTTTTGTTTTAGTTATTTACATAAGTATGGTACGCAAACATAAAATGAATGTAAATGAAAATTTAATGTAACATGCATACATACAAACATACATTCATATGCAATATTCTGAAATAAATTTATGTTAAATGCAATGCTTTTTACATACTTTTGTTAAATTATTACAAGAACTCCTACTCCTGTCCGTCTCTGTCTCGGTGATTACTATTTAAACATAAATTTCCATTACATGAAATCATTCTTTCAGCAATTTCACTGACAAATTTTATTTTCTTTTCAATTTTTATTTTATTTTTTATTACTTTTTTTATGTAAAAAAATATTGTAAAATTATATTTAATTTATGCATGTATGTACGTATTCATATTACTGTGTATGCGTTATGTATGCATTATGATTGAATTGCAGCCTGACTATTTTAAATCAATCTGATAATGATGAGCGAATTACATACAAATCTATGTACATACCATAGACAGTGGATTTTTCATTTCATTGTAATACAGTGGAATCCATTGAAAATTTTATTTAATTTCCATTCCCAAAAGTAAGAGGAAGAGCGTTTGAGAATTTTTATTTACAAACGGATTTAAATTATTTAAAATACTTCCTACCCCCCACCCCCAACAAAAGAAATAGTTTTTGTTTGTAAATAATTCTGATGCTGGAATTTCAATTGAAATTTTATTGCAGATGATCGGTGGAGGGCGGGGGCATTTTTAATTATTTAAAACATGCTTGCAACTGTGTGTACACAAATCGTCTGAATTAATTAAAATTTATTAATTATCAGTGTTGTAAATTTGTTACATTATGTTTGTATTGTAATTAAATACTGGCATTTGTACTTATTACAGGATATTACAGAGATTTTATTCTTAATGAATTTCATTGAAAGTTTACTTCATAAATTACCAGCATAGTGGGACTAATTATGGCGAATTACCATTGTCCAGTAAAATTCTTAAAATAAGAAAAAGTTTTTGTGAAAAAATTGGTTTAATTTCAAAGATATATTCTTGGGACATTATATACACAGGGTATTTCAAGTTCGAATTTTTAATAGCGTTTTATTTGTCAACAGATTGGCATTTGTGCCGTGGAAAGTGAACAATTTTCTAAAATGAATTCGCGATTATACGTATAATTTGAAATCGACGTAGTCTAGTGTAGTAGGTAGTGTCTTCTCAAAAATCTATCGTTCGGAGTTGACTTTTAGTTGTAGATCCCGCCACTCATGTATAAAATTAACATTCACAACATAAGTGGTGTGATAAACTAGGTTGCAATCCTTACTGAAGCGTTGAAGTATTGGAGATAGAGCACAAGACAAATGATTGTTTCAGGAGCTGCAGGGTAGGTTAGGTTAGGTCTGAGTGGTAGCTCTGACTTCACGAAGCTCATTTGAGCACGCATAGCGGCCGTTGTGATGCCACGGGTGAACGCACTGTACTGACCAAGTTCCACGAAAATCAGGGAAGAGGAAGAAGTTGGTCAGCGCAAGGGCTGCACTCAGGAGCTGCAGAGATAAAGAGGAAACTGTTCTTAATCTACAGTCAAAGAAGAAAAGGCGTATTGGTCTCTACTACCTGGACAATTTAATTTAAGCCTGATAGACATCAGATAACACCCGCTTCATCAGTAGCTTCGAAAGATTCAAAGACTTGGTGGAATGTTAAACTGTGGTATCATAATGCGCTTTATGTGGTCTAAGGCAGTTGTATCCGCCTACTTACCCTGCTACGTGTAAGACAAAGTGTATTGTATGCGCGAACGTTAATTTACTCAAGTAGTCTTTATTCATTCAAAATATACTCACGTTTTTCTCTTTAACCAAGATTACTTCGAAGGATCTTTCAAATTCTTCCTGATTGTCGAGTTCCACGTCCACGTTGTAGGATAATTAAATATCCAGGCTTACTAGATGGATAATTTGAAAAGAGTTTGCTTTATATTTTTCTATATTTTTTTCCACAGAAATTCTAAGTGCATACTTCTGTTTTCTAAACCCAGCTTTTATGCACCGAATATATTGCTCAGTGTTTTTCATTCGAATTCTAGATTGTATCTTTCGCCCCCCAGTTCCACAGCTCCTGCAGTCGGAATGCTAAGCCTTTTGGCGTAGCCTGTAATAATCGTTATTTGCGATAAGTGGCCGAGCGATTTAAGAACAGAAGTAAGTCGGTTCTGCAGGCTCTAGATATATTGCACGTACCTTTCTGATGCCAACGAGATTGAGCTTCCCTTTAAAAAAGTGGACATTATTCAAATTAACGAAGGCAATCGGAATACCAACGCCCTGTAATATATCAAAGATTTGCGAGCTCCGTACCAACTCTAGTTAGCTCAACAGCAATGCAGTTTCCAACAATGTCTCTATAAACCCATGTAAGAGATGTCTTTGAACGATATAAAATTTCTCTGGAAAATCTTCGTTATTCATGGACAAGGACTGGCGTTCGTTAAGGACTTAATCGCACCCTGGCTGTCCTAGAAAATCACGCATTCTTGAGCCAGCAGTGTAAACATCAACGGTCCTATTGAGAATCTACGGATCTTCAGACTAGGAGTTCCAAGTTGGGATTCAAAAATTGAATGTTTTATTCAGAAAGTTTGAAGGAATCATATAATCAACCCTTATATGCCTATGTCTTCTCTGAATGGCAACCAGTAAATAGTGCAGTTTGAACCAATATTTGATTACATAGAATGACTGCCACCAACTCTGAGTGCAGCCAATTGAGTAAAGCAAATAATGCCTTGGTCGAAATGCACGAGCACTGCTCATCAAAACAGCTGATTGCCTGTGTACTGCGTATATCATTCGGCAATGATATTGATGTTTACACACCGTCCACCAGACATGTGAACCATAGTACTAGGTTGCATCTACCGCAATCTGAAACGATGTCTTTCTAAATGAATAAAATTGAATAAAATAATTAGACACAAGGCCACGGTTCAAACCCCAGGTCAGACATCAAAACGAATATATGAAAAAATATTTCTTTGATGAATTCCTTTCAGCAGATTTCTGGCAAAAACTCTGAAAGCAAAGAAAATTGCCATAAAATGTTTCTCAAAAATTTGTCGTTCAGAGTCGACTTTAAACTTTAGGTCCTGCCACTCATGTATAAAATTAACACACACAACATGAGTGGTGTGAGAAGCTACGCCGTAATTCTGACTGAAGGGTGGCAATTGGCAATTATGTATGTATGTATGTTATTGTATTATAAACATCTTTAAAACTGTTCTCTTAACAAAAAACTGACACTTTTTTTTGTTCACTGCAAAATTTTAAAAAAATGATAAATTGAATATAGATAAACCTTGTATTTCATTGAAAAATATTAAATTTTACATAAATAAACAGAGAATAAGGAAAATTGACAGCCTAATAGACAGAAATAATGTTAAGAACAAAAATTTTTAAATTTTCTGTTTTTTCTTTTCGTTATTAATTTTTAAATTAATTTCTTGTTTCTTATAAATAACGACTTGTTCTGTCTATGTGTAATATAACTTTCCATTTGACTGACTCTTAACTGGAATATTGATTTTCATTCAATTATTGAATTTGTTTGCTCTAAATTTGCAGAGTTTTTTCACTTTCTCTACTTTTCTTGATGTCTTCTTAATTAATATTCATAAAAATCATCAGTTTTTCTTGCATATTTTTCGCTTTTCAATAGGGAGTAACGCAATACTATAACAAAAAAAAAAAAAAACCTAAACACTATTACAGTCTCCTGTATGCCATACTAACCCCAAGAATATTTTCCATTTTTTTTTAATTCAATTTCAATTTTCTTAGATTTCTTGAATCATGTACAAGTGTGTGTGTGTGTATGTGTGTGCGTTTTTAGATTTTTTTCTATTTTCATTTAATCGATTTTTATTTTATTATCGTTCGTTCTTTTATTTGTTATTTTTGCTGTTGTTGTTGTTGCTTACAACCATCCATCTATTCATTCATTCATTCATTCATTCATTTAGTAATTCAGTCATTCGTTTCTTTGATTGTGTTTTTTCAAGCAAATAATACTTTTTACAGCAAAAATTACTGTCAACAACTCGATGTGAAGAACAACAGGGGAAAATTTTCTAAAAAAGAAAAAAAAACAACAAGAAACAGAAAATGGAAATTGAAATACAAGAAGAAAAGTTGGAACAAAATTTTTGCTTATTTCAGTTCAGTTTTCGTATTTCATTTTCCATTTTCCATTTTTTTATTATTTTTTCTTCTTCTGCTCCATTTTTAACTACAAATTGCCACTGGAGTCGACAAGCTCTTGAATACAGGTTGTTAATTAAAAAAAATCGGGTTAACAAAAGTGGCACAGAAATTGAGGCAATGACAAGTACAAGAAACTACAAAAAAAGAAGAGAAATGAAACATAAAAGGGCTTGAAAATTATAATTTTCTTTGAATTGACAAAAAAAAAAAAAGAAAAGCATACGAAGAAAAAATCTTAAAATAGTGCCAACTGAAGGAGAACAAATTAAATAACTTGAGTGACTTAAACATGTTTCAAATGAAGGCAAAAAAAAAAATATATGTAAAGAATGCAATAAGGGACAAAAGGAAAATATTCAATATTTTTTGGATAAAACTTTAAGTACAGAAAACTTTTTAAGAAATCATTTTGCAGTCATCATAAATGAAATCAATCATAAAATTTTTGGATTACAAAGCAAAAATAAAATGAAAATCCTATTTGAAATGCACATTAACATGTGGAGAAAAGCTGAATTCAATAAAACCCATAGGAACTGATTTTTATTGCATTTTTCAAAAAGAAAAAGTCATTGAATCCATGTTTAGTCAGCCAAGTAATATATAAATTGAATGAAGGTACACTTTCTTTTAGTGATATATGTCAGAAAACGATCGTTTTGCATAAATGCTATGCATGGGGTCAAGACCCAAGCATCTATGTCGCTTTAAGTGTGCTCCATAATAGCAACAGTGAAAGAGATTTTTTCATTTCTAGCTACAAAAGTTGTGCCCTAACAATGGTCTGCTCCGTATGCAGTATATTACAAATGCTGGACATTAAATTATACTTTGCATTTTTAAGAAGTTGAAGAAATGTACAAAATGTCGACAAAATAAATTCAAATGCAATTCATGATGAAAATTTTAGCTTGAAATGTCAAATAAGCATCATTTAATAAGTTTAAGACAATAAGTTTTCCCAACCACGTACAGGAAACAGCATAGAAGCCCGTTAATGACAGTAGAGTGTCGAACTCTAATGGTCCATTAGAACAAAGTCACATTTTGTTTTGCATTTTTACTATCGCTATTGCAACAGATAATGCTCTAGTAAAATAAAGGGACTTATTACTGAAAATATCATATTTTTGCGTAATACTCACTTTTATCGTTCGGCACATCTGGTCAATTGGCTAGTTGAAGGCACAATGTATCAATGAGAAAATTCGTTCTATAGACGTTCTTACCACAGAAATTTACGACTGCCCCTTCCTTTTCTCCTACCACCTATTTTACGAGATTCAAATCAATGCACGACATTAGTAGAAACCTCCCGTGAGTGTTAATCGTTGAAAAAAAATTAAAATAAAATTTAGTCGTTGCTATAAAATCGTTGACATTAAATTGCAACCAAGATTATGGGCCGCTATTCTCTCTACTGTAGCAATAACAAATAATACTTTAAAGTCTTTTACATAACGTGAAAAACAGCATTCATCATTGATGACAGATTTAAAATGTTTTAAAGTAAGCCTGCCGCGACAACTAGATTAAAACTTGAGTAATCCAAGTCCAAAATTACGTGAAGGCAAATTGGGGTTCACCATGGTTTTCGAATTTTTAAAACTAAGAGGCTTTCATAACTGTTCAAAATATCACTTGACTTCTCCTTGAGGAAAAACCACAGCAACGAACAGCAAAGGAAGGTAAGGTAAAGTCATCTCTTAAGAAGGGGTAGCCTTCTATCGAGGCTAAGATAAAAATATGTTCCTCTTGGCTTTAATAACCTGCAGATGTCTACACCAAGAGTGTTCTTAAACCTCAAACCCCCGAAAGGATAACAGTTAACAGACAGACTTATGTATATCAATGGTTGATCAGGGAATGTAACCACTTGAGAGAGTAGTACATAATTAGAAAATTTTCTTCCTTGCCACTGCAGTTTATACAACAATGCAATACATTTTCTTTGCCATCGTTGTTTCTAACAAACGACTGATTGCGACCTGATTATGAAAGGACATACTACGATACACCAATTATTTGCATATCTAGAAAAAACTTGATTAACGAAATTTAATAAAAAAAGTTAAAATGCGAAATATGCTTTGTGACAGGCCTATGTATCTTTTAAAAAAGAATTGAAGAACATCAGGGAAAAGAAAAAATGTGACGATATTGTCTATTATCTAAGGATAATGAATTTCAAAAAGTTTTAATGTTTAGTAACAAATAAGTAATGACTTACCAAGAGAAAACATCACCGCATTTTAGAACGATTTCAACCCACAAAGAGATTTTTGTCAGCTTTAAGCTACACATTTTACCAAATAGGCCTTAATCAGCATAAATAGCGTTGTTGGAAGTATTGCTAACTTTAAAAGATGATCCTCACAGTTCATAAAGATTTTAAATTATATTTTCATAAAATCTTATGCCACATTTTCCTGATTTGCCCTACTTCGATAGGTCCAGCGCTAATAATATTAAATTAAATGCCTACACTAAAACCTCCCCATTTAACTACTTGGTGTCAAAAAATTCTGCTATTTTCAGAACTTAAATAGAAAATTATTAAATAACTTAGGCTAAGGGGGGGTTAAAGTCACTTTGTTAACAAATCCATTATTTTTGATTTTAATTAGCTGATGTTTGAATATAACAACTCTTAAGAATTTTTTTTCCCAACACCCTACCCTCATCATCTGGTGGATTTTCGAACAATTTTGAAACTTAATTTATTTTATTTCATACAAAAGAAATCGATTTTTGTATGACAAACAACCCTTTTGTATCCTAAATATACAAAAAAAAACAGCTATCCAAAGAAAAGAGAAACGGGACTTAAAAAAAGAGAAAAGAAAAACATAAAATGTGATCAACTAATTTTCATTTATCTTGAAAGTAATATTTTTTGCCAAGTTTATCAAAAGACAACAAATTGTTAAGAAAATAGAAATTTAAAAAAACCAACAACAACAACAACTATAATAACATCAATGACAACAAAAAAAAGAAAAAAGAAAACTGATTCTTTTATACTAAAATACAATATTTATGAATGACTGAATACCTTAAAAAAAACAAAGACTGAGAAAAAAAAAGGAAAAATATTGGCACTACCAAGATACTGTATAACAACTTGAATTGTTTTTTCATCTCCCATTTTCATTCTTCGCAGGAAACAATGTATTTTTTGTTAATAGAATCAAAAAAAAAAAGAAAGATGACAAATTTCCAAAAGTTGACTAACGAATGCTAAAGAGACTTTAAGTTTTTAAATATTTTTTTTTAGTCGTTTGCACACAGGACTACACGTACATTTTATGTGCAAAAGTTTTGATTTAAATCTTCTGTTAGATATCAATGTAATGACAACTTGAATCGTGAATGTTTGAAACTCTCGGAATTATGACAACAACATAGGATTATACTATCAAATATATTTTGTAATATTGTACTTCCAGTAGATTGGGTTAAGATATTCATGACCAGTAACAGACAAATTTTTTTACTTCTTTAGGTAAAAATAGCCTGGTAATCTAACAAATATATTCATAACATCCTTGGCTTGTCGTCTAAAGCAAAAAAAAATGTTTGCATATCTACTTGAAAAATTTACCGATGATGAGAGAGTAATGAAGTCGTCGTAGTTTGTGTATGCTTATTAAACGTGAGATCACGGTTATTAAAAACTAGTGCTTCGGCAACTTCCGCTCATCAAAATCTCTGAGAGAAAATAATTGCCATGGATTGTCTGCAAAAATCTGTCGTTCGGGGTTGGCTTTAAGCTGTAGGTCCCGCCACGGTATATATTAACACACACAACATAAGTGGTGTGAAAAGCTAGGTCGTAATCCTGACTGTAGGGTTGTAATGATCAATTTTGTATGTATGTTATGTATGAGAGGGTAATTGACGACTGTGTGACGACATTAAGCAAATACTAAAGCGGAAAGCTTATGTGGGGATGTTTTTCATTTTCCGCAGGGCTAAATTGGATTTAAATTCAAAAAGCAAACAATTTAAAATGACTGTAGTCGCTGTAGTCCAGTAGTTAGTGTGTTGTCTTATTACATATGTACAAACACACATACATACATATAAAATTAGTCATTACAACGCTTCAGTCAGGATTACGACCTAGTTTCTCACACAACACATGTTGTGTGTGTTAAATGTACACATGAGTGGTGAGACCTACTGTTTATAGTCGACTCCGAACGACAGCATTTTGAGCAACTTTTTAATGTAAATTTTATTTACTCTCAGAGTTTTTGCGAAAACCTTCTAAGTTGGAGACGTCTGACCTGGAGTTTGAACTGTGGCCACACGTCTAACAAGCCAACACACTACCTATTAGACTACGACCATGTGGTGTGAAACTGTGTTCGGAAATCTCGAACGAGACGAAGTATAAAAAATATTTCCTTCGGTAACTTCCTCTCAACAGTCTTCTGGCAAAAACTTTAGAGACTTAATGAAATTGTTACTGAAAGGGTCTCAGGTCGGTAAATCGGCCCCACTACTTATGAATAAAATTCGTACACACTCACATGGGTGGTATGAGAAACTAGTTCGTAATCCTGAATAAAGGCCTCAAATAATTAATTAAGTAAAGTAAAGTAAAATGTTTTATACAATTTTCGTTATACTGTCACTAATTCTTCTTCGAAAGATTTTGTTTTACCGATAACATACCGATCGTAGGGTAGGTGCCCTAAGGGTAGCAGTCTCCTAACTCGTCTTAGAAAATTCTGGAGAAATTTGAAGTGAAAAAGATATATTGCTACGCTCATTTCTAATGAAAAAAAAATTTGGACGTTGGACTTTATTCTTTAGAAAAAGAACACAAATCGAATGAAAAATCTTGAAACAATAAAGATGATCTAAGTGAGGTCATCTCTTATAATATTTTGCAAAAAATACATGATGAAAATATTCTTAAGTAATGACGAAATCCTTACCCCGACTCTTATAACACTTTTTTAAAACTGTACCCTAATGAAACACTCGTTAGTTCTTTCATTCTTGTATTCGTTTTATTATTTCACTTTGTACTCATAACTTGACGTCAATGACATTCGTGAAGGGGTTTAGTATTTATGATGGAATTTTGGACGTTTCTCCATTAAATTTTGTAACGGAAAATCTTCTTTAGTGTTGTTGGCTACCGAACCAAAAACAAATCATACTGACTTTTTAAAAGGAAGTTTCCAAAAGTAACTGTAGTCTTCAGAGTATTGTCAATACTTTTAAAGTAAATGTGTGTGTGCGGGTGTGTGCGGTGTCTGTGTCTGTGTCTTTTTCTCTCCTTTCAAGCATTAGTTTCTGTAACAAAAAGTTTCTTCCTTTTTTTTCCTTCGCCATTGCCTTTAATAGTTTATATAGCTGAGCAGTTTTTGATAATATTTGGTAGGACGACACAGTGAAAAAGGACGAACAGTAAAGACGTATGCCTTATTTGCTGATATTAAAGTCAAACAAAAGCTTATTTTTAACCATTTTTTCTCTCTTTCTTTTTCTCTATCTCTCTTCATTTCCTCATCTCTTATGCGCTGTCTTTCTAAGTAAAAAGTAAAACAACAACTTTTTCTTTTTATTTTTAGTTTTTATTGTAGTTTTTTCTTTTTTTTTTAGTTTTGTTTACATTTTTCGTCTTTTATTTTTGTTTTTTGTATTCTCTCTTACTCCATTGCGGATGATGTCCATGTTTTCTTTGTGAAAAAAGTAGTATCGAAAAACTTGTCTTCTTCTTTCCATTTTTATAGAAAATTTTGTGTTCTAAATTGTTACAATCTATTGAATGTTAAAAAATATGCTTCTTACTCTTGCTATAGGTTTAATTTTTATTCTTTTTTTGGCTAAAATGCCCGTCGTACGTATATATCTATCAAACACAGCCATATATATAATGGTTACTTTTCTTATTTTGGTTGTCTTCTTGGCCATCAATATTAAGAAAAAAATTATACCGTTCGTTTGCTTTTCGAAAAATTTATGTCGCTTAAAAGAAGAACAAAAAAGAACACCGTGGCTTGTAAAAAACAGTGGGCAAATCAAGTGTGTACGCAAATATAATTCCTTCCATCCCTATTCGAGAATAATATGCCGATTTTTAGTTAAGAAGTAGTAGAAAAGGGTAGCAGTCATTACTTCGATCGCTCGGGTTGCTGGCTAAGTAAACACTTAAACTTATTCATATAACGTCATGCTTTAGTAGATACTACTTTAAGTTTACTTAAACTGAGAACTTAGGATAGATTTAACATTTAGGCTATATCATTGGCTGGCTGCTCGCTTTAGCTAGGTATAGATCTATGATGGCTAGGCCAGAGAGCTGCTTGTACAGCTGTACAGAAAAATTATTTCCCTTTATTGCAAAGTACAGCAAGAGAAGCGTCCGCCATACATGCACCATTTTGGACAATTTATTCTTCCAATTAAAATTAGAATCAATTTAGCATTTTCTAATATGTGTTACATATTTTTATTTGGAAAAGTGAATTCATTTGCATCGTGACTTTTACTTTGTTAAAGCTAAACTTGTCAAATTAGTTGTCATTTATTTAGTCTGTTTTGAAAAATAAATATAAAATATGTGCCCATAATTAATTTGTTTTTATAAAAATATGTTGACCGAAAATATTGCGCGCTTCGCCCATTTTACGATCATCATAACCGTCCTACCAAGAAAATTATTCGAGTTCACTGGTTCAGTAAACTTATGTCGACGAAAAGTAAGACATGTTGAAAACATCGCCGTGAGTGTGTGCAGGCGGTCGATTTCTTATCTCTCATATGATGTGGTCCTTATGCAGACCACAACTTGGCGAATTTTGCATGTCTGGGGTCTTTACAAAATTCAACAGAAGTTAAACGACTATGGACAACGACTTGCATTATTTTCATTGAAAATCATATTGAGCGATCAGGACCAGTTCTTTAGAATTTGGACGGATTTAGACACCAACGGCCTATGGTTTTAACAAGACGGTGTTACGTGCCACACACGGCTAAGGCCACTTTGAATATTCTGCACGATCAATTTTGGGTTGTAGTTAGCTCACGTGGAAGTGATGTGAATTGCCCACCGAGGTCAGGCGATTTAACCTCGCTACATTTTTTTCTTGTGGAGTTTCCTTAAGACGCTGGTGTATGCGAAGTATCAAACCATAGCAGTCCTCGAAACTAAACGAGTCAGCTTCGTTTAAGATGACTGAAAATTGAACTTAAGTGAACTTAACCACCCCGAACTAGAAGGCAAATGATAATAAACTTACATTATTGGAAATTAAAACAAAATTTATACAAAATTTTTTTTTCTCAGTTTTACTAACTTTCGCCCCACTGTTTAACCAATCCCGGTGCTTTTGAAATTTTTATTATAATTTTTTATATTTTTTTGTGTTTTTGTCTTCAGCATATAAATTTTTTTATTCTATAAATTTTTCTTTTGAAAAGTAGTAAATTCTGCTCGATGTTTATGATTATATTTTACCCTTGTCTGTATATCTTTCTATTTGGTCCAGGGTTAACTTGAAAGTAATACATAAAGAACATATACAAATACAATAACAACGACGACAACAACAACTAAAATTATGTTATAGTTTTTGGCGGCTTTTTCTATAAATTTTCTTTTATTTTGTTATTTCGACGTCTTATTGACGCCATATTTTCACTCTTTTAAGAGGTTGTGGTTCTCAGGATATTTTTAAGACTATTTCGCGTTGGGGTTTGTTTGTCTTTCTTTAAACTTCTAAGTCTAAGTGGTCTAAGTGTGAGGTTTAATGTGCAGGAATTTTTGGTTTGAATTTCTATTCTTTTTTATGGCAAAGTTATAGTTTAAGGCAGAGGAGTAGTATGATTAAAGGCTGAATAGAAAAAAAAGAGAATCAAATTTCTTCATAACAGCTTTTTGTAAAGTATTTTATTCATATTTTATACTTCATTTATTTATTTTAAGTTTTTGCTTTTATTTTATGAAAATAAAACCCAAAATGAAAAACTGTTACGTATACTTTGAAGGCGGTAATGGTAAATCTAAGAAGACGGTCAGATACAGTGTTTCATAGCTTATATATTACGTTGGGGACGTAAAGTTTTTTAATTTTCATTCAAATTCGAATAAGGGCATTTTTTCAAGGTTAAGTTAATATTTTAAAAATCATAACCACAGATGGAAAACATGCCACAGCATATTTCAGTGAGCAACTTCCAAAAATTGCTACGTTGTAGCAGTTAAATCCTAAGCGTTTGAGTTTGTACTTACATATGTTTCAAAGAATTTATATAAGATTTTGGGCGAGATTTTATGTGTTAAGATCGGAGGGCAACGCACTTCCATTGATGCAAGACAAGTGGAGAAACAAATAGAAGAGCGCTATGTTATCAACAAATTATCTGAAGTAATAGATTTCGAAACTATATACAGAAAATAATTATTCGCCGAAAGCATAATTCTACGTATAAAGAAGATCATAAGAACTTTATTTCTTAATAAAACCCAAACTACGTAACACGTTTAAATACTTAAATCAGGGCTCAAAGTTTTGTGAGGTATACATGTATGCATTCAAGTTGAAGATCAGCGGCTCGAATAGTTAAGCATGTAACAGACGTAAGTCAACTAAAAAGCTTACAAAAGAAAAGAAAACCAAAAAAATATACTTAACTTGTCAGCGAAACTAACTGGTCTGGAAATTTTCGAAAATTGCAATTCAATTAATAATAAGCCAACACACTACCACCAAGACTACGGGGATTCAGACAAGAATGTCATCTAAATGTACTAAACATTAAGAGGAATTGCAGATCAAAATGTCTGTCATCAACAGATATTGATACGCCAGCATTGATCAGGGAATTCACAAAAATTAATGTTTCAGCGACATAAACCACATAAAATTTAATGGAATCGATGCAAACTAGGCAGTAAATAACTAAAACGGACGTCATAATGATAAAAATTGTAAAATTTAATTCATTCTGATTGGTTGAAATAAGTCTACGTAACTACCTACGTTTTATTCTTTAATTTTGTTAGCATTTAACAACTTTATTTACATTTTTTGACATCGAAAAGTGTTCTACAAACCCTTGCTTAAAATTGTTCAATTTCGTGATCCGTTTCCAAATGACCTTAACTTTACATTCTAAAAAGGAAAGGCAGTAAACCATGATATACATACAGGTTATTTTTATTGCACTTTTTAAATGATGTTTTATTTGAGACATAAATACTGTTTTTTTACCTTTTAAAAACGTTTAAAATATGAGCACCTAGATTGCAAATAAAATAAATATAAATTTGTGTTTAGTTTTAATTAAAATTCTTTATTAATCGCACAATTCTGTGTGCCACTGTTCACTACTTTATGTAAACAACAACAATTGCTTTTCTTCGTTATTCCTCTGTTTATACCCTTTTGCATAAATAATAACAATTCCTAGAAAATTATTCGCCAGATCTTTGTAACGGAGATCTTCAAACCACGATTACTCTCTTCAAACGCACCGCGTCTTCACACAAGACTGACTGAACTTCACTAACTCACTCGCCTGCTTTGCCTTACCTTTTATATCGCCTGATGAATGTTCTTGAAATTGAATGTTCATGACTTCGCGTTCTCGAAATCTCTTTAAATGTTAACATCGTTGTTTAGCGTTTGTGGGTTTTTGTTTACTTGTTTACCATTTTTTTTATGCTAGTGTTTGTTGTTATATTAAGAAGTACGATAATTTGTAAACAGGTTTGTTTACTGCATTGTGTTGTCTTTGTAGCTTTCGTTTATAATTTTAATGCTAAGCGATGTAAAAGCAAAACACCAGTATCTAGATTTTTCATTCTCTTAACAATACTTTTAAATACTTTTAAATAATTTCAAATTTATAGGAATGATTTATATTTTTAAACAATTTCATTATTTTATGTATTTTGTTTAGATTTTCTTAATTTCCCATTGAGCTAAAGTTTATTCACCCCTTTTGATTTTAGTTTTCATTAAATAATTTCAATATATTTTGGTAGCTTTCTATACAATTTTTTTTTCTTTTCATAAAAGAAAATGTTTTTAAGTTTTATTTTTGCCATTCATTCATATTTATTTATTAAATTTTCTGTGCTGCCTGCCGCCTTAATTGTTTATTTAATAGTTTTCAACTTTATTGCCAATAATAATGAGTGGCCAGCAAACAGTCAGTCAATACCCTAAAATTGTGATAAAAATTCATAACAATTTGCCAGGAACCATTATTAGATATTTATTGTTGCCGTTGCTATTAATTTTAATAACATGTGGCTTATTTTTGTTTATTTAAAATATTTTATAATTTGTTTGCATTTTTAAACAAAATTTTTAAATGAAATATTTTTATTCTTCGTAGAAATATTTCGAATTTTAATTGTTGTCTAAGAGCTTAAGTGTAGTGATTTTCATTGCTATGAAAATTAAGGCAAAAAATAGATTTTTAATAAAATTTATTTTGCATTTAATTGTTTAATTTTTTTATTTAAAAAAAATAAATAAAAATAAAAATAAATCGCTCGTTTCTTCCAACCAGTAGACAGTAGACAACATGCAGTTGTGAGTCAAACTCAATAAACGAGAAATATATTAAGAAACTGAATCTCTAAAACAATAAATTTACAGAAGGTCGCAGTAACGAGCTTCAAAATTCTTGATATTCAGCTCAAATTAAAATCAAAAACAGTCGATGCCCAAAATAAAAAGAGAACATGTGGGTTTCCAAACCCATCCAGCGGAGTTGTCTTCAGATTGTCTAAGGAGTGCAGAGCGTTGCTCTACTTAATATTCACATTATTTAAAAAAGATTTTCACATCACAAAATGGACTGTATGAGAAAGAGGCGTAGAATTCAAAATTATAAAACTGATTACGGGCCTACAACCGATCTTAACCTACTGATACCATTAGGAACAACAACTACATACAAAACTAACCTGCAATATCAGGAAAGCTGTCATCAATGACATGTGGTTTCAATAGGACAGCGCTACATGCCAGACAGTGCATTGACTTAATTGGTCATTACGAATTTAGTCAGGATTACGACCTAGCTGCTTACACCACCTATGTTGTGTGTGTGTCACTTCTATCCATGAGTGGAGGACTTACAGTTTAAAGTCAATTCCGAATGACAAGATTTTTGAGAAACTTTTCAGGGAAATTTTATTTTACTCTCAGAGTTTTTAACAGAAAAAATTATGAGAGAAACTTGCTAAAAGAAATATTTCTTTTATATTTCGTTTTGTACGAAATGTCCGGGCCAGGGTATAACTTGAGCTCTCGTCTAATAAACTAACACACTTTTTGCTAGATTATGGCGACTATGCCAGAGAGCTCATGCCTTATTGAATATTGTGCACGAGGAATTTGTGGTCATGATTATCTCACTTGAAGGTGATGTGAAAGCGTAAGATTGTTTCTTGTAGGTGAATACGGTCCTCAAAGAAAACATAAACCAAGTCCTCGATCAATTCCAGTTTGATTTATGCACTGGTCGTGGTACGATGTTATGTTCCAAATATAATGGCAGCAGTACGACTTATAAAACGTCTTTTAAACGTCCTTCAGTTTAGACGATATGTCACACTCACTCTGTTTAGTGATACCTTACACACGCTGTGTTTAATTTAAATTTAATGATATAAGACCCTTACAAACACCCCATTAATAACTTGACCTATACTGATGATTAATTGCAAAGCTGAATTCTATTTCACTGTACATACAGTGAGCGCCATATGTGAGTCAACACTTTTGTTCTTAAGTATAAAACAGTTTCGTTCTTAAGTCTAAAAAAGTTCCTTTATCATGAATTGTTGTTTTTGTTTTAACATTTTATAAGTAATAAATAAGCGTTTTTATTTTTGGAAATTCATTCGACTTTTCTCGCTATCCTAAGAAAATGAATTATTTCGGTGGTGTTTACTCACTTTTGGCGCTCAGTGTGTGTGAAACTTAAATGAAATCGTAGCCATATAAGTATTTGTAAATACCTATTTACGAAATATCCTTCACATTTACTGGTCAATTACAATTACAACCCGATGTCATCGGTTAGATACTAAAAAAATATCAAAGACTCTTGAAATCTGCATGAATATGAGGAGTAAATATTCGAACGATATCACAAGCTATATGATAAATAGATATAGATAGAAATATAATAGAAATAGATATAGATAGAAATAGACTGCAATCCACAAGGCGGGAGAAACGAGAACTGTAATCGCAAAGGTACAGTGGAATTAACGCTTTAATATCTCATCAAGGTTATTGAGATAACCTTGAGTCGATATATATAACTCGATATATTATGAAATTATTACTTAATACCCTTATATTTTAAAAAACGATTTATTTACGATTTCCTTTTACTACATTTATTAACAATATTTTGTGAACTAAGCCTGTTAAAGAGAAATCTTACAGAAGCCAAAACAGCACTATAGCCCAACCTCCTATCCATATACTCCTTCATTTTCTTCACATTTAGCAATACAATTAAATACACACGCACTGTGAGATTGACTCAAAGACAATAATTTTGGCTTTAAGTAAATATGACACGACTATCATTACCAAAAGCAACGACAAGTGAAGTTTGCTAGGAGGAGGACAAGCGGCAAGACAAGTAATAGCAATTGTGTTTTCCAGATTTTGAGCAAGTTAACTCTCAATATACATACAAATCTATATAAATACAAGCATAGATATTTATGTCGTATCACAATTTCAGTTAGTACTTTGCACAAGACTGGAGCACAGATTTTTTTTTTTTAGCAATAATCATTTGCCATACAATTCTCATGCTTACTCTTACCCGTGGCAGCTCGTTATACTTAGGGGGTGGATAATATACATGCGCCCGCCTAAATTTATAACCATCATAAGCAGAAGCCATGAATTGGTTCAATTTATCTTTTCCTTTTGAATTTACTGGTAATTTATAAAATTTTGTATGCCATGGAATGACACTGGAGGCATGGCTGTGTAGATGATTAAAAATGTTATTCGATATGTTCTGTATCGCAGCAGGATGCTCTGTATCTTTGCAAACATACATACATCATTTACATCTGAAAATAATTATTTAGTGGAGTTAATTTTCCGAAGGGGAAGATTTGGGAAAATGTAACGAACGAAATCAGTGATAAAATTTAATGTGTTTTCTTAATTACTATGAATAAGTCGCATGAGGAAAACAATTCAGGCTGGGAGTTTGAGGCGAATTTGTTTTGTTGGATTTCGAATTGATTTTGTGTAAAGCCGAGATTTGCAATGAAATAGAATTTTTTGTTTAAAAATAAAAAAAAAAATACTCGGAATATTTTGCTACGATAATCTAGTAGATGCTTAACTAGCTTTGACTTAAATGAGTTCAGAAAAATCTGTACTTTTTTAGGTTAATCGCAGGTGGCATATTGCGAACACTGTCCCAGCAACAGCTAAGTAATATAACTTCACAATAAATTCTAGATTTTATGTCTTTGTTCATACTTAAAACACTTTAAAATAACTTGACTCATTGCCCATTTTACGACTCAATAGCAGCATATGCATTCCTTTTTATTTAGTGTGCTACAAATTTACACTTTTCACTTAGCCCTGCATTCGAAATGCTAACGAAAATTATCCTCTTTATGGCATTTATTTTCCTTCATTGCAATCGTTATGAAATTCTCTGCACATGAATATTGTCAATGTCATTATGAACACATTGACAAACATAAAGATAATACGTTTACATTGGCAGATACTATGTGGATATAATTTTCCAACTCCTCTTCCCCTACTATGCCAAAGAAAGGGTCAATGACTTGTACAAACAAATGGACATCTACAGATTTATGCAATCGGAAAATATTGATAATTTTTCTTTTTATTTATTATTTGGTCAATATTCTCATAAATATTGAACATTTTCCAATTTGGTTTTTTACTGCATTTTTCTTTGCATTCACTTCTCTATAATGCAGCAAGCAGTGTAAATGTATTTTAAAAAACGGGATGAAAATTTAAACTGTAACAGTCAGTAATTTTATGAAATTCTTATGAAACTGTTTAATATTGTTACGTTTTTACCTTTTAAAAATGTTTAAAATATGAGCTAAAACTAAATTTGTGTTTAGTTTTAATTAAAATTCTTTATTTTTCGCACAATTCTGTGTGCCACTGTTCACAACTTGATGTAAACAACAACAATTGCTTTTCTTTGTTATTCCTCTGTTTATACCCTTTGCATAAATTATAACAATCACTAAACTATTATTCGGCACATCTTTGTAACGGAGATCTTCAAACCACGTTTACTATCTACAAACACACACAAGACTGACCGAACTTCGCTAACTTTCTCGCCTGCTTTGCCTGGCCTTTTATATGGCAGGGTAAACATGCGAATGTTCGTGACTTCGCATTCTTCAAATCTCTGTAAATGTAAACATCGCTGTTTTTATTCATTGTTGCTTGTGTATTTTGTTTACATTTATTCTTGTAGTCTTTGTTGGTATATTTTTGTTTACTTGTTTACGATTTTTTTATGACGGTGTTTGTTGTTATATTAGGCAGTACGATCATTTATAAAAAGGTTTGTTTACTGCATTGTTTTGTTTTTGTTGCTTTTGTTTATAATTTTAATGCTGAGCGATGTAAAAGCAAAATACCAGTATCTGAATTTTTCATTTTCGTAACAATATCTTAAAGTGTATTTTTCATGCGGAATTACTTCCCCTTTTTCAATACCCTTTATTATATATAATAAATCTACATATTTATTCGTTTATTGTAACGCAATGTTGTAACATGTCTGCCATTGTCGCATAACCGTTTAATTGCTTTCAATAAGTGCAAATCAAATTGTGGTATCTGAGACCATTATAACCTCTCCAACTCCATCTATCGCACATTCATAGACAAAAGTCGATATGTTGATCATTTATTACTATGTCTAGCTCCATTGCTATTGCTATTGCTACTGCTACTGCTCTAATAGTGTTTTAAATGTCTAATAAAGCCCTCATTGATGATAAACAACAACATTGTTAATAATGGTAAGGCAACAGTGAAATTTTGTTTGTAATGGTGAATAATAAAAAGCAGTTGCCTGTTCGTACACGTACACGCAAACTGACAACTTGTTATACACACCATATGCATTAATTTAATGTTGAAAAATAAATATTTTGTCTCATGCATGATATTTACTGCGTGTATATTTTATATATGTAATGTATATGCATTCTTCTTGTTGTTGTATTTTATTACTTGCCCTTGATGACCAACCATGGCCACTTTAATAGTGACCATTTAAAAAAAAAATTATTTATTAACATCTCTCTACATTAAATATGTATGTGTCTGTATGTAAGGATGTTAAATAAAATATAAGTGTGATTAAAGGAAACACAGTTTTTAAAAGAAAAACCAGCAGTTTTTTACAAAAAGTTTGCTTTACGTGAAAATGTTCAAGTGACGTATGACTGTACGTATGAGCAATGTGATGAAAGAAAAAATGTAAAGATATTAAGTATACGACACGTAGTTTTTGTAACGTTGAAAACATGTTATTTAAATAGACGTTAATACGTACGTTAATACGTGTGTATTATTATTTAAATTAAAGTGATAAAAGTAATTTTGTTGTAGTTTTTATAGAAGAATTTTTAATTTTGTTTAAGTTTTATTGATAATGACACACAAAATAATACAAATTTGATTTTTGCTGAAAATGTTTCCATTAATCGTAAAAAATATTGTTATTAATACATATTAAAATAGTTTTGTAAAATTTATTCACTCCTAATAAAACAGTGAATACGTTTTTAAAATAGATTTCCTATCCCACCTAAGAAACTGAATGCTTTTGTAATATGAGAAGTAATAAATCCGAGGATTTCTTGATTCTTTACTGACAGGTGAACTGTTGCTTCTGTCAATAGTTATTCGTCAGAGAGCTTTTAACAAACGAGACAAAGTCATTTAGTTTAGTTTTGATAGGAGCTAATAGCTGACTGTGCGATAGTCTGTAGTATGAAGAGAAAATAAAAAAATATTAGTTCTGTACCCAGAAATCATTATTTTGTGGAGATAAATATTGTGACAATTGGCATTCTAAATTGTTTTTTTTTTAATTGCTGTAGAATAATTATCTTCCTTGGGGGTGTCATAAGTTCTACCTTTGATTTCAGTGAATAAAAAGCTGATTTGCGTTTTAATTGTACAAACATGTCGCAGTTCTGGAAGCCTATTTCAGGTCTCTGCATTCGAAGCCAATCAAATAAATTCACGAGTTGGTGTTGGCCAATCTTAGATAGATTATGCGAGAGATTGAATACGCCATAGTCTAGTAAGTAATGTGTTTGTTAGACGCTAATAAACCGAGACTCAGAAAGTTTCGAAGGAACAAAATGTAAAAATTCTTATTTCAGCAACTGCATCGCAGTAGTCTTCTGGCAAAAACTGAGATGAGAGTAAATAAAATTTCCATAAAAAGTTTCCACAGATATCTGTCTTTCGAAGTCGTATCAGCACTTACATATTTGAGATAATCCCGACTAAAGCAGAGTGATTACCAATTAAGTAAGTAAGTGAGCGCGAGATTACATATGATTTAATGGATTAATTTTGGATAAGCACTTGTGTACAAGAAAGTCGGCCGAAAGATAGATAATGCGTTTACTCACGATTGACCACAAGCAAGCAAGGATGTGATCACTTCACAGTAATATTTAAAGTTGTTTAACTGTATAGTGGTAGAAAGTTGGTTCAAAATCAAGAATAAGATCCATTTTGAGAATATTTCACCTCTACAAAATAGTTTCTTCTTACACTGTTTACTACATTCAGTATCGTGCGTCATTAGACATTATCTGGTCAAATTTAATAGTTGGCTTACTAGACGTGAGGCCACGATTCAAACCCCGGGTCAGACATCTCCAACGGAACAAAATATGAAAAATATTTCTTCGACATCTTCCTCCCAGCAGATTTCTGGCAAATACTCTGAGAGTAAATAAAATTGCCACGACAAATTTCTCAAAAAAAAAACTGTCGTTCGGAGTCGAGGTTAAACTGTTGGTATCGCCATTCATGAATAAAATTAAAATACATAACAGAGGGGGTGTAAGAGGCTAGATTGGGACCTTGACTAAAGGGTTATAATGACCAATTTTGAATGTACATGTGTATAGTGTGTACTGTACTAAACTAACAATCACTTTTTTCAAAACTTCAATTTTTTAAGCAATTTCAGCTTAATATTTCCAAACATGTTACTAACTTTTAATAGCATATTTCCTTTAAATATTTTACAAACAAGCAATTTATAATTCTTTAATAAAATATATTAAAAACAAATTCATTTTCTATCTCCATCACTTATTTTCCTTCATACACTTGTTTCTTAGCTGCCTTGTTATTACTTTGGTATGTTTTTTTTTTCTTTCAAGTTTATGTAGATATTGTATATCGCGTCAAATTAAATTCAATACTTTGTTATAATCTTTCTAACTTAAAGACTTACGAAAAACAGCCACAACAAAATATCTTTAAAAATAAAATAATATTCCGGCGTTTGCTGTTCTTTTCCGTTTTATCAACATTTTTATAATCATAACCAGTGAAATATTTTTTTGGTATCATGTTGCGTTCCTCTAGTAGAATAGAAGCTTAAAACGTTAACTAACAAGATAGTTGGGAGGTGGTGGTTTTCATAAGGATTGTACAAATTAGATGGTATCCAACAGAAAATTCCAAATAAACAAGCAACTGAGGGCGTAAAAGTAGAGTACGTAGAGTACGATGGAAAATAAAATGTAAGAAAATGTAACATCATGTAAGAAAATCCTACATTAACCATATTTAAATAATCCCTTTAAGTACTTATTAGTATTGAAAAAACCAAGAAAATCTTTTTTTATAAACATTATAAGCATTCTTGGTTTACAACGAATGAAAGTGTAGCTAATTGCAAAAGAAGAACAAGACTACCAAGGGTTGATAATTTTATTTTTACATTTGGTATTCAATACAGCGCAAATAAAAAATGTTTAGAGATCACACTTTCAGTGAAAAAAGGAATTCTGATCGCAAATTAGAGAAGTTTAGTAAGCTTAAGTTTTGTAAGGATGTTTTTCAATCCCTGCCACTGGCGATAAGTCGCCTGAAATCTAAATATTAGCAAAACGGTAGGCATATCAACTACAGAAGGAAATTCTCTCATGACGTTGCCCAAAGTTGGGTTAACAAATAATTAACATATCTAAGCATTATTGTATACATCCACCGAACGTGTTCCACAAAGTAGGTTTAAATACAACCCATATTCCTAGTTATACACCACAATGAGACGTTTGCCTCTAAAAATTTCTTTAAGATTCTGGGATTTCTTTAGTGGATTCCTTCGTCTTCATCTTCTTAAGTGGTCATTAAAACCATTTTAGTCAGGATTACAACCTAGTTTCTCACACCACCAATGTTGTGTATGTTAATTTTATCAATGAGAGGCAGGGCCAACAATTTAAAGTCGACTTCAGATGACAAATTTTTGTGAAATTTTTCATGGTACATTATTTACTCCCAGGGCCACAAGACTGCTGAGAAGAAATTGCCTAAGAAAAAATTTTTCGTTTTGTTAGCGGTGGTTGATTCAGTGGTTGAAACACAAGCTTACATCCAATAAGTCAATGCACTACCTCAAGACCTCGTTGCTGCAGCTACGCTCTTTGTGATCTTTTTTTTCAGGAAACTGTCCATCTTTAGATTACTTTATTATTTTCAATAAAAGGACGGATAAAGAGAGGCGAAAAGTCTTCTCAGACCAAGTGGATTAAACTTAATCAAATTGTTTGCTGAGAAGTTACAATAAGAGGAGCTGAGAGTCATGTATAAGACTATCTTGAAATAATCCTGAGGTTGGTAACATACCCTCTATCAGAACACTGAAGACTTAGAGTACATCTTTTTTTGAATAAGAGCTGCTGTCTGTAGTGCATTAATGTATCACAGAAAGTAAAAACCTGAATGCGTATCAGGTGCTAGGCATAATATTGTTATTATTTATACCAAGCGGATTACCGAAGTTTGTCTGAACAATAGACTTGGAGGAGACATTATAGGTTTATATGCATACATAAATGATCATTACAACCGTTCAGTCAGGTTAACAACCTAGTTTCTCACAACACTTATGCTACGTGTTAGTTTTATATATGAGTGGCGGGACCTACAGTTTGAAGCCGAATCCGAAATCTTGCAGAAAGTGAAAGGAGTACAATTGATCATATGGTCGCAGCACTACGGAACGACAATAACAAACAGTTGTTGTAATTGATAGACGGTTAGTTAATTAGTAATGGAGACAGGGCATTCAAAGAACACATGGATACACAAGAATATGACAATTGGTAGATTAATTGCCCTTATTTGCTGAAGCCTTATACTCTTTAAAGCAGCGAGGGGTGAAAGATATTGTTACGAAAATGAAGAATTTAGATACTGGTGTTTTGCTTTCATATCTTACTTACTTACTTAATTGGCCATAACAACCCGATTAACGGATTTCGGCCTGCCGCAACACATCCTTCCAGGCGCCTCTGCTTCTTGCGCGCTTACGCCAGTTGGTCACACCAATCGATGACAGGGCTCCCTCGATTTGGTCCTTCCAACGGATACAAGGTCGTCCTCTTCGCCGACTTCCGCAGGTCCCCGCATCAAATACCCGTCTCGCTGGAGCATCCTCCTCCATTCGAACGACATGGCCGAGCCAGCGCAGCCGCTGGATATTAATACGCTGTACAACGTCCATGTCGTTGAGGAGCTCTTACAGCTCACTATTGTATCGAATGCGGAAATCATCGCCAACACGTACTGGACCGAAGATCTTACGCAGTACTTTTCTCTCGAACACTCTCAAGGCTGCTGCATCAGTACTTAATAGGGTCCATGCCTCTGCGCCATAAATAAGCACGGGTAGGATGAGCGTCTTGTAGAGTGTTAGCTTCGTCGTACGAGAGAGGTCTCTACTACTCAATTGCCTATTGAGACCATAGTAGCACCTGTTGGCAAGAGTGATCCTGCGCTTGATCTCCAGACTGACATCATTTGTGGTGGTAACGGCGGAGCCAAGATAAATAAATTCCTTGACTGTTTCAAAAGTATAGTTATCGGCCGTAATCTGAGAATCAATACGCCGCACGTCTCTATTTGTCGATAACATATACTTTGTTTTGCCCTCATTTACTGCCAAACCCATCTTAGTAGACTCGCGTTCAATAACACTAAAGGCAGCAGTAACATCTCGCTTCGTACGCCCTATGATGTCAATGTCGTCAGCGTACGCAAGCAACTGGACACTTTTTTGAAAAATAGTGCCACTGCGATGCACTCCTGCCTTTCGCAGAACACTCTCCATGACGAAGTTGAAGAGGTCGCATGATAAGGGGTCGCCTTGTCTGAAACCTCGCACGGTATCAAAAGGCTCGGAGAGGTCCATTTCTACCTTGACGGAGCTACAGGAATTGCTCAACGTCATTCTGCATAGCCTTATCAGCTTCGCAGGTATACCGAGCTCAGACATTGCGGCAAAACAAACGATCCCTTATGGGGCTATCAAAGGCAGCCTTATAGTCGACAGAAAGATGGTGTGTGTCGACTTGTTTCTCGTGGGTCTTTTCCAGGATTTGGCGTAGTGTGAAGATCTGGTGGATGGTGGACTTACCAGGTCTGAAGCCGCACTGATAAGGTCCAATCAGTGTTTTGACTGAGTGGCTTCAGTCGTTCACACAATACGCCTGTAAGAACCTTATATGCGATAGGTAGAAGGATTATACCCCTATAGTTGGCGCATATAGTAGGGTCTCCCTTTTTCAGGACAGGACAGAGGACACTGAGGTTCCAATCGTTGGGCATACTTTCCTCTAGCTATATTTTGTAAATAAGCTGGTGCATGCGCCCTACCAACTCATTACATCCGGTCTTAAACAATTCAGCGGGGAGGCCATCAGGACCTGCTGCTTTATTGTTTTTAAGTCGCGTAATCGCGACTTTGACCTCTTCATGGCTAGGCGGCGGAATCTCCACGCCGTCATCATCGATCGGGTTTGCTTTCATATCGCTTAACATTAAAATTATAAACAAAAGCTACAAAAACAAAACAATGCAGTAAACAAACCTATTTACAAATTATCGTACAACAAACACCAGCATAAAAAAATGGTAAACAAGTAAACAAATATACACCAACAACACTACGAGAAAAAATGTAAACAAAATACACCAACAACACTGCAATAATGCAACGATGTTTATATTTATAGAGATTTCGATGAAGATTTGCCTTCAAGATCATTCATCAGACTGTTTACTCTGCCATATAAAAGGCAAGGCAAAGCATTTGACTGAGTGAGAAAAGTTCAGTCAGTCTTGTGTAAAGACCCGGTGTGTTTGAAAAGAATAATCATGGTTTGAAGATCTCCGTTACAAAGATCTGTCGAATAATTGTCTAGTAATTGTTATTGTTTATGCGAAGGCTATAAACAGCACAATAACAAAAAAGCCAATTGTTGTTGTTTACATAAAGTTGTGAACAGTGGCACACATACAGTGGTGGCCTTGTAATTAGAAACGACTTAGCAACATGTATGTTTGTTAATTTGTTTTACAGTTTTAACTGTGTACCTGGGATCAAAGGCTTTGTTTGGAGGACGTCATACATACGTTTTTCCATCAGATTTGGACAAATTAACTTAGATTCGTCACCCCCAGAGAACTCTGCTTCAGAAACATCGTTTCTAATTATAAGGTCACCACTGTATTTGAAGAATTTTAATGAAAACTAAACACAAATTAATTTTTGTTTTGTTTGCATTCTACGAGCTCATATTTTAAACGTTTTTAAAAGGTAAAAACATTACAAAAATATAAATGTATTAAATACAATTTATATCTCTATTTTAAAACACACATAGTGCGCTGCATACCACATACATATGTCATTCGAGACAAGTTTGTCAAGTCATGAAAAACGTAATTTCAGCTTTTTCCCCTTTCTCTCATATTTTCTTTTCACTTTTTGTATATTTTTTCTATTTCTATTTTTAGCTTTTCTTTTATGTTTCATTTTTCTTCTTTTATTTGTCATATACATACATAGATATTCTAGTCATTTACGTATGTATTTGCTTTAGTTGTCATTTTTTGAGATTTTCTTCATTAATATTACTTTATGATGGTTTCGTTTCTGATTTTTTTTATTTTTGTTGTTGCTGTCTATGATTTTTTCCCTTTTTTTATTGTTTTGCAACTGTTCTAGTTTACTAATGTTTTTGTGTGAAAGTATATGTAAGAGTGTTTGTGACTGTAATTTTTTAAAAAATAATTTCATTTGCAAGTTTTCCTTTTCATTCATTGTTTTTACACTTTATATGTCGTCTGACTTTTTCATTTTGCCATTATTTTTGCAGACATTTTTTTCCAATGACAAAAAAACTTTGTGCCTTTAAGTTTTAAGCAAAACTGACTTGAATGTGTGAACAAAGCCTACAGTTTTCGATTTTTTTTTTGTTGCTTTTCTTTTCTTTTTACCTCACACTCATGATTTGTTGCAGTGGAAACTTAAAATACTGAATAGAAGATGGATGATGGCTCGATGTTAAGATTACAACAGCACTTGTGGTTTTTTGGGGAGGAGGGGTGGTTATGAGTAGAAGAAGTATGGATTGTATGGATGGATGAAGCTTTTTTGTGTACGCATAAGCATAATCGTTATGTGATGTAAAAGTCATAATTTTTGTTTTTATGACATGTCATAAAAATTGTATACAGGAACATAAAATACTATAAAATAAAGAAAGAAATAAACAAAAAAAAAAAAAAAAAAGAATGCGTAAAAGATATATAAAACAATAAGTAAAAGTAAATGAAATATTTATTGCACTCTGAGTACAAAAAAAAAAAATTCTTAAGAAAAATATCTTCAAGAGTTCTAACAAAATTTTGGTCTTAATATCTAACTGCGTTTGTTAAAATACAAGCGCAAGTTCTATTGTTGTTCTCTTTGGCCATTAACTTTATTTGATGAGTTTTTATGACATTTTACGTTTATGTTTTGGTTCTTAAAGTATACGACTAAGATTTTATCTTTTGCTATGAATTGAATTAAATGATTTAATTTTATGGCAGCTTTATTTTTTTTCTTATTTCTAAAGATAGATTTTTTATTAGCATGAAATGAATGCTTATTTTGTTTTAATAATGAAAATTGTTGCATACAAAACGTGTTTTCTTTTGTTTTTCTCGCTGCACAACAATAAATGTAGAAATATATTTGAAATGTTATTTCTGTAGCATTAAAATAAGATAAATGACTTGCTTTCTATTGAAGCTCAAATATAATAAATAAAACGGACAATAAAATTTCACGAAATACATGATCTGAAGATTTGTTGATGAATATGGTCGAATGGTCTCCATGAACCCTCAAAAAATCTAACATGAAATTCATTAGGAGCTTTCGGAACATAAGAAATCGTTTAACTGGCAACTGTCTCCTTAATTGTCCCTTGGATAGAACCAGCAGACTCTATGATTTTAGAAAATGTTCCGCAACAATGCTTAGTAACAAAAATGAATAGAGTAATATGAAAACTGTATACATTTTGTAGTTTACAGGTTAAGTAGAGACCTTGGAACAGAAATGGAAGCTTTTGGTTCCAGTTTGATATATTTCGAGCTCATGGGATAACTCACGGGTATCATTCAAGCGATATACAATGTCATCGAAATTATTTATTATTATTTAATATGTGGATAGAATGTTCAAAAGACAATAGCAATAACAGTCAGTCCGCCATTCGAGAACTAGGCTCTTACGTGCTTAAATCAATAATAGTGGGGGATTGTCCGGTGAAGCTGTAGCGGTTAGGTAAGGGAAAGAAGGTTAACCTGTACTGGGTCCAAGGTAGTTGATATGACCAAAAGACTTCTGTGGAGTGACAGCCACAAAGGTTGGCTCAATAAAAGGGAAGATAAAGCAAAACCTCTTCTTATTAAACCAAATAGGTTTGTGCCATCAAAACTTTTGTTGGGAAACTACAATAAGAAGAGACCTGAATTAATATATCAGACTATACAGGAATAACTTGAAATTGGTAAGTGGTCTTTTGGCAGTGTACTGTAGACTCAGTGTATACTTATTCAGAATGGAGCTTGTCTCTTTACAATTAGATACTGGGATGATGAGAGTGAATTATCGAATCACACTCGTGAAATTCGTAAGACATTAATGCATCCCAAAAGACACCCAGGTACAGCACAAGAGCTAAGCAGGTCTTAACATCGAGCAGTATTTTAAAATTTCACAGAGCAATCGGTTTGCAGGAAATAATGTAGGAATCCCATAAAAATTTAGATAGGAATACGATAAATCGTATTGACGAGATACGGAGGTACTTTTTTACAACAACAATAATAATAAACACTCTCATATTAGCGATATGATATGAATCCCGTAGTCTAGCCAGGGTTCGAGCCCCAGGCCAGACATCAAAACAAAATACAAAAAGTATTTCTTCGGCGACTTCCTCTCAGCAGATTTCAGGCAAAAACTCTGAGAGTAAAAATAAAATTGCCATGAAAAATTTCTCAAAAATCTGTCGTTCGAAATCGACTTTAAACTGTAGACCCCGCCACTCGTGTATAAAATTATCACACACAACATAAGTGGTGTGAGAAACTAGGTCGTAATCCTGACTGAAGGGTTGTAATGACCAATTATGTATGTATGTATGTATATTAGAGATAACTTAACTCGTTTAAAATCTATTACTAAGTGATTCTGTTTTGTGCGAAACGGATGATTTTTTAAACGCTTGGGTTTTGATAATTGAAAAAAGAAAATTTTTAAACGTGAATGAAATATTTTCTTCGGACAATAAATGAATATCCTGATATGTGGTGTGTGGTCCATTCGTGTGTTTCAATTATGGTATACACTTGTAATCATATCGGTAGCCCACCAAAAGCAGCTGTAATTTTAAATTACCGAATGCGTGGCCGCCTACTTCTTGAACATGTGTGATTTGACGTATTTCCAGGTCAGGCTAGACTTGTATAGTATTTAGACAATTTGTTACACTGGAAAATAAGTGGAATTTATGGGGTATAATCAGTTTGCTTATTGTATCAGCTTTCGCATGTACATGAGCAGTTTATTTAACACTATATTCTAGACACAAACAACTGCATAAAAAGAGGAACAAACCTCTTTTACAGTTGTATTTAATAGTATCGAAAGTTCTGCGCGTGTACTAAAGCATTATAAAGAGAACAACTGGCTAACTGATATCATGCACTTTTTGAAATGACAATTATTATATAAGGATTTCTGTACTGAATATAACAGCAAACAGAGTGATATTTCTATCCACTTTCGAATATAATTTATGGGTAGGGTATCCTGGTAGCATATGGAGTCCTAGCCTACTAGTCTATTGTGCTGGTAATAATTGGATACAATTTATTTAGGTATTGTAATGAATTAATAAATCTATGTTCACAAGTAATAACTTTCTAAGTCGATATAAATCAGTTCGAATTATGATGTATGAATTCATATGCTACAAACAAAACTTTACATCTACCTGAAAGTCCTGTTTCGCTTACAATGTTTTTCAAGCTATTAATGAAATCATGTTGTTTTAATAACTCGTAATGAAGCCCCTATACCTTTATGTACAGTGGACAGCAAATATATTTCCACAGGCTTAATACTCCTGCACAAAGTCTCGATATGACTTCAAGAAAGTATTTAGGAGATCATTTGAAAGAACGGTTATGTAATCGCTAAACCTCAAACAAAAATCAACCGAAAAACTTGCTCATGAAAACACTAAACAAAACTTGTATATTCAATTACAAATGGGTTAAATGCTTGACCTTAAGGGATATTCTACTAAATACAAGGGATAACATTTTCGCGTATTAGGCCTTTGTATTATAAATTTACTCAGGGTTCTCCTTGGGGGTGCCTATGGAGTCATTCGAAACTTTTCCTTACTTTTCTCTTGTTTTATGAAAAACATAAAAAGATTGTTTGTTTTATAATAAAACAGAAATAAATTAATAAAATAAATATAAAAACCTTAATTTTTTATACAAACTTTTGGCTAAAATTCATTAAACTGCTAAAATATATTGCCGTACTAAAACTTTTGCTGTCCACTGTACATAAAAAGTGATTTTTCTCTAGGAATTCGGCATAGACTGTTATTGCTTAGGACGAAATAAATTATTTGTCATTCGTTTCAAGTTCGATCATGACCTTTCTTATTATAAAAAAAATATTCTTTTAATAACATTAAATTTAGCCTTTCCATTGCTATTGTAAAGCGTTTGCTCGTAATAAATAAAACAACTTTGAACCATAAAAAATATAAAATCAATCAAAACCTATACATTTTTATGAGTTTCATTTGCCAAAACAGAGTATTTGTATTTGTTTTTTCCATATTTTTTGATTAATTTATGCCAGCCAACCAGAATATTTTACTGTCATTTGATTTATTATGTTTAATCACAAAACTTAACTTTGGTTTATTCATTGGCATGTCCTCGCACCCACTACCATCTACTATTTAATGATGTTTCTTGTTACAGTTACTTTAACATATAATTACCCGTGTTAATGCTTCTTGGCGTTGAGGAAAAAAGTCTTCCACAGCCTAATTGGTTTGTGTTAACTTTTATAGTCAAACTCCTTCCTCAGTTGCCATATAAAATGATTGTTGTTTTCTGCTTCTATTTAACTACACATGACTAAAGATATAAAATAAAGGAACAACAATAACAACAACAGCAAAAACAGTAATAAAAAAATTATAAAGCAAGACTTTAAGAATCCAGGGATGGTAACGGCATAGAACAGGCGTATATTAATCATAAAAATCTTGGCAAATTAATTATCAGCCATAAAGAGTGTCCTGAGTACTTTCAAGCATTAATAGATGTACGAGGCGGGGGGAGGGGGATGGAATTTATAAAAAATGTAAAACAACAGCACTGAATAACAACAATAAACCCCTTCGGTAGTAATATAGAATGAAACAAAAAGAAACTACAGCAACAACAATAACAACAACAACAACAACTTGTATTTATAAATGCATAAGGAAATGTAAAGAGAAACACTATGGATTTTCAAAGTTATTTTAAGTTGCCATGGTTTGTTACAAAAAATTTGGTTCGTTATTCGCACATCTATACGCTACTTTGATACGTTTACGTTCTACGAATAACAAAAAGGAAAAGGAAAGCATGTCTAAAAGAAAAACAACAACATCTAAGAAGAATTTTATATGAGTTCAGTGTCCTTTAAAAAGGACAACTGACAAGAAATATTACAAAACAAAAAGGGAAAAACTGTTAAAAGAGCTAACGAAGAAGGCTGGATTTGATTTGATTCCTTTTTTTTTCTTATTTTCTTTAAAGTTGTTGTATATGCTGCTGCTGTTGTTTTGTTGCAGCTGCTGCTCACTTGATCGTGCAATGTACCTTTGATATATCAAAGCACTTAACACGTTCGCAACAAATTTATAAAATGCAACAACAACAACAACAATAGCAACAACAACTGCACTTTTGAAAAAATAATAATAATAACAGCACCAACTACAGCTACAGAAATTCAGTGTTTTATGGGCATAACTTTGATCAGCTTGTATTGCAAATTTGGGAGAAGGGTGCAGGCATGGTAGGAGTGAGGATATAATGGAAAAGAATGAAGTTGTCTAGATAAAATTTATCAAAGTTGAATTGAATTGCAGACGTACTAAGAAAGACAGAAAACTATGTAGCCAGCGGGACTAGCAATAGGGATCGAACCCACAGGCTAACAGGCGGATAGCGCTTAGCACAGATTAGTTACGAATCTGTTCAAGTGGCAACTAAACTGAAAAGAGGTGAAATACCAAGTAGCCAAACAGATGCTTTAAAAGTAAAATGATTGTATAGATACATATGTATGTATCAAAATAGCGTATATTACTAACACTTTTCTATGGCTGTAAACAAATATATTCTCTCAACTTAATTTCTCTCTCTTACTCACTAATACATAACCAAAAAATTTTTGGTAAACCCCGATATACATACATACATATATATGGTATATGAATTAATATACCACGTTTGATGTATTATCTCTCAGTTTTAAATCAATATAACGAGGGACAAATTAACCACTTGTTCGTTTGACACAATAGTATTTGTGTTGCAAAATATTAGGTCCACAAGTAGTTTATGGCATCTAAACCGAAACAGAAAATTAAGATTTTAATCAAAGTGGAATGCATATGTTGATATTGTAGAAAAATTCACAAATGAATCTGGCAATACCATCTATAAGTGTATGCTTTAAACGTTTCCAAACTACAGGCATTCTTCTGTATATAATGTCGGCAGTAAATGTAGCCAAGTATTCTACTATTTAACCATTTAAAAGACGGCGATAAAATAAAAAGCTGACCTGCAGTTTTGACAATTATTTTTATCTTTTTCAGACATGCCTTTTTAAAACCTCTATATCGTGAATCTTATCGTACAGACAGCTTTAGCTTGGCTACAACTACATCGGCGTTCTTATTTACTTAATTGGTCATTACAAACCTTTAGACAGAACTACTACCTCGTTTCTCACACTATTCCTGTTCTGTGTGCTAATTTTATCCATAAAGGGCGAAACCTACAGTTCAAAATTGACTGCGGATGACCGATTTCTGAGAAACTTTTCATGAGATTTTGCCAGAAGTCTGCTAAGAAGTAGTAGCTGAAGAATAATTGTTTATATTTTGTTTTGTTTAAGATGTTTCTGGGCTGGTTTTTGAACTACGGCCTTGCCTCTAATATGCTAACACACTACCTACTATACTACGCAGACTTCAACGGTGATCGACATCGATAATTGGATTTCGTGAAAATAATAGCTTTCATATGCACATTTGTATTGAAGGCTTGTAGTCGGTAGACTTGTAGCCATGAATGTGTTTATGTCATAGCATAATGTAATAATCTTATTTACTGACATACATACATACATAATTGGTCATTATAACCCTTCAGTCAGGATTACGACCTAGTTTCTCAAAGCACTCATTTTGTGTGCGTTAATTTTATACAAGAGTGGCGGGACCTACAGTTTAAAGTCGATTCCGAACGACAGATTTTTGAGAAACTTTTCTTGGCAATTTTATTTACTGTCAGAGTTTTTGCCTGAAATCTGCTAAGAGAAAGTCGCTGAAGAAATATTTTTTTATATTTCGTTTTGTTCATCACAGTCCCTACTAGACTACGGCTGCTTATTTACTTACCAGATTAGATTCTGGCCTGTCTGAATACATTCATTCATCCAGGCGTCTCTTGTGCGCTTTTGCCATTTGGTCATGGCAGTCTATGACAGAGCTTTATTAGCTCCATCCAACACAGACTAGGTTGCCTTCTATGCCTACTTCCGCTAAACCCCGCATCAAATACTCATCTCATCGGAGCATACTCTTCCATTCAAATGACATGACCAGCGCAGCCGTTAGATGTTAATGTGCTGCAGGACGTCGTCCATGTCGTTGAGGAGCTCATACAGTTCATTCTAGCAACGAATGCGTAACCGAATGCCAACATACACTGGACTAAATATTATACTTAGGACTGTTATTTTGAATATTTTCAAGGCTGCCACGTCGATACTCAATATCATCCAGGCTCCGGTGTCATAGAGAAGCCTGGGGGGTGAGGTGATACTTATTTTGTATTAGCTTCGTGGTAAAAGAGAGATCTCTGCTACTCAATTGCCTAAAGAGACCATGGTAATACCTGATGACAAGAGTCATCCTATACTCCTATCCTATCATGCCAGACTGGCATGATGTTTGCTCGTAATGGCGAAGTAAAATAAACAAATTCACTGACAACATTGAAAATAGTTATACCGGGATCCCTATACGCCGCATGCCCCTAATTGTCGACAACATATCCTACGTTTTGCCTTCATAGTTTTTGAAGCAATTTTTTAAGAGACTTAATGCCAATATTTAAGAAATATTTGCAGTTGCTATTAGTCATTTTAATTAAGAATACAAATGCTTTTAACTACGAGCATAATGTGTATTTCTCTTGTCCTTTATGAATGAAGATATGGAAACGTTTTCTCTTACGAAGGTAGGAAGTACTACCTTATTGATCTAATAATAGGAAATAATTGAAAAAGGCAACTTAATTTGATTTATAAATGCTTTGTCACTCCTAAATTTGTGATCAATAAACATTTTTATCAAAAAAAAATTCCAAAAATTCATCGTTAAAATTTATTTCGATTTTATTTCATTTTAATTTACACAAGTCAACAACATTGACCTGTCCCTGTTACGATTTTATTTACTCTTTTCTTGCTTTGTTTTCGTTTTTATTATTTAATAAGATCAAAAAGTTTTAATGTTTTTCTGTTCTTTTTTTATTGTTGTTTCTGTGATTCATCATGTTCATAATATTGTATTATTGCTGCAGCGTTTTCCTTGGCCTTTGCTGTCTCTATTACTGCCATTGCTATTGCTGCTATGGCTGTGGCAATGGTTGTTTCTGCTGATATTTTGATTTGAAAATCAGCATTTTATTTGATTTTTATTAACTTCCTTTTAAGTAAAACGAAACCGGAGAAGAAATCGGAGAAACAGAGCAAATGGAATAGGCAATAGGCAAGGTAATATAGCAATGAAATGAATACAAGTCGAAATGATTATATTAAGGATATCCTTATGGCTAGAATTGCCTATGTAGGCGTAAAAGCAACAACCAAAAGGAAGATTTTTTTTTTTTGACTGTCTAAGGTTAAAGTTATAAAATATGTTAGGAAGGCATGCTTTTAAAAAATTAAGAAGTTCATCGAATTGTATTGAATTTCTTCTCTTTTTGTATTACATTTAAAAATATTTTCAAATGTTACATTATTTGACTTTAAAACATTATTTAAAACAACAAAATAAATTTATTTTACAATTGCTACCATGTATATACAATATTTACTAAAACATTTTCCCCCTTTTATTTTCTGTTTCATTGTAGGTACGTTGAACTTTTGCTGGAAATCATAGCATTGTTGTGTTGCATGGCAGTTGCAAGTAAAAATATTTGAAAATTTATTTATTTTTTTGTTGTATTATTTTTGCGGTTTTTATGGCTCTGACTCTGTGTCTTTAGGAGTGTCACAGTAAGTTTTAATCTTTGCATTTAAATAAAATTTTATTCATGTTTTTTTACTGTCGGTTTATTGTGGGGTTTTGCAAATTAAACAACAATTTATTTGAGTCTAAATTTTGTGCAAATGCCATTTATCAAATTCAAAATATAAATTCAATTTTTCTTCTTTTTTCTACTTCTGGTAGTATTTTTGGTTTTGGTAGAAAGTGTATGCGAGAGTGAATGTTTTAATGGTTGTGAGAGCAAGTATTTATGCACTTATAGCCTTATCTCTATAACGAAGTTGAATTCTAATGGTATATACAGTTGGAAGCAAAATAAGTGGAAGAAAATTTTGAATTTAAAAAAATATTACGTAAATTTACAAAATATTTTCCAACCTATTTTCAAAATTCAAAGTTTTTTGGAAATGGAAGAGATGAGCCTTTAAAAGTTTTGTTCAAACTTACATGTTATGAGTTTTGATCGGGTGAACGTGGAAAAAATGATTTTTTTTCTTATTTTTCAAGTTTTGCTGTTCTTAACTACCAAATTTAATTAAAAAATATGAAATGAATGGTAACATTTATATATTTTTTTATATGTCACCTTTCAGTTCAAAAATTTTTAAAATTTTTGATGGATTTTGATTGTTTACCGTAAAATTGTCAATTTCAAGTTTGGGCGACTTTGTGTTTTTCGCAAATATTATTATTTCGCTTTACGCTTTACTTCTGGTGGTCGCTCAAACGTGAAATTGAATATAAAGGTCCAGCATGGGCTTTATTTGCCTGGTAATTCTATAATCTATATACTTTTTGTTTGATCCAGATGTCGATAAGCTCTGATTGGAGATCTTACATACATACATAAGTGGTCACTTTTATTTGCTGTCAGAGTTTTTGCCTGAAATCTGATGAGAGAAAGTCGCACGAGATATATTTTTCGCATTTCGTTTTGTTCGAGATGTCTGACCTGGGGTTTGAACCGTTGCTTTACGTCTAATAACACTACCTTTTTACCCAATCTCACAGCCTATTCCCTTTATTAATGGTCCAGCATAGGCTATATTTGCCTGGTAATTACATATTCTATCTGCTCTCTGTTTAATCCAGGTATCGATCAGTTCATTGGAGGTCTGCAAAAACCACACACTCTGACATTTTTGATTTTTCTCTGTCTCTCTCGTTAAAACATTTGTAATCGCGTTCGCATAAAAATCACAATGACACGGCATCTATTACAGTTAAGTATAGCGAAGTGTAGAGATTTCCTACAAGACGCGAATAGCCTCGGGCCGACATTACACCCATTCAAGGTCCTTAATTCTCTACTTTTCTCTATCTCGCCTATTAGCCTCTCACCTTTAGGGCGTAGTACAATGGGTTAACTTGACCTTCGAGTACTTTACTTATTTCAATGGCAAGTCCTCTTACCTAAAGCTTATCCCTAAGGCCCTTAAGGTAGTCCACGCATAATTTCACGTATTGTCCACATATATGACCGTAGTTACATCTGTTAAATTTTGATTATATATCATATCTATCGCGCATGTAATGCAGTCTGGGCATCACTTTGCTTCTTACAAAATCCATACTATAAATGTAGTGGACTATCTATCATACAATGCCTATGCCGCCATCTACGAATTGTACTGGAAGATATCTTGGCCATGCGGTAACTTTATGCCTTTTTCTAATCATCTCCCTGCAACTCCCTCTCAGATAACGCCACTAAAAAATTTTAGAATATCCTTTTATCCTTGAAGTTATCTTACAGCAGTTAACTAACTACCATGATGCTGTTGTCAGTAAGAACTCTATTTCAAGATTCCTAGCGATTGGTTTCGTGCTAACAAAGTGACCAATCCAATCTTCTTATTTTTATCTGACTGAACATCTTAGAAGAGACTTAAGTTGACAAACTTGGCGATAAAATTATCACATTAAACTTCGCTTAAAGATTAAAGAAGTGGTATCGAATGAGAAATACAATCAAATTTCAGCAATAAACAGTTGATAGGTTTGCATCCGGGGATGTGAACATTTGTAGTCTCCTAGTCTTTCTCATGAAGTGATGTTCATATTATCTTTCGTGCGTAGTAATGATGCGGAGTCAAGTGGATTACTGAAAGAGTTATTTTGTGACAACTGAAACCTCTTAATTATGAAAATTCAATAAATTTTATTACACAAAAGTTCTTCATTAATTTTCTCTCCACTGTTCTTTCAAATATTACTGAAAATTACTCATTTATATCTGTATAAAGGCAATCATATATGTACACATTGTTATAAATGTGTGTGTATAGCTAAACAATATTTCCGTTTTCCTATATAATTTTTATGTGTATCCTTAATAGCATTTATTTAATTTGCTAGTCGTATTAGTTCTATTATAAAGATGTAAACACATATTCGCACTTCACACAAATACAATTACATGCAAATTTAAATTTATATATGTATGTACAGAATTGTGTTGAAATTCCTTTATTTAAAGTAACTTCCTGTTGTGTGTGTGTCTGTGTGTGCTATTCATTCAATTGGCTGTAATTAATTTCATTATAATAAAATATTTCAATAGAATTGCAGCCAACTGTCATTGGTCACAACAGACTAACAAGCTTTTTTTGCTCTCCATTTTAAAAATATTTTTACTTGGTTTCCTATTTATTTTTAATTTTTTTTTTTAATTTTTTTTGGGATAATAAAACCGAAAACCAAAAAGTTTATTTAAAACACAAATACAATGTGAAGTTGAAAGTATTTATCAGTAAAACAATAATTGAAGTAAATGAATAACTCTGGAAAATTGTGTCAGTGAAGAGAAATTGTAAAAATTTTATTTAAAATGTTTTTAAAACAAAATAATGTTTTTGTTGTTATTTTTTTTTCTTTAAATTTATAAAAATTATTTGTGAATAGAATAATTGTTTAATTTTTTTTTTAAATATTTTTTGTTTTACACAATAACTGAAACAAAGTTAAGCCCTTACTTAAATCCACTTGTAGTTTTGAAAATTCACAGTAACTTTGTTTTCTAATGTAAACTTTATATTCATGTTTGCATTATTTAGTGCTTAATGGTGGTTTTAAGTACTTTCCTACTGGTTACAGTTGATGGTTTTATTTAAAAAAAAAATAAGAAAAACGTGCAATAGAAATAAAATAAATGAAATAAAAAAAATTTTTTCTGTATTTTTTAAGTTGAATTCTTTAAATTAAAAACTATTTATTCAAAATTTGCATTAGATTTCTATTTTAATGTATTCTATTTGGTCAACATCATTACAGTTTAAAAATAAATTCTCATTTTTGCCTACTTTGTAGTACAATGTAATAAATTGACATCGAAAACTTTTTATTAAGTGAAGCACTGCTAAAATTAGTTGCAATGTTTCCACTATTCTATCGATTTTATTAAAGCTTAAGATGCGTTTGTCACGAACAAAATTGTTTACTGTAGACAGAAACTGTTGCTCATAACTTAGCACTTGATCCAGAATATAGGTTGATAGTATAAGGACAATATAACATTCGAAGCTAGATGTCATCATAACCGACCAAGTTTTCACTTTAGACATCCGTTGAAGAGTCTTGAGTGTTGCTCTCCTGATGTTGATGCCAAGAGTTTGAAGCTATCAAAATAAATTATTACGAATGATCACAGCAACTCCTTGATACATCAGAAACTAAAGCATATATAATCTTGAGCTGCCGACTTGCTTGAAATAGCTTGAGTTATCGGCAATTGCCTTGCGTTACAACATGTTGCGCTTTTTGGGTCACATTTGTTAAAAAGTAAGGGATACTACATACATACATACATAATTGGGCATTTACAACCTTTCAGTCGAGATTATGACCTAGCTTCTCGCACCACTTATGTTGTGTGTCTTAATTTTATACATGAGTGGCGGGACCTACATTTCAAAATCGACTCTGAACGACACATTTTTGGGAAAGTCTTAATGACAATTTTATTTTTTCTCAGAGTTTTTGCAAGAAATCTGCTGAGAGGAAGTAGGCACGGAAATTTGTTTCATATTCCATTTCGTTGGAGATGTCTGGCCTGTGCTTGGAACCGTGCCTCACGTGTAATAAGTCAGCACATTACCTACTAGACTACCTCGACAACACTGTGAGGGATACTGCAGCATTTATTTCAACTGAAATAATAATTGTGCTTATAAAGTCAGTTAAACATAGAAGCTAAATTTTTCTGATTTATAAGAACCTTGCCCATCTTCGTATTATTATTTTCGTTTGTTTTGGTTTAATTAATTACGGATTTCTATTGGGTCTATTCCGATACCTAATATAGGATAACACAGGTTGTCGTACCACAATCATGAGCAAGTTCATTTTATCCACAAGTGTAGGGATCTACAGTTTAGCTGTGCAATGGTGATAAAACTGTTCAAATATACAAGTTTTTTTAACCCAGTGGCTACTACAGGCTTCGTTTTTTTTGTTGTATATGCTCATTTTGTTTCAATTTGAAGTTGCCATAATGAAAATAATATATAATATGGCAAGTTCAAACATAAAGTGACCTTTAAATGTTAAAGGTAGGATGATACTCCCTTTAGCTTAACGATCACTTCTATCTTATTGAGTACTCATAATATCGAAAAACATTAAAAAAATCCTCCCTTTAGTTAACGACAAGTTGTAATAATCTTCCTTAGTCCAGTGTAAAGAGTTGAATATTTTAAGGAGTTAAGTAGGTCTTCTTTAAAAGACAACTAAAAGGTAGTTATTATAAAAAACCTTAATTCTTTGCTAATGTTTAATAATAAGAGTATATTTACTACTGCTGATTTGAAACACTTGCTTCTAACACAACTATTTACAATTTTTTTATGCCTTTTAAAGCTAATGTACGATATAAGACTCTTTAATACATGCATATACCTGAAGCATACAATATTATTAAAAATGAATTTTTTATTACTGAAAACTATTCCCTCATGTTAGGGCACTGATATCAACACAAAAATACCTATTAAAGTCTCAGATGATATAAAACAATAGTTTTTTAACAAAAGCTAACAAAAAATAGAAAATAAATAAAATTTGGAAGAAAAAGATAAAAATCATAATAAGTTTTAAAAGTCATACACAAAACGTACAAGCACGTTTGTTTTTTAAGTCCGATACAAGAGGGAAACTCTTAAATAAACCATCCATGAATTAGAAAGAAACACAAACGTTTTATTTGCTTTGGGCTTTAAATTAAATTAGAAGATGGAATTTTATTCCAACAACAACTTTGCTACAACAACAAATAGTGTGTCACGTTTTCCTAAATAAACAATTATTTGACTGTTTAGGAAATAAAATTGTCTAATTTTAACAGGATTAAAATTACTCACGCACATGCACACACACACACACAGCCACACAAACAAACCATGGCTGCTTAGCTTCGGGCTACCATGGGGGTCAGTAGGTGGCGGATAACTAAACGGCCTATCCCAGGTAGGTTAGCTGCGAATAACCAATAAGCAGTCCCCGACCAAGAGCGGCAGATACGGAGGCGTACTACAAAAGGGTACAAGTGACCGAAGACGTTATCTGCGACATGGCGAATCGATGCCGCCATTAACTAGGCATCATCCCACAGGGGGTTCCCTCAAGAGATGGGAAAATAGGAGAGTAACGACTCCGTGGTTCCCTCAGTTCCACCGAAGCAGCGAACTACGACGCCCTTGATTGGGGCATTAGAACCGAGCCCGGTAAGGTTCTAATTATGGTATACCGGAAAATGAATTTGAATTGGCGATATTGGCTGACGATGGCAGTATTCCGGCACTTTAGTAGGCGGTGTGAAAGCTGGCCGAAATGGCTGTTGGGCTAATGCTGCCATTGCCTCCGCCCCGTTAAAACTATGGCAAGTCTGTCGGTACGTTCCTGATTTGACACCGTTAAGTTGGTGTTGTAGGACCAGATGTGAATCCCTGGTTTACGTCGACCTGGCTCTGAACACATATTCCCATGAGGTTATGTGTCAACCCTCGCGTGGCCTCCCTGCTTATGCATAGATAACCACGGGGTCTTTCGTGACGACTACAACGATGGATTAGGATAACGGCCGAGAGTTGGGGCCCAAATTGAAATGATGAGCAAAAATAAAACAACAAATACAACAAATAAACCGACGAATTCATGTGAGATGAATGCTTTGGAGCTAAATGCTTTTGGGCAGAGCTCGAGAATACCGAGGTCTCCGGTGCGAAATCGGGAAATAAACCCGTTTGGACAGAGCACGAGAACTCCGAGATCCCCGGTTAACGGGAAAGATTCGGGATTAGTGGTCCTAGGATCAGAACCGTCACGAGGCGACATGGGGTCAGCGGCCAGCGGTGTTTTTGGTCAACTCGGCGACCAAATCAGAAGTCTGATTGATATGTTGGAGGATGGGAAAAGGAGGTCAATCCATCAGCCGATGAGGGATGCGATTGACTCTATCAAAACCCTATATGACCTGTACGCAAGCGAGCTGCAGGGACAAACTACCAAGGCGACTAACCGCAGCAGTTCTGCTACACAAACATCGCCATTGTTGAGGAACCAGGAGACGAAGAGGAAACATGAGGAGACCTCCGAAATTCCTGCGGCAAAGAGGAGAACTCCGAATCCTGCAGCAAGGGCTCCAGCGAGGGAAACTACAGATGTGACCTTGAGCCGGCAGGAGAATACCAAGGGAGTAAATGAGGAACCAGGGTGGCAGAAAGTCACGAAAAGAAAAACGAGGAACAAGAAACCACAGGAGAGGAAAACGAAGCCAGATGCGATCGTGATTGCGACGAAGGATAACACGTCGTATGCCGACATTCTGAGGAGAGTCAAAACGGACCCTAAGCTTTGCGAATTAGGAGAAAACGTGACCAAAATTAGGAGAACCGCAAAGGGTGGTCTACTACTCCAACTCCGCAGGAGCGGGGAGCACACGGAGAACTTCAGGGGAGCCATTGGAGAGCTCTTAGGAGAAAACGCGTCCGTCCGCACTCTAAAGGATATGAGGACAATTGAGATCAAGGACATCGACGAGATCACGGAGAAGGAGGATGTATATGAGGCTATACGAAAGATCCCAGGCCTCGAGATTTTCGGTAAGCCCGACGTAGTTGCCCTTAGGAGGGCATATGGTGGGACGCAAACTGCCACAGTGAGCCTTGACGCAGACGCTGCAGCTATTCTCTTGAAGGAAAGTAGAATCAGAATCGGCTGGGTCATATGCAGGATTCGCGAGAGAAACATACCGACGAAATGCTTCCGGTGCTTGCAGTTTGGGCACATGGCTCGTCAGTGCAGGAGTAAGGTTGACCGCTCGGGAACTTGCCGTAAGTCCGGACAGGAGGGGCATATTGCCAGAAATTGCGAAAGGGAACCTCTTTGCATGTTCTGTAAAGTGGACGACCCGAAATCCGCCAACCATATCGCGGGGAGCGGAAAGTGTCCGCAATTTCTTAGCGCTCTTAAATCACGTTCTAGGAGATGAAATTGATACAGATTAATCTGAACCATTGCGAAGCAGCCCAGGACCTATTGGTCCAGAGGGTAAAGGAGGAGAATATCGATGTCGCAATCATAAGCGAACCTTATAGGGTACCGAGGAATAGTACTTGGATCACGGACGGATCTAGTACTGCGGCTATATGGATTTGTGGTTCATTACCCTTCCAGCAAACCTATGCGCGGGACATTGGTTTCGTTATGGCCAGGATAAAGGGAGTTTTCGTCTACAGCTGTTACGCTCCCCCGAGGTGGTCAATGGATGACTTCCAACATATGCTGGAGAGGCTGGCGTCACACGTGCGCTTGAACACCCCCGTTATTATAGGAGGAGATTTCAACGCTTGGGCGACCGAATGGGGTAGTAGATATACTAACGCCAGGGGTCGCTGCCTCTTGGAAACGTTCGCTTCCCTTCCTGTGGCGCTGATGAATGACGGAAGAGAAAGCACATTTAGGAGAGCTGGATCGAGCTCAATAATAGATTTGTCGTTTGTGAGCGATGGCCTTGTTTCGCGGACCGCGTGGAGGCTAACTGAGGACTTCACGAATAGTGACCATCAGGCAATCGTGATGACGGTTACTGGGCGCAACACGAGAGGAAACGGATTGCCGAAGTTTACGGGACCGAAATGGAAGGACTCCCGCTTTGACGAGGAGACGTATAGATTGATGTTGTCGTCTTTTCATACGACTGCCAGCACGGTCGAAGAATTAGTGAGCGGCGTATACCAAATGCTCAACACTGCATGTGATGCTGCTATGCCTAGGAGAACTGTGTGTAGGGGACGTTCCCCCTGCTACTGGTGGAATGACAAAATTCGAAGACTGCGGTCGGCATGCTTTGGGGCGAGAAGACGGGCCCAGCGTACGAGAGGAAGACCGACATGGGAAGCCGAACGCGCTTCCTATGAGGATCTAAGGCATCAACTTAGAAGAGCCATTAAAAGGAGCAAGAAACTATCCTTTCAGCGGATATGCCAGAAAGCTGACATCAATCCTTTTGGGACGGCGTACAGAGTCATCTGCAAGAGAATCGGTGCTCGAGAACAGCCTAAACTAGGTTGTCCAGTTTTGCTACGGGAGATCATTGGTACATTATTCCCACGGGGCCAGCCCTACACTTTTATAAGTAGGGAGCCGGAGGCCATTCATACCATACCCGAGGTAACAGGAGAAGAGGTACTCGCAGCATGCACTGGAATAGGAGATAGGAAGACACCGGGGCCAGACGGAATCCCAAATAGGGCACTTAAGGTGGCTATCCGGCTCAGACCGGATATGTTCGCCAAGGTGTTCCACAAGTGCTTCGTCGGGGGTGTTTTTCCACGTAGATGGAAGAAGCAGAAATTGGTTCTCATTCCAAAACCTGGCAAACCACCAGGGGAACCATCGTCGTATCGGCCCATCTGTCTACTTGACACGATGGGAAAAATATTGGAGAGGATTATATACAATCGACTACTGACGTGTGCCGAGGCAGGAGGAGCTCTCTCGGACCTGCAATACTGATTTAGGAAAGGACGATCCACTATTGACGCGATAAGAAGAGTGGTCGACATTGCAAGAGATGCAATAGACGGCGAAAGGTGGAGATTTGGCACCAAGGAATACTGCGCGGTTGTCACACTTGACGTTAGAAACGCGTTCAACTCAGCGAATTGGGGGCGGATTATGAGAGCCCTCTTTCACATGGCTACGCCGCCATACTTAATGGAGATACTGAACAATTACTTTCAGGACAGGAAGGTAATATACCTAACGGATGAAGGAGAGCAGGAATACGTAGTGACGGCGGGTGTCCCGCAGGGCTCTGTACTTGGACCACTACTATGGAACATTATGTACGATGGAGTACTTCGATTGCGATTGCCGAACGGGACTACAATTGTGGGCTTTGCAGATGACATAGCCATAGTCTCGGTAGCTAAGACGGTAAGGGAAATAGAGGAGAAAACGAACACAGCGATTCGAAAGGTTGGAGCATGGCTGGATGAAGCAGGTTTGAAACTTGCTGCGCATAAAACAGAGGCCGTCTTGATAAGCGGCCGGAAGATAGTGGAGAAGATGGAAGTGACCGTTGGAGGCACAAGGATCGAATCGAAGAGGGCGATAAAATACCTGGGAGTGATTATCGACGACAGGTTGAACTTTAAGGAGCACGTGAAATACATCGGCGAAAAAGCATCTGTAACACAGGGAGCACTGGCGAGGATGATGCCAAATATTGGAGGACCAGGTCCATTCAAAAGGAGGATAATTTCGGCGGTAATAACGTCGATAATGCTGTATGCTTGCCCAATATGGTCGGAGGCACTCTCCGTGGGAACGACAAGGAGGATACTGTCCTCGGTGTATCGTCTAAGCGCGATTAGACGGATAAGTGGCTTCAGGACAGTGTCTGATGAAGCGGTATTGGTGTTGGCAAAGACAATACCAATAGATATATTGGCGGATGAGATGAGGAGGATATACCTTCGCCGTCTCGAGCACCCGGGACGAATAGCAGCTATAAAAGCGGAGGAACGAAGGACTTCCATGCACAAGTGGCAGTCACGATGGGAAAGCAGTTTAAAGGGAAGATGGACATTTCGCCTTATCCCTGATGTAACCCTTTGGATGAATAACAAACATTGCGAGCTGAACTACTACGTGACTCAGTTCCTAACTGGTCATGGGTGCTTCAGGAAGTACCTGCACAGATTTGGTCATGACACTTCCCCTATATGCCCAAACTGTGTAGATGAGGAGGAAGATGCGGAGCATATTCTAATATGCTGTCCCAGATTTAGATGGCCCGGGGAAACGAGTTTAGGACCAAACCGGCTAATGGAAGAGCTGTTGAATCGTAGGATTCTATGGAGTCAATATAGCCAGAGAATGGCTGAAGTTTTGATAGTACTCCGAAGACTGGAGGAACGGAGGCGAAATTTGAATTAACGTGATTAAGCTTTCAAGCTAACCAGCTCTCCGCGAAGTAATACCTTACGGCAGTCCCGCGGAGGGAGAGTGGTTGAAGTGTGTAGGGGTGGGTTTAGTACGTAGGCACCAGTGATGGTGAATCGTGCACTCTTTTGTTGGAACAAAAGTGTCTTTCGAAGATTCCCACCTCCGGCTCAAGACAAAAAAAAAAAAAAAAAAACACAAACAAACCACATTGTGACAATGACAGTAAAAAACCGTAAAAACTCTTGTATACATACATATCTTTATATATGTAGTTATAATTTCATAGGAAATAAGCACGCACTTTTCGTACGTCATAGTAAGAGTAGTAGTGTTGGTAATAAAAATAAAAGTGCTTACAATTGTTTTAGTACGAGTAGTTGTTTGTAAAGGTAGTGAAGAATTAATAAATACGAGCATACAAGCATGAGTGTGGTTTAACAAGAAGCAGGATTAGAAAGTTACGACAGTAGTACTGCACTAGTGGAAGTGGTTGTAGTGGTAAAAATACTAAACCATAGTTTATATGCATACATACACAGTTACATGTTTGCGAAACCATAAGTAATTTAATTTAAGGTTTTTGGTTAGAACACCACAACTACACAAGAAAGTTTTCGCTGTAGGTGCAATTAAATTTGAAAAGAATAAAAATTTTGATTTTTCTAATGAGAGGTTTTTCAAAAATTATTTGCGAGATTCGTAGGGAAAATGTTCACACACATATCTGTATGGCTTTTATAAGGGCCATGATTTAAGTAAATTGTCTGTGATCGATTAAGAATAACGTTTTCTGAGTAATTATATGTGCTGTAAGGACCAATACATCTGCATCTTTATCCATCCTGAAAAGCTCTCCACTTGTGTAATTTTCCTATCTTCTTCAAGGTCATCTTTCCATATTTTCCTTGAGCCATCTCTTCTTCTAAAAGCCTCTAGTTAATGACCAAAAATTATTGTGTCTGTAGTGGAATCGTTCATACATAAAATGCCATCGTAGTAATTACGGAATGTATTGCTCCTTAGGATTGTACCAGGAGTTGAGCAGTACTTTTGCAGTTTCAATTGGACAAAATATTTTACGTTGCAATTCTCTTCTACAGCAAAGCAACACTTTTATGTATGTCTGATGAATTTAGTAACCCGATGCATAGCTGCCAGATAAATGAGGCACCAAATCATCAAATATTTGAGAAAAACAAACAAGAACATATGTGACGTATGAGTTATATTTAATTTCATTAGTTTCATACATGACAAAATCGAAGCTTTTTTATTGCATACTTTTCAGGGTAACTATTCCAGTACATGTAATATGATGCGTATGAGTAATTTAATTTCAAATATAATTGAAAAGAAGGTATACCCCATAAATTTTATTTTGATGATTGATGATTTTTCGATTCTATGCAATTCTAGGCTATATTCTAGTAGGTAATACATCGTGACGTGTATCTTCATACTCTGTATCTTGAACATCTTCAAAAGAAAAAAATTTATTTGGCAAAATTTCAAACCGTTTTTGTTTTATTGCATTTTTAAATATAAACTTTTAAATGGCCCAGCGGGTCTAATGGTCTCATGTCAGAATTGAATATGCTGCGATTTGATGTTTGTTTTCATACGTGTGGTACCAAATAATGTGCTGCCAGAACAACTTTTTATGTGACAGTATTACAGTCACTAGGAACTGAACAAATTTAAATACGTGTTATAGTTACTCAATAATTATCCCTGTTAAGTCACACCTTAAATCAGTGAAATTATTATATTAAATCGTTGATAATATCATAATATTAAATTCAACTCACCCCTATCGTGAATATTATGGGAATAAGTTATTTGGGAGTAAACTTTTTTTCCCATAACAAAAAAATCGGTATTACGAATATATTGCGAGTAAAAGTTTTTATTGTGAATTAGTTATAAATGCTGTATAAACAAAAATTTTTTATTGTGAATTACCTCTCAATAATTTTTCGAAGAAAAATACAAATATTAAAAAACTAGTAGCGTATATCTTCATTTTTTGGCGCTAGAAGAGGAGAAACTATCAATGGAAAGGTTGCAGCGACGATCTATTCGACATGAGTCGTATCCACTTTCACTATCCTGAGATAAAGTAAGAATTATACATACTAAAATATTTTTGTTTGACGTCAAATCATGTGTGCTTTACAGATGCCAGGAATATTACAGGGTAAACAACGAAGGATTGAAAAAACTGCTGAATGTGTTGATGGGAAATTTGATTAGTAACAATTGCAAAGTAAAGTGGCTTTTAATGTACTAAAGTAAAGAATATGACGTAAATTTTTAATTTCTAAAAGATCGTCAAAATAAGGGCATAAATCGTCAAATCGTCAATATCATATTTTTGGAGCTCAAAATCGTCAAAATTATGATAAATCGTCAAATCTGGCAGCTATGCCCCGATGTCACATTCGTATCACACGATTGGTCTTTTTACTATCCCATTAAGGCAGAGGTTTAGATTTTTTAGGTATTTATCGTTACTTCAGGGGTTATGAATGGAGAAACATGGTTGTACTTGCTGATTATAATAGATATTGTATTGCTTCATACCCTCATTTGATTACCTGATATTTTTGATAAATACTTTGAAATATTAGGAGATTATAATTGCGGTCTGTCTTATCTCCCTCTCTCCTTTTTTTCACTCAGCGAGAGGTATTGAGTGCTGAAAATTCATTTAAAGATTTGGAAATATTTATTTGATCTTTTAACAGATTTCTCTTAAAAAATAAATTATAGTGCATGGTATGCCTTTAACAGCAGCGTTTCAGTTACTTTGTCCCTCCAGTATTCCATATATTCGGTTGAATCAAGTTCGATGAAAATGGTACTGAATATAGCGACAAATTCTTTCATTACACTGACTGGTAACGTTTTGAGTTACTCAACTATTAAACTATTTCACACACGCAACATCAGTGGTGTGAGAAGCTAGGTTGTAATCCTGACTGAAGTGTTGTAATGACCAATTATGTATGTATGTATGTAGTATCCCTCACTTTTTAACAAATGAGACCCAAAAAGCTCATTATGTTATAACCCAAGGAAGTTGTCGGGAATTCAAGCTACTTTAGGCATTTTTTGGAATAACTTCCATCTCTGTTATGAATGTTGGCGCCTCAAGATTTTTATGTACATTTAAGTTTTTGATGGATCTAGGAGCTGCTGTTATCGTTCGTAATAAGTTGTCTTGATAGCTTAAAACTTTTGGCAGCAACATACAACCGTATTAAAGTATATATTGCTACAGCTGTTAGATATGCCCAGCATAGATGATTCCTGACTAAAAATAAAAGTGATGTGTACTTACGGAACAAAACCACCAGCAAAGAATGAATCTTTTTCTTACTCTAAATGTGAATGTGGGTCTAAGACGTACATTTTCGGGAAATACTTTCGTATTGCTCTTTAAATGGGTAAATTTAAAACATGTCAAAATAATTCTATTGCGTTGAAATTTTCCATTCCATTGACACATGTTTTCACATAAAATTGGACAAATTTAATTTGCAGTTTCAAACCAGAATAATAATTAAGTACATGAGACTATTTAGTATGAAACATCTACCAACTGGACATGAACACCTCTCGTTTAGGACTATCAAAGAGAATTGAAAATTGTTCCTTTAACCTGGCATTATATGGTCTATTGATGCTTTTAAATCCACATTAAAGTGTTTTAATGCGTTTATAAAATAACAAATTAATGCCTTCTAAACATTCCCAATAGCTGTGGGAAAACCTTTTAATTTGTTGTTGTAAGTTTGGTATCATAATAAACAGGAAAAGTTTAATAAGACGCTTTGGTATCAACATGTCGTGAGTTAAAGTGTCAGTAAAGTAAAAACCCAAAAAGAAAAGATGTCAACAAAAAATTCGAACATGTTCGACGTACATTTATACATTTCAAATGCTACGCACCACATAACTAAATACATATGTATGTATACATTTATCATGTATACATTCATCTGTATGTATGGTAGGTATGTTTTCAACAAAGGTAGAGGTGTAGCATACCAAGAGGCATAATGATTATATTCCCCATTTCCCGTAGTAATCGTCATCCTGGTATTGTAACATTATTTTAGAAGACAAATGTGACGCATTCAATTTATTATTATTCAAACAGGAAAATGCCAAGAGTTTTAGAAAAAGACTAATAGTTTGAGGAAAAACAGAAAAAAAATACAACAACAACTACATATACAGACACAACTAAAGATATAAAACAGATGAAGGAATGGTTGAATGAATGGCAACATTATCGTTTGTCTATTTGCCACTCGAATATGTTTTTCGTTTCGTCCTTACTATTCGTGCACACATACTATTTCGAACAGCCAATACCATACAACTGCCAATTCAGTCCATAGCCCCCCGCTCTACTGAGTGTCACAACGAGTATCATCCTCGTCAGCAATAGCACTACTGTTGACTTGCGACAACGGCAACGACAACGTTTTGAATACATAAGTATTAAAATGTAAGACTCTAAACCCAATGAAAAAGATAGTGTGAGACAGAGAGAGCGAGAGAGAGAGGAAGAGCAAGAGCGACAAAGAGAAAAATGTAAAATGTCATCATATGACGGGAATCAATCTAAAGTCATTTTGTAACCCGTAAAGTCATAAATCTAACTTTAATACTAAATACGTGACTGCGTCAAGAAGCGAGCAAAAGCAAATATTCTACGAAGGCAAACACACGGAGAGTCAGCAATAGTAAATGACACTAAACTTTACGATAACAACAACCACAATAACAACAATAGCAACCATATGAAATGGACAAATAAATGAATGAACGAATGATTGAATAAATGAATGAAAGAATGAATGAATGAGAGAATGAATGAAATAAAAAAGAGAAGAGAAATAGAAACTAATATTTTCTAGGCTTAACAAAAGATAAATGCTAAATAATGTTGGAATATTAAAAGCCAGATACTTGACTGACTTAGAAAATGAATTGTTTTAAATTATAGAAAATTAAAAAGGATATTATTTAAATGTGATACAACTTTATTTCAATTTAAACGAATTATTGCCAGTAAATTTATATTCAATAGATACTCACATACTTACGAGCATTCAGGGAAGAGTGACTTGACTTTTTCCTGCATGGAGATCTTAATTTTTAGTTTTTAATTGAACACTATGAACTCGACGGTATGTGTTTTCAACAAAATAGTACCACGAGCCGCACAGCACCCACTTTGACTTAATTGCTACAGAAGTTTTCAGTAGTTTCTCACTGCCTAACAAAGAGAAGCGAATTTTAAAGCAAAATTGTTCACAGTTTGTGAAAAAAGAAGCATTAGCATTAGTAGAATATTAATTCTACGTATTATTTTCCCTTCATTTACTATTCATCGACGGTCTGCTACCTTCGAAGCGTACCTCAGAAAAGAATTCGAGTTATCAATGCTACTGTGCTCACCAATGCGTTGGATTGTATCATAGCGTTATGCTATTCAGAAAAACGAGAAAATCTAAAAAGGGGAAAAGCCCACAAATGTTTTTGTACTTTTAAATACAGTCATGATTGGAAGGAAATCTGAAAAAGTGTTTAAACATCCATTCTAATCCTCTCCTTTAAAATCAAGTTTTTTAGATTTCACCAGGGATTCAGTATAACTGGCTAAGCTATTCCAATTTTCTTCGCTGTCCAGAAGTATATCGCAGAATTTTTCGGCAATACAGACGTCGACTTTGGCCTCAAGATTCGTCCTTTCTAACCTGCATCTCTCACAATGAAAGAAAGTGTGTCATAAATGCAATTTGATCGTGTCATCTTCCCCGTTTTAAAAAGATATTTACAAAAATAACGGCATCTGGATAACAGCTGTGTTAAATAGTAATTAACCTCATCAAATTTCCTCTCGATCCAGCGGATAATATCTGGGAGAAGTTTTGCCGCCGTCCATCTACCACTTGTTTCAGTGTTCCATTTTTCTTGCCAGTGTTGTATGGTTCGCTTTATGTCATCGTCGACTTTTACTGTCCCTCTGTCAGTCAGGATTACAACCAAGCTGCTCACACCACTTTTGTTGTGTGTGTTAATTTTGTACATAAGTAGTGGGACCTACAGTTTAAAGTCAACTCCGTACGAAAACTTTTTCATGGCAGATTTATTAACTCTCAGAGTTTTTGGCAGAAATCTGCTGACGGGGAAGGCGCATAAGAAATTTTTTTTATATTTCGTTTAGTTTTGGATGTCTGACCTGGGGTTTGAACCGAGGCCTCACGTCTAAGAAGCGAACACATTACCTACTTGACTGCGGCGATTACATTTTTATAATGAGCACAGTTTTAAACACTTCATGATTCCAGAAAGGATTAACAAACACTTTAATTTCTGTTTAAAATTATTCTTTTTTTATTTTTCCTGGTTTGGGACACTCTGGTGTTATATAGCCCCACGGATTTCACTCTAGGCTGGGCTTTGCTATATCAGTTTGGGGTATTTGTAGAATGTACCCAATCTGAGACCATTTTCCGCACAGCTTTTAGGCATTGCTCCGAAAGGAATTTGACAGCTCATTTGTTACACAATCTTGCCAGTAAATACGGAAGATTTCTTTTAGGCGCTGATTAACGCGCCTTCTTTGTTGTTGTATTTTAACCTACATATTGGGTAAGTGATTGCCAAACTCTCAATCTCACAAGGCTTCGCTTAAAACAACACTCAAATTTACCAAATAGTTCCAACCATTAAAAATGAAGTGAAAACATTTGCTACAAAAATCAATTTTATTAATCAAATCCGGGAAAAAAATGATACAAAGTAACTTGAAGTGAACAATTGAGTATTGAGAGAGAAGATAACATTGTTGCCAAAATTATAAAAACGCATTAGAAGAATTACGAATTGCGTTGCTCCTGTTTTTTTTTCGCAAAAAGTCTTATTTATACACCAATGCCCTAAAACGCAGTTGCATGCAGCAGAGAGCAACATCAATACCATCAGGCACAAATGTACATGTGCTACAACACTCAATACAAGTTGTTGCAAAAGTTGTTTTGTTTTGTTTGAATAGAAATAGTTGCAGAGTTTTTCTTGTTTTTTATTTTTTTCTTTCATCTAATTTTTGTTGCAGCAAACATTTGTTCAAGTATTTCGTTATTTACTACAGCAATGGTGGCCCCCATTCTATTACCATTCCTTTCACAGTTACTGCTCGTATTGCAAGGATTTCTTTTCTTTTTCTTTTTCTGGTGATATAAATTCTCAAACAATAGCAAATTGCAATAGCAAATCATTTAAGTGGAGTAAAACTTTCCTTAGATAAAATGTAGTTACAAAGTTGTGCACCAACAAAAAAGTTAAAGTTTTAAGAAACAGAAAAAACCAAACAAACATACTACAAAAATTCTTCTTTAAAGTTACAAAAAGGTTATAAATTTTATAAATAATGAGGTTTAAGATAAAAAATTATTACAGTTTGTAATGAAATATTTTTCCTTCAATTTTTGCAGCATTTTCTGAGAATTTCAAACATTTTAGTTAATTTGCTTTAATTTAAAATATTTTAATGCTTGAAAATATAATGAGAAATCTATCTACTGAAAGGGAAATTAAGAATTTAAATAAAAATAAAAAAATTTATAAAATAGTCGTAACATACTAACACTGCTACTGCCAACATTATATATCAACTTAGTACGGGTTTAACAGCATTCGATAAAAGACTAACGCCTGATTGAAGTGGAATGAATTATGCTAGGAATCGTTTATTTATCTGCCCAGTTCTCCAGATATTTTTCTATCGAAAAATATGACTTTTATTTTAAAAGTCCGGAGTAAATTGATCTTTCTATGTATTAAAATTTCACATACTTTATCAATTGTTATTGATTAAAAATAAAAGATTGCGTAAAGACTATTGACTCAAGAAAAGTGAACATATCTGGTGTACTTTAAGGAACAAGGGTATACCATGGAATATTGTTAATGCCATTTTCAGCAATGGCTTTGACGGCTCTAAATATACGACTGTGCACAATGGCAAGCATAGTACTTCACTCGAATCCTAGTGTGGTAAGACCGAGATACTATTCATCACAGTGCTAGATATCATGTCGTTATCATTTGGCGTCTGCAGGAATGCCTTGAAGATTTTTTTAAGTACGTTAATAATATTATTTTGTTCTCTCACACTTAACGCTATGTAATAGAGTCAAGCCTAAAGTTCGCCTTTGCACTGTGACCACTGCTGATCTATTTTGCTAACGGTTGCCAGTTGCAGTGTTAGTATTTCAAGCAATCGGGCCACTCCATTTAATAAAACTCTAAGCAAGTCCTGTTAACCCTGCGTAAATAGTAGTGGGAAGGCTAGGTTGGGTTAGGTTAGAGGACGTGTACTTGTCAATTAAGGCAAGTACAGTACCCGGAGGTCAAATTGACCCATTGTACAACGTCTTAGTTTCTCACACCACTTATGTTGTGTGTGTTAATTTTATACATGAGTGGTGGGACCTACAGTTTAAAGTCGACTCCGAACGACAGAATTTTATTTATTGAGAAACTTTTCATGGCAATTTTTATTTACTCTCAGAGTTTTTGCCAGAAATCTACTGAGAGGAAGTCGCCGAAAAAATACTTTTTGTATTTTGTCTTTGATGCCTGGCCTGGGGCTCGAACCCAGGCTTTTGCGTCTAATAAGCCAACACACTACCTACTAGACTACGGCGACTTCTAGTAGTGGGAATATAAAGTGCATAAGCAAACCCTCTTCCCTAAAGCAGTATCATCGCTATCTAAGGATGACGAACTACAATAGGTGTCCCTAATGTAAATCTACGGATCAATATAAAAAGATAACAACTGCGAATTAAATTTCCAACAATACGGTATTAAAGTTGCCGTAGTTTAATATGTAGTATGTTGGCTTATTGGACGGGAGACCATGGCTATGAATCAGTCATCATCGCGAACAAAAAAAAAATTTAAGAAATATTTATTCGGTTAACTTAAATATGTTGAAAAGTTACTTAGGAATACTTCGTACAGAGTCGACTTTAAACTCTCGGTCCCACAATATGTGAATCAAAATTATTGCACACATCATGTATGGTGCGAGAAGTTAGGTTGCAATCCTGACTAAAGAGTTGTAATGACCAATTAAGCATGTAAGTAATCTTCTACAAACGGATTGAGCACAGCGGTTATCTTTAGATATCTAATTATGCACGTACTAAGTAAAATATTCTAGATCTCACTTAAAAGCTCATTTTGCATTTGTTAAGCAATCAAATGAAAAATCGCAATGGGTTATTTCTACTTAAAGTATTAGAAATATTAAAAATTCTAGCCTATCCTGTTATGTTGAATTTTCCATAATTTTCACTTTAAGGATTTGAGTCTTAGTATGAATTTTTAATCCAAATCATTTCAGCTACGTAGTTATCAACCAGTCAGTTTTACTTACTTAATTGAATGTTACAACTCTAGGCAAAATTACGATCTAGCTTCTCACACTATCCATACTGTGTGTATGTTAATACTATCCATGTGTGGTGCTGCATGCAGTTTATTATCGTCAGTAAGTTTAGTTTCCTTAAATACATACTTTTTTAGTTGGAAACTCCTTTCTTTATTTAAACAATTTTTTTGTTATTATTTTCACTTGCCCTTTTTGAATCTTTTCTGACTTGAGCTTTGGAGTTATTTACTGAAATGTACGAATATTTACCATCAGCATCAGTTTCCAATATTTCAAAAAAAAATTTTTTTTATTTATTTCTGACTGCAGTACTATTTGCTAAAAAAAGGAAGTATAAAATCAAATATTTTTGATTAAACATGGTGAAAATATATTTCATTCATTTGAATTAGAAATGAAGAAAAAAATACTCGAAAAAACACACAATTTCCATTAAATCGAAAACGAAAGCAACTGCATTGTAAATAATGCTGCAATGAGTATGGAATCAAGGAGCAGTCACTGGTAGCTATAAACCATGTGGATAGACTGGTTGGGGGTGTTTACCGTAAAAATTCATTAATCAAATTGTTAAATAAGCAATAATATAACACTCACAACACCATTCAGCACTCTAAAATGTAATGCCACAGCAATGGTTGATGAACGGCTGAACGGTGCCAAATTTCAACACAATCCACCACAGCGATGTTGAGAGTTCAAAGAAAGTAATGTAAGGCAATTTTCATATGAATACGGTTATATTGCAGAAATCAAACGTATTTTTATTTATTTTAAATAACACGGTGTGGCAGTCAAAGTACACCCAATGGGGTAGGTTGTGAGTCTTGTTTAGTAGGACTCAAAAATAATTTTTTTTTTTTTATAATTTCTCGAAACCTCCAAATTTATTTTATTTGACAAAGATGTTATTTTTACTAATAATTTAATCACATAAAATTATTGTTATCAAATGAACTTTCAGTTCAAAAATTTTCAAAAGTTTTGATGGATCTTCATTGTTTACAACAGAATGTAACAATTTTACGTTTTGGGCAACTACCAGAAGTAGTCTTATATTGTGTTTTTTGCAAATATTTTTATTTCGCTTTGCACAAACGTTGGCCAAATTCCAGTGGTAAACAATCAGGATACATCAAAAATTCTGAAAATTTGTTAAATGAAAGTTCATTTGATACGATGACGTATATAAAAAATATAACACGACTGTTCTATTTTTTAAATAATAACTATGGTAATTTTTGTTCGATTTTATCAAACGAAGTGTCAATCTTTTCACAACAGAATACAATTTAAGAATGTCACCAGCTATTTTATAATTTTTAATAAAAGTTTATTACTATGAATAGACAAACTTGAAAAAATATGAAAAAAATTTGCATTTGTCAATTTTAGCTCATCAAACCTCATAGAATATTAAGTCGAATAATATATATGTGTATACCGACTTAAGGCCCATTCCTCTCCTTCTAAGAAAGTTTAAATTTGACACATTGGTTCAGAAATCTTTGTGCAATCAGTTTATCAAGTTTCTTTTTTTCAAATAAAACAAGTTTGGAGGGTTCAAGATATATGGAAAAAATATTTTTGAGTTGTATTTCATTTTTTGTTTTATCGGCATAGTGTAATTTTCAATATGAAATAACCCATAATGTTAGCAATAAATGTAATAGAAGTGTAATATTAAAATACAACCTAAAAAATGGAGCAGCAATGCAATTGATTTGTGAATTTCATACAGTGTGAGCATGTATGATATTTCAACAAAATAAACCCATATGCCATACATTTCCATGTGTACATTACACACATATGTACATTTATTCACAATATTTCTATTTTTTTTATCAAATAAACGAAAATAGCATACATTTCAAGTCAAATTTGCTACAGATTGAAAAAAATACAATATTATTGGTATATGAAGTTACTACCACATACACAAATTTCAAAAAAAGGGTAAAAAATTAATGAAATTGTATAAAGAATTATTCATTTCTACATGAAGATTAAAAAACAGAAATGAAAATAAATTACAAAAAATTGTTTCATTTTTTCGTTTTTGTTGTAATTTATGATAAAAATGTCGACGAGTACTTTTGGCTGCAAATGAACCATATTTTTTATTTCTTTCTTTACTACTCTCGATACTCACTAATTCATTAGATCATATACCCACTGTATACCCTCCCAAAACACCAGCTCTTAATCAGTAACAGCAGTCAAAAAACAATTGCATGGGAGTAACATATAGTGTTAGAGATGCCATTATAGAGATGACACATAAAAACGAGTTAAAATTACGATTTGATGGTAGAAATGACATCACTTTATGGATCAAGTGCAGTTGTAATCAATGCATAAATATGAAAAAAAAATTAAAAATTTTCGCTGGGAGTTTGCAAAATTAATTATGAAGCGTTAAAGCATTTATAATAATTATGCAAATGCAGTAGAATTTAAGCGTTCTTTAGTTACGAGATAAAAATGAAATGTTGCAATTAAATCGTAAATAAAAATTAAAAAAAAAGAAAAACCCCTTAGACATGTAATTATTAATTCCATTTGAAATGTTCAAGTATAGACACATTTATTCCTTTAGCATACTTAGACTTACTCCATTAATTTCACTTTGATTAACTTTACTTAACCTAGATGAAAACAAAATGCCAAAAGAGTTTGTGGAATTCCATCGAAAATCCAACCAAATTTCTTAAAAACACTGATTAGCAGCGAAACTTCGCTACTTTCTTACAAATTTGTTACATACGAATCAAAAACAGACTCGATGAAGACTGTTAAATGAATACCAACGTAAAAATTACCGTGGAACTATGCTTTTCTAGATCGCATACAAGTCGAATATTTGCAATCTGTACGAGAGCTAGAGACAGGTTTCCGTATAAATCTTTGTTGCATTAACCAGATTAATAACTGACGCATCACAGTGGAAAATATGAATAAACATGTTGTTTACATTATTGTTGTTTTTGTATTTTGTTTACATTTATTCTTGCTGTTTTTGTTGTTGCATTTTTGTTTACTTGTTTATCATGTAAACAAGTTCGTTGTTTTTGTTTTTGTAGCTTTTGTTTTAAATTTTATTGTTAAACAATGTAAAAGCAAAACACCATTTCCATTTTCGTAACAATATCTTCACCTAGCCTATTGCCCTGATAAACTTTACCAAGCTGCTCGGATTCAACAATGACTATTCCCTACCTAGAACGTGATATGCACCCAGGTGTTTCCTTTTAAGACGAATTAAAGTCCTACAGTCCCGTTCATACATTCTCATCGTCACAGAATATACAGAGACCACCCCTATTCTGAATAAGTATACCCAGAGTACAAAATTCCCCTGTCAAAAGGCCTCAGATTATTCCTAGATAGTTTGCCACATAACTCAAATATCTTTTTATTATAATTTTCCCACAAAGATTTGGATTGCGTCAAGTGCACTTGGTTTAAGAAGAGACTTTGCATCTCTTTATCTTTCCTTTCGCTTATCATATCTTTTCAAACATCTGTCTCCATCCTACAGAAGTGTATTGGCCCCATCAAATAAGCTCCCCCTCTCGCAAGCTCGTCTGCTTGCTGATTACCGAGAATTTCCATATAACCTGGAACCCAGCAGAGGGTAAGCTTATTTTGCCTACCCAGCTGATCCATCTCCCTCAGGTAGTCCTATACTATCGTCAATATTCCCTTAAAAGAGCCGAGTAGTCGAATTGCGGTTTGACTCTCAGATAGCATTGCTATATCCTGTTTTTACCTCTTGTTTAAGTTAAATTGGGTACATCTTACGAAGTCGCCGTAGTCTAGTATGTAGTGTGTTGGCTTATTAGACGAAAGGCCACAGTTCAAACCCCAGGTCAGACATCAAAACGAAATATAAAAAAATATTTCTTCGGCGACTTCCTCTCAGCAGTTTTCTGGCAAAAACTCTGAGAGGAAATAAAATTGTCATGAAAAGTTTCTCAAAAAATCTGTCGTTCGAAATCGACTTTAAACTGTAGATCCCGCCATTCATGTATAAAATTAACACACATAACATAAGTGGTGTGAGAAGCTAGGTCGTAATCCTGACTGAAGGGTTGTAATGACCAATTATGTATGTATGTACGTCTTACGATGCCATAGACTTCCTCTTTGAAAATACACATGAGAAAAGTTCATTCTGGGACCAAAAACTACCACAAAATAATTCGACTTTTAAAGAAGTGTGCAGCTTCAAGGCTACTTCATTCATTTTTTTTACTAAGTCTTGTTGCAAAGCATTTTCGCAAATCATAAAGTGTACTGGTTCCATCAACCTAACCTTAGTGTTCATCACCATATGCAGCAGACTTAAATCCAATAAGATCTCCACCGGCGCAATGGTTTTGCATAGCTTAATGAGAACAAGAAATTTGACAAACTTTACCATTGAAATAGATGGCAGGCTCTCATGTCCAGGAATATTCCTGAGATGCTGATAACACCATTGCGTACTGCCCATAGCTTCCAAGTTTCTTAGGCTTAAATACAAAGTTAGTAGTAATAAGTGGGATTATCTAAAACAAACATTTTAACACATACAAATTTATCAAAAATTTTGCAATTTATAAACGCTGAAAAATACTCCTTAAAAAACGTATTCATTTCATTCTGAAATTTACAGAGAATGTATAAAAAGAAGAAGAAATATTATTGCCAACAACCTCTTATTTCCTGGATTGCCTTTCTCTATTCTCATTTTATACACACCAACACTATATACAACATTTTATGAGGCCAAGAATAAATAAGAAATTCTAACTGAATGGGGAGAAAAAGTGCCACTATAAGCGAAGATTTACAAGGAAAATGAATGAAGGGAAAAAGGCGAAATACATCAATTTGTAACTGATGCTGCTACTAACGATTCAAATGATGATGATGATGGGTTTTGATGATGACGTTATAAAGTAAATGAAAGAAGAAAAAAAAAGAAAAGAAATTAGAAAAACTGAAAAAGGGGTCAAATGTTAAAGAAAAAATGGGAACAAAATGAACTCCCTGACAACTTGAAGTAAAACTCATATTATGGGGCAAGCAAAAAAAGCAAAAATGGAGACAGCAGCAGCATAGAATATGGTGTGGCACATAATGTGTATAGACAACACAAAGAGAATGGTAAAGAAGAAGAAGAAGAAGACTATGACTTGGTTATAATTGTATGCGCTGTATAATGTTGTGCTTGCAATTAATGGCAAACTATCCTTAGGCATTCATCAAATTGCAGCAACTGTTGCTGCCAACGCTCTGTTAACTTATACGCTATAATATGGATACATGCTACAACATGCTGTTTCGATAAAAAGACACATACTTTACAAATATAAAACATTTTTTCTCTCTTTTTATTTTGGTACTGCTGAACTCTTTATTTATTTCGTTTTTTTTTTCTGGAGCTTAGCTGTCGTGTAATTTTTCTATTTGTATTTGGTTTTTTTTTTTTAGCAAATTTCTTCCATTTGCTCGTTTATTTGCAGCAGCAACAGCGCTAGGCAACCTAGTGAAAATTACAGAAAACGAAAAAAAATCGAAAAGAAATATAAGAATTATAAGGGAATAGTAAAGTATTTTTCTACTCATTTCCACTTGAAATGTCGGTCACTAGCGAAACAAGAGTCCTGGATGAAAGCCTAGATGGATGGTTGGAAGAATGGTTGGTTGGTTATTCAGCTGAATGTATGGATGAATAGTGTAAAGTTCGTTGTGTTGTTGTTGTGGAAATGTAACAATTTAAATGCGTCTTTATTTATGCTCCACAAATCAGCGCATAACTTCATTGTACACAAGAGGCTGGTTTCAATTTTCTACTCCCATCATCATCATCGCCTTCTTCACTATCACTGTCATTATCCTCATTCTTGCCTCTGTTATTCATTTATTTTCCTATTTGTCCTTTTTCTTTGCATTATTCCATCTGTTCTTTTCGTATTTGTCCAGGCCTACCATACTATACTGCTTCTTTCTTTTTTTTTCTAAAATCTTTGCTGATGCTGTTATTTTTATGTTGTAACAGCACTTGGCATTTATTGTTGTTGTTGCTGTGTATTCATTTCTTATTAAAATGAACGATGTTAGCACAAAAGCTGGTTAAAACCGCAACAGAAAAATAACAACAGCAACATTCACGTTACCAATGTTACATATACAATGATGACATTATTATAATTTTTCTGTTTTTTCTGTTTTTTTCTTACTTCGGGTTAGAAAGCAAGTCCCATTTTTATTTAAGCCGAAACGAAGAATGCCTTGTCTACAGATCCTTCATTTAAGTTTGTTGTTTTCTTCATTTTCATTGTTTTCCATTTTTCCTTAGATTTTAAGAAGTTTTTAATTGTACCAAACAACTTCATTTTAGCCATTATCTCGTCTGCCAAAGAGTACAGTGGGCATTTCGTTTAAAATAATAATATTCGACTGCAGTTTAGCAAGCTCTAACTTCGCATCATTACTACAGTAGTAAGATTTATAAATAAGGTATAGTAAAGAGATTTCCATTGCTTTATTTGCTACAGAATGATCTCAGTGATTTTATTCGACCAGTTGTTGTCTTTTCCATTTTGACGTTCTGATTAGACATCTGGTTATCTTATGGTCGTATTGAAGTATATATTTCAGCATTCAGTTTATTCCAAGTACACGAGGTGAAAAACAACAGTCCTCTGACAAATCATCTAAAGATTCAATCAAGTTTTTGTCAATATATGCTGTACACATTGGTAGTAACTCGTCTCAGCTTCCGGTGGGATTCTACAGATTTTTAATATTAACCACCAGTCTGGATTATGGCTTAACTTTTCACATCACCCAAGTTAAACGACAAGATCTATTGAATCCAAACGGCAATTTTTAAAGCCTTATTAATGGCTATAAGATTGCTGAAGAGCAATATTTTCTTCAAACTTCCCCACTATATGTGTGTGTTAATTTTATATTCCATAAGTGATGGGACCTACAGTTTAGCGTAGACTCCGAACGACAGATTTGAGATACATTTCATGATAATTTTATTTACTCTCAGTTTCTGTCAGAAGATAACTTAGAAGCAGACGGCGAAGAAAATATCTAAGCCACGGGTTGTATGTATCTCGCGCCCCGGTCATACTATATATTGAGTCCAAACGACAGTTTTGAAAGCCTTATTAAGGTTATAAGATTGCTGAAGGGCAATATCTTTTTCAAACTTCTCATTTAAGATCTGGTTTAGTAAGCCGAATCAGTCCCCACTATAGCACAACTTCTTGGAGAAGAGTTGGAAGAGTTTTACATAGCAACCCAAGAATCTGGACCTTGCACATTGTGATATCTATTGACTTATGGTAACTGTTATGACCTCTGCAGCCTTTAGTGCAAGTTGTAAGCAGTGTATGTTCGAACTAAGGATTTGGTTGTAAACGTAGTGTTCGTAGTTTTCAAATTGCACCAGCTGATGTAGTAAGCCAAAATAGTTCACACTATACTAGGCTTCTTGGAGAAGAGTTGGAAAGTTTTACATAGCCAGTTAAGAATGTGGACCTTGCGCATTGTGATAGCTATTGTGCTATTGTGGTGGAAAACAACAGCCAAAGTTTACCAGCTATGTCTTCTCCAGCTTTCAATGCAAGTTGTCAGCAAAAAAACCAATAACTAAGCATTTGGTTGTAAACTTAGTGCTCGTAGATTTTAAATTTTACTGAAAGCAAAGCAATATAATTGCGTGATTCGATTATCTCTTAAAATAATTTGATTTGGTTCCGATTCACTAAAGAGTTGAAAATGAAAATTCAGTCCAATATAGATAATAACAGCAATGCATATATAATGTCGGACTCGAATAAGTCTTTAATGGAACGGCTCCTAATGAAGTTTAAAGTGTGGCTCCGTACAATTGAGTATCAAATTAAGGCTATGCTTGCTAGAAGACTAAATGAATGGCATGCTTTTGAACTGTGATTAATATGGAACACTACTGCTTCTCCGGGTATCAGGAAGAAGTTGGGTGATCCGATAAGAGTGACGTTTACTTATTTACTTACTTGGTCATGACTTAAGTCAGCCATTCATGTTGTGTTTTAATTTTACCCAAGAGTGGTGGTGCCCTCAGTTTAACATCAACTCTTTTTGAGAAACTCTTCATAGCAATTTTATCTTAGTGTCAGAATTTTTGCCAGAAGACAGCTAAGAAACATTCGCCGAAGGAACATAATTGTTTTTCGTTATATTCGAGATGTCTAGGGCCAAGTGTTGTACTCCGGGCTCTGGTCTACACACAGTACTTACTAGACTAACGGCGACTTCACGAGTTTAGAGACATATCGGCTGATCTAAATCTCAATTACATAAATCAACTTATCACTGCTAATCTTAAATACGTCTGTGACCCTTGTGTACGAAATAGTCGTTTCCGATGAGCATGGCATACAAAAGTCTTTCAGGAGAATACTGGGATCCCTTAAGCTATCAGTGAAAGAATGGGGAATACGAACACAGCGGCAAGCTAATAGTTATATTTATAGCCTTTACACTATCCGAGTATATAAAGTCGCAAAGAATAAGTTAGGCAGGCAATATAGCCTGACAATATGCGAGTTCCATAACCAGGGAAATATTTTTCGAGAAGCAAAGAGGGCAAAATTCGAAATCAATCGGAATATCCAAGTCTATAATATAGTCATAGTCAGATCACTGCAGCGTCTTTCAGACGGAAGTGTCTGCGATTCAGGCTGCGGTGAAAATTATTGTGGACAAAAATTTTCACAGGCGAAAAATCACCATACTTTCCGATAGTCAAACGGCCATCAAGACATTGGATTCTAGTGTAATAAACTCCAAGACGGTGTACGACTGTCGTAGATGTCTCAATGAGATGGCGAACCGATATGATGTTTGTGTCACATGGGTACCGGGACATAGAGATATACCCGGCAACTGCAGAGGGGGCCAGAAGGGGCACGACCATCGAACTCTCTGATGAATTCTCTACATTGGGGATCCCTTTGGATACCTGCAGGCTTATAATTGACAATGCAATCGTGGACCTTGTCAACAGTAGGTGGGCAGCTTCGGATAAGGGCAGAACGGAGCAAAAAATCTGGCCAAGGCTGGATAGGAGGTGCACGGCGACTCTGCTTAAACTCCAAAGAAGCAGGCTCAGCGCTGTTATCGGGGTTATTACGGGGCATTGTATTATAGGAACGCATGCGAGGCATATTGGTCTTGGACACCTCGCGAATAATTTCTGCAGAAGCTGTGGAGATGAGGAGGAGGATGAAACTATTCTTCACCTACTGTGCACATGCCCGGCACTTGTTCAGAGGAGAAAGAGACACCTAGGTGCCTACTACATGGAGGACCTAGATGTACTGTCATGCATGGATATTGGCAGTCTGAGTCCCTCCGTCCGAAGCTCAGAGTGGTTCCTGGAATAGGGGAGAATGTGAAACTGTGGTATCACAATGGGCGTTGTGTGCGGCCTAAGTGTGTCCGCTCATGACTCCATCGAGGGGACAGCCAGTTCTACCTACCTACCTAAAGAGGACAAAAAAGCAGTAAAATCAGAAGGGGTGCTGTCTAATTTTGAAATGCTTAACGCGTGTACTGATGGGATGAGAGAAATAAAGAAATATGAGTGTAGAAACGTTGTGTGGAAGGCCTAGGCTGAATTACAGGTCTAGTAACAAAGATGAAATTAATGTAATATTCGCTGACTCCTTCTTTGGCGTTATGAGAAAAGTTGTTTTTAATATTAGGTAAAGCCTAAACCGCTTAATACTTAAATAAGCCAAAAACATTTAACAGAAATTTATTGCATTTGATTTCTTTTTAAATTTTTCAAACTCCCAGATACCCATGTTACTCGTATACAATTTGTCGCGACGTAAGTAAAATTTCTTTCTTAAATCTGTTTCTTTAATTTAACGATATTGTAGATGGTTTTGCTTTTGGAAAATTGTCTATCTCGTAGCTCTCTCTCTATCCACAAGATAATAGAAAATAATTGGCTCAATTAATGACCATGTAATTAGCGTGAACTCGAATCTAAACACAATTTAGCAAAAGAAGCGGAAACAAAACCATTGACAATACGAAAGAAACTACCAATAAAACAGTTTTTCGTTTTACAAAACAGGGATGCCACATTTTTCGAAAATAATTGCGCTAACAAAATTCAAATAAGAATTTGTGTTTTTGAAGGCTAATTAATAGAACATATTTTAAACTATCTGAATAATAAATCACAATATTTGCAATAAGTATGTAAAGTATTGTAAAATTATTTTAAATGAAAAATTTTTAAAAAAGGTAACCTTTTCCCTCTAACCTGGCAACACATTTTTACCAACTTGCCTTCTTTGCAAATTGTTCAACGAAATGATAAAATTGCGAGAAGAAGAGAAAGAGAAAAACTATACAAATTACGGTCGTTAGTCATGTGTTGTTTTTGTTGAGCTGGTGTTTTTCTTCTAAATCTTTTGCAAATCCTATCGCATTGGCAACGGTTTTATTCATGAGTACATATACATGCATACATATGTACATACCTCACTATAAAGCCCCAAAGGACTTGAAATAAATTAAAGGTGACTAAACATCGTTAGGAGAAGAACATTCATAAAAAAAAAATTGAAGGAATGAATGAAAAATTGATTTTAATATCAAAACGAATGAAATTTATACGGAATTTTGGTTTGTTCCATTTATGTGTGTGTGTGTGCAATTTTTAATTATTAAGTGCTGTGTTATGAAAATTTATGAAAAAGAATTTTCTTTGATAGCAGAAATTAGAAGCCTTAAAATTTTTGAATTATTAAGTCATTATATGATACATACATACATAACATAATTAGTCATTACAACCCTTCAGTCAGAATTCCGACCTAGCTTATTACAGCACTTATGTTGTGTGTGTAAATTTTATACAAGAGTAGCACGACCTACTGTTCAAAGTCGACTCCGAACGAAAGATTTTTGAGAAACTCTTCATGGCAATTTTTATTTACTTTCAGAGTTTTTGCCAGTAAACTGCTGAGAGGAAGTCGCCGAAGAAATATTTTTTCATATTTTCGTTTTGATGTCTGGACCTGGGGTTGGAACCGTCACCTTACGTCTAATAAGCCAATACACTACCTACTAGACTACGGCGACTTCATTCATTATACTATGTAAGAATTTAATCAACTTTGGTACTTATTAAACTTAATATTTGTTAATGTGTTAGTCTTCAAATTAAATTAGAATCGAAATCTGAACTCATCGATTACACTCGCTTCTTTCCTGTCATCTTCATCCTACTTTTATCAAGTTTTGAGGAATACTCCAAATCTAGATTCTTCCAGATTTATGACAGTTTTCCTTCACGATTACCCTCAAATGCATTATCAAAATATATTTATCCTGGCGCACTATTGCTCTTATGCCAGCCAAGCCTCTTTAACCATTGCAAATTAATCTATCTAACTACGTCAATATCGTCGTAAACTTCATACAACTCATTATGCATTCCGAGTCAATTTTAATCTCCATCCACAACGTATCTTTCCAAGCTACTGTACGATATAACAAATCGAGTAATATTACCGTCTTGTAAAGTGTGTGGAAGTCGCCGCAGTCTAGTAGGTAGTGTGTTGACTTATTAGATGTGAAGTTACGGTTCAAAGCCCTTTTCAGACATTTTCGGAGGAACGAAATTTGAAAAAATATTTCTTCCACGACTTTCTCCCAGCAGATTTTTTGCAAAAACTCTGTGAATAAATAAAATTGCCATGAAAAGTTTCTCAAAAAATCTGTCGTCCGCCGCTCTAGTATACAAATAGGACGCACAATATAAGTGGTGTAAGCAGTTAGGTCGTAATCCTGACTGAGGGGTTGTAATGACGAATTATGTATGTACATATCGACGCCTCCGTTCTAAGTCGGAAAAGTATGTTTTGAGTTATGAGCTCTCAAAGTTTTCACGCGACATACGACCATATGTGTATTATAAGTAGATTTTTCCCTATAACTTCGGAACGGATCGGCGCATCTTAACCAAATTTTGACAGTATTTAAGTTAGAAAGAATTTAAACATGCAAGAACATTAAAAACGTTCTAAGTACACTTAGTTCTAAATTATGCTTATGACTACTAATATTAAAAAACTCTGATCAGGTTACAATGCTTGCTTGTTCGCCGTAACCTACAATTATTTTTTATACTAGCTTACTAGATAGTTCGCTTACTAGCTTTCTTTTCGACATACGCGGACAGCGTTTTTAAGTAAATATTATGTTAGCTTAAGCAACTCGCCATAGTCTAGTACATAGTATGTTGGCGTATTAGAAGAGTACACGGTGCTCAACACCCGATCCACACATCTCCAACAGAACGATGTGTGAAAAAATATATCTTAGACGGTTTCCTCTGAGCAATCTGTCAAAAACTCTGTGGATAAAATAAAATTGCGACCAAAAGTTTCTCAAAAATCTGTCGTTCGGAGTCGACATTAAACTGTAGGTCCAGCCACTTACGCATAAAATTACCGAACGCAACATGGGTGCAGTGAGAAGCTAGATTTTAATCGTAGCTAAGCAGTTGCAATGACCATTTACGTAAGTAAATATGGAACTTGTTGTCAATCTTATTATGGTGCATCTGATATTATCATGCATTTTAATATAAATGATCAGAAGAAAATCTTTTTTTTTTACAAATTTTTAAATATTCCAATGACTAGTGCAACTCTCTGAGTGCTATGCTTGAGTGGTTCACAAAGTAGTAAGGAGTGTAGCTAAACGAATTTCTTTTTAAAGTTTATTCGCAAAGATTTTCTTTCTTTATTTTTTTTCAATGCAAACTCAGTGATGCAAGTAATGTCAGGTTAGCTTTCTAAAATGAATACAAAAAGAAACAGAAATTGAAACATTTTAAAGATTTCTTTTGCAATTGCAAAGTTTTTCCCTTCATACGTATGTAGCTGTTCAGAAGAGATGAGTTGAGTTAAGAAATGATGACAACACTGGAGATACATTTTGTATTTCATATGAATGCATGTGTGTTCTCAAATCTTTTGCTTTTCTTTTTCCACTTTATTTTTTTCTTAAATACCGGAATTATATACTTACTTAACATACTCGTATATAGAAACGAAGGAAAGAGTAGGTAAAGCAGGTAACAACTAAGAAGGCACATACTGGAAATCCTTACTTTTCCTTTCCTTGCTAACATTTTCAAAATTGTAGTTGTACGTACAGAAAACTAAAGCAATTATAAAATACAGAAAATCTTAAAAAAATGTTTTTCCCAAAAATATTATGTAAGAAACATAGAAGAAAAAAATGCAAGAACTTCAGTTTAGTTTCTACGAAAATTTCCAGTTCTTTCAGGGGGTTTTTTTGTAGTTTTTTTGCAGTTTCTTCTTTAAGATTTACGACTTAATTTTAATACTGAAGAACTTAAAATGAAATCAGAGCGTAAATATGAACGAAATGGCATGAGTATTCTCCTTAATGGTTTAGTTTTAATAAATTTTTCATAAGAGTTTGAATACGAAGCGACGAGTGTGTGAAAGTAAAATGAAAAAGATAACAAATGCATTTTACCACTAAACGGGGTTAAATAAGCAGCCATTAACTGAAAAAGTTATTCTTCTTTTGCCCCCTCCAATTTTATTTTATATTTTTCTTATTACGTTAAGAGGCTTGCGCAAAAAGCAATTAAGATAAATTACACTTTTACTTGCTAAAAATTCGCTTTTTTTGTTTTTGCTTTTTGGGTATGTAATTGAAAGGTTGTTATGTTTTTTGAGGTACTACTGTTAATGTTTTAAATGGTAAGTTTCCATATAACGTGAGTAGATAAAAAAATTCAAAATATTACATTAGAGTTGCTAAGATAAATTCGAAACATTTTTCTAATATCTCATTAGAATCCAAGGTTTATGAAAATTAATCAATTTTTTATCGTTTACAAATAAAATTAATTTTACAGGCAAATGCATTCATTATAGGGTTTATGCTTTATTTGTGTTCATTTTTTAAAAACCAACGTTAGCAATGGTGTGCTACAGTTACTAAAGTGTTTAATTACAAAGCCAAACAATCCAGCTTAGAATCTGTAAGACGATGAAGAAACTTTTAATCTGGTTAATCTGGTCGCGGTAAGTTTGTAAATAATTTCTTGGCTTATTGCACAAAAACTCGTGAGTACAAACATCAGCTCTGAGATATCAGAAAAAGTTAAAAAAATAAACAAAAATATTTTTATGGGCGACATCCTATAAGTAGGAGTAGAAAACTGACTCGAAAAAGCTTCTCAAATCTGTAAATCGGAATCGAAGTTAAACTGCAAGTACCGTCACTCATGGAGAAAATTAACACACACAATATGGGTGATGTGAGAAGCTAGGTCGTCTTCCTAGATGAATTGTTGTAATGGCCAATTAAGTATGTAAGTAAATTCTTTAATTCTTCTCAAAAATAAGTATCAAAAAAGGCTACAGATATCCCAATAGGAGATAACATCAAAAACCAACATTATCAGCAAATATCAGGGGAAATATCACATCTTGACAACGAGTATGATACAAGAAGCTTAAGAAAGAAATCATTCGAAGGTATCCGGGATGGTAGTGACATAGGACTGGGGTTTTTCGATGTAATAGTGGTAGTCGCTAGTATTTTACAAACGAAAGTTTTTGCCGTCGTAAAAAGGTTCAATTCTACTTGGACAGGACAAATCATTTTTGTGTTACGATCAGTCCACCCCCCGAGCTTATAAGGCTAATGAGCTCAACTACAAGTTAATATGAGTCCAATCGGCCTGAATCAACTAATCAGGAGAAAGAAATTGGATGACCTTTTCTTTTGATTGAGTCGAACACCCAATATAGAGAGAGAGCCGAAAACTGTCTTGAAACCACACGGGTTTCAGCAAATCGAAATTTTTACTGGTTATATACAGGAATGGCTTAATTTCAAACTTAAAATGTAGATTGCGTGGTAAAGAGAATACATAAAATAAATCAGTAGAACACATTCTGAGAGCAGTTCCTGTAAGGGGACGGTGGGAAGAAAACACTTGGTATCTTATCAAGACGTGGATATATCCTCACATAACATACATATATAATTGTTCATTACAACCCTGCAGTGAGGATTATGACATACATAGCTTCTCACACCACTTATGTTGTGTATGTTAATTTATACATGAGTGGCGGGACCCACAGTTTAAAGTCGATTTCGATAGTTTTTGTTTGTCAGAGTTTTTGCCAGATATCTGTCGAGAGGAAGTTACTGAAGAAATATTTTTTCATATTTCGTTATGTTGTAGATGTCTGATCTGGGTTTTGAACCGAGGCCTCATGTCTAATCTTCAACTTAATTCCTTAATTGACTTACATCGAACTTAATTCTTAGGTCTGTTTGGACAATAGCATTGAGCAAGACATTGCGAGGACAATGACTAATCATGGATATTAAATATAATTTGTTTAAGCAGAGAAAATCTCTGTATAGCTCGAATCTTATAGTTAAGATCTAGTATGACTTCGTGTCAGTGTGCATGGTGAATTATTTTGACAAGGTAGGCTCAATAGAAGCTTAGGTTTTTTCCAAATGAATTGAGATTTGAGAGATTTGTCCTGAAAGTATTAGGCTGCACTACTCACAAATTATAGAGACTTAGACAGACTCTTCGTATATACTGGATTGGTGTGGTTCACACGGTCAGCTTTATGCAATGCTAAGCGACTGCCGGACCATGTTAAGATCTATAAAAGCATATTTATTTTGATCGGCATTAAATTAGAAAAACAACTGACGCATATCGCAAGACAAACCAACGATTGTTATTCTCTAGACAGAAGGCGAAGAGGTATGATGGTCGATACGCGTAGAAATCTTAAATAGAAGTGGAATTATTCAAAATACATTTGCAATCGGGGGAACTGAATAATCATATGAATGGGAGTGGTCTCAATTAAGTATCTAAAATGTTCCGCTTTAAAGTTGTCGGTTCACTGCCATCCGATAATAGTTAGCAAATATGTGTTAGACGGCAGCTTTAGATAAATAAAGCGAGTAATGAATAATGGGGATAAAAACTTAAAAATCGAGGCTGTAATGTATTTCCTAGATACACAATGTATTTAGGAAAATCATCTTTAATTTTGTATGAAGCAATACAATTGCCTTTCAACTGTAGTTTTTATAAATAGTGGGAACAACGTTGCGAACATAGTATCATACAGACAGTTAGTTATCCAGCTATTTAAAACTTTTTGCGTGTACATACATATGTAGATGTGAGTGTGTGTTGAGTTTAGTCTTCAGTTTTTTTCTCGTTTTCAAAATTCTGTGTTTGAGGATGTGTTATAGTTTTTCCTTTTTTCCTTGCCTCCCATTTTGGTAGTTCCTGTATTTGTTTCATATAAAAATTCATGCTGTTTTTAATAGTGTTGTTGTTGCCGTTGTTGTTTTTTGTCTTATCATTCTTCTATTTTTAAATATATTTTATTGTACGAAATGTGTATTTATAAGTATTTATATGTAGAATATAAAGAAAAAATGAAAAAGAAAAGCTGGAAATTTGTTCCTTTTCTTAGCATATTTGCAACTTTCGGTCGTCGTTTTCTTTTCTTTCATCTGAAGAGTATTATTCTGCTGCTGCTCTAAGTCGTTTTGTATTTTATTATCATTTCCTGTATATTTTCCATTTTATTTATTTTCATTTTCCTTGAACATTTTCTGTATTTTCCTAACAATCACGAGATGATTTTGTTGAATAAAAATACAAAAAAAAAATTTTTTAAAAGGAACTAAAAAACCAGAAACGAACCATCTAATGTTCTTAAATATTTTAAATTGAAAAGATAAATACTTGCAAAGACAACAAAAGAAAAAAGTGCATTCTCTTATTGTAGCAAATGAGATAAAAAAAATTGCAAAAAAAAGGAAAAAAGGGAAAAATGCTAGGAATTTAGCATATAAAGAAATCAGGAAATGAAAATGTTGAAACTATTCTGGTATTTTATGCCATTATTCTGCACGCTACATTATATTTTATTGGCTTTATACTGTGCTTAAAACCATTATGCATTTCCTGCATAACGCTATCTGCCTCTAATGTCTAACGCACGCAGATTAAAGGCTGGCTGCCGCCGACTTCAAATGTGGTAATGGGGCGTATGAAAGTGCGTAATTCTTGAACAAATAAAATAAAAGTTGTTGTCTTTTATTGTTTAGATAGAGACGCAAATATTAATTGTTTTTCGGTTTTGCGTACATTAAGAAGTGTTTTCGCACATAAAGTTTTATTTAACAGTGATCTTAAATTTAATACATAAAAATTGACTAGATATCCTCCGTAATTAGAAGAAATGGACGTGCTTTTCTGGTCGTGCTTATAGTTGTAGTAGAAAAATAGATTTTACAAGAATTTTTATTTTCAAAATTATGACTGAACCATATGTCATCAGTTTTATTTAAATTGTTATATTTCAGCAGAGTGAAGTAATAAAACAGGGTTATTTACGATCTCAATTTCAATTGTATCGGTTCTACTTCGAGGTGAGGATAAATTATTTCGTTATGGACTAATGTTACTCCTTTTAATTTCATATAATACGAGAAAAATCGTATAAAAATACATTTTTAAAGCCAGAAAATGTTTTATTCATAATATGATTTCAACGATTGCGTTTCATTTATTTTTCTGCAATGAGAAAACAATCAGATTGTCCTTTAATTTATTAACTTTTGATTTCAAACTTCTGGCACTATCTTCAAGCATTACTTAAACATCGTTTTCCGCGACTGTCATTCAAAAGTGTTTTGGTTTTTTAGAATTGTCGTTTCAAATGACCTGTCCATGCATTTCAGTTTTCGTATGCCATTCCTACTTTTCTTTGGAAATTGCCCAGTTTTTGACAAGGCTGTACATTCTGTTGGCAAGCAGATTTTAACAAAGCCATCGCCGTAGTCTAGTAGGTAGTGTGTTGGCGTATTAGATGTAAGGCTATGGTTCAAACCCCAGGTCAGACATCAAAACGAAATATGAAAAATAGTTCTTCGGCGACTTCCTCTCAGCAGATTTCTGGCAATAACTCTGAGAGTAAATAAAAATTGCTATGAAAAGTTTCTCAAAAATCTGTCGTTCGGAGTCGACTTTAAACTGTAGATCCTGCCACTCACATATAAAATTAACGCACACAACATGAGTGGTGTGAGAAGGTAGGCCGTAATCCTGACTGAAGGGTTGTAATGGCCAATTATGTATGTATCGGTTAATAAAAAATCGAAATGATATTAGATTACCGCGAGCTGTACCCAGAATTAAATTATGACCTCCCAACTTATTTTAGTTGAGCATACGCTTATTTGATTTCATTGTTACGTTTTATTTAGAAGTCACCGGTACAATCCCCAGCTTAGACCTGACTTCCTCTCAGCAGGTTTCTACGAAAAATTCTTAGAATAAATAAAATTGCCATGAAACAGTTTCTCAAAAAACTTTCGTTCGGAATCGACATTAAACTGTAGGTCCCGCCACACAACATAACTGGTGTGAGAAGCTAGGTCGTAGTCTTGACTGAAGAACAATTATTTAAGAATGTGTATACGTTTTATAATATCCTCCGTGGAGACTTTAAATATGTTAGCATGCATCCTAGAAAACAAAATGACAGGATAATTTAGATATTCTGTTTTTGCTGCGTAGAAGTGCTTGACTTTGTCGTATTATTACATACTGTCCTAGTCTTGGCTATTGTGACTATAGACCGCACATTGCTTCTGTATTCATTTCACTCAATTTTAACTGTCTATCTTCAAATTTGTTATTTTCAATAACAGCCATATATCGAGCACATAATCCGTGTCTTTGAGATGGCCGTTCAGACGTTTAACGATGTATCTTGCTATCGAAGCGACTTGTGTCTTGATGTCGTAATTGACCGTGTTAAACAGTAGGCTATAATAGAAATTTCCTGCGAACTCTAACGTTTATATTTATTAGCAGCTTGTAACATCCTTATGTAGCTTGTAGCATTCGTGTATAGGTCTTTACAGTGACCTAGTAGTGTAGGGCACTAAATAACGTTTGGATTCAACGAATATCAAATAACGGGGTAATCGCTATCCTGCCGATTGTTCCGTGATTATTCTCTGACTTTAATACGATAAACATTGGATTTGTTGTGATAATCTATCTATCAATCATATGTTCAATATGTTTTCAATTGCCTCAGTAGGCAGGCTAAGTAAAATTTGGAAATGTATTACGAAGAATAAATACACTAACGTGTGTGTGCAGGAGTACTTTGAATATTTAAATCCGAACGATGTTTGAAATTGAATTGTTGGTTCATTTGCATTAATTATAGAAATCAAAACATTCAAGTACCGTTGTGGAACTATCTTTCCAAAAATTCTATTTTGCAAGATCCACTAGAATCTGTTGATTACCCACGTATAGCTTTATTTTGCTATCGAATATACTTAGGTGACGTAGGTTACACCCCTGCAATATAGACTTAATTTTGCTAATGAATACACAGTCATTTCTGACTGATATCCTTCTGAATTGCGCTGGCTTATTAGACGGGAAGCCACTGTCCAGTAGCAGATTTCTAGCAAAAACTCTGAGAATAAATAAAATTGCCATGAAAAGTTTCTCAAAAATCTGTCGTTTCTCAAAAATTGTCGACTTTAAGCTGTAGCAACATAAGTGGTGTGAGAAGCTAGGTCGTAATCCTGTCTAGATTGTAATGACCAATTATGTATGTATGTATTCTTCTGACTTTACTGAACGCTTTCAATCCAACTTTTTTATATTTTTGTTTAATTTCAGTTCTATCTTAGGTGTCAGATCTTAAATATCAGACACACCACCTGAATAGAAAAAAAGTTATACAGAAGTAGTGCTGCCTATGGAATATATTGTTCCAAACATTTTTTAAAATTCTTTTTTTTTCTTAGATTTAATATCTCAGAACCTCTAATTGTTTTACATAAACATTATTTTAAATTTTCATTTAAATACACATATTTTTTCCTTTCTATTCCTCTACAAAATTTTCATCTTTGATAAAAAGTTTTATACTTTCCCACACACATACATAGATATAACATTTTAATACATCATTTCTGGATTCCTTATGTCCAAGTCAAGTCATGTCTTCCTTTTATTTATTTTCTTGTCCGGCATTAGTGGTATAACCAGAAAACGTATAAAAACAATCAATAACAATTGGTTTTTGTTCCACTTATTTTCTACTCAATATTTTCCCTTTTTCTTCTCTTTTTTCGTTAAGATTTCCTTCTCGGTCTTACTAGTAGTAACCGAAGGAAGAAAGAAAGAAAATCCTTTTTGTGTTGTCCGTATCTGCTCAATACCATTTCTTTGTATTTATTTTTCTATTATTTACGATAATATTTAAGGATGGAATACAAATAAATCGCTTTAAGCAATACTATCTGCTTGTAGAGCAGCTGTCTGCAGATCAGAATTGTTTTCTTTTTTTTTCTTCGTAATAATAAGAAGAACATGCTGGTGGTCTAAAGTGTTTTATCAAAATAAATTCAGATTATATTATGGCTCATAGAGAAAATTGAAAATATTGTATGTGGGAGGGGGATATAATTCTTGCAGTGATTTTTCGCTTGGAATGGTCAAACAGTCGATTTAACTGTGTGGGAATTGTTTTATGATATTTGCTTATGCAACAGCGGTGGTTAACTAGTGCTTCAAAGTATAATCTAGAGGAGGTAAATATGCATACCAGTTCGCTAAACGATTTTATGAAGCTTTTGGGGATGATATTGTGACGAAAAAGTTGAATTGTAGTGATTTTATCTCGTTTTCAATCTCGCAAAAATGTTGATGAAAACTTGCAAAAAAGTGAGAAAGACTAGCAAAATACAAGATGCTCGTTGAGTTAGACATTCATCATCAAACAATTGTCAACCCCTTGTAAAAAATTGATACAGGAATTGCCAAGTGAATTAACAATGACAGAATTAATGAATTTAATTTAATCTCCAGTTCACTGTCAAAATGTAACGAAATCTAAGGAGAATAAAAACTGGTGAGGAAAATTGTATTACATCAGATAATAATTTGCAAAAAGGTCGTGTTGAAAAGTCAGAATTGATACATAGAAGTGTGATGTTGTTAGATCAGAAGTCAATATTTCATTATGAGTTGGTATATTTTGATCAAACGATTGATTCTGATCCCTACAGTTAGGAATTAATGACGCTATAAGCAGCCTGATTTAATCAACAGAAAAAAGGTGTAATTCATGATGACCACACAAAAACCTACACATTTTTGATGGCCTGGCAAAAACTGACAAGATTTGGCTGGCACTTCCAGATCATTTTTTCAATCGATGGAAAACTTTATACGCCATCGATAAAGTAAATGGAAATAATGTAGAGGCCACAAAAACATTGACAACATATCGACGCCTCCATTCTATAACGTTCTAAGTATACTTAGAATGTTTTTAATATTCTTGCATTTTTAAATTCTACGTTCTGATAACTGTCAAAATTTGGTTAAGATGAGCCGATCCGTTTCGAAGTTATAGGGAAAAATCTTCTTAGAATACACATATGGTCGTATGTCGCGTGAAAACTTTGAGAGCTCATAACTCAAAACATACTTTTTCGACTTAGAATGTTATAGAACGGAGGCGTCGATATGTTGTATTGTTACGTCAGCTTAAAATTACGAGTGATTCAATTTCAAAGTGACAAAGTTAAATTTTATAACAATTATAATAAAAACATACTGGTTGGAATAAACTAAATATGAACACCCTCTTAAAACAAAATCCTGCTATAGAGCAATAATGGCTAAATATCGATGAAGTGCTTTATCTATAACTTAACTCAGCTAATAAAAAAAAAGTTTCTTAAGTCGTATCGTCAGTCTTGGGCATATTACTGATGAGCTTTTGTGAAACATTAACCCTTTGCGACCGTATTAATTTTATATATGGGTGTCATGCTGGTTGGAATTAATTTTCGTTTCGTTCCCTACTACGTCACTATCAGAATCACTACTGGAAATATTTTCAGAACAAATATTATCACTTTCTTTATCAAAGTCAGTGTTGAAAGAGTCAAAATAAAATTCATCATCACTACTTTCAAGTTCACGGAACACTTCTTTCAGTAAATTTCTTTTTGCCATTTTATTAGAGTATTATTTTGAAATATTTTAATAAGCGAAATCGCCAAATCTAAGTTAAGCACAACTTATAAAATATCATTCGATTGCAACGAATTTCGAAAGCTTATCCATTGAGGGCAGACATACGACTAGATCGGTAATAAATCTTTGGTGGCTGAAGGCAGACATACGACTAGATCGGTAAAAAAAACTTTGGTGGCTGACAGCAGATATACGGTCTCAAAGGGTTATTCAATAGACGCAATATGTTTTTGGGTAGTGAATTCAATGCTATAAATGAAACTTCTATAAAAAGTCGTCGTAGTCTAGCAGGTAGAGTTTTGGCATGACATGAGCGCGTGGAGCAAACACCATCTCAAACATCACGAACAATACGAAATATGAAAAAAATAAAAACAAAGTCTTCCATTCATCGATAAAAAAAGCTTTCGTTGCCCTCAAAAGCAGCAAATCCAATTCTTGTGCAGACTTTCTCGGGAATGTATAAAAAAACATAAAAAATTCGGTTCGCTTTCGTTGCCCTCAAAAGCAGCGAATCCAACTCCAGTGCAGATTATCCCGGGAATGTTGAATTTGAAAAATTGTACATCGTTATAGGAGCACTGGTGGGTGTCACCGTAGTCTAGTAGGTAGTGTGTTGGCTTATTAGACGAAAAGCCAGGGTTCGAGCCCCAGGACAGACATCAAAACAAAATACAAAAATTATTTCTTCGGCGACTTCCTCTCAGCAGATTTCTGGCAAAAACTTTGAGAGTAAATAAAAATTGCCATGCAAAGTTTCTCAAAAATCTGTCGTTCGGAGTCGACTTTAAACTGTAGGTCCCGCCACCCATTTATAAAATTAATACACACAACAGCAGTGGTGTGAGAAGTTAGGTCGTTCCTGACTGAACGGTTGTAATGTTCAATTATGTATGTATGTATGCCCGTATATAATTTACTTGCTTAAAATTCTATACACAAATCTGAGGTCTCAGAACTGTATTAATTAATTAATTTTAATTGTTTTTCAAGATTAAATACAATTATAAGGCATTCATACTCATTTCAGTGGATAAAAAAACGCGAAGATTTTTAATTTACTAAAACTTTATTAACTGTACTTAAACATTACATATGTATGTACATAGTTCTCCAGATATTTTTGACGACTAGTATAATTGATTTAATTTTTCTTTCTTTAATTCTTAAATTCTTTAAATTTCTCTTTCAAATTTGTATACTTTTAGTTGACAGTTGCTGTAAACTCTTCGTAAGGCTTATACTCGCTTGTACATTATGAAATAGTACTCTAGGAAGCCAGCAGTCATTCAGTCAGCCAACTAGTAAATAATACTCTAGACATTTAGTCTTCTTACGTTCTATGGACATACATACATATATTCGCCATTATATAGTATATAAAATACTTTATTGTGTCTGTCTGTCTATCTCCTATACTACAGTCACTGCAATCAGTTGTCAAATGTTTCATACTCAATAATTGTGGTTCACTAAACTAACAAAAGGAGAGAAAGAAAATTTAAGTTGAAGCTGTGTACGACTGTATAGTATTAGTGCCAGTGAAAATACGAGCAGTAGTAGTGGTAGTAGTTGGTTTGTATTACAGACAAACAATTGCTATAAGATGTATTATTTTAAGCAATTGTATTTGTTAGATTTGGTATGATAACATTACTGCCAAGTAGCCACTACTAAACCAAACCTTCTTTAGTGGTGTTAGTAAATAGTGTTGTTGACGCAATACGTTCGTCTTGTTTTCGTGGTGTTTTCGTTCTGTTTTCGTCTATGTATCCCTATGTATTCTTATTTATCTATCATCCTTCTTTAAAGCTTTATTCCTTTAAAGGATTACAACTTCTATGTTACAAGCGTAGTCTATTGTTTCCTTTCATGTTGTTAAAGTTTCTTATGTTATGGCTGTAGTTTTACTTTCATGTACTGGATACCCGTAATTTATTGTATTTATTTTTCATCAAATGCTAGTAGTTTAGCCAAATAAATGTCTTTTGTATTCAATTGTTATTCTTTCATTCAGTTTTTTTGTGTTTTCGGTTGTATTTGTTTTTGTTTCTATTGTAACCATTTACTGGATATTGTTTAGGTGAAAAATTACTTGAAAAGAAAATAAATTATTTCGATATTGGCAGCCATATATTCAAACATTTGATTGTACAGCCAGCCATTGAGAAAGTCTATTAGATTAGCAGATTACAGTAATAAAGAGCAGACGGAAGACGGAAGGCGGAAAAGGAGTAAGACATGGCTAGTAGTAGATGTAAAGAAAACATTACGAAAAATAGGTTACTAAGGAGACTTACATAATCTTAAAGTCCTCTTAAAAATTACTTCGTAAAATATGCACATGTTTGATAGGTTTGAGTATAAAAAGAACAGGAAATTTATTGTTATTCATTACATTCGTTTTGGGAATTCATATGGAAATGTTTTAAATTATATTTCAATGTAAATAGAAAATTTAATTTATTGTTGGAAAATTTATTATTATCAGTCCTTTAAATGAAGGGGAATTTGAAAACAAAAAAACGTTCAGAAAAATTGCTTATGTGCTGGAATTGATTTCTTTTCTAAACAAAGTAAACATTCTTTTTTAAATCGACGGAAGCAAAAAACAAACATTTAGGCTCCCTTTTGAAAGAACGTATAAATTAAATGAAATAAAACCAAGGTCGTGGAATGAATTGACTTAAATTGGAACCCAAAGATATCCCATGAAACATGAACTTTTTAGACGGAACGGCTTAAGGATAATGCAAAGGGCATAAATACTAAGAAACGGATGAAAAAAATATTGCCAGTTTAAAGGTTAAAATGTACGAAAATTCCAGTAACTCAATTTGTAATGAAGAAATAAAAGATACTCTTGTGTTGACTTGTAATTGTAATGACAGAACTTAATGGCTTCCCTGCATTTTTCAAGTCACTACCAGTATTTGAATTTACACCATTAATGGAGTCCTGCATTTATCGAAAAAATGCTTATTTGAGAGTACAACGATCGTTGACATAGGCCTATAACAACTTCTCAGCCGAACCCTTTTAGTTTTTAACGGATCATCAAAAGAAGTATGTGGTCTAGTATTGGCATAACGGAAACCTATACCTTGTCTTTTGATCAAATCAGGACGTTTTAAACGAATTGCTTTTTTTCAATCTGATTAATTCTTGACTGTAGGTATCAGAATCGATCATTCGATCAATTTGTACAAACGCATGATGAAATAATCACTTCCAGTTTTATCATATATAAAACTTATCTTTATGGCACTCCAGGCTTAGTTACCGTGTACGAAATTCTATCTTGTGTAGTCCACATTACGTTTTTTGATAATTATTGTCTAATTATTGTCTAAATTTCACTCACTAAATCTTTTGTTGTGAATTCAGGTGGCAATGCTAGTATCTAGTTTTCTACAAGCGGTTGAGAACTCTTTGGTGATGAATGTCTAGCAGTACGCCTGTATTATGCTAGCCTTTCTCAATTTTCCCTGATTTTTTCAGTTACTAACTGACCTTAAACTTTCATCAAAGAATCATATCCAGCGATTAAGCCAATGCTGGATAAATGCGTATGTGGAGAAACAAAATTGTTGAGTTTGGAACGATACAAATCCACATGATTTACAAGGGTGTCCAATGCATCCTGAAACAGTCACTGTTGTTATGGTTAAAAGCCTAATGTTTGTTTCTTTGTTTGATACAGAAACTACTTAGAAAATGACAGGTTTTTTTTAAAACTTTTGAACTAGTGTTGTATAATGGCACAAAGAGAACATCTACTACTTTATATTTATTTATTTATTTATTAATTATTAATGTATTATTATTTTAAATATCACTTATTAAATTTATATTTGTATTTTGTATTTTCAGGTAAGATGGTCCCAACTAATTATTATTAAAAAACCTGAGATAAACCAGGTAAATTTTTAACCATAAACATGTAATCGAAACTAAATTCAAACACACACTTTAAGAAAAAATATTTTAACCACATATGTATGCATTGGAATGGAATTTATGCGGTAGTACTTTATAGACCAAGTTTCTCAAAAATCTGTCGTTCAAAGTCGACTTAAAATTGTAGGTTTCGCCACTTATGCTTTAAAAATAAACACAACATAAGTGGTGTGAGAAGCTATGTCATAATCCTGACTGAAGGGTTGTAATGAACTGTTTCAATTGCAATAAACTATTTCGATTGTTTTGTCGCCTTTCACTATGGATTATGCAGCCAACTTAATGCACCTTTCGCAATGATTTTCAGTCTACGTTATTTCGTTCTAAAAATGTAAATGGTCTTTAAAACGTATGACCAATCTAGCTCAATTTGCCATTGGGAGTATTTGCGTGAATTATATTCTGGTTTGATTGTTCCCACAACTTGACAGGGAAGATGGGTTTGGCAAAAAAATATTTTAAATAGTCTTCGAAGACAGAGACTAAAATCATATATGTATTGCAATTTTAGCATCCAAAGAACAGACGGATGTCGACTGATGTGCTGATCGTAGAATTTTTTGAAATAGGATTTGGCTTCCACTCAGGACATAGAATACTGAATGATTAATTGGCTTTGGATATTTTATTGGTATTAATGCCTTCAGTTCTTGTTAGAATGCTGATAAATTATCAAAAATCTATAAAACAAAAATAACAATACACGAATGTGTTACTTTGTTCAAGATTGTTATATTTACTGCTAAATTCGAATGGCTCAGATATTCGACGACAAATTGCAAATTTCTGGCAAAAACTCTTAGAGTAAATAAAATTCACATGAAAAGATTCTAAAAATCTGTATTTCGAAGTACACTTTAAACTATAGATCCTGTCTCATATACATACATACATCCATAATTGGCCATTACAACCCATTCAGTCAGGACTGCCTTGCTTCTCACACCAATCATGTTGTGTGCGTTAATTTTATACGTGAGTAGCGGGACCTACAGTTTAACGTCGACTCCGAACGACAGACTTTTGAGAAAATTCTCATGGCAATTTTATTTACTCGCGGAAGAAATACTTTTTTTCATATTTCGTTTTGATGTCTAACCTGGGATAAGAACGCGGGCTTTACATCTAATGAGCCACCACACTACCTACTAGACTAAAGCGAAACTGTATCTCATGGATAAAATCCACACATAAAACATAAGTGGTGTGGAAAGCTTGATTGTAACCACGACTAAAAGTTTGTAATGACCAATTAAGTATGTAAGTGATGTTAAAAGTCGTAATTAGAAATCCTTATTTGTTTTTATCATATCCATTCTAACGAATGGCATATAAAAATATAATCAATTATAGCAAGTTGCTTATAATTTTTTTTACTATGTTGTTTTTTTTTTGTTTGATGCACAATCGAATAGTTAAAAAAAATTAATTTTATTTTTATTTATTGTTGTTATCCTTTTCTAAAAAAGGACCACAAAATGACATATAAATTTTAATATTAAAAACAATCTCTTCTTTTTTCAAAAAGAAAAACAAAAACTGTTTTCTCTAAACAAGCATATCACAATGCTGCATCTTTAATGCATTTTATATGATTTTATTTATGCAAAAAAGGCTGTATACAGTGCCAAGAATTACAAGATTACGTTCTACAACAATTGGCAAATGGCTTTTACTTACTTTTTATTATTTATTCGTGTTGTTTATAAATATTTTAAAGTGTATTTTTTGTAGCGGTAAGATATTGTAATTTTTAATTTGTTTCCTTTTTTATAAGTGGATTGAGAGAAGGGTCAAAATTAAAGGTCATTGCTCTTGCAATTTACAGGAGGCCAATGGCAGAGCAATATGATTCGCAAAATTTTTATTTTCTTTTTCGATTCAAAAAGAAAAAAAAGATATAGTAATTTGGTTTTTATTTAAAACAATTAAAAATAAAGAAATGTTTTATAAAATAACAGTCAGTAAAAGTCACTTAAATTTTATTAAAAGGAAACCAAGTACAAATTTATCTGAACATCAAGCGCGTATCAAAATAAAGATCTTCAGTAGCTTAAGGCTTTGATTAAACACCACCAAATCAAAGACCATCCACTGAAATCCTTGCTGCAATTTTCTCTAGAAGTACTTCAAAAGTTACATTTCTCGAAGTGTATTTAAATCTCTGGGCAGTTTAGCCCCTACTTGGGTTAGAAACTTTCAAAAGAAACCTCAAAGTTATGCTATTTTCCATACCTTTGTATTCTCTCTAAGCGTTAACTAGGCAGGGCATAGTTTTGTCATTGCAACATGGCTGGCAGTGTAAATGGCTATTATATGTTTTGGGGGGTATTTTAGTTGCTTTTATACAGTTTTTGTTCTCCACCTAATTTTTTCTTTATTTGAAATTTCTGTTCTATTTGTTCAAAACTTGTGTTTGTAAAAGCATTTCGTTTAATTTTTCTTTTGCTTTCATATTCCCCTCATTTCCATTATTATCAATGCATATAGCCTGACTGGCAGTTTTAAAGGTTATGGAACTCTTATGTAAGTGCTGGCATTTTTTCGCTTATTTTTCTTCCTTTTCCAACCATTTTCATCATTTTCATGTTGTTACTCAATTTCAATGGACGACGAGGTTCGACTAACTGCTTAAAAAAAGACAGAAGCACAGAAAAAACTATACTGAAATGAGATGAGAACGTATGTATGGAGGTGCTGGTGAGTAGTAAAGAAGTTGGCTCGAGCTGGCATTTGGTAAAGAAAAATTATATTTACAGACACTTTGATATTAGTTTTACGGGTGTGTTTTTTTTTCATTTCGTTTCGTTTCTACTTTTTTATTTCTTTTCATCTTGCATTCTATATTTTTTTCATCTCATTTCAATTTTTATTCCTTCCTATTTTTCATATTACCGTACATAGCGTTCATTCGTTTTTTAATTTTCCAATGCAAGTTGAAATAGAGAGAGAAAAAAGTAAAAGAACTGCAAAGAAATAAATTGCAGTAAAACTGTTATTGTAACTGCTGCTGCCAGAGCTGACAGTGTGCTGTTGCTGTTGCTGCTGCTAGACAACTGGTTATAAATTATTTTAATATCATTCATTTTATTTTGACATTTTTAAGTATTTGTGCAGATAAACGACGAATACTTTATTTCAACAGTTAGACAAGGAGCCAGCCATTGGTTTAGGAGATAAAATACATAAAATGGGAGTTATAGTGATAAATTATTTAAAGTATCCATCCACTTGTAAAAAGGTGGTAAAAGATTCTTTCGTTCTTTCTTTTTTTTTTGGCTTTAATGCTTTCTTTCTCCTTTATAGCAGCTTGTCTAGTAATTTTTTCTTTCCTTTTTTACTACCAATTTGTTAAGTAGTTCTTTGTCAAAAAACCTTACAAATAAGCTGAATTTGTTACAACAAAAACGAAAAATACTGTAAACGAAGTTTAGAAAAGATATTTCACAATTTATTTCTGCATTCAAATTATTTAATTTCAATTGCAAAATTGGATTTTGTTTACATCTACAAGCTAGAGATTTGAATAAATATCTAAAGTCTTTCGAATTAACGAATTTAGTAAAATTGATTTATAAATTGAATCAGAACTAGGGATTTTTCTTTGCAATTTGTTTATTTCAAACATGTTGCCGATCTAATATCCCTTTAAATTGTGTATTGTTCCATATAAACAGCAGCAACACAATACTCAGCATTCTCTTTAAGCATTGACTGCATCATGCCAGTGGAAAGAACACTGGAAATCTGTTCATCGAGGCGAAATTGGTGATCATTAATGATGATTTGATGCTCTCTAGAAACACAGAAAAAATATGACGATAGCAACACAGGAAGGTATGGACAAATTTATTATTTGGCCATACTGATAACGGTACTAGGGACTGTGTGCAAGACCTAAACGTATCAGCAAAACTCCGTATTTTCTGTGTAGATATATGGTTACATTTTTACCTTTTAAAAATGTTTAAAATAAGATAAATAAATAAAATAAAAATAAATTTGTGTTTAGTTTTAATTAAATTCTTTATTGTTCGCACAATTCTGTGTACCACTGTTCACAACTTCATGTAAACAACAACAATTGCTTTGTTTGGTTATCCTTTTTGCACTCTTTTGCATAAAAAATATCAAGTCACTATATAACTTTTCGACAGATCTTTGTAATGGATATCTTCAAATCACGATTATTTTCTTCACACAAGACTGACTGAACTTTTACTGACTCGCTGCCTGTTTTGCCTTGCCTTTTATATGGCAACGTAAACAGTCTGATGAATGTTCTTGAGATCTCGAGAAGGATCACTTTAAACGTAAACATCATTGTTTCATTATTGTTGTTTGTGTATTTTGTTTACGTTTATTCTCGCAGTGTTTGTTGTTGTACTTTTGTTAACTTATTATCATTTTTTTATACTGGTGTTCATTGCTTTTGTTTTTGTGGCTTTTGTTTATAAATTTAATGTTAAATGATGTAAAAGCAAGACACCAGTATCTAGATTTTCCTTCTAACTGATTTTACCATGTTGTCTCTCTAATCTTGTTGCCCTGAAGAAAATGAAATTTGCTTTCAATAAAGATAACTCCCAGGTTAGTATTTCTAAAATGCGTTAACTCCGCACAGATACCAAATATGTGATTGGATGATTGGTTTTCTCTTCGCACTATGATTGATCGATCCCTATTCTGAATCCATGTTGTTTGGCTACTACAACCATCAGTCAGAAAGCTTCAGTTTACTCCTGAAAACTCTAATGCAGATTCAATTCTCTTTGCACGGTATTTAGCTAGCAAAATTACACATTGTTTCAAACTAATTGCTTGAGAAAAAAACGGAGAAAATTTCTCTTCTGCAACCTTCTTTTCCTACACCACAGGAACAATCTAGTCATATCAGTGATGTGAAAATTTGCCTTGTAGCATCATCTCCTTGCTCATTGCTATGAAATCCCACATAACATATACATACATACATATGTAATTACATAATTGACCATTACAACGCTTCAATCAGGATACGACCTAGTTTCTCACATCACTTATGTTGTGTGTGTTAATTTTATACATGACGTGGCAGGACCTGTAGTTTAAAGTCGACTCCGAATGGCAGATTTTTTGAGAATCTTTTCATGGCAATTTTATTTTCTCTCAGAGTTTTTACCAGAAATCTGCTGACAGGCAGTCAACGAAGAAATATTTTTTCCGTTTTTGTTCGAGATGTGTGATCTGAGGTTTGAACCGTGGCCTCACATCTAATCAATACCTACTAGACTACGGCGACTCTCACATATTCATTTTTTCAAACAGTCCTACTATAATAATTTCGACTCCACTTCATAAGTTTGCTGATGGTGGACTGACTTTCAGACAGTAGCGCAATGTTCCGTTCTCTGTACACGTAGTCTTAGTTGAATTGAATTCATTTTTCGATGATGTAAACTTCTGTTGCCATAAAGGTTCCAAAACTTCAATCTGGAGCTGATGGTAGGATAGAATCACACCATAAAAGAGTACAGAAGCTAGAATTACTTTATTTTCTTTTTTATTACTTAAGCTTGTTGCGTGCAGCCCTTGCGCTGACCAACTTCTTTTTCTTGCCTATTTTGGTAGAACTTGGTTAGTATAGGGACTACGTTTACCTGTGGCGTCACAGCGAGCCGCTATGCGTGCTCAAGTGAGCTTTTGGTATGAAAGCTACCACTCCAATCTACCCTTGTTGCGTAGCATTCCATAAAATTATAGATTTTGCAGTTTCTACTCAGGGATTTGTCTGTTCAAGATGCCCTCTGATAAATCTAGATAAATCCCATTATCCTAAACAGGCTCAGATCTTTATTACTATACGCAGTGGCCTTAAAATCATACTTTTCACGTAATAAAATTCACATCCAACAAATTTTGTGGTATAGGCGCCGAATTAACACCATTAATGATTACACGAGGTCAGAGGAAGTAAGAAATTGGCACAAACTAGCTGTAAAAATAAATTCAAGATACATTCCTTGTTATAAAACTTAATGCTGATGGTTATTTTCATTAGAATCTTTGAATTCCTATTTTAAAATATTTTCAAACCGAATATCAAAACATAGCATAAAATAAAGTAGCAATTAAATAAACGTTTAACAAACTATCGTAAGAAATTCTTTTATACAGTTTCCTTAGGCAAATTCCAAGAATTATGACATCATATCATAATCACATGTACACCCACATATATGACTTTGAATTTTTTCTACAGGCCTTAAGTAATTTTATCTGTTATCAGTTTCAAGCAAACATTTATGAAAGAAAGCAAAAAACGTTAACATGAAGGGCAAACTATTAAAGTTCTGGCTTTCTTAGCACGTTTTTTATTTATTTTTTATAAAAAACATTATTTTAAGCATTTTATAGGAATTTTTGCCAAACGCTCATAATTTCATAAGGTGTTGGAAAATGGAAGGTCAGCACATGAAAAAAATTTGTATGATATACACTCACACAGTCATAAAAATGAAACTTATTTATGAAGAAAAACTATAATTTCTTACAAAGAAAAATGCTTGTCATACATTTTAGTACCGAAATGGAAAACTCACTTACAAAGCTGAAAGTTCTGGGAACATTTTTCATGAACGAATTCTTAGATTTTTAAAAATTAATACACATACGAGTATATTGACGTATCGTATATACAAATAAATACAAAAAGAAAGATAATAAAAATAATAATAAAAATTATTGCGTGGCTGGCAATGTGTTGACTTAAATATATTCGTAGTCTTTTACACGAATGTTGTGTAAGTGATATTTGATTCTACTAAATTGATTGCAATTCATTTGATTCCTTTGTGATTTCCAAGAAAGAAAAATTCTATAAAAAATTTCCCCTGATAATTTATATGCACGTGTGAATATGTATGGGAATTTAATACATACATATATTAGTTAAAGGATTCTTTATTTATTTATTTCTCACACTGTATAATGTACTAACAGCTTAGGGTGGCAAGGTATAAATCGAAAAAGTAAAATTTTAGAAGAGGTTTGTTGTCTTGTAATACTTCGATCTCTTTGACTTTACTTTGTTCACTTAATTAGAAGAACTCTAGATAAAGAAAGACGTATTATATTATTATAGAATAATTAAAATGCTTATGCAATAAATTCTTAACAAAAGTCCTTTTAGAATTTAAAAAGCATTAGCTTACTTACTTACTTACTTTCTCAGTTCAAAATTACGATCATAGGTAGAGTGTTGGCTTATTAAACAAGAGCACACGATTCAAACTTCAACTCAGATATCTCAAACCAATCGACAATTTCTTTCGTAGTCTTTCTCTCAGCAATCTACTGGCAGAAACTCTGAGAATAAAATTTGCATGAAAATTTCTTCAAAAATTTAAGTCGACTTTAAACTGTAGGTCGCTCCACTCATGTATAAAATTAACACACACAACATGGATGATGTCAGAAGCTGGGTCGTCAATCTGACTGAAAGATTGCAATGATCAATTAAGTAAGGAGATATAATTCGATGGCATATCAGAGATTAAGTCACCACAGCTTAATAGGTAGACCTTTGCTTTATTAACCAGTGATTCAAACCGCAACTCAGATATCTCAAGCAAATCGAATTATAAAAAAATATTTTGTTTGTAGTCCTCTGGTAAAAACTCTAAAAGTAAATAAAATTGCAATGAAAACTTTTTCAAAAATCTGTTGTCAAAGTCACCTATAAACTGTAGGCACCCCCGCTCATAAACAAAATTAACACAGACGACGTGGGTGGTGTGAGAAGTTGTACTCTTTACTAATGGGTTGTAATGAATAATTAAGTTAAGGAATAAGGGGCGTAGTCGCCGAAATCTTGTAGGTAGTTTGTTCGCTTATTAGACGTGAGGCCATGGTTCAAAACGAAATATTAAAAAATTTTTCTTCGTCGACTGCCTATCAGCAGATTTCCGGCAAAAGCTCTGAGAGTAAATAAAATTATCATGAAAAAGGTTTTCGAAAATCTGTCGTTCGGAGTCGACGTTAAACTGTAGGTCCCACTACTTATGTATCAACTAAACACACAACATAAGTGGTGTGAGAAGTTAGGTCGTAATCATGGCTAAAGGGTTGCTATGACCAATAATGAATGTATGTATGTAATAAAGGCCGGTGGTCTGACAACGCAGTGGACTGTCGAATATCTTAGATGCACTTTATTGAGTAAAAGATATGTATGCAGTTTACGAATATGCATTGTTTAACAACCAAAGAACGCGCTAAAGGATTTATAAGCTCCTGTACGTGGCAATATATTAAGCATTTCGGGGTGATTATGGTTGTTATGGTCGACTGACGGTGATTAAAGAGACATTTTGCTGAAGCAAACCAATCAGATTAAAGAAGCGGAAACAAGGCAGAAATGCTTCGAGGAAAGCACATGCTCCCAAGAGGGCTACTGAAAAAAAAATTAAGACTTTTTGAATAAACTATTTGAAAACGTCTGGCGAATATCCCGAGTTAGCCGATTCCATGAAGTTCTTAGCAATTGGTTATATTATGTGGCTCGTTATGGGGCATTTTCCACTTGGGATTCTACCTCTATCGATACAAAGACCAACAGACTCAATAATTAAAGCAGATGGATCATTCACAATGCCGTAGAAATGCTGATTGAGTGCTAAAGCAAAAATCTATCAATGCTGAGCTTTCGAACAAAATTTTCTCTTGCCATAAAATTTATTTACCATTCTGTTGCTACATTAACAAGCGAAGATGTTACATGTCGACCTCAGACAACCCAGATGTGATTGTTAAAAACGTTTTTGAATTGGCATGAAATATACGTTTGGGGCACTTAAAAAGCTTGAGATATCATTGGGATGTAGATTTTCGAAAATTTCTCCATTTTTTTTGACGATAAACTGAACGGTAAAGTGTTTCAACACAACAAAATGGCATGAGATACACAACAACAGATCTTAGATTTTTTGCATGATAAATTTCCTGAAGGAGTTATTTCATGCTTTGGAAACGATTTGGCCACCAAAGAAATGCGATTTAATGCCGTTAGTCTAAATTGACTTCGGCAAAGGCCGTTTCGAAAACTAACTCAAAATGATCAACAGCAGCCTTAACAGAGTGGTATCCTTATAATCCTCTTTTGCATACATATCCACATTTTTTATCATCAAATCGAATTAAGGATGCTTTAAACTTTTTCAACTTCTGAACTGGCTTAACATCTCGAAATGTTACACGACTATTGACACACTTAAATGCCAACACCAACAACTCACTCCAAAAACCGAAGTAGTGTTGAAGGATGTACTGAAGGGAAACGTCTTTCCTTTTTTTCTTATTTCTTTCATTGATTCGTGCTGGTGCGTTTTTGTGGTATCCTAAGGGATCGTAAATGCCATACGGTTATTTGGGTGTAAAAGTAAATTTAAGTATCAATGTGTATACACACACACAAATATGTAGGCACGCTCCCCCACATACACACTCAGAGACAAATAAACCACTTAGGCTACAGGGCAGGCATACTTGTGTACGCATTTACAAGAAATAAAAAGAAAGAAGGAAAGAAATGCTTTGTATAGGAATACAGAGTCGGAGATTCAGTAAGTGTGTATGTATGTAAGTGTTTCCTGTTTTACGGTACGTGCGTGTTTAATAGTTTTAAGTGTGTATGTGCTTTTCCTGTTGTTTTTCTTTTATTTCTTTGTAGAGCATGTAATGAATTTTAGATTTCATTTATCAATGAAGAAAATCGTATTCTGTTATATGCCAATAGAAGAACAAGAGGAGTAAAGTAAAAACTGCTGATATTTCGTTTTATTTCTTAATGTTTTATTTATACGTTAATTACATATATAAAAATATGCCTTTCATCTATACTCACCAAAACAGCGAAACAGAGAGGGAATATCGCTGTATTCATATTAAGACATGTTGCTGCAGAATGTTATTGTTGTTGTAGTCATATGCCTCATGTTGTTACCGCTTTTTAAAGTATACAATATCTTGTTATTTGAATTGCGAATTTCTTATTATTTTGGTTTTGTTGAAGTTTTCTTTCTTGCGGATTTCTTTTCTGTAATTTTGGCAATATTGAATACAATGAACCCATTTAGCATTAGTGTCTTAAACAGTCAACATTATTTCGCATTTTAATTTTCTTCCATTCATTGGCTTTATTTAAGAGTTTGAAAACAGCCAAGTTTTTCAAAATCCATACTGTGAAATATTTGAAAAACAATTCCGTTGTTGCTCTTGTTGTGTCTCCGTTTTCAAGTTTTCGCTTTTTCATCAATTTTTTCTTTTCTTTCCTTGTAGCCAAAGCCAAAACTTTGTTTTATTCAACTTCATTTCAGTTCTTTTTTTTAAGTTTCTGGGTGCATCATTGCCTGTTTCCATAGCTTTGTGTTGTTTTATTTTATTTCTTCATCTCTCCTTTTTGGGTTTTTTTTTTTTGATAACGTTCCAGCAGATTAACCATAACTGCGGCATGTTGCGGCTCAATTTGTTGAGCTCATAAACCACGCCTTAATAACCACACCATCAAATATCAAAAGTGTATAAAAAAAAAATTAAAATCAAGGAAATGGAACTGAAATTCGCTAAAGATTTAAATAGAGCCAGGATTTTTATCCTTTATAAATAAACTAAAGCCAAATGTATGTTTCTGTCATTTTCTCTTTTTTAAAAAAGTTTTATTTTTTCTTTTATTTAATGTTTGAATTCGAGTTTGGTTTTTAAACCCGCTTTTTTATTTTCTTACTCTAGTTTGGTTTTAAAATTACGATGCTTTTGAACTTTATATTTATTTTAGAGTGTCAACATTCGTTTTGTAGATTAAAGTAGTTTTTATTTCTTAATCTGTTTGCTTTTCTAGGAAACTTGTCATTAAATTAACACTCGTCAAAAATTTACGGTGGATGTGGCGCTATTCGATTGACCAACATAAAAATTGAAATATTTTTTAATAAATTTTTATTATACAATCATACCGAAAGCTGGACAAGATTTTTTAAATAAAACCATGCCGCCTTAAACAAAATTAAAAAAAATTTTAGATGTTTACGATAGAAAAATCAATTTTTATGTTCGATGCTCTGGTAGACAAGTTGGTAGTGTACTATTCTGCCAGTATGAGGGTTCGCCACAGTAGTCTAGTAGATAGTGTGTTGGCTTATTATAGACGTAAGGCCTCGATTCAAAGCCCAGGTCAGGCATCAAACGAAATACCAAACAATTTTTTCTTCGGCGACTTTCTCTCAGCATATTTCTGGCATATATTCTGAGACTAAATAAAATTTGCTATGAAAAGTTTTTCAAAAATCTGTTGTTTGGAGTCTACTTTGAACTGTAGATCACTTCATGTATAAAATTAACACACACAACATAAGTGGCTGAGGAACTAGGGCATAATCCTGACTGAAGAGTTGTAATGACCAATTATCTATATAAGTATGTATTACCAGGATTATCAGAATGTCTAATGTTTATTTGCATGGATAATCAAAGAAGTGAAAATTTTGAATGCCACAAAGCGAAGATTTCTTGAAGAGGCCCACCATTCACCTGTTAAGCTAAAAGTTTGCAAATAACGCATAAAATATGCTATATTGCTCCAATAGAAGCATAATTAACTGCTACACACTAATATAAGGAAGATTTTTTTCGAATGCAGAAAATGGTTGGTCCTGTAGTATAATATTTGTTCAAACATTAGCTGACATATAAAATGCAGCTTAGCACGCTTTTATTTTTTCCACAAGCCTGTAAGGAGCGTAGGCTCTAAAGAAATGCATTCTATTCTCTTTTATTTGCTACAAACTTCAGTGCATTAAATGCTTTATTGATTTTTGTTGTTTTTACATTCAGAAGTGACATGGTTGTACAGATCTGTTACTTTTAATTCACTTGAATTAAACTGCTTCAAAGCATATCTAATCCATCTTTCTTTTTGTCATGGTATTTCGGTTTGGATTGAGGTTTTAAGAGTTTGTACTCATAGATAAAGTTGATGAAAATTGCTGTGATATTGCAATGAGTTTAGTTTCGCGATTCTCCGACTTAAAGATCAAAGGATTTTGAGCCGCTTTTGAAGATCTTTAGTTTCGTTTTACTCGAAATATTGAATAAGTTTTTCATTGGTTGAAAGAACTTGGCTGATACAAAATGTTATGGAAAGCTAAAACATGAACTATTCTGTGTTAAGTTTTGAAAATTTAATAAAACACAGAAGATTTTCAAATGCGTGTTGGAGTTGCTCTGTGTAGTAAATTGCATAGACTTTGGCAAGCAAGAGATTCCTACCACTAAGCTCGCTTCACGATAAATGAGACCAAGTCTATTTATTCTCTTTTGATCAAAAACATTGATAATCTTTGCAGTGCACCTTGCTCCTACGACTGTATGATCTAATGACTAGTACTCCTTTCAGAATGCACTGACAGCTCTTAACTGCTTCTGGTTACTCTTTACACTAAATTTGGCAATTCTGTTCGAAAGAAATTTTTCCCTAGAACTACATTCCAATTACATCCCAAATTTTAAAAATTAATTCCAATGAATTGAAAGCGTGGTTCATTACTTAGACTATTTATGACGAAATAGCAGTCCTTATTGAGCATAGCCGTATACCATACATACATATGTCCCGTTTATATGTATTGGCATAACCCGATACACAACTCCAGACCTCTAGTCATAAAATGCAAGTATTGCATCTTCCCTTTACATATTAATGACAGAAATACCTAAAAAGAACACGGGATCATTTAAAAATCTTTTCAAATGAAATCACTTTTTGCCTAAAATCACTTGTTTGATTGCAACCCAGCTACGTATATAAGTGCTGTTAGTCTAATCTCCTTTGCTATATATCAGCGCCAAATCTATTGTATTTTGGTACTACAGCGTGGTGGTTATGCTTTACTAGTAGCACTTTCAAGCAAGGATATCGACTTGCTAATAAGAATACATAGTAGTCCAAGCCGCCTTATGACTAATACAGAGGCCAAAATGTATCCAACAATTCTGCTTAAAATACGTTTAACAAAATTGATTAATTTCATTGTAGAGGCATCATTCAAAGCGGCATTATTGTTTGTATTCATTCCAATTATTTAGTATTGCCTTTCTGATTATATTTCTAACATCGTGGGAAGAATCATATGTTTAGTAAATGATAGAGACGAGGCTAATTGCAAGGGAGCCATTGACCACCATACAAAATGTTCGTATTTTTGTCATCGACTTCTGTCATTTTACGAAACTATCAAAATCAGGTTGAAGTCGCCGTACTCTAGTAGGGAGGATGTTGACTTTTTAGACGTGACAGGCATCTCCTATAAAATGAAATACAAAAAATATTTCTTCGGTGACTTCCTCTCAGCATATTTCTGACAAAAACTCCGAGAGTAAATAAAATTGCCATGAAAAGTTTCTCAAAAATCTATTGTTCGAAGTGGACTTTAAACTGTAGGTCCCGCCACTCAAGTACACAATTAACACACACAACATAAGTGGTGTGAGAGGCTAGGTCGTAATCCTGACTGAAGGGTTGCTGTACTTACTGTATCAATTCTTTTTCGAATTATTTTCATCCCAAATTTTATTGCTTGCTTAACATTAAAAAATATAATTTATTTACTTCAACCTGTTTAATGTTCAGTGAAACCCAATATTCCATGAAATTAATAGAAATTTTGAAATATTTTCATTATCATTTTTAACATTTCAATAACTTTTAATTACTTTCACAAAAGTTTCGTTATTTATTTCCTTGCCAGTAATTTTATGAATATTTGAAAATTTTTATTCTCTGTTAAGTTAATTGTAAGAGACGTGCAAATATTTAACAAGACAAGCGAATATCTTATGCTTAGCAGCGCATAATCTCTTGCGTATCAAGAGTCAACAAATTTTTTTCTTATTCACTGTATATCCTGAAAAATTATATGAAAGCAAACAAAAAAACGAAAACACCAAAAACATCGCATAATCAGATTTCCTCCTATTTCTGCTACATGATCATGTTTAAATTAAGCTAATGAACTACATACGATGGCAATGACGATGACATCGACAAAAACCCAAGGAAGACAAAGAACACTTCCTCTCTCTCCCTAAACAAAAAAACAAAAAAGGGATACACATGACTGGATTCGAAAACTTAGTTATATACGGTACGGATGTGTATCTGTGTTCCCTTTTTTGGGGTGTTTAAATAGATGCAAGTGGGCGTTGGGAAAATACTGCGAATGTAAAAATAAGAAAACATGTTTTTTGCATGTAACAAATCTGCGAAAAAGAATACGTTTATAAAATGCCGGTAACAATTCAACTGTTTTACTTCAAAATCAACAGTGGAAGGGAGAAGGGAGAGGGAGGGTGTTGAAAGAACAAACAAGCCTAATAGCAAGTAAAACAAACAACACACACCCACCCAACAACAACAACAAGGACTAACGCAAGCAGTTAAGACAGCTTCAGTAACATAACAAACGAACACCATAAGCATCTAATTGAACCGAACTCCTCCAGTATGAAATAACAAATCAAAGAAAACTTTAAGGCAGTTTTTCTTTTCTTTTCTTCCTTTTGGTTCTTGTATTGCTTACTACTGCCGAAATATAAATTTCAACAGACAACAGCTGATGTTAAACAGAATAAAAAGAGAATTTTAAAATTTAAAGCAAAGAAAAAACAGATTTTTTGTCGTCTAAGTAAATAAGCGACAAAGATAGTATGGAATACATACCATGTGTGGTTATATACATACATTTTATATAAGCTTTTTATATAATTCGAGAATATTTTTCCTTTTATTTTGTAAATCACAATAACTTGCATAACCAACACCATGTGTTTTAGGCCATTAAAAAGTTTTTGGAAAAATACTTCATCCTTTTTTCTTCTCTCTCACCAATACTATACACTCATGTGGTAGTCAATGTAGTGTCTCTAGTGTGTGCAATAGTAAAAATACATGTAAAGAAATAAAATAAAAAGGAAGCACAAATAAAGATGAATTTAATTCGATAAATTCAAACAAAAGTACTTGAATTCTTCAAATCTTTTTATCAACATTTTAAAAGTAATGCTAACAAGGATAATTGAATCCCCATAATCAATACATTTGAAATTCTTTTAATATCTCTGTTTTTAAATGTCTCCTTTGAAATCTTTTTTATATGACTTCTTAGATTAAAAAAATGACGTGAATTGTAAAATTTCGCAGTTACATTCGACTTTTAGGTTAGGTGTGGTTAGCGCGTAGCTTTTCCGTTCACAGACAAGTTAACTCTGTGGCCCATATGGTCCCTTGTGGTACCTAGTGAGGTAAGCCCCCTTGTCATGTGCGTTAGTGCTGTATTTGGACTTCAAACGTTCTGTCACCCAAAAATATATGACGTCTGTTCTGAAGGGCAGGGCACTTGCATAAAAGGTGTTGTACCGATTCCATTTCCTTTACAACATGGCAGCTTCTGTAGTAATCGCGGTGGGGCAGACCGAGACTGTCAGCGAAACTGCCAATAGCGCAGTGTTCCGTTAGAATTCCTATTAGAATGCGAATCATTCCCTTGTCGAAATCAAGTAGTACCTTGGTTTTCCTGCTGTCGACTGCTAGACACAGGAGTTTTGACATTCAGCAACCAGGTATCTTGGACCACCCACAGTTTGTTGAATTCCATGCTGTTATTTCCAATTTAGAACAGTATCGCTGTAGTATCGCGCATATATCCCACCTGTCGTCTCTTCCTTATACATCTCCAGTCCCTTTCTTGCCAGTTCGTTCGCATTTTCATTTCCCTCTATACCACAGTGGCCCGAGTACATGTAGAGAGTACTTGCAACTTCTGACGCCCTTTGATTTAACGAGATAGTATCCCAGCGCTTTATGCTTGCCTGTCAACACATATGATCAAATTCGAAGGAAGTAGATCCCCAATTTCAACCATATGTGCAGATTGTTCAAGAGTAAAAATCTCCGCCTGAAATACGCTAGTCTTGCTACGTAATCTGTACGACCCGTTCAGTACCAGTTTATCAGAATAGACCTCAGATTCAATTCCACATTCCATTTTCAAGCGATTGTTATATCATCGTTCCCGATAACTGCTTCAGCAACCCATTCTTCCCGCGTGGGAGTGTGAGTTTCGTATGTTCGTCTGAACACAACTACCACAACTACTTGTGTTTCGGTTCTACTTCGATTTTTAATTATTTATTTTTGTATGTTAATACACTCGTCTCTAACATATGTTCACAGTTTTAGCTGTATAGCATGCATAGTTTGTTTGTGAAAGGCAACAAATAACACAAGTGTTTTGCGTGCTTGGCGTTTTTCTGCTATCGAAAAAATGGATCATAGAAGTTGCATCTAATTTTGGAATTAAGTGTTCATAAACACTTGAATTGTTGACGTCATACAACAATTCCTGAGCGATGGTCAATGCCATGACTAGGTGCCCCTGGCACACCAGTCGATCGCAATATCCAATACTTTAATGAACATTATTGATGCCAAGAACCAACTCTGCTTTTCAACGCCTGCAGTGGTAAGATAGCCTCTTAATAAACTTGCATGCTGGACTCTGTAAATAGCACCTCATAACTGTTCTTTATTAGACTGAACAATTTTTACGATATTCCTCTAGCCTCCACTAGAGTCTTTCCTCTTCGAGTACAATTACCAATCTACAAAAACATGTTCCCGAGTTGCACTCCAGCTACTGCCCTGTAATAATTCGCATATTCTCGATAATTTAGGCAAAAGTCCAGTTTGTGTTTGTATTTAATTAGATTTAAAATATTTTGTATTATTTGCACCCCACATAGGCCAGACTAAATGACTACATTATATAAAATATACGTACGTATACTTTTAGAAATCCATCTATTTTTACTCGATTCATTTAACAAAAATAAAAATGCAAAAAACACTCTACACAGCCTGCACTTATAAAAGCAAGTTTATTTATACGTAGCGTCGCAGCGTTATTGTATTTCCTATAAATAAACCCCAGACTTGCACTTACGTTGTATGTATTTAACATAAATAAATATTTTTATATTGTTGCTGCTGCTGTTGTTGTTGTTGCTGTTGATGGCTTTGTCTCAAAATAATGTCCTTGTATTGGGTCACCCAACCTCAACATTTAAACATGGCATTATAAACACCTGAACATGTCGTCATCGTATATTTTTTTTTCTTTTAGATTTTTTTTTTCCTTATTTTCTATTCGTAGTATAAAAATTTTGTTTTTTATTTTCATTTTGTTTCATATTTTTCTTCATCACTTTAAAACTGAAAAATAAAATAAAGACATAGAAACAGAGAAGCAAGAGAGGAAATAGGAGGAGGCAATAGTAAAAGATGTGGGTGTAGATTTTTTAAACGCCCATATTTAAAATCTTTAAGTACAGGGTATGAACGTGTACAAATACTAATACATTTAACATCACGTGTATAATGTAGGAGGCACATATACACACTCACATGCAGACACATATGTTTGTACACCAATACGCATTCATGCTTTAATGTTTCATAAAATATTTTGAAATTGTATCGCTTAAAATACATACGTGAGTGTATTGTTAAGTTATTGTCATTCTGACTTCAAGATTATAGAGTAACGACTGAGATTAGTTTGATTAGATTTGATTAAAGGTTAGCAGCGGTATAATCATGGTTTAAGGGTTCTAACTAACTGATGCCTTTGAGGGCTCCTTAATACTACATACAGACACACATAATTGGTCATTACAATCCTTCAGTCAGGATTACTACCTAGCTACTCGCACCACTCATATTGTGTGTGTTAATTTTAGGTGGAGGGAACAACAGTTTAAACGACACATTTTTTTAAAAACTTTTCGTGGCAGTTTCCATTTACTCTCAGAGTTTTTGTCAGAAATCTGCTGAGAGGAAGTCGCCGAAGAAATATTTTTTTCATGTTTCGTTTTGATGTCTGACTTGAGTTTGAACCTTAGATGTAATAAGCGAACACACTACCTACTAGACTACGGCGACTTCAAGTACTTGTGAGCCTCAATTGAGAATTTAAAAATTAAATTAAAAATTCGGGGCTTATCCAATATCTTTCTGTCAAATGGCAATTAATGCAACAGCGCCTATATACGCCAGGCGCTAGCATGGTTTCATATTGTAAGGTAGACATTACTTGAATACCTTTTCACCAAGAATTGTTCCCAACTGAAGAGACAAATAGCTGACAAAGGTTACAAAATTACAGGAAGAAAACTTGTAATTTAGGCATTAAACCTAGTGATTAACCACACACTAGGGGAAATTGCGAACATACTCTGATACTATCCAGATATGGAGAAAACCACGAGCCTGTAAATATGATCATGATGGCTCGTACAGGGCACTCTGTTTAACTGTAGTATACGTGTAGGCAAAAAAGCGAATCCAGGGTATGTAGGGAGATTATCTACATGTGGTTCCAGTATTTTATGTGTAGAGTTCTGCAAAACTTCTCTTTCCAAAAAGATGTGGATTGCAAAGGATGAAGAACATATGTACAGAAGATATACTCCTTTTATATTTACGTGGCTAACACATCTCATTTTGTTAGCGCAGATATAGGTACCAAGCATACCGTAAAATCTTCGAAAATAACTGAACAAACAGTTGCTAGGCTTCAGGAGAAACATTTTGAAGTAAAACAGCTGAGTTAAAAGATGATTTGCTCATAAGAGTCTATACAAAATTGGCCCAAAGAAGAAATAACAGGAATTAAATAGGAAAAGTTCTCATGAACCGCCCGAAACAGTAATTAGCAAAGCACTGCGGCCAATTATATCAAATCGATTAGACTTGCTAACAACCCCATAATCCCTTCAAACTGCTAATGTTTAACTTCTCACGCCTACAACGTATTGTAGAGAAGAACATACATTTCTGCAGCATATGTGAATATGTTATTTTTTATTTTATTTTACGTTTTAAGAAGCAGAATAAAAAGTTATTCAGGTGTATGAGCGTTAAAGTTAGCCGGTATATGTATGTATATTCACTAAGTACATACTTCTCTTACTCTTGCACTCTCTTTCTAAAACTTTGTTACTCGGTTTGTGTAATACAATCAAAATGTATGTTAGAGTAACTATTTTTGCAAGTACACATGTACAGAGTAGGCATACATCATGACTAGCCGGCTGGATGGGCCGATGACTGACTTGTTTTATTTCTTTTTTATTTTTATTTTCTTCTTTTAAATTACGAATGTGTTTAAATAGGTGTGTGTGTGAAAGTGTGTAATGTAATCGTTAGAGTATAGGTGAATGGCTGGCTGGCTTGCTGGCTGGCTGGCTTGCTGGCTGGCTGGCTTGCTGGCTGGCTGGCTAGATGGATGAATGGTTGGCTTCTTGTGTTGTTGAGTGGTTGATGGTGCAGTATGTTAAAGGTGTTTGACATTATAAAATACCTTAGGCACTCTCGTACACACATACACATATTTAAGTGCGTATGCTTTTATGAAAGAGAAGGTAAGAGAGAGATAGAGAGAGAGCGAATATACGACTTAAGAGCTGTATAATATAAGGCAGTATAGAGTAGAGTACATTGCACGTTTTGTAGAAGTAAACACCAGTAGCACGATTTTTCTGTTGACAACATTAATAACAATGTTGGTTTGATTATGGATTTTACGTATAGAGGAATAGTGAAAAATGCATGACTAGAAATTAGAGGAGGTACCAGGGGTTTTATTAGGTGATTTGTTAGTGTAAGTCTAAGTCAGTATGGCACATTAAATATTTTTTTATCTTTTCTCTCTCTCTCTCTCTCTCCCTCTCTCTCTGTTGTTGTTGTTGTTTTATTTTTATTGTTTTCTACTATTCTGGAAAATATTTATAAACAAATACTCGTAAGTCTTGTTATTCTCCATCTTTCTAGTTTTACATGCGAACAACCTACATATATACATACATACATGTAAAGTATTTTATGTTGTTTACTTTTATTTCATTGTTTGTTTACAACAAATACTCGTAGTCATAAAAAAAGCTTTAAAAAGATTCTCGTATTTTTATTTTTATTTTTATTACCGGCAAATTTTTATTTTCTTCAAGTCTGTCACGTGCTCTCAGAATACTTTTTTTTAAGCTGAGGAAAAAAAATTTAAATAAATTGTCTAGAAACATGTTTAAGTTATAAAAAAAAAACATATAACAACTGTTGTTGCTACTGCTACTGCTATTGCTACTAGGTTAGGTAACAGTCCTTAAAAATATGCTGCAAGGGTGCGTTGCTAAATTGAGAGTGTGTATGTTGTATGACGTACGTGTGTATAGAACAGGAAATGTTTTATAGAAAATAAATTAATTTGTACGAATTGCTCTTATACACTTTTATACACTCTCTTCTACTCTATACATACATACATACATACATACATACTTGCCTTAAGTACATACACATAAAGGGGACTGCTTTGTTTTTATAAAAGTGTAATAAAGTGGTCATTTAAAGGAGTAAAAGGTTTGTGCGAAACGTTAATAAATTGTTTGAAATCTAATGAAAATTTTAAATATTTACATCAGTATTTCACCGGCTGTAACGAAGCTCATTTTTCATTTTATTGTGTATACAACATAGGCAGAGAAATTGAAGGGATCTGTTGTCGTAGAAAAATTTAATTAAGCCAAAAGTTATTACAGGCTTAATTAAACAAGAAATTATGTCTTTGTTAAAAAGAAATGGATGTGGCATTTACAGGCATATAAATCATATATAACAGAATATGTATCAAAGTCATGTGAAGTTATTTCTTACTTGTGGGTTCAACGAGTGTTTGAAAAGTATATGAAAATTTAAGAGGCTTTAATTCCCTTCTAACTAATCAATACCGGAAGCCCTATCGCTCACTGAATCTTAGAAAGGAGAACATCTAAAACAAATATTGCAGTAATGCCAGGCAGCCTCTGCTGTTAGTAAAGAGTACCTGTGAACTAGTGCCTAGTGTCACAACATCATAAATTTTCACATTTTCTAATTGGTAGCGTATTGGCTTATTAGATGTGAGGCCACGGTCCATAACCCAGATCAGACATCTAGAACGAAACGAAATATGAAAAAAAAATTTTAGGCGACTTTCTCTCAGTAGGGCAGCCCTTGCGATGACCAATTTCTTCCTCTTCCCTGGTTTCGGTAGAGCTTGGTCAGTACAGGGACTGCGTTCACCTGTGGCGTCACAACAGGCCGCTGTGTGTGGCAAAAACTCTAAAATTGCCATGAAAATTTTCTCAAAAAATTTCTGCCGAAAAAACTCGGAGAGTAAATAAAAAGTTTCTCAAAAATCTGTCGTTCGGAATCGACTTTAAATTGTAAATCCCGCCGTTCATTTATAAAATTAGCACACACAGCACAAGTGGTGTGAGAAACTAGGATATAATCCTGACTGAAGGACTGTAATGCCCCATTATGTATGTATGTATTGCAGTAGTTTTAAAATTAGTTAACTTAGAAGAAGTGCAAGTATATGCCAACGATGTAATCAGGCTAAGTATGTAGCGATAGAGTCTAAGTCGGAGGGTGAGGAATCATACTCCATAGATTTGAGTTGATGAGAGATTACAGATATAGCTTCGTACCCTAGTTCGTACCTAGAAGTTCGCAATTCCCAAGAAGTTTAAATGTCAAAAAATTGACTTACAACGTTTGGAAATGGAATACATGATTGGCATAATCTTTATCTACACAATGGAATGAAGGTGAATTTCTATCCAAGAAGAATAGAGACGATATGTAGTAGTTTTTTAACGTAGCCAATAAACAGTAAAGCAGCAAACAGCAGAGGAAATCCGCAAGGCGTATATGGCAGTACAGCCCGTAGAAGAAAGTAAGGTAAGAGCAGTCAGGACAGTAACAACAGATTCTAATTTTGGGAGAAGTCAACTGAAAAATATAGGGAGATAGAAACTGATGCTAGCCTTTTAGTTGACGTTTGGGACATCTAAAAATTCATGGTTTTATTTACCCATCATCGTACAATTTAATAACGTTGAATATTGTTAACAAAAAAATGCCAACTTTGCGCTCTAAAAACGTGAGGTGTTGTGTCGTAGGTTTAACTTTGAGGGTTATTAGTTAATTGGCAGGTAAGTGTGATCGTTTACATGTTAGTAACTTCAGCAGAAGCCGTCACGGTCTAATAGGTAGTGTGTTGGCTTATTAGACGTGAGGCCTCGGTTCAAATCCCAGGTCAGGCATCTCCAACTAAACGAAATATGAAAAATATTCCTTTGGCGACTTCCTCTCAGCAGATTTCTAGCAAAAAAATCTGAGAGTAAATAAAATGAAAAGTTTCTCAAAAATTGTATAAAAATTAACGCACACAACATAAGTGGTGTGATGGTGGTGTAATCCTGACTAAAAGGTTATAATGACCAATTATGTATATGTACATATGTAACTTCAGCAGATGTGTAAATTATTATATCCAATTTTCGATGGCAACTTCTCCGATTAGATTTACCCTTCTTCAATCACTACTTACTTACATAACTGGCAATTAACAACCCGATCAACGGATTTTGGCCTGTCTTAGCATATCCTTCCAGGCGCCTCTGCTTCATACGCACCTACGCCAGTTGGTAACTCCAATTGATGACAGGGCTTCCTCGATTTGGTCCTTCCAAAGCAAACAACTTCGTCTTCTTCCTCGACTTTCGCAGATCCCCGCATCAAATATCCATCTCAACGGAGCATTCTCCTCCATTCGAACGACATGGCCGAGCCAGTGCAGCCACTGGATGTTAATACCCTGCACAACGTTGAGCAGCTCATACAGCTCGGACACGGAAATCACCGCCAACTCGCACTGGACCGAAGATCTTACGGAGGACAATTACTAGACTTATTAATCTTTCGGGCTGGCCACGGTAGTAATGCTTTAATACCTATTGCTGATAGTAGTTGCAGATACCGGTTTGTTGGGTCATTTTGGACCATCGCTTATACGTGCTCAACTGAAATTTAACATCAACGAAGCTGCCCTACAATTCTATCCTAAACCTGCAGTTAAAAGGTTCGTGAACGTATGTGTTCCAACAGAGAATTATGCCATCAATGTTGATGTATATTAGACAATTTTGTTAATTTTTTCACTAGAAATTAATCCTTTAATATGGGTATTTACGTTGTTTAAATGTGCTAATAACCCATACTCCACCAACTAAAGGCCTTGATATGTTTACCCTCCAGCGATTTCACTTTATTGTCCTGTTAAAACACGTAAAAATTCGATATGTTTACATTTAACGTGTAAATTTTCTTGTTAACAGTCCATCCTTTCTGTTTATTTTTTTCTTTGTTCTTCATCCTTGATGATTTCAATTATACCGTCATACCTATCTTTAGTCGCACAACTCAAGTGACAATATTGACGAAGTGCTGTCATTATGTATTCACTTGAAGTGAATTGTCATTACAACCGAAAAACATACATTAACACACATAAACGGGAAAAGATACATAGACTTTCAGCAAAAAAAAGAAGAAATACAACAGCAACAAAGCAAAAAATCATTGTAAACTTTAAAGATGCCTCTTGATGCTGGTATATGAATGAGAAAGTGATGAAAAGGCGTCAGGTATTTATTGAGTGACAAACATGCCACGAACACAACCTTTACAAGCTGGTATGAAAAGAGACATACGCATACACACCATAAAAAATTAACGAAAGACGTGTTTCACATTTAAGAAAAACAAATATACACTTACATACACGGTTATTGTGTTTTAAAAGTGTGTTTGAAACGTTTATTGCTTGAAGGAAAAGATAACAATGAAGTCCAGGCAATCCTTTGAATATTTTTCTTGAAACAATTTAATTCAATTAAATTTTTTAAATAATTTTTTTTTAGTAAATTTTATATCTTTCTTAATTGATTTTGTGATGTTAATGCACACATCATAGCGGGGACATTTAATCATAACGACCTCCACAGCGTATGAGTATTAAAAATATTAATCATACGCCATGGAAAGCAAACAAATGAAGTAATTTTCACTATTTTTTGTATTTTTCTTATTTTCTATTATTTTTTTATTATTAACTTTTGGTGACATATATGTATTCTTTTATTAAATTTCATATCATATTCATGGTAAATAATACTAATTTTTTCTTCCAATAAAAACCATAAAACGTCGTTTAATTTGTTTTCGTATACTGTGCAATAACTGCCATTAAATTTTATGTTTCTCGAAATGAAATGAATTCGTACGGCCATTAATAAAGTTATAAATAATAAAAATAATCATAAAATATCAATGAAGCAGAAGACACACGACCACTGCTAGCTACATACTTAATATTAAACATTAAAAATAGTTCGTTAGTTTGAAATAAACATAGGGAAAGTTAAGATAAGGAGAGGAGATATATGCCACATACACAAATAAATCGTATATAATGAGTTTGTTAGACCAATTATTAATAAGTCTTTATGTATTCTAAAATAAAATATCGACAGATCTTTGCCTATTCTAATGCAATGTGTTAATCAGCAGGGTACAACACCGTTTTTAACTCCACGCTTTTGAATATTTGCTGGATTCTGTTGTTATGAGCTACAGAAGTTATGGTACAGATATGTAGAACGTATTTTGAATTTTCGAAACTTTTTGTAACATTGAACTTCACATAAGACAAAAATAACATCGCGATATAAATTCGATAGGCGGCTTAATATCCGATTTGAAGTAATCTAGAAATGCATTGAAGTCGCCGTAGTCTAGTAGGTATGTTAGTTTATTAAATAGGAGACCTCGGTACAAACCTCAGGTCGGAGATCTGCAACAGAACGACATATAAAAGAAATATATCTTCGGCAATAGATTTCTGGTAAAAATTCTGAGAGTAAATAAAACCCGTTCGGAATCGATTTTAAATTGTAGGTCATAGGTTTCATGAAAAGCATTAAATTAAACTGTAGATAATTAAAACTGTAGATGCTGTTGGACTGTCCACTGGGCTTTTTCAGTATGGAATCATCTCTGTGCACAATTCGAACCTCCCTAAAGAAGAAGTCTCGGTTTACGTCATGAACGTTCGGCTTCATGAACATTCATCAGACTGTTTACCGTGCCATAGAAAAGACAAGGCAAAGCAGGCGAGTGAGTTAGTGAAGTTCAGTCAGTCTTGTGTGATGACGCGGTGCGTTTGAAGAGAGTAATCGTGGTTTGAAAATCTCCGTTGCAAAGATCTGTCGAATAATTGTTTAGTGATTGTTATTGTTTATACAAAGGGTATAAACAGGAATAACAATGAAAAGCAATTGTTGTTGTTTACATCAAGTTGTGAACAGTAGCACACAGAATTGTGCGAATAATAAAGCATTTTAATTAAAACTAAACACAAATTTGTTTTGATTTTATTTGCAATCTACGACCTCATATTTTAAACGTTTTGAATGGTAAAAACGTAGCAATATTACTAACAAGACTCGCAGAATATTCATTAAGGTAACGTCTACTAAACAAATTAGACTTTGCAGTATAATATTTACTGTTACAATATGTTCCCTGAAAGTATGTCTGTCAGAACTGATCGACACCAAACGAAGCTCTTTACAAGCTTACAATGTACTCTACTTAACACCATGATGGAAACATTATTAAGAATAACCTTAGAAAACACGATTGGGATAATCTGTTATATGTTTCTTACATGTGACAAGTAACTGCTACGCTTTTGAGAATGCTAAAAACTTTTTAGTGATGAAAAAGTCGAAAACAATCCATTAAGGAACCAACTATACAAATACATCAAACCATGTAAAACCATGTAAAGTAAAATCTTGGCTGGGATATGATGCAAGAACATATGAAACAAGACAAATATTCGATATCAAGATACCAGACCAACAAAAGAGAGTAAGACCAAATCTCTTTTAATCCTTCGTCAGTGAGATGGCTAATCGTAAGATTTGCAAGAAATTGTTGAGGTTATATGATCGTCGCGCGTGGACTATCTACATCGTATACGTCTACACAAAATCGCCTCTACTGGGTTTCAGACCACTGTGGCAAAGATAGAAACGAGAAAGCAGACGTACTGGCATGGAAAAGATCGGAAATGTCTGAGGACGAGATGATGGAGGGGATATATGTGCCTCTAAAGAAATACTTTTCCAAACTAAAAACAGCAGTACGGAATTCTACAAACCGTAAGTGGTCCAACTTATCTGGTTGCAGAATTTAAAAATTGCTGTGTACAACGTGCGAATCAGGGAACTACATGTTTTCGATAAGAAAATGGTTCGCATTCTAAAAGGTTACTGCACTATTGGCAGTTTTCTGACAATCTCGATCTGCCCCACCAGGATTACTGCAGAAACTACCATGATGTGGAGGAATCGGAATTGGCGCCACATCTTTTATGCATGTGCACTTAAGAACAGACGTCATCGGTTTTTGGGTGACAAAACGTTTGAAGATCTGCGAATGATGACGAAAAAGCTAAGGGAACTGGCTGGTATGATACGGAACTCGGAGTGGTTCAAACTCACCACTAACGGATCGTGAGAAGGGGCTTATACTGGGTAATATAATCTGCCATATGTCCACCGAGTGAACTTGCCTGTGAACCTATATGATCGTCAAGAATGAAAGACATTTTATTGATTTGGGATCGGTTAAGGGATAACGAAAAAGTCTGCCATAAAATCTTACCGAACCAAAAAGAATAATTTTCTGCTCGCCCGTATAATTAGATATGATTTACCCATAACTATAACCACTTATTTGGAATCAAATTCACTACAGCAATAGTTTCATTGATGTTTTCTATAGATTTTATAAAATTAATGCGGATTTTGTCACTTTTATTATTTACTTCATACATTTACATACATCACGCCAACCGCAAAATATTAAAAATTATGTGTGTCAGTTTTTGAGGGCGTTTGTAATGTATTTTCCTTAAATGGTAATATTTGCGTCTGCATCATTATGTTACCAATTGTCTACTTCTATATTATGAAATTAAATTTTAGTTAACATGTGTATTTTTTGCAATTTTTTTAATTAAATAACATTTAGAACAGATAACGACTAGAATTGCGTTAATTTCTCTAAAAAAAATTCATGATCGTAGCACAAAAATTAAAACAAATTTCAAGTGTGTTATTTACTAAAAAGTAGTTTTCTTTTTCAATTTGCTTGTGCACTTCAACTGTTTACTTGTTATATTTGTCAGACTTGCCATATTTGTTGGAGTTATTCGCTAATATACATACATGTTATGATACGTCTTTAACAATTGCTTTAATATTTGTTGAATCACCATGCAAGCACACACATACACACATTTTCTCCAGCTTTACCACTCGATCTCTCACTATTTATGTCACACAAATGACACACACTAAAAACGGTTTAGATCTCCGACAATACCATCAAAAACTACAATGATGATGGTGATGTTCATGTCAATGATTAACATCCTGCATGCAATTTCACTAATACATGAACACATTTTCACACTCTTACCTACAAGATATTTATTATTTTACTATTTTAGTTGCTCTTCTCCTGGCATACATTCCACCATGTTAATAGATTGTTGACATTTTTTGTATTCCTGTTATGCACTCAACGTAACACTTTGCTGTTAACATATATGCATGTATGCAGAGGAGACATCTCTTTTAATATGTGTACAAAAGTGTTAGTATGCGTTAGTTTATCTTTTTTTATTTTTCTTTGTTTTTGTTCAGCTCATTTACAAAATTGTTCCTCTTTTATGACAGTGTGTTGTTAATTTGTTTCATTTTTTTATTACAACATTATGGTGTTATACCGTTGGATGAGTCTATGCCTGTCAATGTCTGTATGTAACGACTAACGAACACAATTTTAACTACAGTGCGTACAAAGTGGAAAATTTCTTTCTTTGTAGTATAAAGATGAAACCATGATTTTTGTGGTCGCTTAGTCTGGAGAATATTGAGTTAGATGACCAGGTCTCGAGAGTTCAAAGCTCATTTTTGAAATCTTGAAAGAGAGAAGTATGAAATCTGATAGTAAATTAATTGTCACAAAAAGTTTCACAGATCTGTCGTTCAGATTTCGTATTAAATTCTAGATCCCACAACACAGAGACAAAATGAAGGCATACAACGTGTGCCATGTGAGAAGCCTGGCCATAGCCTTAACTCAGGTCTTCTGACCGCTGCTTAGAGCATTCCGGTATTGGTCAAGATATAAAATGCACACTTTATTCCAACAGTTTCGTTAAGCGAGGATCCCTTAAAATTATATTTACATGCATACATACATAACTGGACCTTACAACTCTTCAATCAGTATTACGACCTTGAATCTCACACCACTTTTGTCGTGTGCATTAATTTTAAACATGGGTGACGGGACCTACAGTTTAAAGTCGTCTCCTAATGACAGATTTTTGAGAAACTTTTTCATTCCAATTTCATTTGTTCAGAGTTTTTCCAGAAATCTGCTGAGATAAAGTCGCCCAAGAAATATTTTTCTATATTTCATCTTGTTTGAAATGTCTGATCTGGGGGTTTGAACCGTGGTCTCACTAGCTACTAGGCTACTACTTAACTAAATTACATTTTATAAAAGAAAGTCCAGGCGATAGCTGAAGGCATTCAGTTCATAAGTAGTGCTGATAAGAGTTTATTTTAGAAAAGATTATCGGACTTCGGAGTTAACATCTCCCACATATCTCAGTCCTAAAATTAAGCAACAAATTTCTTCAAAATCCTAATGACATGAAAGTAATGACATGGAAACTACTTTCCGTGCTGCTATTTAACGACTATAAAATTCCTATATACGATGTACGTATAATTGTTTATGAGTTAGAAATCAATTTTACAACAAATTATAGTTTTAAGCTGAAAAAATTCTATCCTTTGTACTAAGAATTGCTTTCATTATTGCTCTTCTCTCTTTGTAAAGAAAAAAGATGATTTTTTTCTAAATCTCTAACAAATTAGTCTTTATATATGTATTTAATGTCACTTATATGTGTGTTAGAAGAAGAAAAAATGATTATACACAGACACACGTATAGTAGTACACTCTTAAAATATGTAACTGTTTCAAACTCATTTATTGAGAAAAATAAATTGGTTGTGAGCGTAACACAGCGCTATTTTATTATAATTTTATATGAGAAAATTTAATAATACATACTCACTTAAACACACTCACACATACAACTGCAAATGTACTTCAACATATACATGTATACACATTCACTTTGTTACGAAGTGGCAAATTTATGTTAAGGATGAGTTTTGTATTAGTGTAGATATATATGTATGTATGTATGAGTGTGAATACGTATTTATTATTGTCCTATTTTGTTAGAATATTTGTAAGAAAATTAATATTTGTGTCATTTTGTGGGTTAATAAGACGACATTAACAACATGTTATTTGCAGCATGTTTATAAATCTCAGTTGCTTAATGTACATACATACATACATACATACATACATGTATACATATGTATACCGTGGCAATCTCATGCATTCATGTATTCACATTAATGCGATGACTACTACTGCTTAAATATACAAGTATACATACATATATACGTACATAGATATAAAGGGCTCTATAAAAAATACTCTTTATTATGGATATAAACATAAAAGAGTTCGTATATGTATATGCACTCATGTGTGTGTGTATGTATGTGTTCGTTAATGTAATGTACTCTTTGACTTAATTATGTTTAAATTTATTGACTTTTTTATGGTGACAGTTGCCGTCATAATTTGTTTTGTTTTTTGGTTTCCTTTGCTTTCACCTTCTTCTCCATTTTTTTTTATTGAATCCGAAGCTTTTAATAAAGTTTCGTTTTTCGAAGAGATTTTTTGTTCAACCATAATTTCAGTTATTAATTTAATTAATTTTTTAATTGAAACATTTAACTTTTAAACTAAAAAATGTTGTACAGATTGACCGAAATTCAATATATTGTGAGATTTAAGTCAACTATATTACATAGAGACGTTTGGGAGAAAAGGGCAAGAATGAAATAAAATTGTAGACTAACTTTGTGCACCCAAAAGTGGTTACCCTAGGCATCGAAGCACAGCGCCACTTTGGCGATGTTTAGTATTTATTTAACTAGAAATCCTTGCCTTAGTTGTTATCATTTTGGAATTTTTAAAATATTTAAGATTTAATTATTGAGAACCGCAAAATTTCCTTGCTTCTTAAAACCTTATTTTCTTATAACCTCCTATCTCCGTTCCTGTCATTCATTATGCATGTCTTTTAAAGCTCTTTTTCGTTTCTTTTGTGGAAAATAGCAGAATTATAAAACATCTCCACAATATAATTCCTATTACTTTGCTTTTTTTTCAATTCCTTTAATAAAGCTTGTTCAGCTCAGCCAGTGATTGATCAATTGTAACATGTCTTTAAGTGATAATAAAGCAATCTGTTGTTTCTTTGATGTCGCCGTACTCTAGTAGGTAATGTGTTGGCTTATTAGACGTAAAGCCAGGGTTCAAACCCCAGGCCAGACATCAAAGAAAATTCAAAAAGTATTTCTTCGGCGACTTCCTCTCAGCAGATTTCTTGCAAAAACTCTGAGAGTAAATAAAATTGCCATGAAAGGTTTCTCAAAAATCTGTCGTTCGGAGTCAACTTTAAACTGTAGGTCCCGCCACTCATGTATAAAATTGACGCACACTACATAAGTGGTGTGAGAAAACTAGGTCGTAATCCTGACCGAAGGGTTGTAATGTCCAATCATGTATGTGTTGTTTCCTTAAAATGTTTCATTGAGCATTAATCTGGCTCTGATTAGGTTGGATTTTTGTTGCGTTTACTTTCCCTCTATTTTTGTTATTAAATATATTTACCTTCATTCACATTCAAATCTGGATTGCTAGGAGTTGTAACAAAAAATTAAATTCGAATACATTGAACAAAGAAAAAAGTCAGTATTTCACCAAGAAACTTGCGTTCTTAATAACCCTCCCTGGCACAATACTTATCATTCTCAATCTTTTTAACACACGATTATAATTAGGGCATCTCGTGTGTAATTTATAACGAATTAATTTTACTTTCATTTTTAAATGCTAATTTTAATAGTTGCTCTTAGGTTTACAAATAGGAACACGATATTTCATTTCATATGCAAGTACACAAGCTGTATTCGCTATTAGAATCTATTTCAGAAAACTGTCTTTAAAACTAGACATACAACCTAAAAATTTACATGAAGTCAAGCTTAAGATTCAACTTGAAATTTTTTTAGAACATCATTGCTTTAAAATTTAACAATTTTTGAACACAAAGTGATGTATCCATTAGCTGTTTCTGTTTTTTTTTGCAAATTCTTGGTTTTTGTTCTTTATCCTTTTTGTGTTTCCTTCTTCTATTCAATTAATTTTTTTTCCTTTTTGGCGTTACCCAGAATTGAAAATGTAAACCAATGAATTAAAAGAAGAATGAAATATCAAGACAAAGTTGTGGAGAGTTCATTAATCGGAAAAGTAAGCAAGTCATTTAGACAGCTTGTCAGTGCATCAGTATGAGCAAACAAAAAAAAAATGCACATGAAATAATCTCGATTTGAAACAATTCGTAGTTAGTTGCACATGAATGGCAACATGGTATACAAGAAACAATTGCTTTTTTGTTCTTCTCATTCTTCTATTGAATAGATGGGTATATGTGTGGCTAGATATATGGTTGAAATTCTTCGATGAATAAAAGACAAAACGAAGACAATTAACGAAATTGTGGGTTTCAGTTTAATGGGTCTTAAGCGTTTAAATTTGTGCAAATTAAAAATCAAATGTTTTGTTAAAAACTTTTAACTATGGAAGCTAAATATTATTAAAACTGGAGTAGAAATTTAAAAGGATTTAATTTCTAATTTTACAATGTTCTCAAAGCTTTTAAAAAGCAAACACAAGCAACCAAAAAAAAAACAGTTCCGAAGAAGTTCCTTTTTCTTTAGATCATTTTTAGACATTTTTGCTTTATAGCGTTTGAATTTATCAGGTATTAAGCGAAGAGTCATCTTTATTGATGCCAGACAGCATTCTGAGCTTCAGCAGGATGATAGCACCATAATTATTTTCCTAACTATAGTCACTCTACACGATAATATTAATAATAATTGAACTGTTATTCTTAGAGTATAAGGAACATCTAATTCCCCAAAATTTCTACCATTTATAGTCACAGTTGACGAATTATCATACGTAATCGGTCATTACATCCCTTCAGTAAGGATTACTACCTAGTTTCTCACACCACTTATGTTGTGTGCGTTAATTTTATACATGTGTGGCGGGACCTACCGTTCAAAGTCGACTCCGAACGACAGATTTTTGAGAAACTTATCAGGGCAATTTTTATTTACTCTCTGATCTTTTGCCAGAAATCTGCTGAGAGGAAGTCGCCGAAGAAATACTTTTTATATTTTATCTTGATGTCTGGCCTGGGGATCGAACTCTGTCTTTACGTCTAATAAGCCAACACACTACCTATTAGACTACGGCGACTGGTTGACTGATTATCATACGTAATTGATCATTACATCCCTTCAGTCAGGATTACGACCTAGCTCCTTACCTAGCTGCTTATTTTATATATTAGTAGCGGGACTTACAGTTTAAAGTCGATGCCGACTTTAAACAGACTTTTTGCCAGAAGACTGCTAAGAGGAAGTCCCCGAAAGAAATATTTTTTCATACTGCGTTTTATTGGAAATGTTTGAAATGGTATTTGTTCTAATAAGCCAACACACTACCCACTAGACTACGGCCACTTCGCTAAACACTCCTGCGAAATTGCCAAACGATTGCATATGTAGTGGATTGTGAGTAAAGACTACATCCCTCTGGAAAAGGCTTTCGTTTACCTCAATGATCATTGACTATCGCAACCAATAACCAAAATTTAAATCAAAATTTTTAAATTTTTATTTGGCGATAACTTTCTAGTTTCTTTAACCAGAAGTGTAAATAAAACTTTAAATGGTAACTAATTTAATAGAACGTAACTATAATAAGTTTTAAAAATTATTAACATTGCTTTAAAACATCTAATCCTTATACATACTATTGGGTTACCATTACAACCCATGCCTTTCGCATAAAGCAGACATACTGTCATTTGTTGAAATGTATGTATAGGTATGTGCCCATCTAACTCTAAAATAACTGACAGTTTTCTCAGTATCTCATAACGAATACAGAGAGGGAGAGAAAAGGGAAAAATGAAAAGAGGAAAAAAAGAATATCACTTGATATTTGTCATTACATTAAAATTTCATCCGGAAAAATCCTTTTGACTTCCTGATCTACTTTTGCAAGCAACAACTACAACTTCAACTCTTTTATACAAAGAATTTTTTTACAAAAACAGAAAAAAAAAACAAAAAAAACAAGAGAGTGAGAGAGAAAAAAGTTAGAAAACTGCTTTTTACACATTTACCTTCTTTTGCACTAATGAAACAAATCAGGATGGGTTTGCTGATGACGATGATGATGAAATGGGACCATTCAGAGGATTTCATATTGCTACGCATCTCATGACATTTTCCCTGGCGTAAAAGTCATGTTTTTCTTTCTCATTTTATGTTTTTGCAATCCCTTTTCATGACACATATACTACACACACACACACACACACACACATGTCAGAGTTGGAATCTCTCTTTTATTTTTTACTAGTGAAATGAAAATCAAACAATACAATCGTACAACACAATACACAAACAAACTAACAAACAAGCAACCAAGCAAAAAAGGAATAAGTCAACAACAACACCAAATAATCATACACCTACACTAGCACACATACACACATATACATATATATAAACATGTTATTGTTTTGTCATTTTACACACACAGCGTCTCACACACAAACACAAAAAAACATGGATTTCTTTATTTTTTTTTTTGGATTTTGTTGTTTAAAATATGTTGACATAGTTTGTTCTTTTCATCTCGTTACTCCTCTCTGATACCCTCTCTCTCTCATTTGCTTTGTATAATTTAAGGGATATTCACAGGTAACGGGAATAAATGCTGTGTGCTGCACGAATGCTTCATAGAATGAGAGCGGCAGGAGAATAACATACAACATATTCTTATTATGAAGTGAAGTGAAGAAACCGGAAATCACATTCAACTCGTAGATAAAATACAAAAATTTTATATTCGCGCATAGGGTGATTTCACTTGCTAGTAGACATTACATGTGAAAAGATTTTGAAAAATTTATGAATTGTAACGCCTGGTTTTCTTTTGAAATTATTATCTTAGCGAAGCCAGTCAATTTTAAGACATTCCGACTTGTAATACATTTTTTGCATGTGAAATGTCTCACACACACACTATTAATGCATCACGGAAATTTGAAGGAGCATGTAAGACAATGGGTTTCTTTAAGTGTGTATACGAGTATATGTATACGTATATGCAAGTATTTATTTTTGTTATTAAGACACACGACTGTATACAAAGGTTTTTTCAAATGATTTCTGGGAATTTATTTCTCCAAGTACATGCCGAAATGTAATCATAGTTGTTGTACATGTAATGATGCTGCAAAAGTAGGGGGGAGAGCGAAAAGAGATGTAGCAACAGACCAACGCAAATATGTTTTATTGTTTGGTTGCCAATTTAGGTTTTTCTCCCTTGCGGTTAAATTCTTCTCGATTCCAACTATTCTTTTTTTTCTTCCTTTCTCTTTTTTTTTTTTCTTTGGCAACTCCAGTACCATCTAATAATCATTAAATATCCTGTGAGTGCAACCACAGCATAGTGAAACCAACTCGTTGAGAAATTTTTCAGAAGGAACATTTCCAAGTTATTAAATAGATTTGGTTTTTTTAGTTGTTGTTATTTATTTTTTTCATTTTCCTTTTGTTTGTTGCAAATGTTGTTGTTAATTTTAAAACCAGACACATTAATCATGTTGTGCTGTAACAAAAAAATATTTTTTGTGCCTGCCATTCCATTGAAGTTTCATGTTGCAAGAGTGCATTTTGTACTCGACTCGAAAGTAAAGTAGTAATAAAAATTAGTTAAAAAGTTTAAGCTTCGGGCCGCAAAAAAATATAAAACTTTGACTCTGACTCTCATTTACTCAATCCCTAGACGACTCAACCAGACAATCAGAAAGTCTTTCATTTACAATTGGGAAATCAAGTAGAAAAGTGCCAGCATATTTCCGTAATTTGCCGTAGACTGCTAATGGCTCATATTCTATAGAGTCAAAGGAATTAAAAGGCGGGAAATAAAGATGCTTTTAGAGCCATGGTTTATTTTAGTTGATAAATATGTTTTGCAATAAATTGTTAATAAATTTAAAAACATAAAATTGCGTAAATGAATAAAACCGAGTATTACGTTGAAAATCGAATCAAATTAATTTAGCAAATATTTGTACCAGAAGGTAGTGTGTAGCAGGTTGGCTTATTAGATGTGTGGCCACATCTCCAACAAAACGATTTCTGAAAAATTATTTCTCCAGCAACTTCCTCTCAGCAGATTTCTGACAAAAATTCTGATAGCAAATAAATTTGCCATGAATAGTTTCTCAAAAATCTGTCTTTCGCACTCGACTTTAGGTTCCGCTATTCATGTATAAAATTAACTCACACAACATGGGTGGTTTGAGAAGCTATGTTTCTCTATACATCGTTAGTTTCGAGATATTTCAGCCAAGAGTTGAACCACTGGCTCTCATCTACTAAGCGTGTACATTACTTACTAGACTGCGCCACCGTTGATGATGATTATACTGGGAATTAATTGCCGCAGTCATCTTGAAGATGCAAATTATTTTGATGATGTTTGCCTTTTGTGTGCTATCTGTACTAACACCCCGAATGAATACAATTCCCAGATAAATTTTGCCTCCTTGGAGATGGGCTAAATCTGGTATTTGGTTTAGAATTATTAAAGTAAATATGGTGTTCGTTGTGCTTCAAAATATTTCAAAAGCGCCTACAATCATAACTGATACGAAAACCTAGCAAACCACAAATTTTGAGGTAGTTGCTTAGTCCATATTAACATTAAAGGGAAATGTGGCAGACATACGCTTCGGAAACAACCAAAAAAAATTATGCCATAAAGAAATATCAGAAAAAGTCGACCAAAATCCACATGGAAGAGAAACATGATCGTCTGATAGTTGAGTGATGTTGGAGAGTACCTGATGAAGTGGAAATAAATAAAGCAAAATTGATAGAGAGCGTGAGAATGGCGTGGAGAATTTTTTTTTGGAGTATTTCTGTCCCGAAGAAAACTAGGTTGAAATAAAGGCGCTTCAAGTTAAATAAATAAAGTTGGAAGTGATATAAACTCATTCATGCAGAGAGAGAGAGAGAGAGAAAGAGAGAAGAGACATGTAAATTCTTATTTATCAGCACCTCTATAACTGATAAAGCAAAGAAAATACCTTTAGAAAAGCCTTGTCTTAATTTTTTTTCGTATGTTTTGTTTATTTGAATATAAAATTCGTTCCAGGATCGTATTATTTTATTCAGTTCATAGCCAAATTTGCATGCTTAAATAACTATGAAATGATGTTAATAATACACTAAATTTATTGCACTGGAAATATGTCCTGCGCTCCAAGAAAACATACTTACGCCAATCGAATAAAAGGAATTACACTCATTTGCCATTCATAAATTATCGTAAATATCGCAGTACTCGAGCAGGTAGTGTGTTGGCTTATTAGACGTGAGGCGACTTTCTTTCAACAGATTTCTGTTAAAAACTCTGATAGTAAATAAAATTGCCATTAAAAAGTGTCTCAAAAATCTGTCGTTCGGAGCCGACTTTAAACTGTAGGTCCCGGCACTCATGTACAAAAATTAAAATACATAACATAAATGGTGTGAGAAGCTAGGCCGTAATCCTGACTAAAGGGTTGTAATAACCAATTATCTATGTATGTATTATGTATGTGTTATGTATGTAAATTAAAACAGTCGCCGTAGTCTAGTAGGTAGTGTATTGGCTTATTAGACGTGTGGCCACGCTTTTAAACCCATGTCGGATATCTCCAATATGAAGAAATATTTCTTCGGTGACTTACTCTCAACAGATTTATGGTAACAAATCTAAGAGTAAATATAATTGCTATGAAAAAGTTTCTCAAAAAATCTAACGTTCGGCATCGACTTTAAACTCATGTATAAAATTAATACACACAACATATGTGGTATGAGAAGCTACATAGGTCGTAATCCTGACTGAAGGATTGTATGATCAATTATGTATGTGTGTGTATGTAAGGTCTATGCCGCGCTTTCAGTACAACAAACCCTGAATTTATTAAGTAAACGAAATGTGATTTGCAACATTTAAAATAAAATCCTCAATACCTCAATAAGTTCTTCTTAAAAAAGTGTTTTAAACTTTTGCATGGAAGAGAAACATGATCGTCTGATAGTTGAGTGATGTTGGAGAGTACCTGATGAAGTGGAAATAAATAAAGCAAAATTGATAGAGAGCGTGAGAATGGCGTGGAGAATTTTTTTTTGGAGTATTTCTGTCCCGAAGAAAACTAGGTTGAAATAAAGGCGCTTCAAGTTAAATAAATAAAGTTGGAAGTGATATAAACTCATTCATGCAGAGAGAGAGAGAGAGAGAGAAAGAGAGAAGAGACATGTAAATTCTTATTTATCAGTACCTCTATAACTGATAAAGCAAAGAAAATACCTTTAGAAAAGCCTTGTCTTAATTTTTTTTCGTATGTTTTGTTTATTTGAATATAAAATTCGTTCCAGGATCGTATTATTTTATTCAGTTCATAGCCAAATTTGCATGCTTAAATAACTATGAAATGATGTTAATAATACACTAAATTTATTGCACTGGAAATATGTCCTGCGCTCCAAGAAAACATACTTACGCCAATCGAATAAAAGGAATTACACTCATTTGCCATTCATAAATTATCGTAAATATCGCAGTACTCGAGCAGGTAGTGTGTTGGCTTATTAGACGTGAGGCGACTTTCTTTCAACAGATTTCTGTTAAAAACTCTGATAGTAAATAAAATTGCCATTAAAAAGTGTCTCAAAAATCTGTCGTTCGGAGCCGACTTTAAACTGTAGGTCCCGGCACTCATGTACAAAAATTAAAATACATAACATAAGTGGTGTGAGAAGCTAGGCCGTAATCCTGACTAAAGGGTTGTAATAACCAATTATCTATGTATGTATTATGTATGTGTTATGTATGTAAATTAAAACAGTCGCCGTAGTCTAGTAGGTAGTGTATTGGCTTATTAGACGTGTGGCCACGCTTTTAAACCCATGTCGGATATCTCCAATATGAAGAAATATTTCTTCGGTGACTTACTCTCAACAGATTTATGGTAACAAATCTAAGAGTAAATATAATTGCTATGAAAAAGTTTCTCAAAAAATCTAACGTTCGGCATCGACTTTAAACTCATGTATAAAATTAATACACACAACATATGTGGTATGAGAAGCTACATAGGTCGTAATCCTGACTGAAGGATTGTATGATCAATTATGTATGTGTGTGTATGTAAGGTCTATGCCGCGCTTTCAGTACAACAAACCCTGAATTTATTAAGTAAACGAAATGTGATTTGCAACATTTAAAATAAAATCCTCAATACCTCAATAAGTTCTTCTTAAAAAAGTGTTTTAAACTTTTGCAGCAAAGGTCCACTTTAAAGCAGATAAAATAATCTGTCGATAGTGCGTGCTTACCTTTTTTGGCTTACATTCGTACATGACTTTTCGGTGTAGTGATAGCTCATTAATGCTTTAGTCAAAAAAAAAATTTTATTAGCGTCTTACGGAGACAATAAATAACGCTGTATACTGTCATAAAAATTTCGATTATAGGTCATCAATTATTATTATGATCTACCATGGAGTTCATGACGTTTGTATATATTCTGCAATCGAAATAATTTCTACAATTTAAATATTCTTCAATTAAATTTCACAAACTTTCTTTTAATTTTTTTTTTCATTTTAAAGTCATTGCACTTTATTTAAAAAAAAAAAAAAAACAAACAAAAATCAGAAAAAAAAACAAAATTTCAATTTATTCTTGATGTTGTTTTTGGCTGCGGCGCGTCAGTGTGGCGTTGTAAAATGTTGGCATTGTTAATATTTTCTAATAAAAGTGTTTCATTTTTTGGAGGGGAATTTCAACATTTCTATGTTTTTTTCCGAGAGCTTTTTCTGCCATGTAACAATCTTGCATACATAAAATGTAATTTTACATAGACTTAATGAATGTACCCCCCCATTGTATAATTTGTAGTTTTTCAGTTTTTCGTTTTTTTAATGTATTATTGTGCAATGTTTTAGGACGTTTTTAAATGAAATTTCTTTCATATATTTTTGGTTACATTCGGAGGTTTTCTCTTATTTAAGCTGAAAATGTTTAAAAAATTTGCCTTTTTTTCTTTTTCTGTGGTCTGGTCATGCGTCTGCAAAAGTGGTTGTTTTTATGTTTTCTGTTCTTTTTTTAGACATGTAAACTAAAAGGGAAACGCAGACGTTTTGGAGATGCAGTAATATTTTGTGGAGATTAGTCTGCCTGTGTTGTATGTTTTTGGTTTACATATGAACACCACAGTGCATTAACATACTAAGTATACGACAACACATGTGCACTTATATGTGAATATGTGTGTGACTATGAAAAGAAAAACCGTTAAGAGAAACTAAGTCAATTGTATAACTGATTTAAAATAGCTTTTTTGTGTCCCATTTTTTGGTTGTAATGCATTTCAAGCTCTTTTTTAATTCTTCTTCATCACAGATTACTCAGCTATGGCACACAAATGTGATAAAATGCGAAATGAAAAGCAAAAAGAAATTTTTGGTTACGTTTTATTTTCAGTTAATCTGTCTTGTTTTGGATTTTTTAGTTATGAAAACAGTAGATTTTTCGAATGAAGTGTACTTTCTAAATAGACGTTACAAATTATTACTGCGAACTGCAAAAAGGGATTAATTGCTTTAAATATACGATTCCTAAGTAAAACATACACAAACAATAGGTGATTACAAGCCTTCAGTCGGGATTACAACCTCGCTTCTCACACCACTTATGTTGTGTACGTTAATTTCATAGATGAGTGACGGGACCTACAGTTTAAATTCAATTCCGAAAGACTAACTTTTGAAAAACTTTTCATGGCAATTTTATTTACTCTCAGATTTTTTGCCAGAAATCTGCTGAGAGGAAGTCGCCGAAGAAATATTCTTTCAAATTTCGTTTTGATGCTGACCAGTCGCCGAAGAAATACTTTTTCATATTCGAATTTGCTGAGATGTCCGACCTGTTTTTAAAACCGTTGCCTTAGGTCTAATATGCCAACATACTACCTACTGGACTACGGCTACTTTCCTAAGTAAATGCTGTTTCGAATAAAAAGGAAAAACTGATGGCATGTTCAGCATGAGCGATCATAAAAACCACGCGCTTAAAATGCCGGGTGATCTTTCCGTGTAAAGAATTAGGAAAGGAATAGTGAGACCACACATATGAATAATACATACAAACATACATACACAATTGGCCATCATTACCCTTCAGTCAGGATTGCGGCCTAGCTTCTTACACCACTCATGTTGTGTGCGTTAAATTTATACGTGAGTGGCGGGACCTACAGTTAAAGTCGTCTGACTTTTTGAGAAACTTTTTCATGGCATTTTTATTTACTCTCAGAGTTTTTGCCAGAAATGGCCAGGACAGGAAGTGGCCGAAGAAATATTTTTTTTTCATATTTCGTTTTAATGTCTGACCTGGGATTCGCAACCGGGCTTTACGTCTAATAAGCCAACACACTGCCTGCTAGCTACTGCGGCACTTATGAATAATTTCTATATAAAACACCACAATATTTCACACTGAATCCCATAAAAATGCGTACGCATGTTCCATCCTGCAGATGCTATGCTGCTTGTTATTTATGTACATATTTTGCATTGCTAGATTATTATAAATCACTCAAAAACCTAGCTGCTTGATATCAAATTACTTCAGTATTGGTTCCAGCTGAGAAGACATTTTAGATTATATTAATGAATTCAAAAAGAACATGTACAGTATGGTACTTGTAATTGCAGACTTTGTTGTATGGAAAAGCAATCCATAGAAGACGATTACCAACTTGAAGATCACTTCAATGACTTCAATGGGCCCCTGACATTTGTGCTTTTCGTGCGAGAGGGTATCGTTTCTAAGACGGTCACAAGGTATGTAATGTGGGAGCACACTACACATATGTATGTATATATGCTGAACAAACAGGAAAAGGTCTATTTGACGTTTGTGTTTGTCAACTGGACTCAGAATTAGCAGTCTGGGGTATTCAAAAAGAGCAAAAAATTTAGCTAAAAATGTGTGAATCCTTGATTACAACAGAATAACTAATAAAACCTACTCATCAAAACAAAATCAAATTATTTTGATGTTTTGATGAATCTATTTAGACTTTGAACGTCCATAGACGCTATGTCAGTTAAGCAGTTCAGATACTATCCGTTAAGGACCGTTTGAGCTGACAAAGTTATATCGTTGGAATCCTTGCAAAACCCGTCTTCTCACAAGAGCACCGACGATCAGTATTTATTTTAAACACAATACGCAGGCTGCGATTGTAAATTATGATCAAAAAACAAATTTCAATAAATAAAATAGAGGTCAGTTCTATCGTTTTTTGAGGCAGACAATAAAGGCGCACTCTATTTAATTCTTAAGTAAGGACAGTGAGGACCGTAATTAAGAGCTTAGTGCCAAGGCAAATGAACAGCACAGATAGGAAAGAAGTGTCTCGCTGTTTCATAAACACGGACTCTAAATCTATTAACTAGAAAATATATTGTGCGAATACCATTAATGTTATTTAAGCCTGCTTGCTGGTCTGCAACGGTGCACATACCTCCTCTGTGCAGTCGATAATTTCTGTTATACAATACTGTTACAAAAATGGAAATGGTGTTATCGTTTAACATTAAAATAATAAACAAAAGCTACAAAAACAAAGGACTTGTTTACATGATCAACGAATAAACAAACAACGTCGGTATAAAAAAGGCGTTAAACAGGTAAGCAAGAAGCAACAACAACACTGCAAGTACAAAGGTAAACAAAATACACAAACAACAATAACATAAACAACATGTTAATATTTATAGATATTTCGCGAAGGCGAAGTCGTTCTCCTTCAAGAGCATCCATCAGACTGTTTACGCAGCGATATAAAAGACAAGACAAAGCAGGCAACGGAATGAGAAAGAATTCAATCAGTCTTGTGTGAAGGATGTGGTGCGCGTGAAGAGAATAATCGTGATCGGAGATAATTGAAGATCTCCGTTATTAAGATCTAACGAACGAGATGTTTGTTGTTTAAAATCAAGTTACCAAAGGTGGCAAACGGAATTGTGCGAACAATAATGAATTTTAATTAAAAGTAAACTCAAATTTATTTTTATTTTATTTTCAATCTACGAACTCATATTTTAAACGTTTTTAAAGGGTAAAACCGTAACAATACATTAAGATGAGACCATGTACAAAGTTTTTATGGTTCATAAAACCAATTGTAAAGATTATAAACTGTTTGATTCATCAAAAGTCCTTTCTCAAAAATGATGTTAGACTTTAGAAATTTAGCTATAATTTCATAATCTTCTTCTGTATCATTTAGGGCTATTAGGGCATATTTAACGACTTAGTAGAGATAAAATATTCTTGGAAGAGATAATACCATATGAAATAAAGTTGTCTGATATTCAAACTCCATTTTATACATGTATCAGAAAATATTGTAACATTAGAAACAATTTTCCCTTCATTACTAATAATACTAACACTTGCATTTTAGTGTTCACATACTGCTAAATTCATGTTTACTGGGTTACTTTTATCATTCGCTCTTATTTTTACACTTTCCTGAAGTTGAGTAGTCGTTTTTTCTGTTTTCTTTTTTTCGGCTACCGTTTGTTATTGTTTTATTGTCGTCCATTCATCCTTGTTATTTAGAGAAAATTACATACTCATACATATTTATCAAACAATAATATAAACATGAATAAAACATAAACGTATATTGTTTTTGTACAAAAAAAAGAAATATGAGTGGGTAGATAGTTGTTGTCGTTGCTTTGCCTCTGGTTATTTGTATACATATATACTATACATACATACATTCACACGTATTTGTTAAAATGTATGTAACAGTTATGTTATGTTTTTTTGTTTGTATTTATCATTGTTGTTTTTAGCTTTGTTATGCTACTCAACAGCAGCAAACCATGCAACTCTGTTTTCTCCCTTTCCTTTATTGTTTTGCTTTCAACTTCACTCCATTCTTTTGTTTGGTTTGTTTTGTTGTGTTCTGTTTTGTTTAGTTTTATTTTTTTTTATATTGTTGTACATAGGGAAAGTTAGAGAGAAAGTACAAGAGAAAAAAAGAGAAGAAGAGAAAGGGAGAGAGAGATAAAATGTAATTAATACAATGTGACACTTTGTGGTAATTTTTTACTCTTCTTTTTTCTTCTTTTTCTTTGTTTTTGCTTTGTGTTATTTTGTGTTGCTTTGTTGTTTTTGTTTTTGTTATATTGTGCTGATGACGGTAATACGGAAGTGTTATGTTTACTGTAATTTTAAATGTTAAGTATGTATGACAACTTGTTGTTGATGTAGTTGTGAGCTAATGACGCTGTTACTGAAGTTATGTCGGTTGATATATATTTTTTTATTTAAAAAAAAATTAATTTATTTTCTCTCTCTCTGGTATTTAATTACTTTTTTTATTTATAATAAAATTATAATTTATTATTTGCTAATTAATTATAAATTATGCAGTTGTTGTTGAGCTTAAAAACACTCTCTAAAGTGGTATAATTTTTTTCTTCTATCTCCATACTTCTCGGGAATTGTGGTGTATTATGATGCTGCATTACTCATACGTCATGGGACTGCAACAGGGATGGTAAAGCGAATATTTTTACATGGTTTTTAGTACATTTTCTTAAAAACAAAGGAGGAAACAATTTCCGCCGTACAGTCTTAATAGTTGCATTAATTCCTTGCTTTAAAGAAATATTTCTCAGACTATGATTGTTCAATGCAAACAACAGCTGTTGCATGAATTTATTTACGTATTTATTTATTAATTACAATACAATTACAAATTATATTCTAATTATATACGAGCGGAGTAACTTTGACCATATTTTCGGTGTAGTGTCACAGACCGGAGTCTCTGGTGGCAATCGAACCCACGACCCTCGCTCTAATAGTCTAGCACACTACCCACTAGACTGCCAGGGCACTCTGCATGAATTTAAAATCATTGATCATCTTTAAATCTATCTTCTGTTGGAGGAAATTTGAAATTTGAAATCATTTTGTATATTCAGCTTCGGTTATTATGAATAAGCCGATAACGAAGGGAAAAATGGGTTTAAAAAATGCCTTAAAAACTTGTGAACTTGATTCGTGAAAAGTCAAAATTTGTGGTACAAAATCAGTATATGGCTTATACCACGCCATTCTCTTTTAATTTAAAATAAGCTAGCAATACAGTAGTAATTGTTACAGTAGTTAAGCATACTTTCTTGATCTCCGTTATAAAAACATTATAAATGAACGGCATGTCAAACAGCGCATCTGTTGAGAAAAAGTAAAGTTCGTTGCCATTACATCCAGTTCATCTGCACTGTTCTTGCGCAACGATCGTTAATGTAATAAAACACGTTTAATTACTCGTTGCTTGAATAAAACTCGACTAATTCAGTTTCGAATGTGAGGTAAAAAACTTTCACCATACCTTCGAATTTTTAAAAATTAGTTTTCTTGCCTATTCTCACTACCAACCCTTCTCCTCAGAGGAGAACATCAACAGCAAATACATACCTTAAGAAGATTAGACAATGCCACCTCCTGAGAAAGAATATTAAAAATTGAATTGAGTTCTTTAATACTGGCGTCTTGATGACAATAAAGCTATGTTCCCGTTTTAGAACACCTGCCGCAATAGACAAACCCTCTACTGAACTAAAAAAATTATTTTATTGAGTACGTAAAGGACGCAAATGCTCATACATATTTGGGCATTGTAAAATCCATTTTCTTTACAGTTTGACTGTGTTTTGTTTAATAATATCACAAAAAAATTTTTCTCCGAAAATGCAACTCCACACAACATTTACCGCCTTTGTATTACGGTATCGGGATAAGAAAATATCACTTATTTTTAATAATTTTTGATATGCACATAGACAATCGTAGTCTACGTAGTCCAGTAGGTAGTCTGTTGGCTTATTAGACGTGAGGCCACAGTTCAAACCCAGGTCAGAGATCTTCCTTTCAGTAGATTACTGGCGAAAATTCTGAGAGTAAATAAAAGTTTCTCAAAAGTCTGTCGTTCAGAATGGACTTAAGACTGTAGTTCCCGCCTCTTTGGTATAAAATTAACACATACAACATGAGTGGTGTCCCCTGGCTTAAGTTGTTGTTTGTATTTATATTGACGCTCTGTGGGAGTAAGGCATTTCTTGTCAACGATGACTAATTTTGCCAACAAAGTTATAAAATTTATTAAATTTTATATGACAAATCAGTTATTTGTTTGGCGCTCTGTATACTTGAAAATTATTAGTTTCCAGCTCTGGAATTTCACAAATAAAGGCGTTATACTTTGCGGGTATGGGCGCATAATGGGTGATTTTAATTCTGTGTGTGTGTGTGCAATTATAATTTTATTTCCGACATTATTGTGTTGACATTTTATTAAATCACAGTTTATTAAAATGTTGTGAAATATTTAATAATTTCAAGAATAATACAATAAATAAACGAATACACTTCAGTCTGATATAATTATGAGTTTTCATAAAAATTAAGAAAAAAAATACAATATTTTTAATATAATTTAAGTGTCCATGATTTAAGATTCGTATATAAAATAGGAATTGGTTAACAGATATATTTAATCATTAAAACATAATTTGTTTTTTTTTTTGTGATGAAATCCTTCATAGGCTTATGTCTTCCACAACTGAAATATTATTAATTTTATGTATAAACACGAATTTAGTATGTTGTAAGTGCTGCAACAACAAAAATGTTGTCTTAAATACATATAACCATTTTTTATTCTTTATAGAAAACCGAAATATTTTAGCCTCAATTCTATAGTTGTTGAGGTTCTTTTGAAATTTTCTTTTTAGCCTAAATTCATATAATTATGCGAGACATAATGTATCAACACGTTTAATGCTTAAAGGGTTTAAAGGTGTTATTAGAACACTTTTTAGTTATCCTGCAGTTTGTTTTGTTTAATAACAAATAAAACCAGAAATTAGTTAAGAACATAGGGTGAAAACAACACATTGCTTGGGAATTTTTTTTATCTGAAATTCTTTATGCCGCCTTTTGGAATTCATAACATTTGATTAATAAATATTGTACTCAGTATTGTGTAGTGCTGGACTATACAGTGATAAGCAATGGAAAACGGCTAAAAAACTTATTGACACTTTGGGTTGTACTAAAAAGTTAGTTTATTATACCACTCATACTCCTTCATCCCTGTAAGGACCTTAGACCTTCTAAGATTACGTTCTATTCTCTGATGTAACACACTTCATCGTTTCCATAATTGATTGGTTCTGTATTAACCGAAAACCTTGATTATTCAGTCCGGTCGTCCCCTTTTGGGACTACATTAACGGGGCAACAGTCAATTGCATTTCTACTTATGATAGCTTTTCGAAAGCGTTTAACCTTTGTTTGATTTGTACCCTTTTGTGAACGTTTAAAGTTTGAACTCGATGCTTACCTACAGATTTTTGAGAAACTTCTCATGGCAAATTTAGAGTTTTCGCCAGAAATCTACTGAGAGGATGTCCCGAGAGACATATTTCTTTACATTTCGTATAATATTAACGTATAATAAGCCAACACACTATCTACTAGAACGCGGCAACTATTACTGATTAACTGCTATGCCTAAATTTATTCAGACCTCCTCGATAATGCAACAGTTTCGATTTTTGCAAAGCCCTTCGACAACAGATATGACTTCATATACTCATTCTGTGCAACGATTGTTGTGCATGCCCGAAATTTGTGCATGTGTAATGTGTTTCTTATTCTTTTTTTGGTGTCGATGAAATTCAATTATGACATCAACTATAAATTGTAAGCTTTTGATGAGGATAGTGCCCGATATAGTTTTCTTAGTATATTTGTTTATTTAGCGAATGAAGTATATTTATATTCACGGAGTTTCAGCAATGAATAAGCTCTCTTCCCGGTTATCTCGATTATTAATACATCTTTCTTTAGCTAAGGCTGTAGCAGGTGCCTAATGCGTTTGTAATAAAACATAACTCAAAGTCGAATGCATATCGGATTTGAGAAGTATAGGAGATAAGTTATCAGCCGCAGGAGTTTTATTTTTCAGTGGTTTTATTTTGTCTATCTATACACTGGGTGCGTTTAATCCTAACATGACGTACAGAATTATTGTAAAATGATCAGTTCACACATAGAGTTGTAATATGATTCTATATTTCATCATGCTTTGCATTCAAACTTTCTAAGTTGGATTGGGCTATTCTTAACTAATGTTATCTCTGATTATCCCAATTCTAGTTACTTACTTACTTAATTGGCCATTAACAAATCGATTAACGGATTTATGCCTGCTTTAACACATCCTTCCAGGTGCCTCTTCTTCTTGCACGTCTACGCCAGTTGGTCGATGACAGGGCTTCCTCGATTTGCTCCTTCCAGCGCAATCAATCCTCTTCGCCGACTTCCACAGATCCTCCCATCAAATATTCGTCTCACCGGAGCATCCTCCTCCATTCGAACGACATGGACATATGTAGGACTTTTCTTTCTTTTCTCTCGAATACTCTCAAGGCTGCTGCATCAGTGCTTTATAGTGTCCATGCCTCTGCGCCATAAAGACGCACGGGGAGAATGAGCGTCTTCTAGAGTATTAGTAACCCAATTCTAGTTTGTATTCCTTATTTAAAAATAAATTAAAAATTATTTTTAATTCTATAATATAATACATATAGTAAACAAGAGGCCTACAATATTTTTAAATTCCTTGCCTTTTTTCTATTCCTTCAAATTAACCCTCCTCCAAATTATATACTAAATATACCCTGAATAAAGAAGAAACGAAAAAAAGATTTTCTTTTTTCAGTGTTTAATTCTCATAAACTCAGAAATGAACTCAAATGAACTTAAAATTTTTGAGCGCCATAAAAAGATACACAATTTTTCACACAGTTTCTTCTAGCGGAGCAGCAGCACATAAATTTTTTAATTTAAATAAATAATTAAAATATTCGTAATAAAAACGGATGCCATAGATGCCACCACTACTACTACTACTACTTAGCTTTTCGCCGGTTTAATTTTATATTCATAGTCGCATTAATTTAAATAATTAAAAACCTTTATTAGCTGTTTGAGGCAGTTTTTATAGTGGCAAACGAAATATAAAATTCATCTCGGTGTCTGTGCTTAAAATACACCACATTTTCAGCAACATTGATGGAATCATGTTGTGAAATGAAAACTAAAAATAAAACATGAAAACGACTGAATTGTTGTTAAAAAAAAAATAAACAGAGAAAAAATGAAAAACTTTTTAATAAATAAAAGTCACGTGCGTTAAATAATATAAATTGCCTCAAACGCATACACAGACACACACACTCTTTTACCAGAAAAGACCTGGTCTGCTTGCTACTTAAAACAAACGTAATGCGGTAGGTCGTTCTATATGAATGGCAAACGACTTGAAAAATTAAAATTGTGGAAAAAAGGGGGCCAGTTCACAGAATTAAACAGACAACATCCATCCAACTCAGTTCAACTCAACTCAACGCAATTAACGCTTGTTGTTATTTCTCATTTTGTTGCTGCGTTTTTTGTTTTTTTTTTTCATACCAAAATTACAGTGTAAAGTTTAAGTGTTTATTTCTAATGTTTTGCCTTCTGTCAGATTTTTTTCTCTGTTCTGTTCTGTTCCTTACTTCTTCTCCATAATATTATACCATTTTGCTATATTAAACTGGGGTAGGAAAGGAGAGAGGAGGGAAAAAAGCTGTAGCAATGAAATCTTCTTTGCTTAAACTGTTGTCACATTTTAACAAATGAATTTCCACTTATTTCCTTAGACAGTTTATCTTTGCCTTCCCTTTTAAACATGTTTTCTTTTTTTTTTTTTCTTACTTGGCTTAGTACTCCAGATCCAATGATTCCATTTCCTGGTCCCTTCTTTATTATTTCTCACACTTTTTATTTAATTTCTTTTTGCACACTTATTTTTTCATTGTCGACGACGTTGTCTTCGCCTTCTTCAAGGGCTTTAGATTATAAGGCATTAGGCGAGATAAATCTTAACTTTGCAATGCTGTCGAAATTTTGTTTTTCTAGCACTTTTCTAGACTGTTTTTCTCGCTTAAATGTTAAATTTTCTCCTTTTTTGTTTGAAATATTTACACTGTATCTCGAAAGGGTAAAAGAAATTGCAACCTACACTAATCTTTTTGCTTTTTGCAGCATTTCTTTTTCCTGGGCTTTAAACATCGATTGCGATTATATTTTCTTAATGCGACCAACTGTTTATAGTTATTAGGAAAGGGGCTTTGTAAAGCTATTTCAAAAATTTGTGCCGAATGTAACGATAAATGTTTATACTACACCTTTGCAGTCAGCTTTACAATTTTCAAAGAGGATGGCGAAGCACCTGATGGAAGCGTTGCGTTGAATAAGACTTCCGAATTATTGTTCATCTAATCTGGCAATGAAAATTTGAATACAGGGAAGAATGAAGGCTAATAGAGGAGCAGGTTAAACTACAACTCTCATGCAAAAAAACACAAAATAAATAATTCTTTGGGTTTAAATCCCACTGTCCTAGTGGCCAATTCAGTGGACCATTACGCAAAATTAGTGCACATTTCACCAAAATTAAGGTCAGATAATTGACGTATGATCTTTATACAGACTTCTGTCTTGGTTTTCATTGAATATTATCTTACGCGGTGGGTTCAGAGTCCTAGGTACAACATGAATTTAGAATCCAGGGTATTAAACTGCGCTCCACTCATTAGTTGAAAATCTAACTGTCGCTAGTATACCATACAGGAGAGGTCACGTGGAGAATACGTGTTACCTCGAATACAGCAAGAAAGGATCATTATGGAAGTCGCCATTTCTTAAAAGCTAATAAGGCTATGCAAAATTGCGTTGAGCCAGTCAAGGCAGAAATGAAGCTCTCCATACCTTTTGATATCGGGTGAGGTTTCAGACAAAACAATCTCTTATCATGTGACCAACTTCGTCATAGAGAGTGTTCTTTTGAAGGTGGGAGTACATCCATACGGCACTATTTTCCACAATAGTGACCACTTGCTTGCGTACATTGACGACATTAAAATCATAATGCGTACCAAGCGAGATGTTACTACTGTATTTAGCCCTATTGAATGGGAGTCTATGAATATGGGTCTGGCTAAAATCCAAATCGGAATATTTTGTTTTCGACAAGTAAAGACATGCGGCGTTACGGATAATACATTGCGTCCCACAACTATACTTTCGACGCTGTCAGTGAAATGATTTATCTTGTGTCCGCCATTATCAGCAAAAATAATTTTGGCCATGTGAACAAACGTAGAATCACTTTTGCCAAAAAGTACTAGTATGGTGACAATAGGCAAAGGATTAGCAGAGACCTCTCATACAACGAAAATAATATCTTGCAATTCTCTCGTCCCTCCGTGCTTATCATTGTCACAGAGGTATTAATTGCTGTTGCTGCAGCCTTAAGAGTATTCGAGAGAAAAGTTTTACGTAAGACTTCCGTAATTCTATCCAACAATGAGCAGCATGGGCTCCTGCACGACATTAACGTTATGCATCGCATTAATATCCAGTGGTTGGCTCGGAAACAGAGGCGTCTGGAATGATGTTCTAAGGGAGGTCGAAATCCGATAAATGCGTTGGTAATGGCCAATTAAGAAAGTAAGGAAGTAATTAAGGCACGAAAATATTTCTTAACATGCCAGTAACATTCTGAACATCAACGTTTTTGTAAACATATGGACCAATAGCTCCAACAGCCCAAAACGTGCACCAATTAGGAACTGTGCTGTTAGGACTAAAATTTCCACCTATTTATGTCGCATTTGACCAAAAATAAACTTAGGTAATTGGTGGACCTCCTTAAAGGGAGAATGGGAGAAAAGTGGCGGATCTCTCTTAAAAAATAGTGGGCCAATCATATGAACTTAATATTGACTTTAATATCACCTTGTTGTTGAGTCCATTCTCTGAATTGTTGCCGCATACGATATTCGCTTAGCTTTAATTTCTGCTCGCCTTGAATCTTGAAAAAAAATATCTCCCCCTTCAGTAAATCGTTTTGTGGTTGGTCATCTTGTGTATTCTCTTTGGCCGCTGAATTTAAAATTCATAAACGTTCAAGTTCATTCGGCGGTGTATGTGTGGGTGAGTAAAAAATTTCGGTGGGTGTGTAGGTGATTATCAAAATGTCGTGATAGATAATATTGGCTATCGTTTACCAAAAGTATGTTTTTTTTTGTAGAACTCTTTTTCAATATTTTTTTTCATTTGTTTTTGTTGGGGGGATTATTTTAATATACCAAAATCTCATCTTTGTTTTTGTATCAGTTTCTGCACTTTAATTCTCTTCTCGTGTGCCTGATACTGATACTTTTTGTTTTTGTTACTTTCATGTGGTTTATTTGGTCTTGGTTTTGAAGTTTATTTCGTTTATTTTTTTTGTGTGTTTTGTTTGGAAAGAGAAGAACTTTTTTACAGTTTTGTCTGTAAAAATAAATTACCAATGAGTCTAATGCACTCTGGAGAAATACAAAAATACACTTTCGTAAGCATATATGTACGTCTATATAGGTATGTGTGCTCTTATTTATAGGAATTATATAAAAACCTTATTCTATAATTTCAAACACTATGCACTGCTACTATACATGTGTATGTCTGAGATCTGTATACCAAAACTTATTACGAGGAAGGCCCCATAATTTTTTAATGCAACACAAATTTTAAATAAAAATATGTTAGTATTTCAATATGGTATTGCAGCCGCCTAGGGATGCCAAACTCATTTTTAAAAATCCCGGGATTCGGGATTTTGAAATCCCGATCACGAAATCCCGGGATTTTTCGGGACAATTCGGGATCGAAAAATCCCGAAATATCCCGGGATTTCGGAATTTTCTCTTAATAAAAGAGCTAAAAACAATTGTTTCATTAAAAATTTCATTAATTTTTGATCTTTATCACAAAACACATGTTATAAAATAAAAAAACAGAACAAAAAGTGATAAAGAAGCGTAAATTAACAAAAATAAAAATAATTCATCTATGTTTACAAAGATATATATGTATGTGTATAAACACATTAGTGAAGAAACAAATACCTACCCTTTAAGAACACTATTTAGTGTTTAAAAAATATATACATATTAATAATATTCATTGTTTTAAGTATTTTTTTAAAAAGATCAAAGGCTCTAATATTTCATCGAAGAGCATTATTTTGGATGCGAACAAAAACATCTTTCTCTGAAAAACATTTTTCGCAATCTACACTTGTGGGCGAAATGGTTTCAAGATAGCTATATGCAGGATATAACTCTTCACCTCTAACACCTCGTGATTCAATCAAATTCAAAGTTGATTGTCTAAACGATCAGCTGTATTAACAGATTTTATTGGACTTCGAGGGCAACATTTAACTTTTTAACAATGGAAGTTGGGTTCCTATTCAATTCGATGTTGAGTGATATAGAACATTCACTTAATGTTGCATGATACACTTGAAAAACCACATACATGTTATTTAATGTAATATTAAATAAAAAACAATGCCGTAGACTCAATTTTTTTCTTACTTTATAAGTATATATGTATGAATTTATAATCCCGAAAAATCCCGGGAAAAGTTTTAAGAAATTCCGGGATTTTCGGGATTCTCAAATCCCGAATCCCGGGATTTTGTGTTTCGGGATTTCCCGATTGGCATCCCTACAGCCGCCGTAGTCTAGTAGGTAGAGAGCTGGCTAATGAGGTCAGACATCTTCAACAGAACGAAATATAAAAAATATTTCTTCAGCGACTGACTCTCAGAGTAGATTTCTGGCAAAAACTCTGTGAGTAAAATGAAATTGCCATGAAAAGTTTGTCAGAAAAAATCTGTCTTTCGGAATCGAATTTAAGCTGTAGGTCAGGCCACTCTTGTATAAAAATTAAAACACACAACGTAAGTAGTAGTAATTATGTATGTATGTATTTCAATATGGTTTACTATAAGCTGTAAACAAATTTTCAATCGTTTACTCAAAACACCGAATTTGTCGGGTTCATCAAAATATGTTTTTGTTGGTGGAATGAGACCTACGTTTGGAAACAAATGTGGTTTAATAAAGGAACAAAATAATGGACTTAACTCATGGATATTTACTATCGAAACCGCAAGTGTGTACATTCATGCATTATCCTTTTGTAAACCAATTTCTTTCTTGGCCAATGCGCTTGCATTTTGCCTCATATTTTTATTTAGTAGTAAATAAGAAAGCTCAAGTAGCTTAAGAAATAGTTGCCATTGATACTTTTACCTTTTTGAAGGCGTGGTTTATTATAATTATTATTGTCGAAAAGGGATGCCATAGTACTACGGCCATACGATCTATTGTTCTCCCCTAGAACTTAAAAAGGTATCCCTATAACGTCTCTTTCAAAACTATTGCCCTGATAAACTTTACGATACTACTCGGTGCCAGCAAGGACAATTTCCTGTCTAGCATGTGATATGCTTTTGATATACGAAGTAAATTCGAAAACAAGGTCGCCGTGGCTTAATAGACTGATGAAAACACATTGGTGGTTTTTCACCCCAAGAAACCCTCTAATTTTACTACTATTTGGTATGTACTTTGTTGATACAGTTTTGTCTAAGAAAAAATTTTTCCCTATTGTAGCGGTGTATTGTTAGCAAATTGTGAAATTCATCTCGCGCTATTCTGCTTGCAGTCGCCGTGTAGGTAGTGTGTTGATTCATTAGACCAGAGCCCGTGGCTCAATCCACGCCAAAGACATCTTACACTAAACGAAATATGACGAAATATTTCTTTAGGCGATATCCTCTTAGCAGTCTACTGGCAAAAACTGTGAGGGTAAAATAAAAATTGTCATGAAAAGTTTTCCAAAAATCTATCGTTGGGGATCCATAGAAGCGAACCTGGGTTATGATCTTGGCTAAAGAATTCTAATGATCAATGAAGTAAGTAATCGTTCGATTTTTCACCTTCTAATCGCCAACATTATAATTTTTCCAATTGATTTCGGTGCAGGAACGCCAATTGGGCATCCAGAAAATGCAATACAGTCCGTTCTTGCATGGCCACAAGGAAATCTAATTATTCACTTTTATACTTTTAGACTGGTTAGATTAGGGGGTAGCTTGCCGTCCACAAGCAACTTCACTCTGTGGCCCATATGACTTATTATGTTACCCAGTGTGTGGTAAGCCCCTTTGTCATGATCATTTAGTGATGGGTTTGAACCACCCCGATGAAACCATTCAATTACCTTAGTGACATTCGTCACCATTCCCAAAACTTTCAACGTCCTGTCCCCAAAAGCTAGTGACATTTGTTCTGAGTGGCAGCTTTTGGAGTTATCCTGGTGAGACAAACCCAGCTTGTCAGCGAAACTTCCAACAGAGCATTGGCCCGTAAGAATTCCTATCAGAATGAGAACCGTTTTCATCTCTTTATATTATTGGTTCCTACAGAATTTATTAGGCTTAGTCCAGCTTTGAGTAATGGTTTCTATCTAGAAACAAAAAAAATGCGAAAGGAACGCTTGAAATCCATTTCTCTCTTTTTTAGCCTCAAATAATGTTGTAGGCTGCTAATCGTGGCTATTAAACGCAGTTTGTTGAGTTAGCTGGCCGAAGTCCTGCTTTTTTCTTTAAGAGCTACGGAATTCAAAAAATTATAAACTTACTGATCCACTCTCGTATATTTTATGTTTTTGTTTAAAGATTTCATGTTCATTGAGTCCGTTTTTTGTTTAAAACATTTCACTTACAACATTGACTAGCCATTTTGTCTACTTTTACAAAGTGATTCTCTACGTTTTTTTGGATTGTTTTTTTTTCTAATTTTCAAGTTTGTATAAAATCTGTTAAAATGTGCATGTATGGCACAGACATATTCATATATGTCTGGGATATATATATATATATGTAAATGTGTAGATATATGTATGCTATGTCTGTGTGTCTAAATTTATTTGCTTTCTCGTAATCTAAACTTAAATGTAAGGAAACACTTACGATTGAGCGGTAAACCGCAATTAACACAAAACTTTATTAGTCTGCCAACTATTATAAATTTTTTATTCTTTTTAATTTAAATTCATATACATATATGTACATGACTTTGTTAAGTAATTTTTGTTTAAAATTAAAAATGTTAAGCAAAATTTCATATTTCTAATGATTTTTCTTTGTCTTTTTCTTATACTTTCAGGTGAGTGTTGAAATGTCTAAAATTTTCTCTGTGGTTTTATGGTAGTTTGCTGTATACAGGTTTGTTTTTATTATTGTAATTGTGAACATTTAATAATTTATTGACTAGCCATACATACATATCAGAGATCAGCAATGAGTACTTAAAAAGATGAGTAGAATCGAATCATACTCATAATTTCGAATACTTATACGCATTCATACTCATTTTAATATCATACACATACTAAATTTGAAGTACTCATCGTACTCATACTTAACAATACGCATGATGTTGTTGATTCCGACTCTCCTTTACTCAGCAAGAATCACCAAATAAGTATAATTCGCTTACGAACACTACAATACTCACTAAAAGGTTGTGTGTTTGCTTTCCAATCACTCGAATCATTTATGAGTATAATAAATATTTTTTTCAAATTTATTAATCTTAATGAGTAGGCGTATGAATCAAACATATTTCGATTTTTATGAGTTTGATGTCAGCGTTGTACTCATACTCATTGCAACCTGTACTTATAAATCAATGCTGTAGTGAGTACGAATGAATCAGAGTAGTTGAATTTCAATATACTCATACTCAAAATTTCATGAGTACTTATGAGTATTAAAAAAATGATTCATTGCTGATCTCTGATACACATACACATACATATACCTCTTTAAATGTGATATTCTTCATCACATTTTTGACGTAAATTTATTAAAATGCCTTCAATTAGAAAAAATTATTCCCCAAAAACAAATTTAAAAAATAGAGGAGAGAACGCAAAAATTTGACGGTAATTGAAACAGGAACTTAGGAAAGCATGACCAGAAATAAATTCTTTTCTTTGATTAAATTTTATTTGTTTTTACAATTTTTTCCTTTCTTTTCATCCCTACATTTCATTACACAAAACAAACAGTAAGTAAAACGGAAATAAATAAAAAGAAATCAAATAATATTAAACAATTGTATGCAGATTGATATTTTTTTCCCCAATTGTTGAAAGAAAAAGGTTTTAAAAAAGGATAATTTAAGGGGTGCAAAATAAATTGTTTGGAAACTTTTAAAAAATCCTAAAACAAATAAAATTTATACAAATCAAATAATTCAAAATGAAAGGGGAAAAAAATTAAGAGAATTTTATAAATGAATTTAATATAAAAATTAATTCAACAATTTTTATTTTAGATGAAAGGGTTGAAAAGTAAAAAACAAAATAATTTATTTAGTATTTGACAGTCAAATGATTTGTTATTAACATGTAAACATGTAGTCTTAAATAAACTTACATACGCTACAAAGAAAAAGATTACCTAAGATCTGCCCATTTCCAACTAATTATGGCTACTTCTTAATCAATATGCCTCCTCCTGAACTGAAAGTTCTCATATGCTACTCCTTTGTAGTTGTATCGTATACCATACTTCGTTATATCATTATTTGGCGACCGTTTTGTTGTTATTAGATTAGCCTGTTTGTAATCGCATCAAGCCACACAATGTTCAGAATTTTTTCATACATGCATAACATACATCATTGGTCATTACAGCCTTTCAACCAGGATTACAACTTAGCTTCTCACACCACTTATGTTGTGTGTGTGTTAATTTAATAAAGGAGTGGCTAGACCTGCCTTTAAAGTCGATTCAAAACGACAGATTTTTAAGAAACTTTTTCATGACAATTTCATTTTACTCTCAGAGTTTTTGCCAGAAATCTGCTGAAACGAAGTCGCCGAAGAAATTTTTTTTTTTATTTCATTTTGTCGTAAATGTCTATCCTGGTGCTTGAACCCAACACATAAGACTACGGCGACTTGAGATTTTTTGGGAATCTTTAAGTCACAAATATTTGTGTTTCATGCACTCCGTAGAGAGTGGCATATCAAATTTCAAGCGATTTAAGCGCAAACATTTTACACTTCTGTTCAAAAATCATTCAATTTAAAGCATTAAGACAGATACGGAGGTTTTCATACGGTTTTTAAACGTCTAAAAGTCATCCAAACTTTGTACAAAATCTCACTTTTACCACTCAAAGGCGGGTGCTCCCACTTTGAAAAAAACATAAAGGCTTTTTACTTTATTTCTCGCTCTATTTCTACGAGGTTAAGAGAGTAAAAATGTTACATAATAATTATCTCTCATTTCAACTCTTATACATTCTTACACTTATTTTTGGTGTTATTTTTCATGTCCTAGAATCCTGTATGTCAGTGCATTCTTTGGTCAGACTTAACTTTTTGAGCACTGACGATTCCACTCTATCTTCCTTCTTGTTAAACAATCGAACTTCATCCAGACAATGTGACCGCATTGTATCCATTTTCTATGTTTTCAAAAGTCTACAGAGCCGAGTTGCTGGTGTTATTGTTTCGTGATTTTTTTTTGGGAAACATCCTCTTTTTAATTCTGTACAATAAAATTTACTATTCTTGTGTATTAAGTATTCTAAGTTTGTTTCGTCAGAAAATTTGTGAGTCCTTATCTTCTAGTTTTTCTTCAATGTTTGAGATCCTAGACTCCTAGATCCGGAGACTCCACACATATAAGTACTCACTTCTCTGAACAGAATCGACTGATGAGAATCGACTGATGGTATACCACAACGCTTTTTGAAGAGAAATTGATATGGTAGAGAACTTTCTCGTTTTATTCCTATAATGTTGGTTAACGCTCCCGTTGTGTATAACGAAAAGTTTTACATACTCGCACAAAAGTGGTTTGATAATTTCAATTATTTTCTCCCCCTTTCCTTATTAATAGTAGTCTAAATAGTACTCCGTCTAATAGAAATCAAATACTAGTAAATACAAGTGAGTACCACCTGCATTTTTTTCAGTAATCTGGAGAGTCTTAGAATATGAAACAGGGCACTGACATTAGTCTAGGGTTTAACATGAGTTTTGCCATGACGGCATACCCCACGGTGGTCAAAGCACGGGAGGAATCAATGCGTCTACCAGCGCATATTGATGCAGACTAGTTATGTATATCATGTGGTTGCAACACAATAGCAACACGTCATGCATTTGGACATGACTTCTTGGTTAGGGGTCGGAAACAATCTAAACTCCTTTTTGACAATGGTTAAGAGCGTAACGCCACACCGTGCTTGCGCTCTCCCCGCGATTCTCCCACAAGGGTGCCGAACCATTGTCGGGCAGAGACAAGTCTCTGGGGCACCCGACATCCGTGGTACCAGAATTAAGCTTCCGGACAGGCTTCGCAGTCCAGTCTGCTACCAGTTGAGTCCCAAACGGTTCGGGACCCAAAACAGGGTCACAATCAAACGAATTTTTCTGCCATGAAGAAAATTTATGTAAAAATTTAGTTGATCAGCTATTAAACTTCGTAATATGGAGAAAGCAGCCAACATTTTAATTTAATACAATTCTTTATTAAAAGCCTTCTCATTATATTTTTTTTTGTTTGTTTACAGCATTTAATTAGAAGTTATTAAATTGCCATTTTTCATATATTCCTTACCTTTTTTACATATATTTTTCAACAATTATTAAATTATTGTTATAAAGCATTTCCGTTTTAAATAAGTTTCCGTTTTCCTATTTACAAACGCTCCATCAAATTATTATCATAATAAAATATATTTGTGCAAAGCAAAAAAAAAATATGTGAACACAAACAAATGTGAATATTTAAAAATTATTTCTTTATTTAAATCAATAAATAAAATAATCATTAATATTTAATAACATACAAAATTAAACAAAAATTATTTCCTTTTTAAAATAAAATAACAAAAAAAAAAACGTTTAAATGTGAATAAAAAAGAAATTATTAATGGTATAATCAACACCATTGTTAGTTTTACGGGACATTGCCTCATTAAATTGACATGTAGAATTAAAAATTAAAAAAATAAAATAAAATAAACATGTAAATAAAAATGATTTTAAAGCAGTTTAGTAAAGGTGTAGCGAACGCCAATACCACCCAGCAGGTGTCATAATTGATTTTGACTGCAGAGAATCTATAATACTACAATAAATGTTAGTAACAATTGCTAAGCAATACTGTAATATAAGATTTATTCTTGTTGTATTGTTTTGAACAAATAAATAAATAAATAAATAAATAAAAATAAATAAATATAATCGAATAGCAAAAAAATATACGTTTGAGATCTTTATTCACCAGGTCTTGAATTATCTCCTTTTTAATAAAAACGCATCGTTTCAAGCCTTTTAAAAATCTTAGTACTTATTGGCAAAAACATGGGAGATAATAAAAAGTCAGTTGCAAATCTAACCAACAAAATTATGCTCCTTAAACTAGAACATGGGTAAAATTGTTAAAATACATACATAATTGGTCATTACAATCCTTCAGTCAGGATTACGACCTAGCTTCTTATTCCACTTATGTATGTCGAATGTGTTAATTTTATACATGAGAGGCGAGATCTATAGTTTAAAGTTTTCGAGAAACTTTTCCTGGCAATTTTATTTACTCTCAGAGTTTTTCCCAGAAATTAACCGAAGAAATATTTTTTTACATTTCGTTTTGTTGGAGATGTCTGACCTGATGTTTGAATCTTGGCCTCATATCTAATAATACCATCTAGAATACCATTCTAGCAGAACTATACGATTTTATTGAAAAATCTGAAAACCTTATGAAGATATCCTGCAGACACTATCATCGATAACTTGGTAAAAGACAGTTATCACACGCTTATGGGCAATTTAGAAACGGTACAACTTTTTATAGAATTGATGCATCAAAGTGTGTACGGCATTATCTAATTACAGACAAAAATTCAGTCCTTCAGTCAACTAGTTAACTAGTTTGGCATCTACAGAGAAAACTTTTCTTACTTGGATGAAGTTTCTGTTGGACTTAATTTTCCAATCTGCAACCCCTATAAACAAAATTTATTTCACAATCATCAGGTGGAAATGTTGGCTATTATGATTTTAATGTTTTCAAAATGGAGGAACAGACCGTAACAAAGTCTTTCCATAACGGTCTTTGGCATTTCTCTTGTTCTCTTCCAGTGATTGTTGGGCGTTGTCTTTTAACATTTCCTTGGATTTTCCTTTCGATATCAATCTTATCATTATTTGGTTTCTAATAGCAGTGAGCTGGCTATACAACTCCATTTCTTTTTTGTTATTTCCGATCGGCTGTTTATATTTCATTTCATTGTTTCTATTGATTCACTTCATGAATAGCTGTGTACTGTATATGTTTCACGACTTCCGCTAAGCAACAAGACAGATTACAGGCTATATAAGAACACACTTAGGTTTGTTTTCTAATAAAGTTATTATTTCCTTATTCAATGTTCGATATCCTGCTCTACGTTATTAGTAGAATATTCTTTGTTGTGTATATGGGTAAGGGATTAGACATCTTCAAGATCCTCGCTGTTTATTTAAAACTTTTCGTTCGTGCAAAGCAGTTTGATCATCAAAATATTGATGTATTGGCCGAAGGCACAAGCAGTGATGTGTAAAGTTTGAAGTTTAGTTGGGATATCTGCACAATTATAAACACGTGTTTTAATCCTACGCCATTTAAATTGATTTCCAACTTTTCTATGAGCAATGAGTAGCTGCTTATACGACAAACGAATCGAATATGTATTAATTATTATGTTAACATATGTGTTAACTCGTTCACCCCGAACAGACCTCCATGTTATCAAAATTATCAGAAGGAAATTAATGAGTGTAAAGACTCTTCAGACTTTCAGTCACGTGTTTTTCATTTTCGCCTCTATTAAAGAAGAACTTTGATACACTCCGAGAATAACAGCAATGTCGAGATAAACAAACTTTAAATTATTTGAAGGCTTTTGGTACACAATATTAGCAATCTCTAAAGCAACTAATCGTGAATCAATTTCACCAAAAAAAAGGCAAGTTACAGATTAAATGCTTCTATTGGAAAAGTTTTTTGACAAGATCTTGCATAACAGTTTCAGGACTATTGTAAACTATGCTCTTCAGTTGCTACAAACGGTTGAAATAATACATTTTTCTTAATTTTCAATTCCATTCTGTTCTTGGCACTCTACTCTACTAAACAAAATCGATAACATGTTGAAATTTAAAAGTCTTGATGAATCGATTATAATTTATGTTTCAATTTTCTTTGCTTTTCTTTAAATCTTATGCTGTGGAAAAACGTTTAAATACACATACATATGTATGTATGTGGTTTTCCAACAGTTAAAGAGCAAAGGTTAACTGTTTATTTATAATGCTTTTGGTATTGTTAGTGTATGTGTGTGTGCATATATTGGTAGTTGCGTGTATCGTATTTCTGTTTCACATCGATGGCAATTAAGATAAAGTCTTCATTTTATGCCAACACGTAACAAAAGCTGTCTTATTTACCAAAAAACAAAAACAACAACAAAGCAGACAGTATTCCAGAGATATCAATACAACATAAAAACCAAACACATGCGTTTGAATGCTGTTGTACTCTACCAACGTAAACGCAATCAATATAAAATAAAGGCAGGGGAGTGTAAACCAAAATACCGACTATTTATACGTTTTTTATCACAAGAAAAAAAATACGAAAGCAAACCATAGATTAACATCATTATTGAAAACAGTTTTCTGCCACATTAACGCTTTTGTTAAAGCTCTAATGATCTTTGAACAGCGTTTAAATCTAAAATACGATATTAAAGGCAAACTTTATTCCCCGTTTACAAGTTTTCGTTGTAATTCCGTTTTTTTTACTCAAACAGTTCGCATCTTTTTCAATCGATAATACAATATTCGTTTACTTTTTCCCCCACCCCCTTTTTCCCTCCTTTTTTCAGTCACAAGTTTAAAGTTCACGCAGACTCTGAATATTACGTTAATGAATGGTAGGAAGTTTGAAATGGGAGTTTTTCTTTCTTTCTTTGCCTTTTAAATTATTTTTTTTTTTTGAACAAAAGTTGTTGAAATTAATAAAGTTTTTTTTGTTGCTGGTTTTTTCAAACACTTTGTCTGCTTTGATTTCAGACAATAGTTTTTAAAATAATAAAGCTTTTCAAATACATTTTCTATTGAAAATTTATTACAAAAGGCGTATATTGTTTTGCAAAAAAGAGTTGAGTTTTTTTCTTGTTTTTTATTTCATATTTAGCAGGTGGAAATCGTTAACAAAAGTTGTTTCGCGTTAAACGCGTTATATTATTAATAAACTTTGTAATTAAATAAGGCAGCAAACAACGCCTGTTAATTGTAGCTGAAGTTTATTTAAAATAAAATTGGAGTTCATTGTTATTTTACTTCATTTTACAGGTCCTTTAGCAGGTACTCTTCTGGACAAAGGCAAGCAAAAAGGGAAGAATACATACAAAAATTTATTTAAAAAGGATGAGAATTTTTTTATTTAATTTAAGAAAATCGAAATGCCAATGGCCACAATACTTGTTGAGTATAAATATACTGGAATTTTGATCGCAATAGAACTTTACTTTGTTCATTTGAAAAATCAAATTTTAGCACTTGTGAACATCTGAACAATTTTTTAATACAAGTGTTGAAAAATATATTAATTTGTGCTTTATTTATACGAACATGCATAATATTTTCGGATAAGTTAGGATGTGTTAAGCGATATATTAGTAGAGGCGCAACTAGAGAAAAAGAAAACAGACTGACAAAAGCACAACCGCCAAAATATAGGATGCTGTCCGAGACCGACATATACCAAGCAGCTAAAATATTAATAAATAACAGACAAGCTAAAGGAAACTTATTTAAAAATAATATCAGATAGCAAACCAGAACAAGGAACCAACAACTCTTATTATAGCCTGATTTAAATGACGTTTGCTATCACCACTTATTCTGACGTTCTAAATGTCGATCTGTTGCCATACGCCTGCAGAAATTTGTTATATATCCACCCAGTGAATGGAATACAACTCTCATACATGAGCCGGTACCTCGAAGTCTATTTTGAGGCTTCTCGATCGCTTACAGGGAAGCGAAGATGCTTATTTAAGACAGTAGGGTATATAACTCCATTGTTCATTAGAGAATCGTCGCTTATATTTCACGGATCTATTTCTACTACAACGGATTTTAATCAAGCGAAATAAGGGGACTTATTACCGAGAATCATGTATTCCTACGTAACTCTCACCTTTTTCGGCGAGCACATCCGTTTGTGGTCGTTAGGCACGCTGCATTACAGACAAAATTCGTACTCTAGCCGGACTATTCTTATGTAGAACTCCCTTCCTGCAGATGTTTTTCTATCACTTGTGATATAAAGAGATTCAATTTAAGTGTCCACAAACACTACTCCCTCTTTCCTCCTTCCTACAACATATTTTACTAGTGTCAACATAATGCACTGTATGAGTAGGGACCATTTCGTGAGTGTTGGCCGCACAAAAAAAAAACAGAGTTATGAATGCTACTCAAAAGTCACTCTAGCGCAATAAACACTCAGGAGACTTCTGCTAACAGAACCCTATTCAAAAGCTCTACTGTTTCCGCACAAACAGAATAAAAAATGGTGTATAACACGAATATGTGTGAACAATGAGTATTGTTAACAATTTGTTTGAATCCACACTGGATAGAAATTCTTCAAGACTATATTAACGGAGCTCAAGAAGATGTAATATGGTTTCAACTTTTATAAACACCGCCTAGACTTGGTTAGCAATAGTAAAGTAGTCGATAGCATAGCAGTCCGTTAAAAAAAGCTTATAGTGCTCGCACTTAGTAAAGGTGTCCCCAAGAATTTAATATTCCTCTTGAAATGCCTATATTCTAACATTATTTGTCGAATTCCTTACAAGTATCAACTCAGTGAAAACATTATGAGGTATTCCTATTTAATTGTAAACTCGATAAAGTTATTTAAAATCTCCTAGTAACAGACTTTACTTGGTACCTTACAAAATAGACGACAAATATCTCCCCAGCCATATACTACAGGACATTTAAGCAGGACTGATGAAAGCTCAAGAAATTAGAATACGGGTCGTACTAAAATTTTAGAAAATAGAAACGAAAACGACGCATATAAATGACGCAATGGTAATCGTCTCCGTATACTGTTCAAGTACGTCGAAAAATTCGACATATTATACCACTTGACCAGAATAATCGAAAGATCAAGAAGTAACATATACAACCGAAAAGGAGGCCTTGACGGAAAGAACTTATACTGGATAAGAAATGCTTGACAATGCACAATTCTAAGATACATTGGCCAGCTTTTCCATACTGCCAAATGCCGATAGTGAATAAATAAAGAAACATAGAAACGAATTCTTTTATTACGATAACCCTATTGCAACTGAAGTAAATTTCATAAATATTTCTGGTGGATGATGATGGTAGTCCATCAATCAGTTTACTTTTATGCACATTTTTTCCAGAATTTCGGGCGTTCTGTTTGTTCGGTCCTAATAGGATTAAGGATATTGCATTGGCCTTGCAATGTATTTAAGTTGTGCTGAATGGAAAGTAGATGTTTTCTGTGGCTGAAATTGTGTATGAAAGACTTTGTGTATACATGCAAATAATTATCTGGTGGGCTCAAATCGACTGATCGAGCACAAACGTTCGACTACTCACCAGATTCATTCTTCAAAAGTGTCATACTATCGAAGGCTGTGTGGCATGTGGCAAGATTTTCTTATTGCCACCTGGCCATAACTTGGCGTAACATTTTTTGCAAAAAAAAAGAAGGAGAATTGCACGAGAATTCCGTTGACTGGAACGATGTATTAGCAGCTATTGAACTGCCTTTGGATGATCATACATATACATACATACATACATAATTGGTCATTACAACCCTTCAGTCAGGATTACGACTTAGTTTCTCACACCACTTATATTGTGTGTGTTAATTTTATACATGAGTGGCGGGATCTGCAGTTTAAAGTCGACTCCGAACGACAGATTTTTGAGAAACTAATCATGGCAATTTTATTTTTACTCTCAGAGTTTTCGCTAGAAATCTGCTGAGAGGAAGTCGCCGAAGAAATACTTTTTGTATTTTGTTTTGATGTCTGGCCTGGGGTTTGAACCCTGGCTTTACGTCTAATAAGCGAACACACTACCTACTAGACTACGGCGACTTCATACCAAATTCGACAATTCTGTTAGTTAAGGTACCTATAGAGCCAAACACCAGGAAATACACTTCTCACCTAGCAGGAATTATGCTAATAATATTCAACGATTTGAAATTCATGCCCAAATTTCAAATCATACCGAGTAGTTTAAGCCTAAAGAAAGTAGTTTAAGCCTAGAAATATCACGATATACACTTTAATTTTTCATTGTATCCTACTATTGAAAGATTATTTATAAAAAAATGTTCTATAAAGCAGTTGTAAAGAATTTTTTTTGAAGTAGGAATTTCTCTTAAAATTTGAGATAAACAGATCTAAAGTTTAATTTTCTAATAAAATTATTTCTCATATAATTTAAACACGTAAATGCAATTATTGAAATCCTAGATAAGTTGCACTACAACAATGTCTATTAAGATTTTCAATTTTATTTTTCTCAATTTTCTACAATATATACATAAGCCTTATAATTTGTATTTTATGTGTATGGGCGTGTGTGTGTATTGTTATTATAAAGATATTTCATATTTTGTCATACAACACTGTCAGGATGAAATGAAAAACAAAAAACAGAAAAAAAATTATTCGTATCAACATTTATAAAACGAGAAAAATAAAAGACGGAAAACGATTTGAAGAACTGGTATTAAATATGAAATACAACTAATAACTACTAAAGCTCTATTATGAACATGAAGAAAAAGACTATTGCACCAGCCATAAACTTTCAGCAGCCGTACGTAGCGTATGTACGCTGCTCAAGGAACTCCAATTTACTTTACTTGCAACGAAGAATAGAGTAGACTATTAGCAGTCAAACAAGCACAATATGTTGCCATTATACTGTAAAGTTTCAACCAGATCAACATCTCTAACGGGATGAGATGACGGGCAAACGACGTTTTACAATTCATACATTCATCCATATAGCCATGTAGCCATGTAGCCATTCATCCAGCCAGCCAGCCATAGATTCCATATAAACTTTAAGGAGGTATAAGGAGTAACCAAGATGTAGGAGAAAAAAAAGAAGAGAAAACTAGTGGAGTAGGAGATCAGTGCAGCAGCTAAAGTTGAGTACACGTTTAATGTAAAATGAGAGTTCATTAGTAAAAGTGTAGTGTTCATAACAGCAGGAAGTGGAAGTAGCATTTAGTGGAAGGAAAGAACGTGAAACGAAATTAAAAAAGGCGTTCCATAAGAGAGCAAGAAAAAGGGCATTTAAAATGCAATTTCATAAAATGAAGATGAGTACGAGTACAAGTGCGAGTGCCAGTGCGAGTATAATACTTAATTTTAGTTCATTTTCTTTTTCTTTTTTTAATTTTTTCATCGTTCGCATATTTTTCCTTTTCTTTACTTTATTCCGTGACGATGTTGTTTTTCATAATGGCTTTAAATAATTCTTATTTTGTTTTCAACGATTTATTTTTTATTTCCTCTATTTTTCCTAAACTAATGAGTTTAAGCATTAATTTCTTATGCATGTATCCTTATGGTATATGCAAGTATTTTGTGAGTAGCATTGTTTTTGGCTTTTAATTGTTCAAGTCAAACTAATAAAAATAATTATGGGGTATAAATTTAAATGTTCAGCCAACAAATATTTAGCATTCCCCTCAGCCACATGGAAATTGTGAAAATAAATTCGTACAGAAAATATTTTTTAAAAATTATCTTAAATTCTTAAGATTTTTAATAATTTTTCCAAATTTATTTTATTTCATTTCACTTTGTTGCTTAAATAATTTCATGTCTTTGATACTGAAACTATAATATAAAATTGTCTAACAGATCATATAACCATCATACCATAATGTATTCAACTAAATGCATGTCGTTCCTCTTATGTACTCAAAAGATATTCAACTTCATTTCATCAACTCCAGCTACAACTCCAACTCCACAGAGTTTTAATAGCAGCTTAACTAGTAATACGTTAGATTATGTCTTACACTACAAGGGCTTGTTGTATGTTTCTGTCTGTTCGTAAATTTCAAATGTTTGCTCATCTTAAGACACATTATTTTGTTTGATTATTTTATTCGTCTCTTCACTCCTTAAGACATTGTGATAATCATTACACTGTATTACAAAAGATAATGAAGACATATTACAGAGATGTTCACAAAGAAAAAAGCCTTAATTACTATAAAAAGCGACTTAATTACTATGAATTTCGTTTTCTATGGTTCCAGAGTAGAAGAAAGGCAAGTAAAAATGTTCTAAAATTGTGAATTTTCCTATGGCATTAGCTTTTTGCCATGTGCATATGTAGTTTGTCTTCTCTAGGAGTTAGCCTTGAGGATTCCATTTTGATGGGCAATATATCCCCGATTTAGACAGCAGTGAAGACTATAGTGAGCGGTTGATAAATACCAGCAGATATTGAAGGTTTGTCTGTAGTCGCCGTAGTTTGTAGATTGTGTATTGGCTTATTAGGCGTGAGGCCCCGATTCAAATCCCAGGTCAGACAACTCCAACTAAACGAAATATGAAATAATATTTCTTCGGCGTCTCCGTCTCAGCAGATATCTGGCAAAAAGTCTGTGAGTGCAATAAAATTGCCATGAAAAGTTTCTCAAAAATCACTCGTTTAGAATCGACTTTAAACTCTAGGTCGCCACTCATGTATAAAATTAACAAACACAGAATAAGTGGTGTGCGAAACTAGGTCGTAATCCTAACTGAAGGGTTGTAATGGCCAGTTATGTATATATGCATTGAAGATTTCTATACAAAGAGTGTAAAGATTCACTCCCATGTAACAGCAAGGGAAGAAAAGAATTCTTGGAGGTTTCCATATCATATTAAGTACTCTAAATGACTGGCTAGCCTTTTTTTATCGGTTTACGGTATTTTCTCGTGATCTATTTAATGAAGTCTTAACGCTTCTCATGTACAGAAAACAAAAAGGGAACAAATCTATCGTAATATTGTGGCAGGTCTAGAGATCCAAAGACTATATCACATGCAATTTAGTTTTAAAAATTGGCGACAAGCAACGTATATGACCGTTTTAATCAAAATTACTCAGACGAAAACACAGAATACAATAATTAATTAATACAATAATCTAGTATTATATTAAATAGCAGATAAAGTTGCAGTGTAATGTGTAGTAAATAGAAATCCATTACCACTCAAACCAGCTCGTGTCCTATAAGTGCTAATGGAACACGCTAGTTTACTAAAAAGGCAGAGCGTCTGCACTAAGATTTTTATCTGAAAAATTTTTTGATCATGATTTTGATTTTGATTTTGATCAGAAAAAGCCAAAAAATTTCCTTTCGTTGGAGTTTTTACACATGCAAAGATTCGAAAAAACAATGTCTACATACATACATACATAATTGGTCAATACAACCATTTAGTCAGGATTAGGACCTAGTTTCTTACACCCCTTATGTTGTGGGTGTTAATTTTATACATGAGTGCGGGACCTACAGTTTAAAGTCGACCCTGAATGGCAGATTTTTGAGAAACTTTTTCATGGGAGTAAATAATATCAGAGTTTTCTGCTGAAAGGAAGTCGCCGAAGAAATATATTTTCATAGTTTGTGTTGTTTGAGCCGCAGTTTGAACCCTTGAAAAATACTCCGCACTACGAACTTCTGAAATGTAACACATGAGCTATACTTCGAATCATAATTCAGTGACGACTCTTGGAGTAAAAGTCACATCATGCGGTTGTGGTCGCAGATAAATTTATGAAATTCGCTTCATCGATTAAACGGTTTTTTCGAAGTTTCATATTAAACGCTTTGCACCTTAATCAACAGTTTTCCAAGCGTATTCAATTGGTTTTCAACACAAATCCTTATTTGTAATCAAACCAATATTGCCATACATTTTCGAACTGATCGAGAAACTCTATTAGCCTATTATCATAAGACTTATATATATATTTGAACTCATGTATATTTTATATGTAGCACAATGTAATTATCACAGTTATTATATGTCAAAGAATTTTTATATATTTTTTCTTTAAATCTATACTATACATCATTTAGTTTCTTTTCCATTTGTTTTTTATTTTTTTATATACACACACATTAAATTATTTTGGGTAGATTCCCAAATGCATACCAAAATAAGTTTCAATTTTTTTTTTTTTTGTTTTTTGCCCCTTAGTTTTTGGGAATAAACGTTTTTGTTCTTTTAAGCACGTTTTTACTGCAACCCGTTAAAATTGTGTAACACGATGTCAGGAATGGAATGAATGGATGAATGGTGTTGGCAAAAGTGCTAATGGCATACAGTATTTTAAAACTAATGTGAAACCATAAAAAAAAAGGTTTAAACTATTGAGTTTGTAAAGAATTTTTGTGAAATTGAAAAACGAAAAATGTTCAACAAATTCATGTCTCTTGAGAGTTCTATAATCAAAGAAATTAGTTCTTTTTATTGGCAGTGTAGGAATATTTTTTCTATTTGGGGAAGAGCATGTCACATTACCTGATTTTGCAATAAATTCAATTTTAAATTATTTTAAATTACGATTATAAAACTTTTTGTAATTTGTAATAAAATGACAAATTGAACTTGAATTATAATTTAATTCATTAGGAAAAACTTTAAATTTTATTCAAATATTGGGGAGGACAAGTTCAACAACGACTTCCGAATTTTTACAGTTGATAACGGCCATATTGTTCAAGCTACATCTGTACAATTAGTTGTCATTTATTTAGTGCACAACCATGCACTAGGGCGTCTTTTCGCTTAATGAGTTCTGGAGCAATTGCACACTGACCATAATTTTCATCGAAAAATCATCATCATCATCTTTGGCTATGAATTCCATTTCTAGATGAATGACGGTACCAGTCCATATTAAATCCAGGAGTGTAAATTGCATCGGGATAAAGTTACTTTATGGTGTGAATTTTCGGCTGGAACAGTTTAAAAAGAACGACGTCGACCAGGCCATCAGGGTTAATGTCGAGCAATATAGGTCGATGATTACCATCATAAACAGACAAAATTGTTGAATTTGGGACAAAACTAAACCAAATGATATCCAAGAGCTTCCAACGAATCCCGAAAAAGTCACTGGAGTGGATTTTGCGAATACCGAAAAATTCACAGGAGTCGATTTTGTGTTGGCATTGTCATTGTTCCATATTTCATTGAGAATGACGTAACCAGGCCATCGCTGTTAATGGAGGGCTTGAGAATTTACAACTTCTTTTGGCCTGAATTGAATAATATGGGTACCAACGATATGTGAGTTCAACAAGACGGTGCTACATGCCACACACCTCATGCCGCATTAAATATTCCATATCAGCAATTTGAGGGCATGGCCACCTCACTTGGAGGTGATGTGAACTGTCCAACGAGATCGTGCAATTTGACTAGGTTTTCTTAAATGACAGGTGTATGTGAAGAAATTTCAAGCCGCAGCTATCCAAAAAGCCAATATAACCAATGCTAGGTGGCGAATTAAGCCTGATTTATGCGCCAGAATCAGTAATAAAAAGCCTTGAATAGAAAATTAAATTCCTCCGTAAAACATCCTCCCTTAGGTATATTAATCTTAATGCCGGACGTTGGTATGTTCGTCATTATCTCGAATTGTATCAATGCCTACTCCGCTATATCATCCTTCTATTTAAGCTTGTGTCGAGCATTTCTGATTTACGGAGCCGATTAATGCGGCTATGGCCTGCAGCTCTAGTAGATTGTTCTACAGCTTAAGCATAAATTTAAGTAGTTGTGGGGTTCTTCAAACTATGTATGAATGTTTATGAGCATAATTGCTATGTGGTTGCAGGTGATATTTATAGCAGCAGCTGGTTTCATTGATGATTCGATTTTCTGTGCATTGCTGTAAAGATTATCACGATACTTTATTAATTTTCTTGTTTCACGTTTTCGGAACCACACTTTTGAAAGGAAGAATTTATGATTCTCAGTTTAACACCGAAAACTATGAGTACTTGTTTTAAATAAGTAATGTCTGTCTGTAAGCATACCATACTCATACTGATTTTCCAGGGAAAGTTTATCAAAAATCTGTCGTTCGGAGTCGTCTTTAAACTGTAGGATCCGCCACTCAAGTATAAAATAAACACAAACAACATAAGTGGTGTGAGAAGCTAGATTGTAATCCTGATTGAAGGGTTGTAATGACTAATTATGTATGTATGTATGTGTATACCCATAGCGATAAAAATATCCTCGCTGTTGCTCTTACTAATCTTTGAATTGTAGAATCAAATTGTAGGAAGGAAATTTAGCACTCTGTTGAAGAAATACTTCTCTAATTAGCTTTCTGTGACTTCAGGAAGTTTGTTGGTTTTCTCAAATATGAGAAGGTGAGAATATATGTTATTGTTTTTTACCTTTACCAGATTTAAATAAGTATTATCGTTCCACCAGTACCTACATATTTAGTGTTTTATTTAGTTTCTTTATGGAAAAATATTTAAGAATCAATTTATAAAAAGTTCACAAAAAATCAATGAATTTAAGTTTATTTTTAGAAATATTAAAATTAAAACGTATTTTATTTCACTTTAAAAATTTAATATTAAACCAACAATATTGAATTTCTTATGCTAACACTACTCAATAAATAAAAATAAAAATTTAAATAATAATTTTATAAATAATAAATTATTTTAAAAATACAATTTTTTTCTAAACTTTAATTGCTTAATTGCAAAAAGGTCGGCGAACTTGACAAAAGTGTATGCAACAGTCTGAGTAGGAAATGCATTCAAAAGAAAACAAATCAGCACAACACTATTGTAGTACAATATGACATCTAAGGATACTAAACGCGACAAATGAAAACAAATACTATTTATGAACATGACTTTTTTTTAGATAATTAGCAAATTCTTATTTAAAACGATATGACTAGACTTCGGCACAACAGCAAAGAAAATTAAACAAAAACACCGACTTCTTTTTGCTTGTATTCCAAGTGTTTTCACTGTTTAATTTGTAAAAACATGACGAGTTCATTGACAAAAGTTCATCAAACGTCTCAAGGTGTTGGTAAATGCTTTAAAACTTTTAAAGACAAAGCTGTGTTAGACGGTATTATCTATGAAACTCTTTGAACTATAATATAAATAGTTTTTTTGCTAGGTAGCATATATGTACATACATATGTGTATGTTAGTGATGTTATAAAGAAGAAGTGGTACAAATTCAAAAATATTTTTTTGTTCTTAAATCAGTACAAATTCTTGCTTCAAAAAAAGGGTGATTATAAACAATCCAAATAGTATTTACTATACAAACATGCGTAATTGTAATATTTATTTTATTTATTTTTTATTTATTTATTTTTTATTTATTTATTTATATATAATTAGTCATAGCACAACAAGATAATAATCTTATAAATGAAAGTGCTGTGGGAGTACAGCAAAGAAAAAAAATCATATAAAAAATCATTGATAATATAAGTAATAAAATGTTTAAAATAATGTAGAAATAAAATTAATAAGTACATATTATAATCTCAGAAAATAGTAATCGATGCAAAAACTAGCATAAAAAAGAAATGAATATATGTAAAAAATAAATTAAGAAAAATATAAAGAACATTATATACAAATATAAAGAAATATACAAACGAAGAAAAAAATATATATATATACTATGTATATAGAGAGTAAATGGGGGCAAAACAAAGTATATATTATCGACAAGTAGAGACGAGCGGCGTATTGATTCTCAGATTACGGCCGATAACTATACTTTTGATACAGTCAAGGAATTTATCTATCTTGGCTCCGCCGTTACCAACAAAAATGCGCAGGATCACTCTTGCCAACAGATGCTACTATGGTCTCAATAAGCAATTGAGTAGCAGAGACCTCTCTCGTACGACAAAAGTAATACTCTACAAGATGCTTATCCTACCCGTGCTTCTTTATGACGCAGACCCTATTAAGCACTGATGCAGCAGCCTTGAGATTGTTCGAGATAAAAGTCCTATCTAAGATCTTCGTTCCAGTGCGAGTTGGTGATGATTTGCGAATCCGATCCAACAGTGAGCTGTATGAGCTCCTCAACGACATAGACGTTGTGCAGCGTATTAATAGCCAGCGGCTGCGCTGGCTCGGCTATGTCGTTCGAATGGAGAAGGATGCTCCACCGAGATGGATATTTGATGCGGGGAGAGTACGACCTTGTATCCGTTGGAACGACCAAATCGAGGAAGCCCTGTCATCGATTGATGTGACAAACTGGCGTAGGCGCCCAAGAAGCAGAGGCGCCTGGAAGGATGTGTTGCGACAGGCCGAAATCCGTTAATCGGGTTGTTAATGGCCAATTAAGTAAGTCAGTATATAGAGATGAACTTTACTACTACTACTTTACTACTACACTAAATTAGAAAAATGAAAATTAATAATCACTTATAGAAATAAAAAGTAAAAATGTACAAAACAATCAAAATATGCTAAAAACTACTTAAACAGATTGTATAACTCCTTTTTGAACTTAATGCCATTACCTATATTCTGAATATAATTAGGTAAAGCATTCCGAAGACTAATGATATATATGGGGAATTTCGTGTCAAGTAACCCAATTTTTAATTTTTATGGCGAAGTTCCCCATATAAAAAACTGGCGTTGAGACAAAAGGGCCTTATAGCTATATGGGATAATTTTCCTACCGCGGTTGGATCTTGCAAATCTAATCCTTCTAAATAGGGATCTGTTTTAAAGTAATAGCCTTATGGAGGAGAATAAGACCATTAATATTTAATAGATTATCAAAATTAATTCCAAATATCTGGTAAGAAAATTATGATATATGGTCTCGACGGCGCTTAATAAATACATATCTTGCCAAGTTGAGTTTCCGCCTATCATCAGTATTACAGTTTGTGTAAACTTTAGATCTGTATAAAAGAACAAATTCTTATTAAAGATAATACCCAGATTGGATGCTGATTTAACATACTTATTTTTATTCCCCCTGATAATAATATCTGGCACAACAAATGCTGTCTTAGTTCTGGAGAGCAATAAACATTTAGATTTAGAGGCATCTATACAAAGTCCATTGGCCCTAGCGCAGTTATCAATTTTCTGTAAATCAAAATTGATCGAGTCTATACATAATTTGATATTCTCAATACTAGTGCTCCTATAAAACAGAACGTAATCTGGGTACATGTGTACGCTACATTTATAAAGACATCAAGTAGGTCGTTAATGTATATGCAGAACAAAAGAGGCTAATATTGATCCCTGAAAAATACCACTTCAAGCGTTAAGCGAATTTGTGATGTTGCCGTTAAGATAAACTCGTTGTGATCTGTTTGTAAGATAAGAATGTATAAGAAAAATGAAAGATGGGCTGTACATTCCTCAATAATATTTTATTATCAACTGTATCATTACATTACATTACATCATTACAAAATCTTTTGTAATTTTGTTCTTTCTTAAACTTAAAAAAATTTTACATACGCTGTCAAATGCAAAACTTGACATATCCTTGTAAACATTTACTTTCTAAGTTTTTAATATTATTTTTCTTTTAATTATTTAGTCATTTGTTTGGTTTTTTTATTGCTTTTTTGTCTTTAATTGATTTTAGTAATTCGTAAATCATACTTAAATTAATTTTATAATTTCTTTTCTGAAGCATTTAACAACAAATTATAAAGAAATTGAAACAAACTTAGAATGTATAGAGAGACAGACAGAGAGAGAGATAAAGTTTTTAATTTCAAGTTTCTTGTTAAAAGATTTTGTCTGAAAAGAAAAACTGCAAATTATACATGCAAATAAGATCAAAAAGATGCAATACTCACTTACACACAAGATAAAGAAATATAGAAACTCCAAGAAAAACATAGAGAAACTATAGCAACTTTGCAACAAAGTATGGAGAAAAGCAAAAGAAAAATATGCTCGTTCTTCATATGTAGAAACAACAAACATACTTTCAAATACAAATTCATCTGCTTCACAGAAAAAAAAGGGAAGAAAATTTAAAGTTTGTATACGAAAACATAACTGAAAGGGACAAACAAAAAACTCCAGCAACAATAAAAGAAACAAACAAAAAAATTAAAGGAGAAAAAACTTAAAAGTACTTTGGCTACTTTCGACTAACGTATGTATATTACTGCTCTCGACACAATATGACATTCTGTTGAACAGGAGAAGAGTATTTGTGTTGCATAAATAAAACATGTTGCAAAAATACTTCCTTAAAAGCTTGAATTGTTTTGTTTACAGTTGTTGGCTCTTGCTACACTTGCTTGATACACCTGTGTTGTAGTATTTTTTTGGCTTAGCTCTACCCAACTTTACAACAAAAACTAACATAACTATTGTCATTGTTTATGCATATGCAACAGCAGAATATGATATACGTTCGTATACCCTGCATATGCTGCAACTAGCTTGTATAATATAAAACAAATATTTTTATTTTTATTTATCCATATATTAGAAAACTATATCAAACAAATAGAAAAACAAAATTCTGCATATACATGTATCCAGCATATAAGCAAGTCTATATTGTTTATATTGCACCATGTATGTATAGAGAAAATGTTCAGCAGGGAAATCATTTCTAAACGCTCATTGTTATATATACAGCGGGAAGTTATTTTTCTTTTCCAGCTCATTTTAAATAAAATATTTATTTAAACATGCAACTATATTTACACATATGTATGATGTACATACATACACCCGTGTGTATGTACTCACTAACACCCTTCATTCCGCCACTCAACTTCAAAAAGAAAACAAAAAGTCTGCATTAAAACTACCGGAACCAAAAGAAGAGAAACTATATCCAATTGTATGGTGAACATACTCGTATATTGTGTGTTAACAAATGCAAATAATTTAGAAGTGAGGGAAACTTTTGTCCTGGAAATAGCAGTCGCCGCTTTAAAATATTTTTCTTTAGCACAGGCAGGGAGAGATACAGGCAGAGAGAGATACGAATAAATTTCACTTAAAAAAAGGAAGAAAACTGCGTAGATATGTAGGTTATTAATAGAAATTCGGCTTGAAAGTTATAATAAATTTTATCTGAAAGTTAGATCGTTATGATAAATAAATTATTTTGAAATTATTTACAGTACTAAACTAACATTTTAGAAAGTAACAGCTTCATAGAAATATAAACTGATTTCAATAAAAACGAAACGATAGCAGAGAAGTGCACTTAGACTCCAACAAACTATCAACAATTTATTTGAGCAATACTTCATAGTATGATATGGTGCAACAATGTCTCCAGTTATGATGCCAAATAGGCACGATTCACTGTGGAACAGGTCCTTAAAAAAAAAGCTCATCTTATACCTACGAGCTTGATAGTCAACGAGTACCGATTTTTAAAGCAACTCCACAGAAAAGTAGTACCATTATTACCAGAGTTGCTACAGCAATTGTTTCGCTATAATCGTCTCCTTTTGCAAACGTGAATTTGTCCTTTTACAGTAACCTGGTGCGCATCTACGATAACAAAAATAAATTGTAGCGTTACTGTAAATTAATACAAATCTTAACATTTAAATTATAAATCTAGACAGCCGACATCAGAATAAGGATCTCATGATAGAGTTCTACATGGCAAAAGTAGTCGGTGATTTATAATTTTCCAATCAAATAATTAGTAAGCAGTGAATTCCATTCTCTTTTGGAAACGCGACAATGAAAAATTTTGGTTTGATTTTTAATTGCTTAACAGAATAACCAATAAGATCATTGAAGCTTATATATGTACAGTCAATTAGTCCGGCATCCAATAGTCTGGAATACCCGATAGTCCGGCATCGCTCCGGAAAATTGTAAAAAATTTTGTTTTCTCCAAAAGTATCCTTTAAAGCAAATAAAAACGCTCGAGAGCTATTCGAAAGTTTTCGGGATAGTTCGGCATCATCCGGTAGCGCTCGGTATTGTTCGAAAATAATTAGCGTCTGGCTAGCCTCAGCTGTCACAACAAATTCAGGTGCAGTGCAGCTCCGTTACTCAATCACGAAACGTCTTCGCCATTTTTTTGTGCGTTGTTGTTTTGTGTCCTTTCACATTGCAGTAAACGTAACTTTTGAAACTGTTTATAAAAAAGTGATTTTCGTTCTAATTGTACAGTCACCATGTTTTCAATACATAAGCCTTCGACTTCAAAAGAAGTGAAACGAAAACACATCATTATCAACATTGTAGTAAACCGCAGCCTACTCAAAATCTTGAAGAAAGTGACTCAGATGCCGAAACGGAAGAAAAAGAAAAAATCAGGTGGGCAGAACATGCGGAATCACTAAATAAGTCTATCTCTTTTGCTGAGGCTGGTACTAGCTACAGTGCTTTAGAAATTATTGATTTCCATATCAATAGAAATAAATTTTATACTAAACGCCAATAGTCAAGAAAACAAAAAGACATTAGTGACTTTTTTAAATTTAAGTGAAATATGTTTACAGTACGTGTACATACTTACATTATTTGAAATCTAAAATAAACATTGTTGTATGTATTTGCATACTGTATTTGTGGTTTAATTATTAATATAATTGTTCTTATAATTACCGGCCGATAGTACGGAATTTTCGATAGTCCGGCACCGGGCCGGTGCCGAACGTGCCGGATTGTCGGACTTCTACTGTACTTATATGGCTATCCATGCTGTCATTGAAAAGTATCGTTGTTCCTGATGATAAGACTAACTATTTGCATAAAATCTGTCTAGAACACAGAAACATATAAAGAAATATAAGGACGGATAATCTGGCACAACCCATAAAACTTCCTCCGGATTTGGAAGGTCTGGGTGTGCATATTCTTTACTGCGCTTCTATGCAAGCTACCAATGACAGAATAACTTGTAAATTCTTTGATAAAGATGAAAAGAAGTGATAAATCATGTCCTGTGTATGAGTTTATAGGCCTTTGTCAAGGGTAGATTTAAATCGCTTGTGAAGATGAAGAGGAGTGTAAGGAAAGCTAAAAAGACGTAATCTCACTAGAAGATGCCTAGAGGAAATGGACTAATAATTCTTTCGAATATCCGTCTTTAGCCTCATATTTTAAACTGAGCTATATTTTTTGTTTTATAAAGAACACAAGTTGGCTGTTTGTGGTCGCGTCTTACTACAATGGACACGGAATACAAGTATATTGTATCTAATGTACTATTGGCTTCATCTAATAAAAGCAAAGCAATCCTAAAATCAAAAACATCAATTGTGGTTATTAAGAAAAAGCTTAACGCCAATTTGCTCAGAATGACTAAAGTAGTCGTCGTAGTCTAGTATGTCGTGCATTGGCCACGGTTCAAATTCTCAGGTCAGACATGTATGAGTCAGGCTAATACAAAATCCGTTTCTTTTTAAGTCTGGTGTGTATCAGTTAAAGGCAGATTCTCTGGACTGTGTTTTCGTGGCGTTAATTTTCTTGAAGAATAACTTTTTAATTCAAAAAAGTCGACTTTTTCATTGTTTGTCAAGCTTACTGAGTTTTGAAGAAGCTTAGTGTTTGGTAACACATACATTTGCTTAATATTTAAATCTAAATCAACTAAATCCGACATTTTTCAAACCGATTGTCATATAATTTGAATAAATTTTTGCTTTTCAATCTATGATAATAAGGGAAAGATTTATAACAAAATCTTGCAAGTACTCTAAGCCCAGCTTTTGCAAAGAGTATCAGGACATAACTGGTTTATCATAACAACATTTTAATTAGGTATTCATTCAACAGGGATAAATGTGTGAAATCTATGAACGATTTAATAGCAAATATCTTAAAAATGAATATCTAGCTTTTCTACAATTTTGATTGGAAATCGTTCAAAAATATCTACATTGCGATACTTACATGCTAGAATGCTCGTATTGCCACATAAAATAATGCTTTTGGGAGTCAATATTGTTTGAAATAGTTGACAGGCAAACATCATATAAAATTCCTTGTCTGGTATTTAAATTTCTTATGTAACCAAAGGTTATGTAAATATTTTCAATAATTTAAAATTGTTTACTGATAATACCCTTTAACAATTTTGCTTAGTTTTGACCTTTAGACAAACGCACAAAATTGCTTTGATGCGCTTCTAGTTTCGCTTTTGTTTAGATGGTAAATATTTGTTTTATTTTAAACAGATATCTTTCCTTTACACATAATATTTGCATATTTTTTCCTCTTTTGCTTACGAAATATATGCGGTACTCTTTATAATGATTTTAACTTTTAACGCTCGTCAATTTCGCCAACCAACTCTTGCGTTCATTGTCCTTTTTACCCCTCTAAACAAAAAGCAAAAACATCAGCTGGTTAAAACTAAATATATACTAAATACGTACATACATATATGCCTACAAGAGTACAAAGTAAGTACTGTTTGAGATGAAAACAAACAAAAAAAATTTATTTTTCCTAGAAAAGCATTTTTTGTTTCTTAAAATATATTCAGACATTTTATACTTAGGCCGACAGACGCAGACAGACAGTCAGTCGTCGCAGCCTATCAGCCAACCAACCAGCCAGCCATACATACATGATCTACATAAACTTCTTATTATAAATGTTTTAAGTTAAGTTTTACGATTTTCATCCTTAAAAAGGAAAAGAAAAAAAATTATGAAACGAAACAAAAACTTAAAAGAGAGGAAAAAAATCTGAAATATTAATGGTAGGTTAAGCATTTTATGTATTTTTGCATGTCTTTAGGTTAGTGTAAACATTTTCAGATATAAATATATACATGCTTATATACAGTCTCAAACAGACATACACATTCATGCATACAATATTTATGCATAAATGCTTTAAATTGCATATTTTATTTACCACCACCATGCCGTAGACAAAATCCATTAATGCTGCTGTTTTTCTTCTTCTGCTTTTCTTTCTTATGTTTTTTTTTTTTTTTTGCATCAGACTGCTGTTGCAGTTGTTCTTGAAGCCTTTAGACAGCCGCCCTCCTACCATTTTACCCTGATATTGGTAGCAGCATTAAAAAAAATACTGATACTCTATTTCTATATTTATTTTCGTATAAGTTTTGTTTGTTTTAAACCCCTTGTTGCCCCTAAAATTATGTTACAGATTTACGTTAAGTGCACACACACACAGTAGCAATACATGCATCCATGCATGTGTAAGTAAGTTGTTAATGGCGGCGAAACAAAACAAGAAAAATGTGTAAGATTAAGAGAGAGAGAGAGAGAGACCGAGTGCGAGAGTAAGAAATGAAACCATGTCTCAATAATGCAACTACAGTGAGAGCATTTAATAAAAAACGAAATTTTTAATTTTAATAAAAAAATCGTATTTCATTATGTGCTACTGTTACAGTAAACCTTTACAAACATAATTAGCCATTACAAGCCCTTCAGTCAAGATTACGGACTAGCTTCTCACACCACTTATGTTGTGGGTGTTTGTTTTACACATGAGTGGTGGAACCTACAGTTTAAAGTCGACTCTGAACGACAGATGTTTGAGAAACTTTACATAGCAATTTAATTTACTCTCAGAGTTTTTGCCAGAAATCTGCTGTGATGAAGTCGCTGAAGAAATGGTTTTTCATATTTCGTTTTGACCTTTACTTTCACAATGAAGTACAAAGAAATTACTATCTCTGAGGCCATCGTCTGTTTGAGTACAGTCTTTGAGATTATTTTAAATTCGCCAGACATAGGTTAAACCAGATACTTTTCGAGCCATCAATGGCTGAAAAACACTTACATCAACAACGCGATTAACAGATTTCGGCCTCCCTTAACACATCCTTTCACGCACCTTCTTCGCCGCCTTCCGCATATCCCTGCATCAAATACCTGTCTCGCCGGAGCATTCTCCTCCATTCGAACGACATGGCCGAGCCAACGCAGCCGCTGGATGTCAGTACGCTGCATATCGTCCATGTCGTTGAGGAGCTCATGCAGCTCACTGTTGAATCCGATGCGGAAATCATCCTCAACTCGCAAAGATCTTACGAAGGACTTTTCTCTCGAATACTCTCAAGGCTGCTTTATCAGTGCTTAATAGTGTCCATACCTCTGCACCATAAAGAAGCACGGGAAGGATGAGCGTCTTGCAGGGTATTGGTATTATCCAATGAAAACCAAAGCACAAGGCTGAAGAACATTTAAATAAAATTGCTGTGTAACAGTAAATACTGTGTAATGTGAATTGCTGTAACAGAAGCATGTAACTTCAGAAGGCGCTGTGTCGGCACCACTGTTAACCACTGTGCCGCAAAAGTATAAATTTCGCTATTAAACAAATAAAGTTTTAATGAAAGTGTGTGTGTGTTTGTGTTTGTTGTTGTGTGCGAAAAGTCTACCAACTGCCTTGTATATACACCCTGATAAGCAATTCAGTTAAAAGATGTATAAAATAATAACAACAACAACAAAAACATTCCGTTATAGCCATTGGCTATTTTTACAAGAACATGACCAAGAACTTTTATATTTTAAAACCGTAGACTTTTGCTGAAAAAATAAAAGAAAGAAAACAGAAAATAACAACAAGAAAGTCCATGTGTTTATTTGCTGGCCGTTAAAGTATCTGGTGGATAAGTGCTCGTGTATGTGGTTTCTTTGCCTCCTTTGTTTTAATTTTTGTTTTTTTTTCATCTTATTTTGAACTGCATTTCATGTATTATGTTTCTTTTTCTCATTTTATTTTTTGTAGTCCCGCCAGTTATTGCGTTTAAAACAAAAAGGGCATTCGTATGCTGACTGTGCTAAAAGTTTAATGACTTTAAGTCAATTTTTTTTCCTTTTGTTTTCTATTGTTTTTTTTTCACAAATAGGGTTGATTGGCTATATTTTGCTGTTTGTCTGTCATTTGGCCTATTTCGCCTTTTCGCCTTTTACATGAAACCTTAAATACTTGTCTTATAACACATTTTAATGAATTGAATGCTTTGCATATTGATCACAATAATTTCATAAGAATGTTGACCAATTCTAGTTGTAGTTTAATTTTTTCTTTGGTCTTTTATTTTACAAACTAGGTCTGAAAACCCAGATTTGTGGTTTGAACTTTCGAAAGCTTCTATCTAAATAAAATAATTTAAAGCGAGAACTACAGTGTTCTGTAGCCTAAACAACAGAAGGTCTAGTTTGACGTATTTTGATCTTAAATTTCACAACGATTTTTCCACAATGAGGACCTCGCATAAAAGATTTGCCAACACACTCTGTGAACATTTATTGGATGTAACGTATTTTTGAAGGTAGGGGAAATAAGAGCCCTTTGCTGGGTCCCACTTCGAGTGAGGATATTCGGCAATGAGCCAGCAGACGAGCTTTCAAGAAAGGTAGCTTCCAAGATACGGGTGTGACCAGAACCCTTCTATGAAGTGACAGCGAATGTTTGAAAGGATATACTAAACGAAAGAAAGGCGAAGACCCTTCTCAAACCAAGTAGATTTGAAGTAATCAACGCGTTTTTTAGCAAATTACAACAAGAATAGATCTGAGTCATGCATCAGCCGGTCCAGGAATAAACTGAGATCGGTAACCAAACTTTTGACAGAGCACTGGAGATTCTAGGTACACCTATTCGGAATAGGAGTTGTCTTGAGCCTCACTTGTAGATTCTATAACGACGGGAATTGTCGAAACACATTCTTAGAATCTGTGGGGCATTAATGCGTCCTAGGAACAAACCCCTGAGCGCCTATCAAGTGCTGGGCAGGGAATTATTTTTGTTAACACCCAGCAGATACCGTAAAGATTTAAAGTAATAAACATGGACGAGACAATAAAGGGTGTCTTATAGGCAGTAAGGGAAGTAAAGTAGATAGTACGGTCGCAGTACCAAGGTACATAATGTAATATTTATCTGATTGAGTAGTTCTTTTTCTTAAAAAATAAAGTTTACTGACCTGACTGTGATGATCCGTTTTTATATTGTCTTCTCTGGGAGCTTAGGGATCAGGAGGAGCCTTACTAGATTTATTATTTTTGAAGATGCTTAAAGTCATTTGTTATGTTAAAGTGTTGTTCTATATACCATAATAAAAAGTTTATCTGAGTTTGAAATTGCTTTTGTTTACAATATTGCACTTTAATCACTGTCCTTGGTTTAAAATCGTATAAAAGTTTCGCAAATCAACAAAGAATATTTTTTTTTTGTTTTCAAATATTAAACTGTAGTTTGTACACAAGCACTGTAATTCCTCAACGGAAACATACACAACATACATACATAATTGGTCACTACAACCCTTCAGTCAGGATTACGACCTAGTTTCTCACACAATTTTATACATGAGTTGCGAGACCTACAGTTATTGTCGACCCCGAACGACAGATTTTTGAGAAACTTTTCATGGCAATTTTATTTACTCTCAGAGTTTTTGCCAGAAATCTGCTGAGAGGAAGTCGCCGAAGAAAAACTTTTTGTAATTTATTTTGATGTCTGGCCTGGGGTTCGAACCCTGGCTTTTCTTCTAATAAGCCAACACACTACCTACTAAACCACGACGACTTCAACGACTAAACGGAGACATTTCGTCTAAATTCGCATAAATTTCAATTCAGATTTTATTGCGTGATCTGAATACATACTATATACATAATTGGTTATTACAATCCTTCCGTCACGGCTACAACCTAGCTTCTCACATCACTTAGGTTGTGTGTGTTAATTTTATACATAACTGGCGGGATCTACAGTTTAATGTCGATTCCTAACGACAGATTATTGAGAAACTTGTCATGGCAATTTAATTTACTCTCAGAGTTTTTGCCAGAAATATTCTTTCAAATTTCGTTTTGTTGAAGATGTCTGACCTGGGGTTTGAACCGAGACCTCATGTCTAATAAGTCAACACACTACCTACTGGACTATGGCGACTTCAATCTAAATTCATCAGTAAAAAATTAAGTGACCTGAGAGGTGTATCTAAGTCCCAAAACCTGGATTGGAAGCAGTTTCAAATATCGTGTAGTCGGTAGGTATATTCAGATCAATTATACCTAATATTTTGGCATGATCATAGCTTCTGTACTTCCATGCTCTTATAATGCTGAGTCTCATTGCCGAGTTCGCAATCACTTGTTTTGCTAACATGCCTAATGGTAACCAGTAAAACATAGTAAAAAATGGATTTGTACTATTAACGCTTTGAAAAATAAGTTTTAAAAATCTTGAAACAATTACTTGGAAAACTATCCACTTGCATTATATAATTATTGTAGCAAAAGCAAAGGGTAATGGGACGTTTATTTCCATTTCAAATTATCACAACTAGAGGACTTACATTTCATTACAACGCCAGTCAAAATCGAATAGAAAGAAACAAATTCCGTAGGCCATGAAATCGAGATCAGCTTTTAATTCCATCAAAATATCAACGCATTGATAAATTGTTCGCTCATGTCGACTGCAACAACTACAGTTGATAACATGCCATTTTGATTTTAATCAACAAGAAGTAATTATTAAACTGTCATATTAAAAGCAAAAACAAAAACCAACAAAAAAAATAAAAGGAAAATGCCATAATTAAAAGCAAACATTGCCTCTGTAATGTGGCATGCAACAGAGGCATACAGCGTTTAGCAATAAATGTAGCAACAATGTCCTTGAGTTAAGCAAAAATGTAAATGTATGTGTATTTATACGATTAAATATACATACATTACGAAAGTCATTTGTTAATTAGTTTGTTTACGACATTTAAATTAAAAATAAAAACCAGCAACCACAAATAAAATAAATGAGAGAGAGAGAAAGAAAAAGGCTCTTGTCTATTACCGCAGTATTATCTGAGATTAAAAAATGTGAAGGCGAATGTAATGAATTGCAGAACAGAACTGAACAGAATACGACAAAGAAATCAAAGTCAACAGGATTTGTAGTCAAGGATTTAAATTAAAAAAATATATGTATTTAAGTAAACAAATGGGTTTAAAAATTATTTCGTGCATAATTAAAATTTAATTAAGCTTTTCACAATTTGATTTCATTTAAATAATAATTTTAAATCAACAAATAATCAAAAGTTATTTTATAACACGTGAATAAAGGCCATTAAATCGAAAATTAATTTCAATTTAGAAATGTTTGTAAATTATCCAAAAAATAACACATGTTTTCTTTTGTTCTTTTATTTATTCTTTCTTTTTTTGGCATATTTATTTATTTATTTATTTTTACCAATTAAACAATTAATTTTAATTGAAATCTATGCTATAGAATGCCAAGCCACAAAATGCTGCAATAACAGCAGCAGATACAATAACATGGCAACAAAAGCATTAAAAGAACAACAAAAATTTCAATTTCGAACGCAAACTAACTAAAGGATTTAATTAAAATAAATTTCATTAATAACAATTGCAAAACTATGGGAAAAAATAAAAACAATAAAAAACAAAATAAAAAACAATCAACTCTGCATTTAGGGTTCAGTATACATGTATACTGTATACGGCGGTACTATTATAATTTCACATGTGACTCATTTCACTTTGAAATGAGGGAATTCAAAGTTGCCACAGTTTTATTAAAAAAGTTAAATTTTCAATTTCAATTTGTAATTTTTAAGAGGTTGTTTAAAATATTTAATGTAATATTTAAAAATTTAGGACAACCTTTTTACTTTTTTACTTCTAGACTTTTAAGTCAATAAAAACTTTAAAGACCCTGATAAATATATGAAGTAATGACACCATTACATACATATGTACATACATAATTGGCCATGTACATATGTACATACATACATTACGGCCCAGCTTCTCTCACCACTTACGTTGTGTGTGTTAATTTTATACATGAGTGGCGGGTCCTACAGTTTAAAGTCCACTTCGAACGTCAGATTTTTGAGAAAATTTTCATGGCAATTTTATTTACTCTCAGAGTTTTTGCCAGAAAGCTGTTAAGAGGAAGTCACCGAAGAAATATTTTTTTATATTTCGTTAGTTGGAGATGTCTGACCTGGGGTTTGAACCTAATAAGCACACTACCTACTTGACTACGGCGACTTCATGTAATATTATGCCTGACTAAATGATCATAATTATCTTCTGCTGGGGTTCGTCAGTCGCAGTCGAGTAGGCGAGAAGAAAAGGTTCCACGCCGTTGATGGAACCCGAACCCTTCTGTGGATTTGGGGCTGATGTTTGAAGAGGCACACTCATCGAAAGATGAGTCAGAGGCAATCAAAATGTTTGTTGGGAAATTACAATAACAATCGAGCTGAGTCATTCACCAGCGTATTCAGGAGTAACCTGAGATTGTAAATGCTGTGACTGGGCAGAACAAACTACTCATTTCTGTGACCAGAAATTGTGCTGTGTTCAGTTTGTGTTTCACATATCGACGCCTCCATTTTATAACGTTCTAAGTGTACTTAGAACAATTTTAAATTCTACGTTCTCTATCTCAAATACTGTCAAAATTTGGTTAAGATGCGCCGATCCGTTCCGAAGTTATAGGGAAAAAATCTGCTTAGAATTCATACATATGGTCGGATGTCGCGTGAAAACTTTGAGAGCTCATAACTCAAAACACACTTTTTCGACTTAGAATGTTATAGAACGGAGGCGTCGATATAATGACCAACACCGTCTCTTGATTTGAGGATAAAAAGGAAAAAAGTGAATTTCGAGTGTTCATTCAAGACTATCGTTTTGCCAAACTAAGCTTCATTCCAATCAAATCTCAAGCTTTATAAATCTTATGAGATCAATGCAAAGCACGGATAATTTCAATGGTAAATAAGGGATTTATGGAATTGTAATGTGAACTCACTAACATCAAATATATAAAAAGTTAGTGTTTCCTACCAAAGGATCTACAAATGAAAACAATAAACAAATTGCAATATAGTGGCCTTGGCTAATAAGAGCACGAAAGTGGGAGAGATTATATAGTAAGTCATGGGTTCCACATCAATTTTGTGTGATTATTTGGGAATTACTAAAAAAAACCAGATGGGTTACGCATTTGATCACAATAGGCCACAAATTCAATCGTTGCAAACTTTACAGGACTTTTAAATTACAATATGGATACATTTGTAACATTTTTCGTACCCACTAGAGGCAGATCAACTGCCACAACGTCGGTTTATCAAAATGAATCGCAATCACGAAATAATGCAATTTTTTGGATTTGATGTTGTGTAATCCCCATTGACAAAAAAATTCAAAATGTAAATAAGCCTTGTAGAATACAATGACAGCATATTAAATCGATTTAATAAGAATTTGAGAATTTAAAATTTGGACAAGAAAAATTTTTTTTACCAGAACAATGCTAAGATGCGTGCAGGCATGTGCAGTTAACATTACATATATCCATTATTGGCCATGACAACCATTACGGCCCGATTTCTTTAGTTTTCCATAGGTGTTAAGGCCAGTTTTACATCGAATCCGAACGACAGTTTTTAGCATATTTTTATAGTGAATAGTTTACCCTCAGAGCTCTTCATTGCTATGAGGGCGTTGTCGAAAAATATTTGTTTTTTTTTTAAGATATCAGAGCTGATGTTTTAACTCTCGACTGGTAAGCCAAAACTCTACTAACTAGACCACGGCCTACGACAATATTTTTACAGTTACCCAATGAAAAATTCATAAATTATTCTTTAAATTTTTATTGTCTTCAGAGCATAAATAATCGCCAGATGACAAAAGATGTCACTACTACAAAAAATCATTTCACAAATGAATCTATTTTGATGACTTCGATGCATCTTATGCCTTGTTTACTTACTTAATTTGTAATTACAACTCTTTAGTCAGGACTACAACATAGATTCTCACATCACCCATGGTATGTGTATTAAATTTAACCATGTGTGGCGGAACACACAGTTTACCGTCGAGTCCGATCGACAGACCTGAGAAACTTTTCATGGCAATTTTGTCTACTCTCATAGTTTATGCCAGAAGACTTCCGAAAGGAATTTTTCGTTTTGTTCGTGATATCTGAGCTGGAGTACCTATTAGATTATGGCGAATTTATGTATTGGAAAAATATATAAAAAAAATTGGAGAAAAGTAGAGAGACTATCTTGAAAAATGTAATTATTTTTCAAGCTTTCCAGCTTTAACTCATTGCTTAAAATTCGTAAAGAAATATTCGAAAAATATTTTAAATTTTGAACTACAAATCTTAGAACATTTTTACTAAATTTTCTATTCAAGGATGAACTGCTCCGTATTGCATACTCGTATACTATTTATAGGAATTGCATTTATACATTCCCCCATACATACAGCCTGCATATGAATGTTTATTTCGCAAGGATGACTGGTGTATTTTACAGCATAGAAACCTCAAAATTACAAACATTTCTGCTTTCGTTCTTTTTTTGAACATTTCGTAGCACGATTTTCCTTTTTTTTTTTGGGTTAATTTTTTTCTAACACTCTCTGACTAAATTCTACATCATCATCATCATCATAGTCAACGTCATGCCATCATGATCCTGGTAGTGTTGAATGTACAAAAAAAAATAATTCGAAATGCTGTATAGAAAACCAGCAAAGGAGCACAGAAAAACTGTATTTCGAACAACAAATTCATCCCATAAGGATGAGGTTAACGAAATATTTTGTAACACAGTAAAGCAAAAAAAACGAGAGGAGATGCAAAAACTAAAAAATAAAAAACGTAGGAAAACTGAAAGGAAAGGAATTGTAATATTTAACACGACTAACGAAACCAATTTAAATATTCTAATGCTATAAAAAAAACCGTATGTAAGAGCATATGTTTCGTATATATGCTAGGGCCTGGTATGTTTAAGGGCGGCGTTTGTTACACAAATTGCAGTATTTGCAATTAACTGGTTATTCCTTTTTCTCTCTCTATCTCTCTCTCACTCTGTTTCTCTTGCTTTTCATGCATGCCTAACTCCCTTTTATTTCCGGTTTATAGTTTTTCTCCCACATACATACGTTTTGCTCGTTTTGAAAGACTTAAATTTCATGGAAAATTCAAATCTCTCTTAAAAATATTCCATGAAAATTCTATTCTCTGCATATGCTTTTTATACTTTTGCCTTTTGGCCTCTTCTGACTTCGTTTTCTTTGCCGTGACTTTCGTTTAACAATTTTAATTTCAATTTTGCAATTTTCGTAAAGATTTTTTTGTGTTGTATCATCTGCTTTACTTTGCCTTGTTGTTTTCTTTTTTAATATTTGTTGTTGTTGTTGTTGCTGTTGTTATTGGTGTTGTTTTTCATTTTCCTTTAAATTTTCTTCATTTAACCATTATTTGTTAGGCAATTGTTACGAATTTTTTTCCATACATAACTCGATGTTTTTTCCACTTTTTTTTTTGCTTTGCTTCCCTCTCTTTATATGTGTGCTGGCATAACATGATTTGGTGCAACCAATCGACCCATAAACCCAGTTATAAAGTTCTGTATGTAAAATCGTATTAATTGCAATAACAGTGGCAAATAATAAAAACACCAAAACAAATACAGTGGACAGCAAAATCTTAGTACGGCAATATATTTGAGCAATTTTATGAATTTTAACCAAAAGTTTGTATAAAAAATTAAGGTTTTTATATTTATTTTATTAATTTATTTCTGTTTTATTATAAAATATACAATTTTTCAATATTTTTCATAAAAGAAGAGAAAAATAAGGAAAAGTTCCAGATGACTCCATGGGTACTCCCTTGCCTGATACATGAAAATCTTACCACTTGTATTTAGTATAATATCCCTTAAGGTTAAGCACTCCATTTAACCCATTTGGAATCGAAATTACAAGTTTTGTTTAGTGTTTTCTGGTGGCACCATAAGCAAGTTTTTCGCTTGACTTTTGTATGAGGTTTAGCGATTACGTCATCGTTCTTTCAAATGATCTCCTAAATACTCTCTTGAAGTCATATCGAGACTTTGTGGAAGAGTATTAACCCTGTGGGGACTTTTGTTCTTTGTGAAAATATATTGCCGTGCTAAGACTTTTGCTGTCCACTGTATTGTGCTACAAAACCTACAACAAGAAATAAAATAATAACAAGACATAAACTATGCCAATAAAAGAAAAAAAAAACATCATTTATTACAGACAGAGATGGGAAAATATAACAAAAATTATAATCATTTTAATACATATTATACTATAGAAGATACATATTTTATAGTATTTAAATTTTATCTAAATTCAATTGAATTGAATGGAGTATAAAAACTAAATTCAGTTTTATTTTTAGCACATTTAAATTCCATTAAATTATCATGAATCATTATATGACAAAAATAATATTTGAATGAAGTTTTTAAACTTTTTAAGAGCTAAAATAATTTGAAACAGTATCTTCCTTAAAAAGAACGTACTAAAGTTTGACTAAATTCGTGACTTTTAAAAAATTAAATTATAAATTAAAATTATACATATTTATAGAACATTGTATCTTGAGTTATTATACGAACGGGTTTCCCTAGCCCATATATAACTAGTGAATAAATTATTATTTATTCATTCTTATCATTCCTGGTTTTCATTGGATGTTTTATTTTACGTGGTTGATTCCAAGCCCTACGCAAACCTAGATTTAACGTCCAGGGGATTGAACTAGTTAACATTTACCGGGTGCTAGAAGGAGGGGCCACGAGGAGGCTGCGTGTCAACTTGAATACAGCAAAGACAAGGATCGACCTAGTGGTGGCCACGTTGACTACAGCCAGAAACTTTACCTCGTTTGCATGCATTCCATACCTCCCACGTGCAGTGTTTTGATTCTCAGATTACGGCCGATTACTATACTTTTCAAGTTAAGGCATTTACTTGTCTTGGCTCCGCCGTTACCACCGTCAGTCTGGATCACTCTTGGCAACAGGTGCTTCTATGGTCTCAATAGGCAATTGAGTAGCAGAGTCCTCTCTCGTACACAAAACTAACACTCTACAAGACACTCTTCCTACCCGTGCTTCTTTATGGCGCAGTGGCATGAACCCTATTAAGCACTGATGCAGCAGCCTTGAGACTGTTCGAGAGAAAAGTCCTACGTAAGATCTTCGGTCCAGTGCGAGTTGGCGATAATTTCCGTACCCGATCCAACAGTGAGCTGTATGAGCTTCTCAACGACATAGACGGTGTGCAGTGTATTAATATCTAGCGGCTGCGCTGGCGCTGTAATGTAGGAAGGACCAAATCGGGGAAGCCTTGTCATCGATTGGTGTGACCAACTGGCGTAGGTGCGCAAGAAGCAAAGGCGCATGGCAGGATTTGTTGCGGAAGGCCAAAATCCGTTAAACGGATTGCTATGGCCAATTATGTAAGTAAAGTAACTAAGTCTTATCATTCCTACCATCTCAATAAGATCTCTATTCCGCATAATCAAGTTTGAAAAAACAGTACAACCCACCTCGTGCACTGATTGGTATGGGTGGCGGCTATCAAAGCACCAAATTTTAACGCAATAAATTCCAAGGCCATATCACATAGGAATCAGGGCACAGTAACATACCAGATAACTGTAAATCATATGAATTGAGCAGCGACCATCGAATTCTTCGATTGATTTTTGACTTTAAACACCCGCCAGCTTTAACGAACGATGCAGTCATGGATTCCGTCAATATCTGAAGGGCGGTGGCTGACAGAACGGAGCAGAAAATCTGGTCCAAACTGGATTGGAGGGTCAACGATACTTGCTTAATTGGTAATTGCAACCAGCTTCTTTAAAGTCGACTCTGAACCACAGATTTTTTGAGAAATGTTTCATGGCAATTTTATTAGAGATTTTGCCAGAAAGCTACTGAAAGGCAGTCGTCGAAGAAATTTGTTTTCATATATTATTTTTTTCGAGATTCTTAGGCTGATGTTTGATCCACGGGGTTCTCACGATGCACGATAAGTCTGATTAAATACAGAACACTGCATTATGGGCACACATGCGAGAAGTATTGCTCTTGGACATGCACGTTGCAAACGATATCTGCAGAAGTTATAAGCATGAGGAAGAAGATCTGACTGTTCTTCACATATTGGCTACACGTACAAGACTGTTTCGGTGAAGAAAATGGTATCTATCCTTTTACATCGTACTGATATCTAGCACATACGTGATTTTAAACAAAATCTAATAGATTTTAACTGCATTTGACCATACTTGATGTAACTTTGATTGTTCATTCACTCGGCTTATTTAAATACTTTTTTGTTTACAATTTGTCCCTAAATTATTTATAAATAATACAAGTTTTCCAATATTTCTTCTTGAAAGTTAACAACAGATGGTCACGTTTCTCACATACTATATTCACTTGTAAATACAGACAAACCAATGCATTCCATTTCGTTACTTTAAGGGGTTATAAGGCTGTCGCAAATCACTTTCCACTGCTTTTACTATTACATACATACATACATAATTGTTCATTATAACTCTTCAGTCAGGATTACGACCCAGCTTTTCACACTACTTATGTTGTGTGCGTTAATTTTATATATGAGTGGCGGGACCGACAGTTTAAAGTCGACTCCGAACGATAGATTTTCGAGAAACTTTTCATGGCTATTTTATTTACTCTCAGAGTTTTTGCCAAAAATCTGCTGAGAGGAAGTCGCCAAAGAAATATTTTTTTAATATTTCCGTTTTGATGTCTGACCTGGAGTTTGAACCGTGGTCTTACGTCTAATTAGCCAACACACTACCTACTAGACTACAGCGACTACTATTGCTTTTACTATTACTTTATAAATTTCTAACTAAACAGGTGATTGGTGTATTGTAATAGGCTTAAGGATAATAGGTTTGTCATCTGTCTACTGGACTTTCACAAGCGGTTTGACCCACTCTAGGGAGTAACTGAAAAAAATGTTCGCATGTATTACTCGTGTATTATACACATTTATTAATAGGGTCATATAACAGGGGCATCCGAAATTTAAAAACAATCATCATAATGGAGCTGCATCTATCAAAGTAGTTCTCTTTTTTAATCTGTTTTTTTAAATCACCTTGGATGACCATAGGGACTACGTGTGTTCGGTTGGTAACGAGGCCAATTTCTTGATATACCCATTGATCAAGAACAAACAAAATTATCGAATTTGAAACAATAGAAATAGAAACCACGGAGAAAGTCAATGTTTGGTATGGTTTTTGAGTAGGCGTCATCATTGGTAGATATTTCTTTAAGGACGACGTTTGACAGGCCTTGACTTCAAAGGCGAGCACTATAGGATCATGATCGTTTGATCTGAATTATATGATTTGCTCACTTTATGCCATGAATACTCAGAATAATTCATACGTGTAGCAGTTAGGCTAACTCAGATTTATCCAAGTGATTGCAAATAATAACACACAACAACAACACCTAACAAGAACACCAACATCAATATTATTTTGCCTCTTGTTACGAATATTTCTTGTGTATATTGTTAAACTTAAAATTATATTGTATCGTTATTCCAATTTTAACTGGCATGAATGATGCGGCTCATGAGGTTTAAATACCTCACATCTTTTTGTTATATTTTTATTTGCGTTTAGGGAATTTAGAAATAGAAAAAAAAAAGAAAAACAAAATTTTTTTTATTAAAAAACAATAAAACAGAGATAATATTTGAAATCAAAGTGTTGCCAATACAGATATTTTATTATTAAAAATGCTTAACAATTTTCAAATAATTGAACACACACACACACTCTTACCGCTATGGTATGTATACACATGCAATTAAAAGAAAAAGCCTCAAAGCTGTACTCGACTCAAATTCCTAAATTCTCCTTTAATTTCTCTGGCATAAACAACAGAAGCAAAAATCTAAAAAAAAGAAGAAACATTGTTGATGTGTATGCGTTTTAGAAATTCACAACAACAACAACAACTAATACAACAATAGCATTTGCTATCATCATACAACATATTAGTAATGAAATTTTCTCTAATTTAATACTCTTTCGCTCTCTTTCTCTCTCTCTGTCCCGTTTAGTGCGTTGTTAGTGTTTGTTTGTGTGTTATTGGTTGGTGGCAACTAATTGTTACAGATATTTTATAACACACTACAACTGCCTAATACCAGTACTCACTCTGCTTTTTATCACATCATCATCATCATATTTAAACTCAATAAATGAGAAAGAGATGGAAATAGAAAAGGGAGACAGGAGAAAAAAAACAAAGCCAAACACTGTGAAAAAAGAGGTCATTGTGCGCTCTAATAGTATAACAAGAGGGCGAATTGGCAAAATGAAAAACAAAGCTTCACTACTTCCGCTTCATTGCGCCTACCGTCTATGCTAACAACAAAAGATTGTGAAACAACAATAACAATAACAACAACGACAATAATAGCAAATAATACTGTTCTAAAATGAAAACAAAAACGAAAACAAAACAAAACAAAAATTGCTAAAAGCAGAAAAACTAAATAAAATTTTTTTATTTTGCATTTAACATGTTGCCACTCTGCAAACGAGTTACATGTAGAATGGTGCACGTATACCATACCATACCATTCGCGAATGTACATATGTATGTTTTTGTGCTTATAGACTGACACATGTTTTTACAATTGTTTTCGTTATCTACTCGTTATAATTTATTATTGATAGTGTTGTTGTTATTTTTGTTTTTGCTTCATTCTAATGTTGCATGTTGTATGTAATTCCTCACAACACACACATACATATACACATTGAAATACATGTGTAATTGCATCCGTGTCAGACGCACGTGTATGATTATGTATCGTTTTGATGCGGGTAAATTTCCGTTTTATTCGTTTTTTTTCTGCTGGCGCTTATTTGCATTCAACATTCTATCACTGTAAGCACCACACACAATTCCAAATGAAATTTTGTGGTTTACAGCCAATATTAGTGGAAATGTTTTTAGAAATGTAAGCAAGCGGATCCAAAATTAGAATGCTTTTAATAAATTACACACGCAAACTTTCAGGGAATAAATCTCATATCGAATTAAGAATTGATATTATACTCCTTTTTTATACTCCTTTTTAAAAGGATCAAAGCTTTAATCATTTAAATTTAAAGACATTCATGGTCAAGTGTACACATGTAGTACACACACCAGAGGTCAACCGCAATTTTTACTTCTAGATTGTGTGGTTATTTCTTTAACCACGGCTATTTCTAGCTGATATTCGTACATATCTGTTGGATTCAGTTAAATTGGAATATAAAACCCTTAAAAAAGGAAATTTTTGGTGATTTTTTACTAGAGGAATAGAAAATAGGGAGTGATACTCTGTTTGTATTGGAGTTGAAAACTTTATATTGGTAATAATTGTTTAAGTAAGACACTCACCCACTAAAACTATTTAAATCCCCAATACCACTTACAGCATCTAACAATAATTACTGTGTTGTGTTGTACCAAACTGGTAGTCGCCGTCAGCGTTTTAAATTTTTTTATTTTGGGAATAAAAACTTGCTTTCTACCGGTGCCCTCTATTGGTGTTTCTTTACTACTTTTGCCCGGCACTAATAAAACACACAATATTTTATTTAAAAATGTAAATATTTCACTAGTCTAGTAGGTAGTGTGTTGGCTTATTAGACGTAAAGCCTCGGCTCAAACCCCAGGTCAGACCTCAAAACGAAAATATAAAAAAAAAATATTTCTTCGGCAGCTACCTCTCAGCAGATTTCTATCGAAAAATCTGAGAGCAAATAAAATTGCCATAAAAAGTTTCTCAAAAATCTATCGTTCGGAGTCGACTTTAAACTGTAGGTCCCGCCACTCACGTATAAAATTAACACACACGACATAAGGTGTGTGAGAAACGACCTTCATAATCCTGACTGAAGTGTTGTAATGACCAATTATGTATGTATGCTTGTTATACCAAACTTATTGTCATTGACTTCATGCAGAATTTAATGACCCTATTGGCTTCGTCGAAATATAGTTTCATATATTCAATAAATATATAAGAAATCGCCGTGGTCTAGTAGGTAGTGTGTTGGCTTATTAGACGTGTGGGCTCGGTTCAAACCCCAGGTCAGACATCAAAACAAAATATGAAACAATATTTCTTCGGTGACTTCCTCTCAGCAGAATTCTACCAAAAAGTATGAGAAATAAAATTACCATGAAAAGTCTCTCAAAAAATCTGTCGTTCGGAGTCGACTTTAAACTGTGGGTTCCGCCACTCACGTATAAAAGTGAACGCACACAACATAAGTGGGGTGAGAAACTAGGTCGTAATCCTGACTAAAGGGTTGTAATGACCAATTATGTATGTATGTTATACTTAACTTATTGTCATTGACTTCATGCAGAATTTAATGACCCTAAGCGCAATAGCTAGTAATTGGTGTTAGAAAATCGTCTGTAGTTTGTTGGCAATGGTTTGTAATCTATAAGTTAAGAGCAAAAACAAATACTTTCCTCGTAAGCCACCTCAATATGTTGCGAAATACTTTTCTCTGCGGAATTGGTATACAGTATTAGTGCTCGAGCAGGTCAGTAATCCAAATGCTTTATTTTACTCATCCAGTCTCAATTAGGTTGTACTACATATTAATCTAGTTTCAGAAAAAAATTCGTTATAATGGAATTTTATACTATTAAAGGTATCAAAAATAAATATGACTTTATCAAAAAATTCCTTTGGGAAGTCATTATAACAAGAAAAGACGTTCAAAAAGTCCAAAGAGTCCAAGAGTAGTCGTGAATACGTGCCTTAGTACTGCGATTATACGATCTATTAAACTGCTTCCTAACTTCATAGGGTATTCCTATAATATCTCTTCCGAGCCTTTTACCCTGACAAACTTCAAGAAGCTGCTCGATACCAACAATGACAATTTCCCGTCTAGAATCTGATCTGCTCGCAGGTTTTTCCTTGTGAGATATATTAAGGCCTCATGGATTCCAAGAATGTATTTCGATCATTCGCATTGTCACAGAATCTCTAAACTGCATAAGTATGCAATGAATTTACACATCTTTGTTGAAAGACAGATAACCAACTTCAGTTTATTCCTGGAGAGTCTAATGTGTGACTCAGATCGCCTTTTATTGTAATTTCCCAACAAAACTTGGTTTTTCAGCTTTTTATCTTCCCTTTTGTTGAACATATCTTTCCTAAAAGCCGCCTCATTCCACAGCAGGTTTCTATCCTTATCGAAAGCGAAGACGATCTTTTCGCAAACTGGCCTACTTGTTCAATGTCTAGAATTCCAATATAACCTAGGACCTAGCAGAGATAATCTTATTTAGCCTTCCTTGATGGAATAGCTTTCACATACAATATCATGCTATCTTCGATTCCACACCATAAGAGAAAAGTGCTGGATCGGCGCCCTTAATGCCTGTCTTGTCTTTTGTACATCCTATTCAAGTTGAATTAAGGACATCTTGATGGCATAGTTTAACGTGTGGAAAGCTTGCTATCAGCCTTAAAAGTGAAATAAAATTCGTATTTCCTTTCGAATTTTGTATTAAAGGGTTGTATGTAGCATGTAGTCACTGTAGTCTAGTAGGTAATGTCTTGGCTTAGTTAAGACGTGAGGAAACGGTTCAAACCCCAGGTCAGACATCTCCAACAAAACGAAATAAAAACAGAGATTTCTTCGGCGACTTCCTCACAGCAGATTTGTGGCAAAAACTCTCTCCTTATAATCGATCGTTCGGAGTCGACTTTAAACAGAAGGTCTCCCAACTTATGTATGAAGATTAACTCACACAACATAAGTGGTTTGAGAAACTAATCGCAATCCTGACTGAATTGTTGTTCAATTTCTTATAATTAATTTTATACTATGTTCAGACATGCACTTATATTGAGTAAATCGCAATAAACGGCATTATTGATCTCAATATTTCATATAAAATGTCAACTAATTATTGCTCAATAAGTTCATAAATTGTTATAATATAATAATAAGTATTCCCAGTGAGCATATTACAATTTTCCAAACACTTTCTATTGATATTTGACAACTCAAATATCAACAACGACAAAAAAAACAAAAACAAAAACAATGTTGTTGAAACAACTAGCTGTTTTGTTTAGCAGCTGTCAAATTAATATTGAATAATCAGCTGAACTGCGTATATTGTTATGTTCAAACGCTTAAAATATTGTAATCAATAAAGTGAATATCGACTCAATAAAAGTGCATGTCTGAACAGTTAATAAATTTAATATTGTATTACTAACTTGAAGATTAAATCAAAAATATAAATTTTCTTTTCGTCATTAACACTTGATAACCATCAAAATAAAAAATATTTAATCAACACAAACTCATCTTCTTTACAGAAGTGTATTGAATAAATTATTGACTGATTTTTATACAATGATTGATATCGGTATGTCAATATTTCTAGTTTGAAATATTCAAGTGAAGTAACGATGCTCAACTTTATTGTCCGACAACATTTGTAAATGACGTGTATCTTCAGATTGATAAGCAGTAGTTAATCAAAAATACTAAATTTATGAAATCTTACGAATACCGCTATTCTATTGTATTTTCAATTACAATTTGAACAATACATACATATTTCAATTTTAAATTTTAAATTTATTTTATTTTTAAACTTTTAAAGCTTATTTCCTAACAAGAAAAAAAAGATTAATGTGTGGATGGATGTATTTTTTGTTACTTATTGTTGGGGATTATATGATGCTTTCGAAAATTTATTTATGCCTTATTAAGCATTTAAAATGCTTTTATATTTTTGTAATAAAGTTTATCGCTCTGCCTCTGTCTCTCTGTATCTGTCTCTGTTGCACGTTAAATTTTTATTATAGTTGTAGGCCATATTACAAATTGCCTAATTCTATTCATACAATCAATTAAGCAGCAATAATTAATTCAATTTTCTACAATTGACTCTCTAACTGCCAACATACACACACATACATACAGCTGTATGTATGTATGTATATTTGTGTGGTTGTATGAGTACGCTTGTGGCTGCCCCGTCTGCGTGCTATTGTGTCTGGGCTGCCGTAAACCTCATCAGCAGTATACAGGCAGCAGTATACCTTAACAACTGTGCTCACTGCCACTGCCACTCGTACTGTCTGTCAGTGGCACTACCCATAATATCAATGACTTGAGAATTTATGTCTTAACCAAAGCAGAAAGTCTGTCGGCCATGTTAATGAATGGAAAGAGAGTAGAGGGAATTATTAATGTATCAACGAATTCGTTTATAATTTTTTTTCATTTTTTTCGGTAAAAAGTTAAAGCTGTAGTAGAAGTTTTAAAAGTAATGCTTTCACTTAATTTTCATTTTATTTGTAAGTGGCATTAAGAAGAAAATTTATTTTCTAACAGCCAAACATTCTTCATTTATTTGCCACAGCAGTGTGGAGTAGCTCAGCAGTTGGCGGGAGAGGCGGAATAGAGAGCATAAGATAAATATTATTACATTTAATTTCATAATGTTAGAAAATTTGCATATTTCATCTGATGCGTATAAAATGTTGATGTTGATGCTGATGATGATGACGGCGATTATTTTAGCAGGTGTAATTGAAATGCTTACACAAGATGAAATTTGAGCTTGTGTGTGCTTACGAAAAGGCTTTAAAAACATTTTTTGTTTTTTGATGGATAACAGTGAATAAAAGTTTTTAGACTTAATTAAACCAATTGTTAATCGAATAGGTTAAATGAGAAAATTGTCTACAGTAACTGAGAGAATGTCTTGGCTGAGTATAAAACATGGCTTACCATGTTCACTTTATCTCGATTATAAGTTCATGAGCAATGTTTACTGCTAATTCGAATTGTTTATTTTAAATTTGTAATTTAAAGTTAAGGAAGGAATGGTATATAGGTATACGTTTTAATATATGTATATGAATTATTGCTCAACACTAGGTTAACGTAATAGTTATTTCATGTTAACAATGCAGAAGAGAGGCAAACAATTTTTTTTTTTAATTTAAATGTGAATATTTTTCGTATTTAGAAAAGTGTTATCGTACAAAAATTTTACATTGCAGATAAGTTTACGCATAATTTAAGAGTCCATCTTAACTTCAGATTGGCTAAAATAACTTAAAGTAAAATACACGGGTGTTTTGTTCTAAGAAGTCTCTCATCAAACCAAGAACTATCTTCTTTGATAATGTGCTAGAGAACATACATTCGGCCAGGTCCAGGAACTGAAAGTAAACCACCATAAATAACGATTTGATGACACTCACTTTAGTATAAATGGGTATATGAAAAAAGAGCGTCCAATGCATTACAAAAACGTCACTGTTTAGTGTGGATTTTGGGCTGGCGGCGTCACCGGTCCACATTTCTTTAAAAACGACGTTGGCCAGGTCGTCACTGTTAATGGCGATCATTTTAGGAAGATGAGTATCATCTTCTTTCAGCCTCAATTGGGCACCAAACGTATGTGGTTTCAATAGGTGGTACTACAGAGCAAATAAACTTGGTTGATCAAATCAAATTTTTTACATTGAGACCAGCATGCTTAAGATTGATAGTATGGTAATATAATCCGTTCTCTTCATATAATGGCCATAGATAATGGTACTTTAAATGCTAACTCAGCATCAGTGTTATAAAATTAATTGATATCGTATACTGTTTACATATGCCAGGCGAATGGGTCGTAGTCAATTTACTGGCATCTGCAGTAGTTGCAGGGAAGGAGAAAAGAAGAAATCAATCGTTTACCAAATAGGTAAATGCAAAGTTTATGTTGGAAAAGATGTAGCAACTACCATGCAGGTAAATTTACTGATCGAATCAAATTCACTGTGGTCATGCTGGCCTACTGCAGTCTATCTGTTTGGAGTTCTTGCTAGCTTCCCCAAACTGAAAGAAATTGGCATCCATTTAGATGTTCTATATACACATTACACTAAAGTTTATTTGCCTTCCAAAAAGGGGTCGTTCTTTATAGAATTTTGCATTTAAAAATGAGAAACGTAGCAATAAAGTCTTTCCTATTTTCTACTTCAACAACAAATCTTAGAAATTTCCGAAAATTAAGTCGACTGTAGTAAACGAAAAATACTAGGACCACAATAAGTAGGTAAATAGTAAGTACGCCAAAAAAAAATACATTAATTAGTATTAAAGCTTGTTAGGTAAGTTTTAGCCTACAAAGTACATGAAAGGTCATGTCTGCATATAAGGTCATGTCAATATGCATATACAGTGGACATATACAGTGGACAGCAAAAGTCTTAGTACGGCAATATATTTTGACTAAAAAGTCCCCACAGGCTTAATACTCTTCCACAAAGTCCCAATTTGACTTCAAGAAAGTATTTAGGAGATCATTTGAAAGAACGATTACGCAATCGCTAAACCTTAAACAAAAGTCAACAGCAAAACTTGCTCATGGTGCTACCAGAAAACACTAAACAAGACTTGTGTATTCAATTACAAATGGGTTAAAAGGAGTGCTTGAGCTTAAGGAATACTCTACTAACTACAAAGGATAACATTTTCATGTATCAGGGTTCTACTTGGGGGTACCTATGGAGTCATCTGAAACTTTTTCTTATTTTTCCTTTGTTTTATGAAAAACATTAAAAAATTGTTTGTTTTATAATAAAACAGACATAAATTAAGAAAATAAATATATAAACTATAAAATTGCATACAAACTTTTGTTTAAAATTCATGAAATTGCTTAAAATATATTGACGTACTAAGACTTTTGCTGTCCACTGTATGTATAAATATATAAAACTTTAGATTTTTTTCTTTAAATTATGGATTTTAAGAAAACTTTTTAAAAATGATTGTAGAAATGATGTATTCGTTTATATATGTATATGCAGAAGTATTTATGTTTTAATTCATATGCAAACAACAGCAAATATCATGTGGTTTTATATATTGTGTATATATGTATATATAATGCATTTCATTCGTTTGCTGATTATCATAGCATACAGACGTGTTTTGAAGTATCAGCTGTGAATTTTCTAACCCATTTTTTGTTAAAAAAAAAAAAAAATAAAAATAAATATAAAATTATATTACATTTTACTTTAAAATGGCTACAAAACGTAAAAAGTTTTGGGGAAACAATCCCAAATTTAAAAAATCGAAATCTAATAATAGATTTCAGATATTATCTGATATGGAAAGTGACGAGAATTCTATTGATGATAATGAAGAGCAGAAAGAGGAGGTTATAAAAGTACCTCCAATTATTGTAGATAGCTGTCACAAACTTACAGAGCTAATGAAACTTTTAGGCAAAGCCTGCAAGTATAAGAAAATGTCAATTGGAACAAAAATTATTGCAAATACTTTAACAGAATATGATGATATTATAATAAAGCTAGAGTCGGAGAAGTATCAGTTCTTTACACACCCGGTAAAGGACAACAAAAGATTTAAGCTTATGCTGTTTGGTTTGCCAAAAGTTGACGTAAAAACGCTTGTGGATGAATTTAAATATAATTTTAATATAGAGCTTGCTAATATTAAAGAAATTCAAACGTCTCGATCCAACGCAAATGATGCACTGTATATGCTCGAATTTAATAGAGACCAAATTTCCAAACGCGAGGTTATTAAAATTAAATATGTTTATGATGTAGTCATACATTGGAGAAATCCCCTCCGAAGATCCAGAGGACCGACGCAGTGTACAAAATGTGCCATGTACGGACATGGATCTGCAAATTGCCATAGAGGTTCAGCATGTTTATTTGCCAACTGAATAAAATTCCTGCGAATGGCCCGGTAATTTATAAATGCTACAATTGCATTAAAAGAAATTTAAAAAATGTGAATCACCGAGCTGATGACCCTCACTGTCCATCTAGAAAGGAGTATATGGAGATTAGGCAAAAAGTCACAAATGGCAGACGGGATAACAAATTAAATTCGCCAAGAAAAAACAGTTTCTACGCACAGGATAAGCAGAATTATTCTCCAAATAAAACAGGTAACACTGAAAATATTTCGTACGCTGCTATAGCTCGTCCAATTGACGACAGTAACGATATTTCTAACCAAAAAATTATTGAAATATATTTTGAGGCTCTTGATGCATTAGAAAAATGCAAAACGAAGTTTGACAAGCTCAGAGTGCTTGGTAATATGCTTCGACATGCTATATAATACATTAGAAGATGGTCTTAAAGTTATGCATTGGAATGCTCAAGGCATAACTAATCCTGTTTTAATTTTAGAATTAGAACATTTTTTAAATGAAAAACAAATAGACATATTTTTAATTAATGAAACTTTTTTGAGTTCAAATCACAAATTTAAAATCAGAAATTACAAAATTCATAGAGAGGATCGAATTTCACACGGAGGAGGTGTTCTTATAGGAATTAAAAATTCAATTCCGCATGATCGACGTAAAAAATGTCCAACCCTGGTAATCGAGAACGTATCCATAATAGTGAAAATCAATAACAGGTCAATCCGGTTTACGTCAGCTTATTGCCCACGATATACAAGAAGCTTTAACGATGATTTAGACAAAATAACTGAGCCTAATAATGAATTTCTAATTTTTGGTGACTTTAACGCTCATCATGTAAGTTGGGGTTGTGCGGGAAACAATTCAGCTGGAAATAAACTTTATAATCACCAGCTAAGCTCTCAATATTATATATATGCTCCAAACTCTTTTACTAGGTTTAGTCAGAATACCATAGCCAGACGATCTTCAACTGTAGACATCCTTTTATCAAATACAAGTCTGCATACTTCACAACTAACCTGTCTTCCATATCTACTAAAATCCGATCACGCTCCAATAATGTGTAAAATATATGGTACAACAGTAAGGCATGTAGTAAAATTTCCATTATATAAGAGAGCAAATTGGAATAGAATTAGAAATTGGATGGATGAAGAAGTCGAAAGAAATAATTTGTCAAGTGCAGTTCTGACTGAAGCAAATATTGAAGCAGTTTTACATAAAATCACTGATATACTGAAAAAGTCTTATCAATTTATTCCAGTAGGCGAAAGTCAAGTCTGGCAAAAGAAACTATCCCGGCTTACACTATATTTAATAGGCCAGAGAAATAAATATCGTCGAAAACTGCAAAGATGTAATACTGCTTCAGAAAGAAATCAAATAATATGCATATTGAAACAGCTGACATTGTTTATTGATTATCATATTAAAAATGACAGAAACAACAGCTGGTCAAATTTTTTGAGAAAGTTGCCAGCAGGTAATAAAAAATTCTGGAAGATAACTAAAGCAGTTAAAGGTAAACAGACAACACTTCATAGTTTGACAATTGATGGCGCTAAAGTTTATGACAGCAAGGAAAAATCAAATATTATCGCAGAAGTTTTTGAAAAAGTACATTCGACTACAACTAACCTCACGTCCTCTGTTGAAGTAATGTATGTAGAGAAAATGACTTTGTGCAAAGAACTTTATGTAAAGTATTTTTAAGTATAGATTTATTTTTAAGTATAGATTTTATTTTAAGACAAGTAAACTGTTCTTATACAAAGTCAAAGCACAAGTAATGTATGTAGAGAAAATGACTTTATGCTAATAACTTTATGTAAAGTATTTTAAGTATAGATTTATTGTAAGACAAGTAAACTGTTCTTATACAAAGTCAAAGCACAAGTGATTTACTAAATTCAAGTAATATTACTTGTAAGCAATTGTACTAAATAAAGTAACGGGATCATCTCTCACTAAAGTAGTACTAATGAGAGATATTATAAATAATTAATACGGGAAAAAGGAATTAAGATAATAGACAAAAATAAAACTGGTTTTTCTACATTCTTTAGATAACGTACTAAAATATTTTAATATGTACAGCTGAAGTTATCTAATTAGTAATATCAAAAGGAATTATGTTTACTAATATATATGTATAAAAATATATATGTATATAAAAATATGAGAATTCTGTTGCCAAATATATTTTCGGCAACATCCTCTCTTGATCGTCGTGTAATGAAACATATACATTGGTTAGACAGACAAATAGTTCAGCGTAGAGATCAGTGGAATAAAACATCTAAAGATGAAGTAAAATATTATATCCAAACGTTGAAAAATTCAAAAGCCCCTGGTATCGATGGTATAAATGCTATAATTCTAAAAAACATATCTGATAATTTTATTGTTTTAATTGTGAAAATATTTAATTGGTGCATAAAAAATGGCTATTTTCCAAAACTTTTTAAAACTGCGAAGGTTATTCCAATCTTAAAACCAGGTAAAGATGCTAGTCACCCTGAAAGCTATCGTCCCATAAGTATGCTAAATTTATTAGATAAAGTTTTCGAGAAAATAATTTTAAAAAGACTTAGTGAGTACACTGAAGAAAATGGCATTTTACAGAGAGAACAATTTGGATTCAGAAAAAATCTTTCAACATTACACCAACTTAAGAGAATTGTTAATTTAATACAACACAACAAAAGCAAAAAGTGGAGCACTGGAGTCGTATTTTTAGATATTGAAAAGGCTTTTGATTCAATTTGGCACTATGGCTTAATTTATAAACTTGAAAAGTTTGGTTACCCTGTTTATTTACAGAAATTAATCAAAAGCTTTTTGAATGACCGATTATTTGTGGTAAGCATTGATAATGTTCTTTCTAACGAGCGTAAAATACAAGCTGGTGTACCACAAGGATCTGTTTTATCTCCAACGCTATATTTAATATATATATCGGATTTTAAATTAAGAAATAACTACACTACAGCTCTATATGCGGATGATACTGCTTTAATTACATCAGGAAAGGTCTCAAATGCTATAACTAAAAATTTGGGAAAAAGTTTATCTTTTGCAAAAAAATATTTTGATAAATGGAAAATTAGGATTAACGATACAAAAACTCAAGCAATTATTTTCCCTTTTAATAAGTCACCAAAGAGAATTCCCAGTATAAATCTCACAATTCAAGGAACGATAATACCACTTCAGGACTCAATCAAATATTTGGGAGTTATATTAGACAAAAAATTAACTTTTAAACATCACATTCAACAAACTTGTATCAAAGCAATAAGATGTGGGAGAGCCCTTTTTCCTTTGCTAAATCGGAAATCTAGTTTAAACGTTAAGAACAAAATCCTTCTTTACAGAATGTGTATAAGGCCGATAATGACGTACGGATGTCAAATTTGGGCAACAAAGTGCGCTAAAACCCATCTTAAAAAGTTACAAATAATACAAAATAAAAACTTAAAAATTATATACAACTTACATAGAAGATACCCTACAATCCAGTTACATAGAAAATATAAAGAAGACATGTTTTTAACAGTTACTAGTAAAATTACACAAAGATTCGAAGATCGAAACAGAAATTCAAGCTTTGACATAATAAGAGATTTGTAAAATTTGCAACTTTTTCAGCTTCAGCAATAAAGTTGATTAAAGAACAAATGGGAGAATCTCTTTTAAACTTTCTTTTTGTCAATAAGGGTTTTTTGCTATCTTTTTTACCTGACATGTAAATATATAAGCTAGAATAGTTTATTTTTACAATTTTAAAATAATTTATTTGCTGCAATACTTTATAGTAATACCTCAAAAATATAATTTATTAAAATATTTTATATTATTTTTAATTGTAATGTTGATAGTTATAATAAAAAAAAAAAAAAAATATAATGCATTTCTCTACATACGAATATAAATACATACAATGAAATTATATTTATGTATTGCAGTCATATCTTGCGGCTCATAAAATGTATTTCTCTTTTCTCTTTTTTTTTGGAAATATTTAACAGAATATTATTTAAATAATTTTAACCAATATATGTATGCTGATATAAAATAAATCATTTGAACAGATTAAATACGTACATTAACGTGTTTGAAATTTCATTTAAAAATTTTCATTCAAGTTTCATATTTTTGAAATTAGGAGTTTTCGCTCTTAAATATTTGTATATTTACCTGGCATTGTATTTGCATTGTCTTAATTTATAGATTTTTGTTTAACGAAAACATAGAGAAGTATAAACTTTGCACATTTACCTCCAAAAAATTTAGGTGAATTTTATATTTATATAATATACATACACATACATATATATATACCCTAATATCCATACAAACATAACTACAAAGTGAACTACTCCATAAGTCCATATAACTACTCGTAAATGTATGTAAATGTTATAGAGTCATAGAGCGAGTGAGAGAGAGAGTTTTGAAAATAAAATGGAGAAACAAACCAAAAATGAAATGATTTCAAAACTGGCTTAAATGTAGGTCAATACAAAAAAAGGTACAATTGCCTTGCTTTGCCTTGTCTTGCTTTGGCTTTATGTAGGCAGTGTATGATGCATAATACAGTGGTAGTAGTATATGAGTTATAATACATGTATTGATACCTTGGCTTCGTTATGTACATTTATAGCACACAGTAAACTTAGATGTAATATACTTCAATAATATACATATATACCTACCGTAAATAACCAATGTTGCCATTTGAATATTTATTTGCTTGTGTGTGTATGTATTTGTAGTATATACATATATGGCATGGAATGCATGGCAATCCTTTTTTTTTTCTTTCAATTTTTCGGTGTTACTAGGACACTATGACAGCAGTGTGCAGACATAAATTAAAAAATATACATGGAAATGCAGTATTTTCATGACTCTCTATATGTAGTTTGTATTGTTTGTGTGTGTGTTATTGTTATTGTTGTTGTTATTTTTTGTTTTAAAAATATCGAAATAAAAACAAAAACAGTTAAAAATCAACCAATAATGAAAAAGAGAAAAAAAGAAATACTAAAAAAAAACAAAAACAAAACAAAACAAAAGTTGACATTTAAATATTTTAAAGGATTTTCCTTAGAACCGGCAAAAATTTTGTACATTTTTTTTTCATCAAAAAAGAATGGAAACAAAATGTAAAAACATTACTTTGCACACGCAATACTGAGCTTTCTAGAATTTTCAGGATTAAATTCAATTTATGGCCCACACTCTTGATTGGCAAATTCGTAAACAGAGAATTTGTTTTTTTTTCGCGAGATTATACAAAACTTCTGGTTATTTTTTGTCAATTTGTATATGAACTTAAGCTGAAGAATTTAAAGTTAATAACAAAATATGTGAGGCTTTGAAGTTATGCTTTCTAGGGTACACATAGTTGTTTAGGTTGAGTACAAACTTTCTTCGGAAGTGTATATCGACATATTTAAGAAATTCTTATATTTGAACTGAATTTATTTAATTTATTGGAAATATGAAAAGTAACAAACAATCTTTTATTTGCTAAAACCCATACCCCATATTAAATGGCAGATTTAGAGACAAGATTCCTATTGAGAAACCTGGTCACGCTACATATGTACGTATAAAATTGGCCCTTTGTTCAGGATTATGTCCTATCATCTTTCATAAATAATTTTATCCACAAGTGTCGGGATCTACAATTCAACATCCATTCAGAGCTATAGTTTGGAAAAACTTTTTGATGTCATTTTATTGATCTCATATCTCTGAGATTTTAACTCGGAGATCTAGTCTAGTCCGCTATCACTACAGTACCTACTAGACAACGGCAATCATAAAAAGCAAACCGGTATGCAGTAAAGAGAAAATGAAATAATGCCACTCGTGGCATTATTTCGTAGAATTTGCTTAGTAATTTTTATGTCAGGGTGCCCTGGTAGTCTAGTGGGTAGTGTGAGCGTGAGGCTCGCGGGTTCGATTCCCACCAGAGACTCTGGTCTGTGACACTACACCGATCATATGGTCAAGTTACTCCGCTCGTATATTATTAGAACATAATTTTTAATTGTATTGTAATTAATAAATAAAATAAATAAATAAATAAATAATTTTTATGTCAAATTGTAGTATATAATACAGTGGAAGCTTTCAAGTATGATATCTTGTATTGCTAATATTCATTTTGATATGATGATTGGATGATGATTGGTAATAAAATGTAGAGAGTATTCAGAATGGTAGATAAATTCGAGCTGAAATCTTATTGTTAATAACGCCTTTAGATCAAATTACTCATAATGTGTTCCATTGCGTTACATTTGAACAGTCAGACACAGCGATACTTACATGCCTGCCATCCGCCATCCTATGCACATGGCAATTTTAGTCCTAATTACACCTATCAAGTGAGCTACTAAAGAGGAAATTGGATACTAACTGGTATCGTTTAGCCTGTCAGCGTCAGACCTAATAGCGCCTAATCCCTAACGGGATTATCCACAGCAAACTGACTGACAGAGAATAGCAAACTTAAGTCTTTTTTTCGTGGTATTTTGCATAAAAAATAAATTTTTTAAAAGTGACTCTGAGAGTTCATATCACAGTCTCTGTAATTTTCATGCCGGTACAGAGACTTCACCACTTTGGTGACATTACCGTGCTTCAATTTGAGGTTTCGATTCTACGTTGCGAGAAAACATTTCTTTATGTTAAAATTAAAATATGAATCAAATTTATTTAACAACTCACTTTATTTAACAACTCACTTACAAATTGTAAGCAAAATTGGGATTAAAAAGCCAAATCTAGAAGCAATTTTTTTAATGCGATCCGCGCACTTGATGCTATAAAGATTAATACATTTGAATAATCCGTATATACTGCAGAAATTTTGTAAAGTTTTTCATTGAGATTTTAAAATATAGCGATGTGTTTATAATTGAGTAGGGCAATCAGTAGGCCAATAATGAATACAGAATTACGAAATTCATGATAAAGACATTTCCCTTTTTCCTAGTATCGTAACTTTCGAATGAATGTCCAAAATGTCAAAATGCATGTTTATCTTAAGAATCTGAGCAGGGTTTCTGTGTTTTCATTAACCAGCTTTTGCCAGATATGTTGTACATATTTCTTCCGTATCCGATGCAAATGATATAGTGTAGACGAAATCTCCTCGGTAGTAGGATCATAGCTAGCCCTATCTACGGTATAGTTTTTAGAAATATTTTTACTATTCGTTATCCACGTTATGCCCAATTATGTCGTTGAGAGTTCTGCGGCAGTTTAAAATCAGCTTAACCGTAGATCGAGCCTGAAGAAAACTTCACAATTCTAGCTTATGTATCACTTTTGATACATACTTGTAGTACATGGAATTGTCATGATTACTGATAGATTTTGTTAAAAAATTTAATATTTGCATTCATTTTAATAAAACTATTTTTTTTACTATTATTACATTTTATTATTACTTTTATGAAATTTGCGCCAAAATTCTTGACATGATGTACATTGTCATGGTTTTTTACATTAAAATCAAGCACTCCATGTCAGCTTGGTTTTATTTCTTTCTAAATGGTAATATATTGACGTCTAGCACCCTGCTTTGTGGCGATTTATAAGTTTCCAATTGCTTAGATAGGACAGCTTATTGTCACTCGCATCAGTAACACTCTCAGTTGAGGGCTGGCTGAAAGCTGATGGTACAAACAATTGTTATATTTCGTTAGAAATATTTGTCAACGTCATGTGAGGTAAAAAAGTTTCCCGTTTATAACGACTATCAAATTCAATTAGTCACTAATCTACAGCGACAAAATTAAATATGCGTTGAAAAGGTAATAAAACAAAATAAAAGGAAAGAAAACATAAATCAATACCAAGCATTATGAAGCTTGATTTATACAAATATCCTTAAATTAATTTCCCTAACAATCACTGCAAGTATTCCATCATTAAGTATCAATTTTTTTCAATTAAAATCGCTGGAGGTAATTTTCATTTTCCACAATAAAACTAAAAAGTTTTTGAATACTGTTGCTAAAAACTTAATTTGAGATGAAAATGTACCAAAAAGGAACATAAAAACATAAGCATCATTATTTAAATATATTTTCTTTAATTTTCTTACCTTTTAGGCGAACAAAAAATTAAATTTTTAAAAATCCTAAAAAAAGGATATATGTGCTGCTCTGAAAGTATGATAGCTAATCCAAAACTATTTATAGAGTATTATTTCTTACATAAAACTACAAGTTGTGTGATAAAAGTTTTATGAAAATGGTTCAAATTTTCTAACAAAAAATTAAGATAAATGTATATATATATTTTTTTTTTTAGAAAAAAAATCCTTTTCATTCGAATTTCTAAAAAAGGCTTTAAGCATGATTATTAAAGGTTGCAAGACTTTCAGCTCTTTTTTCGAAAAGGCGTAATAGGTGTAAATATATCATTATCAAAGCGAATGATTCTTTTATCTCATACGTACGCAGTTGACCGAAATATTATTATCTATAATAAAACATGGGACGAAACACATTTTTCTAATGTTTGTCTGTCACGTGAGATAAATATGAGAAGATCAGTAAGAAAGACTCTACAACATTTCAGGAAACAATCTGCGTGAATCTATTAAAGGCAGTTTGTTCTGTTCCAAGTAGTACCATCTTTGGCGATAAACATCCTGTTGTCATGTTTGTTGCTGCCAATGCTTTATTCAATGCATAAGACGAGCTTCTATTTTCTTCTTCTTCAAAGTCTTTAGAAGCAGGAATATTACATATATAATTAATATATAATCGGTCATTACAACCTTTCGTTATAAAATTGAAATGTTTGACCTGAGGTTTGAAATTTGGTCTGACGTCTAATAAGATAACACGCTACATACTAAACTACGACTACTTCAATCAATATCAAGAACATATCAAGAATAGAAAATTCAACCTTTTCATTTCCGTTCCACAATTAACTTTCAATTCTTTCTCAAAACCCATAAATATTGTATTATTTACGATAAAACTTCACAAAATGTTTGAAATCTTACAAAAAATTACATACACGACACAAAAAATCTCTAGAAAAGTCGTATGTATCAAAAATGATACATAAGATAGAATTATGATATTTCTGAATTTTGTAACACCTGTTTGAAATTTTCTTTTTTTATTTACATTTTAATATTCTTAAAAATTTCACCAATTTTACAAAGAAAATAACTTGCATGGCCTATTGACCTTTAAAGCAAACATATTCTTGAAATATACAACAATCAACAACTAAGTGTGTGGGTAACCTTTTGCTCGTGACCATTTCCATGGAAACATTTTAGTTTTATACACAACCATACCAGATAATAAAGGGTCTTTTATTATGGGCACCGCACTTGTAATAATATTGTGTTATTTTATTGCCATTGTGTTGCACATTCATTTGGATGTGGAAGAAATTAAAATGTTACGAATACAAATATTATTGCTGCAGTATTTCTGTTTAACATTCACATGGTCACAGCTGAACAAGTATGACCATGTGTCATACGTATGTTGTAAGTAATTTTTATGAATGTCCTTTTAAAACCAAAAAACAAAAAGAAACTTGAAGTCAGAAAAGAAACTGAGAGTCAGAATGATTGAAAGAGAGGAATATGTATATGGAGGGAATACCTTATTGATTTATTACACATTTTTCCGGCTCAAAGAAGACAGATTCCTATATACCAGTAGCCATGTTCCTAGGCTAAGTAAAGTAAATGCAAGTAAATACATTTTTACACTTTAAATTTCGTAGTCAATACATATAAGACGTGGCTTAAGACGACAATGCTATTGTCATTTGAAAATTACATTTGTATTGTTATGCCTCTTACTAACCTTGACCTCAATCGAAGCATATGTTTTGTTAAGTGTGTCGTCGTCTTTCAATAAAAAATTCCTTTCCTTAACACAAATATTTCTTAATAATATTTTAAAATGTGGTTTTTGTTGTTACTAGTTTTTTGCTTTCTTTTTTTATTTCACTTTAGACATTCATTCCTTTCCTTTCTTGGTTTTTGTTGCTATTGTTGTATGCGTTTATGTTTTCTTTTGTATAATTTTCCTTTTCAAAACATTTTTACATGGAAATAATTTAATCCTTTTTAGTTTTTGCAAAAACATGAAGAAACCCATAAGAAATGTATGAAATTTGGGTTACAATTCTCTTTTCAAAATTTCAACAATTTGCAGATTCTTAAAAGAAGGAAATCATTTGTTTTAATAAGTACCATATAGAATTTGCTTTCTATAATTTATAGTTTTTCTTTTAATTTTGTTTACTTTGTATGAATATAAATAAATCTGTACATAAAAGTGAGTTGACGTTATGAATTATCAAAAAATTTTAAAAATATTTCATTTTTTTTATCTAGATGGTTATATTGAGTTGTCCAATGTTTTTGAGCATCTAGGGTTTTCCAAAAAGTTTTTGACCTGATTTGATTCTGGACTTCTGTCGGCCAATAATCGTTTCTGCGAAGATATCCCGAGATGGGCTGATTTCGTTTTAGCAGCTCATAATGGATCACATCCTTCTGATCAAATCAAATACAGAGCATTAGCTTGGTGCAATGAATAATCTGATTGGAAGTTGATTTTACTCATTGCCTGCGCTTCACAAATGTTTTCTTGCACTTGGGTTTATCGCAATAAATCTATTTTTCGTCGCCAGTAATAAGTCGAAGCAAAAGTGATTCTTATTTAAATCAATCACAATGAATTTCAGACATGCAAAATCATCTTTCAACGTCTCCCAGTTTCTGTTCATGTGGCACCCATTTTCATTTCTTTTGAACGAATTGCGCCTATGATAGTGCAAGTTAATCTTGAATCTTATACGAATAGTGATCTAGTAAAGTTTCCAATTAATGATAATCAAAACTAGTAGATAGTGGCTTATTAGACATGATGCCTTGGTTCAAAATCTACGCCATACAACACCAGAAAAACGGGGTATGAAAAAAGATTTCTTCTACGACTTCCACTTAGCAGATTTCTGGCAAAAACTCTGAGAGTAAATAAAAATGCCATTAAATGCCATTCTGTCATTCGAAAATGACTTTAAGCTGTAGCTCCCGTACTCATGTATAAAATAACACACGCATTGTAAATGGTGTCAGAAGTTATGTTGTAATACTGCATGAAGGATTGTAAGGACCAATTATGTATGCATGTATGCATGTATGAATAGCAATACCAGTTAATATAACTCAATAATATGTTTCTTGAGTTCGATGAATTTTATTCCAAGAAAAATTGGGAACTTATTTGATATCATGCCGATTACATCAATTTGGATAGAAAATTCAAGTTGTCCTACAGATTTTGATTTCTATGACAAGACTATGACATCAATAGCATCTTCACTCTGCTTGAAGCTTCATGTTAAATTATATAGAAATAATCATTTCAATATTATGTAACGATCACTTCATAAATAGCAATTCGATTTTTAACCTTTCGCCTCTATTTAAATAAACAAGGAACTCCTTTTATGTGCTGCATGCCATAAACCTTGTAAATTTTATTAAGACATAAATATATACTACTTTTTTACTATTTTTTTTACTATTCTTAGTATCAAAACAAAAAATTGTGTTTTATTTTCATAAATAATACATCAAAGGCGTTTATATAATTTATTTTCCTTTTTTATATGATTTTCTTTTTTTAATAATCTTATTATAATAATCTTTAATTTTTGTAGTGTAATAAACCTTCAGTAAAGTATTATTAATTTCATTATTTTTTTTTTGTTTTTTTGTTCACGTTGTCTTGTATGTGTCGTTCACAAAATTTTCGATATCAAAGGCTTATTGTTACATTTGTGCATACATACATACATACATATATACATACCTACATAATTAGATAATGGTTCATAAAGATGGTGATGACAACGACAACAACAACAGCGATAATAATAATTAAATCAGCCATAAGGACATAATAAAGACATCCTTTATTGTTTCTCATTAAAGCAGCATCGATGATAGTCAGTCTAACAAGTTAATGAAAAAGTGTGTCAATTACTAAAACAGTGTTGTTGGTTTAATGAAATAGAAGAAGAACTCTTTCATAGCTATGTATGCTTTAAACATTAATTTTTTAATGAACAAAAAAACCAAAAATTTTTTTTTACTTTTAATTAATTTGTACAGAATTCCATTGTAGTTGTAATACTTTCAAGGATTCTTTCAAGCAAGAATTTAAATTAAATAAAATATTTGAGGAATTCATTTTCATATTATTTTTAAATGAAATATTTTTCTATATTAGTATATTTTATTTTTATATACGTACATAACTAATTATTATTTTGTCTTATTCTATTTGCAGGTATGTGCTACACCAATTAATAGATATTAGACAAGCAAAGGTAATTCAATACACTTCTACTTTTACTTCTTCATATTTGAAACAACGAAACCCTTTAAGTCTGTCTACTGCACTCATTTGTCAAGTATTTGACACAAAAAAAACGATATAACGCATAATTTTCCGTTTTTATTAGTTGTTAGATTTGTTCCTCGTACTTGTACGTTCTTTTAAAATATCTAGTACACTACGGCAACTTTGATCGCTCAACTTTATTTTTATTATTAAAATTCATAAGAAATATTGTCCTGTCAAAGCGTTACATTCAAAGACGAAGATCATGTTTGGCTAAATGGGAACACAAAAAACAGATGGCAGGAGTTGATGTAAGTTACAGCCTGTGGCAGTTCGTGGACTGTAACCTGCAAATTGAAAGTGGATTTTTTTGAAGTGCTACTTCTGGAACGACTAAAACAGCAATGTTATAATAAATCGAGTAAGTTGCCGTATAATGATTAGCGTGCGAGTAAAATTAAACTTGGCAAACAAGTGATTTCAACAAGATGGTGCTACATGCCACAATGCACACTATACTGTGAATCTATTGAAAGGAAAGTGTGTTAAACAATTAATCTTAAATTTTGTAGAATTTAATTGGTTGCCATGATCATGCGATTTAGTCTCATTCGACTATTTGCTGTGGGAATACATGAAATCTTTCAGGTACAGAGTCAAGTGCGGCATAATTCCAATCCCAGAAAATCAGGCATTCACTAATTTCTGACTGAATTACTTCTAAGCTTTTAAAAAATGCTATGAATTACTTCTCTAGTGCTTTAATTTTCAAAATGCGAATTTTAGTCTGAGTGTTAATATTTAGGCGGCTATATACCAAATCTATTATATTATGATACTAAATGTACTCTGTGGACAGTCCTTTTCCTTTGAAACAACTAAAAAAAATTTCTGATCAGATATTAAAAGTGCAGCTCTTAGGTACTGCGTTTGAACACAACCGGCCACTGTTATAATCGAAACTTACCTGGAGTATATCAGGTTGTTGAATGTCATTTTAGAAAAGTTCGTAACTATCGCCAAAACCATTGCAAAATTTAAAGTTCTCATATGGACCACCTAGGGGTAACATTTACAATAGTTAGTCTTTAAAAAGTGAATGGCAGGCATTCACTTATGCTACGAATCTCTGTTGAAAATTTTCTATTTTATTTCAAAACCAAAATTATTGCAGTTCCATCGTTTGCAAATCCACAATTCACATGCACACAGCTCTACTCAATTTACAAAAGCATTGAATATATTTTATTTTTGTAATAATATGGGATGTTCTCCATATATTATCCAGAAGTGCAAAGGCATCGCAATCTACGGATCACACGGTCTTCCATTTATTATAATTAGGCTGCCTATGTTAGCAAAATGAAATCACAATCTGTATTAGAATTTCTTAAACGGTGCATGCTGTTTGTGTCTAATGAGTGCCGCCAAACTTTTCATTTCTTTCGACATTTACTTAACATCTGTATGAGTATATTCAGTACAGAATGAGTATATTCAGTATTGCTGAGATTAGCTTGTAGTCACTAAGTAATTTTTGTGTTTTATTCTGTTCTATGCTACCTTTTTAACTACCCAAGTTAAACCATACCATTAACAGAACTGATTGACGAACTGCTTGATGAACTACTGTTCCAATGGTTATTTTTTCCCGCATCTGTGATTTCGGACGAATGCTTAAAGTAGCATCACGTATCCTTCCTTTAACTGCTGTATACTCTACTAATAATGTTGAGGTGCAAAGTATCAAACCATTTTTCAAAGTTGATAAAGTATAAATACGACCAACTGATCAACAATTTTGAGCAGCGATCTAATATAACCGACACAAATGTGAAATACTCGATATTCAAAATTTGATGTTTTTTCATGTCTAGGTTAGATAAACATACATAATTGGTCATTACAACCCTTCAATCAGGATTACGACCTAGTTTCTCATACCACTTATGTTGTGTGTGTTAATTTTATACATGAGTGGCGGGACCTACAGTTTAAAGTCGACTCCGAACGACAGATTTTTGAGAAACTTGTCATGGCAATTTTATTTACTCTCAGAGTTTTTGCCAGAAAGCAGCTAAGAGGAAATCGCCGAAGAAATACTTTTTGTATTGTATTTTGATGTCTGGCCTGGGGCTCGAACCCTGGCTTTTCGTCTAATAAGCCAACACACTACCTAGTAGACCACGGCGACTTCAGGTTAGATAAAAGAAAGCTATTAATTCTTGCCCTTGTCAGTTACGATACAATCAAATCCGCAAATTTAATCGCACATTGCTGTACTGTTGAGATCATTCTTTCTAGCCTTTTTCAGAAACTCAAGTGTCTGCAACCTTCCTAAAATTAATTTTTGAATTGAATTAATTATTAAGAAAATTTAATTACGAATATTTAAATATTATTATATCATTAAAAGAAACTATTAAATTATAATTATTGATAAAATATTGTATTTTTTTTAAATTGAAAAATCTGCTTTACTTACTGATTCCATTATTTATTGTATTATATTTGATAATACCTGTCTCAACACATCTTTTATTTTTAATATCAAATCAATTATGATTTATAATATAATATTTTAATATTTTCTAATAAAATTTACAACAAAATTCCATATTTTCTAATAAAATTTAC